>OY282492.1:4434672-5034672 GCA_958295575.1 Leucania comma | reverse complement strand
CAAGTTCATCAAAGAACATAAAATAATTCCGTGAGTATGTTTCCTTGGTGTAATTTTCTACTTTTCACACAGGCGAAACCGCTGGCAACAGCTAGTAATACTAAAAAAGCGAAAGTATAATTAGTATAAGTTTGTAATTTATCATATTTGTTACCCCTTCACGTTCAAACGACTGAACGATTTTTGATGACACTTGGCACAAAGGTAGATTTTTACCTGGAATAGAACATAGAATGGAAAACCTAGTAATAAATAACTAACACATCTACTTAAATGTAATGTTAAAATAAAATTGAAAACCTGTAAACTTTTCCATGAACCCGTTACTTAGCAGCACACGCGCCACAAAAGAGATAGGATCAGAAGTTAATCTGCATACAAAGTGGGCTCGAGCAATGCACACATAAACACCGCTCATGGACAAGATATCTCAGCCCGTTTGTAACCTATACTATAAAATGTTAATTTTTTTGTGCAATAATGGAGCAACAAAAAAATAAACAACTGTACAGTCAATTTAGACGGTGTGATTTTCTCGTCTGGAACGTACGATAGTCGAAAAAATATAAAAAAAAATTCTTCGTCTAAACATTCTTACTACAATTTACATTTGGTAAATACCAAATATAAATTGTACCATAAATATGGTGGAGCTCGGGCGCGCTCGGACAGAGTTTCGCGCGCCGTCCCGCTCACCGAGCATTGAATAGCATCAGCCTTATAATGTTCCCACTGCTGGAACGCAGGCCTCCTCTCTAGGAGAGGGAATGGGCCGTAATCCACCACGCATGCCCATTGCGGGATGGTGGATGTCACATGTCTTCGAATTTTTGGTTCTAGGACATGCCGGTCTCCTCACGATGTTTTCCTTGACCGTTGTGAGAGCAGTGGTGATAAAATAAATAACACAAAGTAATGCGCCTGGCTGAGTTTGAACCCGCGACCTACAACTCGTAAGTCGGGGCCATTACCACTCGGCCACCACTGCTCTTATCAATCGTCATCTCGGCAGCCACCGAGCCACCTATTTATTTTATGCTTACATGGCATCCTAAGTGAGCGAATCCACGTGACTGCGGTTGCTAAGCGATGCGGTTTCAATATAAATGAAATAGCTAACGTTTTAAAATAAATCTTAAGATTAAAGTAGTCAGTATTTAATTCAATTAAAGTCGTAATTTAGATATTAGGTGTTTAATTAAACCGAGGGTTAAATATTAAAAATATCTCTGGGAGTAGATTCGATTCCCGGGTAGGGTAAGTTTTATTTAGATTTTCCATCTGGAGATTATTTTTTGGGAATCTTTCAAAAAACTTTGGTCATAACTAAAGACAAACTGAGCCCACTTATGCCACGTATGCTACGCATCATGTCAAGATGACTTACGTGGGACGCGTGTGATAGCGTTGCGTATACGAAGTCTATCTAAGTTGTTTGTTTTCAAGCAAATTCAAGAGTCATAATGCGTTGCATACGTGGCACACATGGGCTTAGTTTGTCTTTAGCCTAATTCTGCTATAGTTATTGGTTGATCAATAAAGTTATAAAAATGTACATAAAAAATATAATTTGGAATCTTCATTATGATGACGAAAAAGAGATTCACACTTAATTCAGCACAAATAAGCCAAAGAAATATAGTCCTTATGTCCTTCATACTATTATAATGTTTTCATTAGCTTTTAATATGTCGTAGACAGATCGTAGAATTGGGCATTTCATAAAATGCCCGGCCATTCGTGAACCTACGTTAATTATATGGCCAATTAAGAGTAATTTTAATGATTCTGTATTATTAAAATTGTAGGTCACGTGTTACTACTCCGTGAAGTGCAATATAAGTAGGGTGTTCCATTCAAGTATTACAAAGGCATGTAGTAATTTAGGCCCCCTCCCATGCTTAGAATAATCAACCTTTTAATGTTCCCGTGCAGGTATATACTGTTGGAATTCATGCCTCCTCTATAGTTGTTTGCTCGATCCAGCTCGTCCCTTTGCTGTCCTCCCCCAGCGACGCCCTAAGCCGAGGTCCGTACCCCACAGGGGGTGCCCTTAGCGTGGTCGCTTAGTATGTAAGTTAGTTAAGTAAGCCCTGGCTGGAGGCTTTGATTCTTGAATCGAGGCCGCCACAGGCAAGCCCGGTTAAGCAGCCGACAACCTCATAGGTTGACCTGCGAGAGGCAACACACAAAAAAAAAAACCTCCTCTCTAGTAGAGGGAATGGGCTGTAGTCCACCACGCAGGCCCAGTACGAGTTGGTGGATGTCACATGTCTTCGAATTTTTTTATTCTTAGACATGCCGGTTTTCTTACCATATTTTCATTTCCGTTTTGAGAGCAGTGGTGATGAAATAAATTACATAATGTAATGCGCTTGACTGGGTTTGAACCTATGACCTACAACTGGCAAGTCGGGGCCGTTACCACTAGGCCACTGGGCCCTTTAAGTTAGGTTCAGATTCGTGACTTTTTTTTATCGAGCCAAATATTTTATATAATTTTTTCATTTCTTACCCAGCGGTTGGTCATATGGTTCATTTTTTTTGTCGTGTTCTCTTTTTGTATTTGTGGATTTCCAGAGGTTCAAAAAGTTCAAAATTAGTACATCGGCCTTCGTAATAATTGAATGGGCCCCATACATAGTAATAGTTTTTATTTTTAGTCCGTAGTCTTCCGTAAGTAGATTTATATGTTTATATTGTTATTTATTTTTGTAAAACATTTTATTTATATTTATATTTAGTAGAACTAACATGTATTTTTATTTACAAATATATTATACACAGTTTTGTTATGACAAACTGTCTTTTCAAACTAACTATTTATATATGTACTGTGTCAAAATATATATTTATTATTTTACTTATTTATATAATATTTAAAAATCAAACCCATATAGAAACAGCACTGATATAATAGTTTTTAATTAAGTTAGACAGACAAAGCGCATAAAAATGCAATTAGAATATAAATTTAGAATTATATGAAATATATTATGATGCTTATGAAGTAATATGTTTACATTGTGCATTATTTAGTTCCTAACATTAAATTAAATCCCAAAAAAACGCACTGGCTCTGTGGTCTTGCTGCCTTCGGGACTCGGTTATGCCTTGATCACACGTAGCGAGTAAAAGGGCGAAACAGTAAAATCTTGCTCGGCCGAGACAGTGATGTAAGCGAGTTGTAGAGATAAGTGCTCGGCCTAGTACTCCGCCCTATGTTCATACGTACCGAAAGTTCGGCTGCGAACACTGTCTTGCCCGTTTGCTCGGTACATGTAATCACGGTATTAGGGTCTACTAACAACGGACGCGTAGTACCGTCGTCGTGACGTCACCGGTTCTTCGACACAGTTTCATATTTTTGTGTGTAAGCTTCACGCAGGCGGTATATTGACGAATACGCGTCTATGAAGTTACGCATCCGTGGACAGTGGGCCTAACAGTCCGTAACAAACGTTGATTACCTATTTTACTTTACTATGTTTTTGTTATTGGTGGAAAATCAACAAATAGCCTCCCCCTCTGTGGCAGGAGCGAAAGGGAGGGTCAGATTTTTACAGACTAAAACCCACTTGCGTTCTTACAGTAGCCCTTTGCATTCCAAAGCCGAAAAATGTCCACTGTTGGACATAGGCTCCCCTCAGTGTTACTACAACGTATAGCGTTGTGATTCTCCATCTGATTCCCGTGACCCTCACGAAGTCATCGGTCCACCTTTTAGCAGGCCTTCCAACGCTGCGTCTTCCGATATTTGCTCGCCACTCCCAAAACTTTCGGCTCATGGACCATCTATTCTGCGAGCAATGTACCCTGCCCACTGCCACTTAAGTTTGTCGATTCTTCGGGCTAAGTCAATAACCTTGGTTCTTCTCCGAACCGAACAGGACCGCAGAACAATTTATTCTTGCTTTGAATTTGAGCATTTTAAGTTCTGTTGAGACGCTCTCTGGCGTCGCCGGTGGCAGTGAACGAGGAGTGCGGGGCGGAGCAGAGACGGCCTATGGGTATAGGTTCGCAAACTCACGACGCCACGCCAGCTGCGCTCGCGTGTTACTAAAAATTCCACTAAATCCATCGGATGTGATTTCCTTTTCTATCATTGAGTTTTTCATACAGTCCACTCTTCTCCTTTTTACTTCACCACGATCTATCGTCGCGAAGAAGTTCCTTACATGAGTAATACTTACGCTTGTCTGGCCCTATCGTAAATAGTTCAAAACTTCTCATTAACCTCGAAAACATAACATCATGGGTGCAATTACTAAAAGAATGTTAACACCTGAGTCATCTCGTACAATTTTTGTAATTCTGGTATAATCGCGCGAACTACATGACACCGATGCACATGTGGGCCACGCCTGATTTGTACGTAGAGTTGCGTCGCGTGGCGTGGATCTATTGTCTACAAGTCCAGTTGCCAAATAAAATTTATAGAGACCATCGCGTCCATATCGGCGTACGTGGCCCACGTGTATCCAATGTTGTTCTACCTTTATCCACCTAGCTAAAGTTGATCAAATAAACGATATTCGATTTCGAATAAATTTACATTTTTGATTTGAATTATTCACTTTAAATGGACCTTTAATCTAACCGAGTAGGAATAGAAGAACTGGCTTTTATGCCCTTGTTCAATAATAACATTTTACAACTAACAAAGAGCGTCGTATTTTCAACTCTAGGCTTTAGACCGAGAGTTGAAAATCAACCGCAGATGAAATTAGGGATGGCGATTCTTCTTAAAGAAGATCGATTTTTTTATCGAAGTTTAAAGAATCGATTAAATAATAAATCGAGTTCTGAAAGAGGTTACTCTGCAGGTACTGAGTCCTAAAAAGCACGGTAAAAATTAGCTTGAAGAGAAATGGTGTTAAAATGCTTTTAAATATCATGGTTGCATTCCATTGAAAAGAAGTCGAATGTCGATTCTAAGTTTCTGATTTTGATTCAAAGAATTCATTTCCATTCTTCAAGATCGATTTAAAAAATCGATTTTAATTACCTTTAGTACCGATAATTCAGTTTAAAAAAAATATCATTTTTTTTTTTTAATTTTGTCTCAAATCTATTAGCACAAAGTATCTTTCCGACGTCTGTCACCGGTCTACGCTGAAAACCAGCGCTGTGGACTCGTCGCATTATGCGTGTTTCCACAGCATTATGCTGAGCGTTCGGCCGTTTTGCGCGGACGAGGCGCATATTTTCCCTAAGGAATGTTTATAATTTATACGCTAGTCCTTAGATTGTGTCATTACCCGCAAAACAAATATGTTTTTTTTTTTCTTTTTTCTTCTGTCATTATTCGATCTCGGATCGCCATCACTAGTCAATGTCAGTGAAAGCAAGCAATAATGTTATATGCTCTGTTCTTAGGGTGAAATGTAAATTGGAAGAGCAAAGGAAAGCCAGAAACCGAACCAGTGTACCAGATATAAGGAATAATTTGTATAATGTAATAATTTTTGTAAGATTTTTCAAAGCGTCATTGTGACGTATGCAGTAGTTTATGTATATACTTGTATTATAGGCTGTTACAGTTGTACACTAATCTGTTACGTTGTTAGAATATTAAATAACTTTTTTTGTAAATATTATTCTTTTATTCATCATCTCCCTGCTCCTGTCCCATGTCACACGTGTAAACTATTTTCTCTGTTCAATCCTTCACAGATATACACAACTTGTACTAAAGGATCATTAATACCTTTGTGGGTGTACTAAGAATAGCCTTATACCTGTGTAAGTGTACTAAAGCACAGAATAAGTAATAGTACAAGTACTAAAGGAACATTTATATCTTTGTAGGTGTTTTAAAGGAACATTATTATACCTTTTTGGGTGTACTAACGAACGTTAATATTTGTGTGGGTGTAATGGAGAAACGCTTATACCTTTGTGGGTGTACTAAAGGAACATTTATACCTTTGTGGGTGTACTAAGGCACGTTTATAGCTGCGTGGGTGTTCTAAAGGAACATTTATGCCTTTGTGGGTATACTAAGGCACTTTTATACCTGAGTGGGTGTTCTAAAGAAACCTTAATACTTTTGTGAGTGTACTAAGGCACGTTTATAGCTGTGTGCATGTAATAAACGAACAGTAATACCTTTGTGGGTGTACTAAGGCACGTTTATAGCTGTGTGGGTGTAACAAACGTCCGCTAGCCCGCGCCTGGAGTGGAAGAAAATCAGGATCGGGATCCCGGGCGGCGGGGGCATGAAGGCCGTTTCCTCGCGCGTGCCACCGCTTTCTATGCTAGCATTACTGTTTCGCAGGAGGAGGCGACCGCCTGCCACTCCTACCTTTGCTTTTTTTTTTGTGGGTGTACAAAAAGAAAATTTGTACCTTTGTAGGTTTAGGTAAGATTTGAAAATCAAACTGGCCAAACGAGCAGCTCGTTTATTTATTGTAACTGCAGCTAGTTGACAAAGAACTCATTCGAGCGTTGGTTCTGATTGTGGCGCCATTTGCAAGCCCAGTTCCAACATGACATGCCCGCCCACGGCTCGTCTGTGTAGAACACTTGCCCATTCTGGTACATCTGGAATAAATAATGATTATTTTTTAATGATGAGCAACGGTACTCATAGGTTACTGCCGAAGGGCCGGGCGGTTCAGCGCCCTGGGCTCCCCAAAACCTGATACCTACTAGAACTCTTATTGAACTAGAGAAAAATTCTCCCACCTTCGAAATCTAAACAAAATAAATTGCAATCATTGATGTATTATATATGTACATTATGCGTTAGCATTGCGTCATCACAGTGGCAAACCTATAGTCACTGATGGACAAGGACAGATATAAGATCTGGCGATGTCGTGGGAGCGAAATTGTGTTAGTCGCAATTAGACGACGGGCCTGATTTCAGCGGTCCACGCGCTAGAGGAGAGTCACCTGTCTACCGGTGTTTTAATTTAATCTAAGATTGCAACACTAATTATGGCAACTCGTTTTAGTCAGTAAATATCTGTCACTCCCAGGTGGGAGTTTCTTTAAAGATTGCGTACGGATTATAAGAGTGGAATTCCCTGCTGGCGTTTGTGATTCTTCATAGCTACAACCTGAGTAACTCCTCACACTAGAGTGGGAGGAGTCACTTCCTCTCGCTTCACCTTTGAATGAAGTTTTTCCTTCAGTTTTCCTTTACGTGTTCCACGGCCACGGTAACTCCTTAGAACCTTAATTGTAGCTAAGAGCTCAATAAACCTTTAACCGGCCGCGTCAGATCGGTCCAACGAGCGTTTTCGTGTCCTATTCGCCAGGGTCGTGTGTTTGCGACTGAGTACTCAATCTCGTTTAACTCTTCAGTCCCCATAGCTGACAGAAGAGCTGTCGAGATAATTATAGTATTTGGTCGAGGATTTGCGACCCTGGCTTAATAAAAGCGAGTGTTTGTCGCAACGGCGCCGATACCGTGGGTGCTCTGGGCCTCGAGCACCCATGAGAAATAAACAGTGGGTGTCGAGCACCCCTGACAATAAACACCAAGAAACAGATCAGTAATCGCCTTTTAGGAATGGGCATTTTTTCATTACCCGAAGACCAGCTTAACGCAGTGGTTTCAAGCGCCGGTTGGGACGCAAGGTTCGATTCCCGCGCCACAATTTTAGTAATATTTTTATAAAACACTAGCTTTTGCCCCCGGCTTCGCTCCCGCTTTACCCTACTCTACCCAATACCAATAAATGAGCAGGTATTGAATATTTTTTTTATTTTTATTTAATGGGATAAAAATGACCCTATATCCTTCTCCTGGTTCCAAGCTACCTTCCCACCAAATTTTCAGCCAAATCGGTTTAGCCGTTATTGTGTAATAAATAGTGTAACTAACACGACTTTCTTTTATATACATACATAGAAGATAATTAGTAATAAAAGTATGCAGTATACTCGTATAAGTAGGACATTTATTTTATTTGTCGGTCGATCAGTGTGCATTTCTCCTCTCACACTTCGCCACTTTTTCGAGTCATCAAAAGAGCATGAGTACCCGAGGCTTTATAAAACCCGGCGCCCCTTGTTTGTCGGATAAATCCGACGACGGTTAAGTCAAAAACAGGTACTCACAAAAGACAAATCCGAGCTCTTGTAAGTCACACCGTCATATCCAAACCTGAAGACAAAGTTCATGGCGAAGATCGAGAATATGCAGCGGACGTCCGTAGTGGCGGGGATGAAGTACCGGTATGGCCCGCAGAAGTACGACACCTTAGGCTCGTACTCTACGGACTCTGGAAACTCTTCGCGTGGATTGATTCTGGAAAAAAGATAAAACGAATGAATTGAGGGGGAAGTAGGCAAAAGGTGTGAGGGCCGAAACTGCGTTAACGACACACGCGACCATCCCTGTCACGGAAACCGGATTATTACCTACGCAGTGCCGCTAGGTCGTCTACGGCGCGCACTGTTCCCGCGCGCCTCAAGGAGTTGTCAGAAAACTGTAGGGGTCCAGCAGGGCCGAAGCCTACTGGGGCCAAAGGTTATGTGAGAATGTCACCACAGGCCCCGGGACAAAGGCAAGGAACGGAAAGGTAGGTTTTTAGTCAGTAAAAGTCTGACACTATTTCCCGCCCCACCCAAGGGCGGGAATTGTCATTGGATGATTTTACCTACCAAAAAAAAAAAAAAACCTACGCAGTGCCGCTAGTTCAATTTTAACGGTGTGCATGTAGTCGTGTCTATGGAGAAATTAATGTTAAATAGCAAAACGTGCGCGGAGCCCGAGTCCCCGCGAAGGGTGCCCGCGCGGGTCCCCGCAACTTAGCACTTTTGTATGGGACCTCAAGGGCGACTGCTCGCAGAATATAAGGTCGATGGGGCCGAAAGATTCTGGACGACGGAGCACCGGGAGATGCAGCGTTGGAAGGCCTCCTACAAGGTAGATCGATGAGACGGTGATGGTCGAGGGAATCTCATAGATTCGAATCGCACAGGACCAGTCTGTGGCGACATTTATGTCCAACTTTGGATGTCTTTCGGCTACATGATGATGAGATTTTATTTTTTTGAGGATGAAGGGCGTTCTGCTCAGGGGCGTAGCTACCACCGTATCAATTACACGGGGCCCCAACCTACAGGGGCCCCGTCGTAGACAAAAATTCGGAATATATTATCCACAACCGTCTCGCCGTTTACCCTATGTAAACCAAGCCCCTGTGGTAATTTTGATATAGGGCCCCTGTGGGACTAGCTACGCCACTGGTTTTGCTACAAGTTTATTTAAATAGTGGAAAGTGTAAGTGTAATGATTATATTAGGGGAAGTTTGAAAGTGGCTCCAGTAACTGAAAAGTTGAAAGGGAATCGTTTGTCTTGGTATGGTCATGTGAAGAGGAGGGATAAACGCATGTTACTAAAAGAGTTATGAGTTTACATGTGGATGGATGGAGGGGGAGAGGGAGGCCAAAGAAAAGATGGATGAATTGTGTGAGGAGTGATATGAAAGAAAAGGGAGTTAGTGATAGCGTGACGGGTGACAGGACAGGATGGAAGTAAAAAACGTGTTGCGCCGACCTCAAATAAAACGAATAAAGACAAAGACAATAGAAAGATGATGAGCTACCATAATTATTTACTCTTTCCACTATTTCGTAGAAGTTGTCAACTTGTTGTTAATAAATAGTACCTACTCTGAAAGTCTAGCTATGGACAAACAACAAATAATTAGGAGAAATATATAAAAAAGAACAAAATAATGAGTTATTTGCGCAGTCAAAGGTTATCCAATGATCAAAATATTGGAGCTGGAGTTAGATAAAAGACAGTATTTTCTTTGGGGGCTGACTAAAGCCCAATTGTGTCTTGAGTCGCCCTTTGCGTTCCAGGGCTACGCTAATTCTTTCGGGTGTAATTTTTTAGGGTTCCGTACCTCAAAAGGAAAACAACGGCACCCTTATACCCTTAAAACGGGCGGACCAATGGCGAGCAATGGGTAGCTCGCCGTTAGACCGTCCGAACCGAGTCCAAGTCGTCGGCGTCGCGTATAGTTTCACGCCCGCCTCAAAGAATTGTCAGCAAACCGTAGGGTTCCAGCAGGGTCGAAGCCTACTAGGGCCAAGAATCGATTTCTGAAAGGAAGATCCGACCCCGGTATGAAAGGTAACGAAGGAACAGGAGTGGGTTTTTAGTCAGTAAAAGTCTGACACTATCTCCCGCCCCGCCCAAGGGCGCGGAGATGACATTGGATGATTTTCCCACCGAAAAAAAAAACCCTTATAACGGAACCATCACTTTGTTCTCCGCCTGTCTGTCAAGACTCTTTATCTTGGGAACGCATAGAGGTATCGAGTTCTTAAAACCATATTCTCAGATCTGCAGTTCCTTGAAGCAGTCAAAAAAATCAAAATTAAAATTAAAAAAAAAAGACGGCCGTTTATGTCACAATAAACGAATATATTGACATTCAAGGGAATCAAAATTCATCGGGTACTTTAAATATTTATAGCGTAAAATAATTATAAATAATTTAAAATTATTTTACTCTACTATTCTTACACACGGTAACTGCATCTCTTTTTTCCAATTCTAATTAACTTCGTAATAAATTTGACATATACATCGTTAAATTTTGATCGTTTTAATTCCGTGGAGGGTCGATCCGGTACATGAAACACTAACGATTTCTAAAGATAAAATAAAAACGATCAAAATTTAACGGTATATACCTAAAATGCATGTAAAAATAATATATTCTAGCAATCGTTTGCTTCTTGATCTGAATCTATTACCTAATCACGTTTTTATTAGAGCGGATATTTCTTTAAATTCTGATAAAAAAAGCCATGTTAACTTCATACAACGTCACGGGTTTAACACTGTTTTTTGTCGATAGTCAACAAAACAAAATTAACCCCTGACTCAACTGTTTATGATATCAATATGTAAACAGTTATAAGAAAAGTCAAGGGTCAAGATCCAGTGGCCATAACATCAGCTCAACATTCAGATAAATACTAAAGCAAAATTAACACACGACTAGATCGCTTGCATCCATCAAGAGAGTAATCATTTTACAAGTAATTCAGTGCTAAAAATGTGGAAAGTTACAATTCTATTAGCGTTACTGAGCGCCGTTCGAGCAGCGAACATTGACGATATTTATGGAAATTACACTACAGTAATGGTATTTACATATCTTGGGTCTGAAGAACGTGATGGACCTACCGTGTGTTTAACGCTCGCCATGTCTAAAGATGAACGCAACGGCAAATGTACCTGTGCTGACGGTCAAGATTGTACATTAGTAGAGTTTAAAGCTGTAGAACGTATTCCTATCATGATGACTGGACCAGAAAGTGTATCAACACCTATGCTTGCCATGGACAAGGGAACTGATATAAGGTATCTTAGAAATGTCACCTGCCATTGTGTAGACAAGGACAGTAAACGTAATATTGTTAAGAAGATAAACGACAACTATATACTTATAAGTGATGACTTATCTAACTTGGCTGAAGAGAGGGACGTTTTGTTGGCGCGGAAGTTACCCAGCAACGCGGAATTGGAGCACGATATTACACTAATAGATGAAGTTAAAAATAAGAGAGCATTCAAGATGTGTACCCGGGAAATACGTGAGCAACTTCTTTCTCAACATTAACTGGTTTTCTGAAATCTAATTTAGAAATTATATTGATGGCGAATTTAGTAGACAGGGGCGTAGCTACCGCCGTATCTGCCGTAACAATTATATGGGCCCCCACCCTACAAGGGCCCCGACGTAGGCAAACATTATCCACAACTGTCTCGTAGGGTAAACCAAGCATTTGTAAAAAAGCATAATTTTTGTTAAGGGGCCCCTGTGGGGCTAGCTACGCCACTGTTAGTAGATATAGTAAAAAAAAAGTAGAAAAAACAGCTGAAAAGGTAATGAACAGGGGCCAGCAAGATATCATAATGAAGTGTAATGTTAAGAGACAATGCAGTAGACAAATTAGAAGTAAGCTGAGAAAATCGAAGGGACAAGAAAAGCAAGAAATACAAATGAATAGAAAGAATTGGAAGACAACTTCTCAAGACACCCTGAACAAACCTGGAAAATCCGATCAAAAGACGTATACTGGTGTCTATATATATATTGAGTGACTGGTGATTAGTGAACAATACCTACCTTAACACGTGATTGTAGTCACGATAACGAACAACTTTTACTATGGGACCAAAACTGAAATCGTGAAAAAATCAGCCAAGTTCAGTTAGGCGAACATATGTAAATGTACTGACCAGCATATTTTTTTTCGCGGTTTCAGGTTTGGCCCCATAGTAAAAGTGTTTTTTATTATTATGACTACAATCATGTGTTTAAGTAAGTGTTTAAGGTCATTAATTACCAGTCACCCTATATATGCCTCTCTTAATGGTCCGTGCCCGCCTTAATATGGTCTAGAATGTTGCGCTAGTTTAATATCTTTATTTAGAATGCCTTTTTTTTGTCTTTACTTTATTTTATTGACATTGTTCTCACATAATAGCAGCCACAAGAAACATGTAACAGAGATATTTGTCATACATAAAATGATTGAAAAGAGTGTCCATGGAGTTTTTTGCACATTCTTCTCCATAGAGATCTACGCTTTGGAATGTGCAATTAGCATCATTTTTTTTCTGACAGACTGACACCTTGACCTTTCAAAAGTGCCTGTAAATGGTTTATTTGAAATAAATGCTTTTGAATCTTTGAAAAGTTATTCGAAATTCTATAATAGACCTCAAAATACTAATAACTTCAAACTAAAACAACTTTTTGCATATTTTGGGCCAGGGCCTTGAGAAATAGCCCTAGATACATTAAAGCAAGAGTCTCTTTATCGTCCGGTCCTCTGCGTCTCATATTCGCATTTTAAACATCATAGAGACATATTAAAATAGATAAGTGTTAGTTTGAGTTTAGTATAGTAGATTTTTATTATGTTGTGTTGTTGCCGCTGTATTGTATTCCCTGCATCGAATAAATTCTTTACTATTTTATTTTTTGTTTTGCATTTGTTTTTTTTTTTGTCAATTTATTAAGTTGCACCTGCCGTGTTGTTTCTATACCACCCCAACGTCGACTGGTAGAAAATGCTTAGATATGTGCATAAAGTGTCAATAAATATATTCTATTCTATTCTTACTTGTAAATGCATTGAGCGTCGCTCCAGTTGTCATCGGAATGGCAGTAGAGACCTTGACTTGGGTCTTTAGCCTGGAACTGCTCCGCATGCGGCCCCACGTACGTCGTCTCCGAGTGACGGTGGTAAAAGCCGATGAAAGCAAAGGCACCTGGATAGATAAGAATAAAATAATAATAGAGAATACTAATAATAGAGCAGTCGTATACACTAAAAACAAAATAAACTTAAAATCTTGAGTACAGCGCCATCTACCGAGAATATGGCCTAATGGCCACGATAGAGCCCTTTTTAGCCTCTGAAAGGGTTATTAGCCTTCATACAATCATTTAAAGGTACATGTGGATGGATGGAAAGGGCCCTCTTCCTTAACGGGAGAGAGAGGCTAAAGAAAAAATGGACGGACTGCGTTAGAAATGTCATGTTGTCAATCCTTAGCTGTATCACATTCATTGTGCATACAGCTAAGGAGTGGAATTCCCTGCCGGAGTCTGTGTTTGTTAACAGCTACAACTAAGGACCTTTAAGACGAGTGAATAAGTTACTTCTAGGCAAGCGTGCTCCACCGTCGACCACATCGCTCAGGTGAGATAGCGGTCAAGTGCGCCTAACAGTAATAAAAAAGTAAAAGGAGTCAGTGAATGAATAGCGCGACGCTTAAAGGACAGATTGGAAGAAAAAAAACATGTTGCTCGGACCCCAAGTAATATGAGACAAGGGGAGGAAGATGATCTTTGCTCTAACCTCTGAATGTGTAGCAATGCGGCTTCCTCTCGCTAGACAGAATCATCTGAGCATCCTCCTGATTGTGAGCCGACACTATGTAGTAAGACGTATCCAAGCATTTGAATTCTGTAAATTATCAATATATATTAAACTAGCTTCTGCCAGTAGCTTTGCTCGCGTGAAAGTCGGTTTACCCCTTTGGGGATAATGGTTTGTTGGGGAAAATGATCTCGTGACTCCAAAACAGAATGTGTATATTTGTGCCCAGCACCTCCTTATATATACATTTACATTGCTACGAACAAAGAACTTAATCAATACGAAAACACTAGCTTAATTTCTACAAAACTCATTCAATAATGTTTAGTAAACGTTTGTACAAAAATGTCCCGCTAAAACTAATTGACCAGTTATAAAACTACACTGCGTCTTTGTGCGTTACGTTAGTACTAATGTCCAATAACATCACTATACACTGTTCCCACTTTCTGGCGGCATTACTATTGTCCAATCACAGCGTCGTTCACTGTTTTATGCGCGTCCCGTGTGGTGTCGCTAGTAACGTTATAACGTAACGCTGTTCCTGGCGGGAGTAGAGATGGGTTTCTACCCGGTAAATACCGGGTAAATACCCAAAATACCCAAATGCAGGGTTTTTACCCGGGTAAATACCCAAATGGTGGGTATTTTCCTTTTAATTATTGTTTTAAGTCTTTTATACATTTTAAGCAATAAAAAATGTTTATCAAATGTGTTTTATGCATGAAGTGTAAATGGTGTCAGCAAATAATAGTTTTCTACTAACAAATCATATAAAAATTGTACTTCTGTATTTTTACGTATTATATTAGGTGGTTTATATTACATTTGATTATAGTAGTTTTAAATTAAAGACTATTTGAATATCACAGCATGTCGTAACAAATATTTATTGATAAAATACATTAAAAACGTGAAACATCAAACTCTTGAGTATATAAGAATAACTAAAATCTGGCAAACTCGCGTATATTCTCAGAACTAGTGACGATGAAGATACTTTGTTATTAACTAAAAATCTACTACATTAGCGTATGAGATTGAAATTAATATTAAAAAAATGCTGACGTAGTGCAGCTCACGGCGTTTCAGCCTTACGTTAAAGTTTCTAAAGTTGACTTTCAATTGATAAAATAAGTCCGTCAGTAGGCGCATTTAGCTGGCCAGCGGTCCCTCAATCCTTACAAATATGCACATCAACCGTTCCCGCTTCTTCGCCTTCTCTCCGCGTATACGTATTATGCTTACTACTTCCACTTGTTTTTGAATTACTAAAGAGTGCGCACGTAGATGTGATATCTCATACTGTTTCATTTTGGATCAGGATTCAAAATTTTGCTGGTGCTAACGACTAAAACTGGTTTTGGAAATATTAATATATTGTATTCCTATATGTATATTTAATTGAATGCAATACAATTTACGTTAAACCTTAAAAAATATACTCGTACTAAACTACAGTAGATCTAGATATACCAAAGAAAGTAATTTAAGTATTTTGTAAGTTGAAGTACGTCATTAACACTTTGAAGCTTTTTTTTTCTCAGGGTCTCATTCTGTAATCATGATGAAAAAATATAGAAATATATATTTTATGTCATATAAAACAATAAAAACACTGAATATTTCTTAGATGTACCTAATCAAGACAAAAAAATATAGAACCGTGTAAATTAAGCAAAAAAAAAAAAACAAATAGCCAGCGATAAAAATCATCTTCGTTTAGTAGTGTTAAAAAATTAAGCAAATTCATATTATTCATTTTTGAGTATTAAAATGCGTGTTTATAAATTGATATAACAACATTGATTACTCTGATACCTATTTACCTGTTATTTTTTAAACCATAAAAAAAAATTAAACTGAAGTTCTAAGTATGAGGAACCCCCAAAATTTATTGTTTTTTTTTTTCTATTTTTGTGTGAAAATCGTAATGCTGTTTACAGAATACATCTACTTACCAAGTTTCAACAGTATAGTTCTTATAGTTTCGGAAAAAACTGGCTGTGACATACGGACGAACGGACAGACAGACATGACGAATCCATAAGGGTTTTTTTTTTTTTTTTTTTTTTTTTGGTAGATAAAATCATAAAAACCTACCCCGTTCCTTCGTTGCCTATAGTGCCGGGGCTGAGCCTTCCTCTCAGAAAACGGCCCTTGGCCCCAGCAGAATATAAGGGTTCCGTTTTTTGCCCATTTTGCTATGGAACCCTAAAAAGGGAGTTCCGATTCCAAATTAAATGAAAGGACATTATATAAGGAGGAAAATCAGCCAAGTTTAGTACATTTTGACCAGTTACGCGAACACAAATGTACTGACCAGTAGATTTTTTTTCGCGATTTCAGGTTTGGTCCCGTAGTAAAAGTTGTTTGCTTTTCATGACTACAATCACGTGTTTAAGTGTCGTTCACTAATTACCAGTCACCCTATATTATGTCATTTACTATATAGAAACTTCATCAAATCAGTTAAGATATTTTACATTTATGCTAAAATTACAGTTATTATCAGTTAATAAAGCAATTTAATCAGGCTATGAAACGAAGAACATATGAAAGTAGCCGAACTTATAACATGGATGTGTTAAAAATATCTTGACGGGCTAAAATTCACCTAAACTTTATTAAATAAAACGTTCCATAAAGTGTTTATAGTTTATACCCATGCTTTTGGGTATTTACCGGGTAAAAACCCTGTTTATACCCAAATTGGGTATTTACCCGGTAAATACCCGATGGGTATTTACCCACCGCCCATCTCTAGGCGGGAGCAGTACCGTTACGTCTAATGTAACCTATTTCTTGAGCAGCTGTGGAGTGGTAAGTACGCTCGCTGCTACGCTCGCACGTGGCGACCTTGGAACACAATGGCTGCGTGTTACCTGTTTTATTTCTAAACAGGTTGTAGAAAACGTTACTAAAAATTCTTTTCAGAACTGTCAGCTTTGAAATTTCTTGACAAAATCGAAACGTGTTAATTGTGCTGTGCTGTGTGGTGGCTACATCCCCTTAGGGGTGGAGTTTCGTAAAATCTATTCTTATCGGATGTCTACCCTATAAGGATACCTGCCAAATTTTAAGTTTGTAGATGTTATAGTTTCTGACATTTCGTGATTAATCAGTGAGTGATAATTTCGCTCTTATAATATATCAACGCCCCCGGGCAATAAGTCGGTAATCGCAAAAATTTGATTTTCGATTACCGACTTATTGTTCGGGCAATAGAGTTGGTAATCGAAAAACATTTTTTTTGCGATTTCCGACTTCAACACTACAAGTTTTGGTCAGCGGTTTTAATCGTACGTCGACCTATATACCACTACTGTAAATAAGGTTTAACCTTTAACCGCCAGGTTCCCACATCCACGACCAAATACTCCATCTCGTCAGTTCTTCTGTCACCTATGGGGATTGAAGAGCTAAACGAGATGGAGTACCCAGTCGCGAACACACGACCCTAGCAAATAGGACACGAAAACACTTGTCAGACTAATCCGACGCAAGCGTTAAATAAACATCGAAGGACTGGAACAATTTTCCTGCTGCAGTCTTCCCGTCTGATTATAATTTAGGTGTCTTTAAGGCTAGAGTGAATAGGCTCTTAATAAACTAGTGCACCTCCCCATCAACGATTGCATCACTACTTAACATCAGGTAGGATCGCAGTCAAGCACTAGTTTATATACATTAAAAAAAAAACAAATGATGTGGAAATCCTCACCAGGACTCGTGTACAAGCCGAAGGGTATCTTCGCTTGCGTAGACTTGATCTTGGCTTCGGAAGTGTCCATTTTCTTGTTCAGCTTCAGCAGCACCATAGACATGAGAGCCATATCGGTGGCAAACAGAAGTCTCTTCATATCCCTGATGTGAGCGTCAATAAAGCTGAACAGTTTCTTGGATCCTATGTCCAGAATTTCAGATCTTTCTGTCTGAAATGAAGATGAAGAAACACGTTTCTTAGTATTTTGGATGCTGTGTAATAAGGTATTTAGGACGTTCAGAATAAATACATGAAGCATGCATGGGTTTGTCCGAAAGAGTTACCTGCCAGACGTCGGTTCTAACTGGTCCCTTCAATTTTGTCACTGTCGGGGTCGACGGCGTGTTGTGTCCAGTAAGAACCAAACCCAGGAAGGCTTTGTCCTTACCAGACGGCTCTATGGCGAGCTACCCGTGACTAACCGTCCGCAAACCCACTCCCATGTTAGCCGGTGTTGTCCTACGACTCCCAGCGCCAGGAGTGTGTCCAGAGGGAGGGCAGGTCATGAGGCTTGACTCCACTTTCTTTGTTTGCATTACTGTTTCAGAGAAAAAGGTGATCACCTCCCATTTCCTCTCAACTTCGTTTCTTCTCGTCTCATTGCTTGAACCAGGGTCGGACATGACAGGTAACTTAAAGACTCCTAGGTCGTAGCTATCAGAAAACACTCACTCCGGCAAGAAGATTTTCTCCTTAGCTGTAAGCACTGGTCGTGGTCACTTACAATGGGCCTCATAAGAAGACTAAAAGTCACCCAAAGGGCAATGGAAAGGGCTATGCTCGGAGTTTCCATGCGAGATCGAATCAAAACTTAAAATATCCGCATGAGAACCAAGGTTGCCGAATGCCAATATAGCACGAAGAATCGCCAAACTTAAGTGGCAATGGGCAGGGTACATTGCATGCAGAACAGATGGCTGTTGGGGCCGAAAGATTCTGGAGTGGAGGCGGATCGATGACCTGGTCAGGGTCGCTGGAGTCCGATGGATGCGAGACTCACAGGACCAGTTGTTGTGGCGACGCTTAGGGGAGGCTTATGTCTAACTGTGGACGTCTTTCGGCTGAAATGATGATGATGATGAGACAATACTTACTGGGTTATGAGGCTCCTTCACACGGCCGTTCATATAGTTGTAATAATCCTGCAGCTTCTCGAACTTCTCCTCTGCGTAGCTGTGTCGAGGGTCGAGCTCCTTCGAGTTAGGCATGTTGTAGGGTTTCTGGAAAACCAGCCAATATCAACAAGTACTGAGTGAAAAAAGGTACAATGCAATCCAAAAAAAGAGTAGGAGTCGTCCCGCAATCTCCTTCGTGGTCTGCTGCGATCCTGTCGATTTTAGGGGCCTTACCAGGCGTGTGAGCGAGAAAGAGCGATGAAGCTATACACCCAATACACCGTTAAATTTTGGTCGTTTTAATCCTGCGGAGGGTCGATTCGGTACATGAAACCTTATCGATTTGTTAAAAAAAACGACTTCTTTTTTAAGAAACTTTTTTTTAAACTCGAATTAATTTACGCATGTACGAAATTAATTTCTTTAAGTAAACGACAGCTGATCGAGGTCAAGGAACTGTAGGTAGTTAGTACGCAACGACCGACAACTCCCTACAAAGTCATTGACTTGTTTACTTAAAGAAATTAATTCGTATTTGCTTATATTAATTAGAGTTTTAGAAAAAAAATACTTTATTGTTTAATTTTACTTTTATAAATCGATAGTGTTTCATGTACCGAATCGACCCTCCACGGGATTAAAACTACAAAAATTTTACGGTGTATAGCTCCATTCCTTTAACAGTTCAGTTTAGGTCATCAAACGAATTGTGTTAAGAGCTCGTGGTAGCTGCTGCTCTTAACCACACGGCAAAAGTTTATACTTCTACTTATTGTTCCGTACATAATTTTAAAGACTTCTTACCGTTTCCACCGTAGGGAACGACAACCGAGCAAGCTGAAAACAAAAGAAGATCAATCACATACACGGACATAATAAAAGACAACATCTCTAAAAAACTATGAAACTTGAAACTGCAACGAGAGTGTCATAGTTTTGTATGTAACTTCACGCAGGTGTACACCAAGCGTATAATGACGAATACGCATCTTCGAAGCTACGCGTCCTTAGACAGTAGACCTAAGGCCGAAAAAAGTGAGGCACTAAATCCGCCTCTGTACTTAACTGTGCATAAAGCACAGCAAACGGCCAATTGAAGAAACAGACAGTACACCTGTGTTTACGTACACATTCGAGCAGGGGCCTAGCTACCGCCATATCTGCTGTATCAATGATACGGGGCCCCGAGCTACAAGGGCCCCGACGTAGGCAAAAATTTGCAAAATGTTATCCAAGCATTTGTAAAAAAAGCACCATTTTTTTTAAACGGGGCCCCTTTTGAAGTTTTTCATGTGGGGCCCTTGTGGGACTAGCTACGCCCCTGCATTCGAGTATATCTCTGTTGAAGTTGTCCGCCTTGAATAAAATTTGGTCGAGAAAGTTTAAGTCATTACATTACCAATTGAAAAGAGGAGACATCGTTGCTAGCTCTTGTGATCTGAAGCGTTACCAGTATCTGTGAATCAAATATTATTTTTAAACTAACATAAAGGGTAACTGTTTCAATAAAGTTATTATTATTTCGTTTATTAATGTTATCATGTACATATTTAACATATTTTTAAATATTCCTTAAAACACGATAAAAAAAAAACTGGCTGCAGGCTGGGCCCACGTGTAGACAAGGCATGACATTGACTATCATTCCGCGACGTACTAATCGGTCTATCACCACTATGTCAAATTAATTATCAACCTCATTGGAAGTTGTATGTTTGAGCCGTTTGGGGGTTTTTTTTTATGGTAGGTAAAATCATCCAATGACAAATCCCGCCCTTGGGCGGAGCGGGAAGTAGTGTCAGACTCTTACTGACTAAAAACCTACCCTGTTCCTTCGTAGCCTATCGTGCCGGGGCCGGGCATTCCTTTCGGAAGTTAACCCATGACCCCAGTAGGCTTCGACCCTGCCTGCCTGCAGTTAGCAGGCTGGGCCTCTTCGGTGTGCTGACAGCTCCTTGAGGCGCGCGGGAACAGAACGCGCCGTCGACGACTTGGGCTCGGTCCAGTCGGTTACCGAACGATCGGACAGCGTGCTACCCATTGCACGCCGTCCGCAAGCCCGCGCCTACGGTGGCCGGAAATCGGGATCGGAATCCCGGCGGCGGAGCCGTTTGGGGTTGAAACACTAGGACCATGGGGTCCGAGCTCTCATCGAGTTGTTCGTGACATCAGCAAACAGCTGGTCGACTCCTCGCGTGACCAGAGGGCTGGGCTTTTCTTCGGTCAACGAATCAACATTGCCATCTAACGTGGCAATGCTGCCAGCGTTCTGTTCACTTTTCCCATTGATATCGATGTAGATGAATTTGTTGATGTCCTGATGAATTTGCTGATGTAGAACTTCTTTTTCTACCCGTTTGTACGTATTATTATTTTTAATTTGTAAATATACCTATTAAGCTTTAATATTTACTTGTTTTTAAGTAATTACAAACAAATGATTTTCTTTCTATCAAAATATTATTAACATTAACTTACAGAGCATAGTTTCAACAGAATATTTTTGTTATCCATTGATTTCTTTATAGCCTAAACCTGACGAAGGCGCCTTCTCGACTGCACTAAAAGTACCAAGAAAATTGGTTGTTACTCCAATTAGAACTAATTGACGGCATCGTTAAGATTTAAAGGAACATTTTAATGATGGCTTTGATGGTCAGCGAGCAGTAGTGGCCTAGTGGTAACGGCCTGACTTACTAATTGTAAGTCGTAGGTTCGAACCCATGCAGATACTTACATAACTTTGTGTGTGTAGGTACATACAACCAATATCTTGGCGCCCTTTTGTAAGCATGCGGACAAAATTGAATAAGTACTTACTTAGAGCGGTTACGCACTAAGTCCGATTCAAATCCGATCCGTCAAAAACCCGCACTTGTCCCACCGCTTTTAGGCACGAAATTGACAGTTTTTTGACAGTTTTCCGCACTAGTGCAGAAAAGTACTCGTGCTCGCCCCCGCCACAACTTTATTTATTTATTTATTTGACACTTTATGCACAAAAGTACAGAGGCGGACTTAATGCCTTAGGCATTCTCTATCTGTCAACCTTAGGGTGATGGAGAGACAAATAGTGGTAGGTGCAATAAAGAGAGAGAAAAGGTGAATATATGAATATGTATACTAATAAACCATAAATATAATAAAATTATATAATATATATACACAAATTAATAAACTATATAATATATACATATATATATTAATAAAGTCAAACCAATGGTTCAAATCGGCAACTACAAAATATTAATGCTGTGATGAAACCACTGCCAACCCTACGAATAAGCTCGCGAACTTTGGCTTTAAATGTCAATCAGTTTGTTGCCATCCTAATCTCCTGGGGAACTTAACTCAACTTTATTGTAATGAAATAGTTCTACGGCTACTACGGATCATACTTTCACGGGTTCGGATCGGACCAATCGAGTTTATGTATATTTCTTTAGCACGCCTTTGGGGGTAGTGGAACAGAGAGTAAAGTCCCACATACCTTCGTTGAAAAGGGAGGAGCCTCCGACCAGACAGGTGTTATATCTGGTGGGCTACTGCCCGATAGATGAATTCGGGTTTGTTCTATATGTTCCAATCGCGCCGCGAATCTTACTTGCGCGATGCAGGATTAGTTCTTTTGTGACGACATAGATGTCGCTACACGCCCTAAGCCTGGCTATAAGCTAAAGCTTGGCATGGTTGATGGCAAACGACCAAGGGACCGCAGCCCAAAAAGATGGGCAGATCAGGTCCGCTCCACACTGGACACCCAATTACACGTCGCACTTCATGACGCCAAGAACCGTCACTGGTGGCGAGACACCATCAATAAGAAGTTAATCCAGCGGGAGCGTCACGACCCTCAGTAATGAGCAAGGACGTCGCCAGCCAATGATTAAGGGGGGGGGGGGGGGGCTATTGGAAGTATAGAGAATAATAAAAGTTTTTTTTCTCCACAATATAACTCCTAATTGCTAGCCTTATATTTACGGTAACATATAGGATGGGCATTATATTGTGGGAGACTGGTGCCTAAACTAGGCTCTGAAGCTGTAAAGCAAGCCTCTAGGGGGGGACCGTAGCCCCCCTGCCCCTCCTTAGCGACGCCCTTGGTAATGAGGAATACGAATCGAGGAGGGGAACCGCCTAAAGCCTACATTAGACTACTTAAAGTGACTTGTTTCGAACTTTTTATGATCGGGTTTTTTGACACAGTTAATTTTTTTTCGAAGTGGAATTCGGGTGCGAATGGTGCAATTTTCAATGATGTCTGGAAGTAATAGTATTTTTAAGAAGAAAGGGGTTATACATGAATAAAAAGACTTAACGTAAATATTCCACGGCCGCGAACAGCGCTCGGCGCCCCCTAAGACCCTGGCGCCCGTGTGCACCACACACCCTGCACTACGCCGTTAAATTTTGATCGATATAATCCCGTGGAGGGTTGATTCGGTAATTTACGCATATACCAAATTAATTTCTTTAAATAAACGTCAGCTGGGCGAGTCCAATAACCTGTAGGTAGCTAGTACGAAACGACCGACAACTACCTACAAGATTATTACCTCGTTTATATAAAGAAATTAATTTCGTACATGCGTATTAAATTAATTCGAGTTTTAGAAAAAAAAGTACTTTATTTTTTAATTTTATCTTTACAAATCGATAGTGTTTCATGTACCCGACCGACCCTCCACTGGATTAAAACGGGAGTTATACGATTATGTGAGGCACGAAAAAACGATTTTTTTTTCTTCTTTCTTTCATTAATTTTGGTCTTCTTTTAATATTTTTGAAAAGCCCGCATATGCTTGAAATCGACGAGTCGTCTGACGTTGTTGCCTGAGGGATTCAGTACATTCAGGTGCTGTCTTTTGATGATCATCCTTCGACCTCGGCCATTTATTGTCTTCATCTTCCTTGGCGATGGTATGCTATGCGCGAAGAGCAGCACTGTTGACATAAAAAAATGAAATAAGCTATAAAAAAACTGGGCAAGTGTGAGTCGGACTCGCGAACGAAGAGTTCTGTATCGTGCCTCGACAAAACGGCAAAAAAAAACTTGTTTGTTGAATGGGAGCCCCCTTAAATATTTATTTTATTCTGTTTTTACCCGAGTATCAGTTATGATTTTGACAGGCTTTGTAGGTATGTAAATAAAGTGTTACGGTTGATTGCCAATGTATACTCGTATATGTCGTAGCCAGATCATATATTTCGACGTTCCACTAGTTGTAAAATAACCCAATGAATTGAATTTGACCTTCTTAGCTCGCTTTTCAATCGACTCTAGTGCATCAAGCTAGTACTTGGCAGATCCATCCCAAAGATGAGAGCAGTACTCTAAATATGATCAGATCGTCACACCACCTTCCCCGTGGTCGACCTCGACGGTGTCGTCCTCCTTCAGACGTAATATATATCAAGCTCCATAACCCAAATAGCAGATGTCGGAGAAAAACAGCCAGGCAGAAGTGGGAGTTTTTTTTTTAATGGTAGGTAAAATCATCCAGTGACATCCCCCGCCCGTGGGCGGAGCGGGAGATAGTGTCAGACTCTTACTGACTAAAAACCTACCCCGTTCCTTCATTGCCTTGAATCCAGGGCCCTGGTATGCATTTTCATACCTCCCCAGAGCCAGAGTAGGCTTCGACCCTGCTGGGTACAGTTTGCTGACAACTCCTTGAGGCGCGCAGGAACAATGCGCGCCGTCGACCACGGGTAGTGGGTTGGCCCGATCGCACGAATACACCCGGACAGATGGGCGAAAATTGTCACTCACTGGACACCTGAAGGAGTCTTTCTATAACAAAAAAAAAACTTACAAAACAACAGACACGACAGTATCAACAGCAAATTCATAACTGTTTATGACAAATCTTCGGCGAATAATGATAGCGAGCTGATTTGTAATGGCTGTGAGTGTAAGGCTATAGTAAGCCTGTATTCACAGTGGGCTGCGCCATTGTTCGAACGATTTTTCGTGATCGTCGACCGCATAGAGCAGCTGAAGGGACTCAGGTCTCGCGCTGGACCCTGGTTCAGGCTATGGTCCAAGTCCAGAGCAAGGAGGAATAACAGGCGTTCACCTCCTTCTGTGAAGCAGTAATGCTAGCGACAAGCAGACGGCAGTACACGATATGAAACGGACGTCCTTACACCCCAGCTACCGCAACTACCGACTACCAGCCAGGTAGACGCGAGCTTGTAGACGACGAGCAATGGGTAGCTTGCCATCCGGCCGTTTGGTGACCGTCCGAAACCGATGGTGCATTAATCTACGCGCACCTCAAAGAGTTTTTTTTTCTATCGGCGATCCCACCTGATGGTAAGCAGTGATTCAATCGTTGATGGTGAGGCTCACTAGTTTATTAAGAGCCTAGTCACTCTAGCCTTGAAGACACATAAGTTATAATCGGACGGGCAGCAGAGCCCTGAAGAGCAGTCCTTCGATGTCAGTCTCTTACTGTGGCCAATGGTCTTCTGAAAGGGCTTTCGTGGTTCTGAGACGTAAAGGGAAACTTAAGGAACATAAGTGCGGTTTTAGTCAGTAAAAACACACGTGCCCATGCCCTCTCGCTTCACTTAGAAAAGATGAAGTTATTTTTTAGGGTTCCCCTAAAACTCCCCTTATAGGATCTCTTTTGTGTCTATCGGTCTGTCCGTCTGTCAAGACCCTTTATCTCGAAACGCGTGGAGACATCGAATTGAAATTTAAACCACATATTCAGATGTGCGGTCCCATGA
This sequence comes from Leucania comma, assembly GCA_958295575.1. Classification (NCBI taxonomy): domain Eukaryota; kingdom Metazoa; phylum Arthropoda; class Insecta; order Lepidoptera; family Noctuidae; genus Leucania; species Leucania comma. The sequence goes on along the minus strand of OY282492.1, from coordinate 5,009,174 downwards.
AGTTCTGAAAAAGTCAAACTTCTAAGTTAACGGAAAAAAAAATAGAGAGTTTCCGACTCTCTCAAGGGAATAGAATTTCATAGGGTAGGTACTTTCCGTTGACCTAGAATCTTGAAATTTGGCATGAAGCAAGGTCTTATAGCATGAGTATAGGAAAAAGTCTGAAAACTATAAAGTGTGTCACAAAAAAAAACTTTTTTGCAATTCGGTAAATTTTCTAAACTCGATTTGGTTTTCATATTATGATATATAGGGTGACTGGTAATTAGTGAACGATACTTAAACACGTGATTGTAGTCATTATAACAAACAACTTTTACTATGGGACCAAACCTGATATCGCGAAAAAAAATCAGCCAAGTTCAGTATTTTTTGACCAATTATGCGAACTCAGCCAGCAGATTTTTTTTTCGCGATTTCAGGTTGGTCCCATAGTAATAGTTGTCTGCTATCATGACTACAATCACGTGTTTAAGTATCGTTCACTAATTACCAGTCACCCTGTATGTTTGTACGGGGGGACCCTCAGACTACTATCTCACCTGATGGTAAGCGATGATGTGGCCGAAGATGGAGCACGCTTGCCTAGAAGGAACCTATTTACTCCTGACTCGATAATATAAGGAAACAGACTCTTTAGCTGTTGGCATACCTAATGAATGTGTCCCAAAACGCTTTGTATGTAGATGTGGGTGGGATGTCCATCCTGTATTGATCGAGCAGGAGTGGCAGGCGGTCGCCTCCTTCTGCGGACGGCGGGCAATAGGTAGCCCGCTGTCCATCCGTCCGGTAACAGACCGGTCCGAGCTCAAGTCGTCTGCGGCGCGCACAGTTCCCGCGCGCCTCAAGGAGTTGTCAGCAAACTGTATGGTCCAGCAGGGCCGAAGCCTACTAGGCCAAAGGTTATGTGAAAATGTCACCAAGGGCCCTAGGATAAAGGTAATGAATGTATTCGTGCGATCGGGCCAGGCCACTACCCGTCGTCGACGGCGCGCACTGTTCCTGCGCGCCTCAAGGAGTTGTCAGCAAACTGTACCCAGCAGGGTCGAAGCCTACTCTGGCTCTGACGAGGTATGAAAATGCATACCAGGGCCCTGGATTCAAGGCAATGAAGGAACGGGGTAGGTTTTTAGTCAGTAAGAGTCTGACACTATCTCCCGCTCCGCCCAAGGGCGGGGGATGTCATTGGATGATTTTACTACCATAAAAAAAAAATCCTCTATTGATGGCGCAACACCGTAGTGGTCCGATGATGGAACGGACGTGGCGGAATTAAATTGTGCAATCCCAATGCAGTGTGCATTAGAAATGTAAACTATAAAAAACCGGCAAGTTAGAGACTCGGCAGCGACGCTTAAAAAAAAATTACGATTAGTGTGTAATGCACCTTTGTCGACCATTTCAAATGGACTATCTCTTTTCGATTAAAAATTCTATGCGTGTTTGATTCAGCGATAAGACATGAATGATTGTTCACGCATAAATATAGGTTACCATTCTTATGCATGCGACATGTTCATTTTGAAAAAAGCGGAGATTACAGGATGAGAGAATAAAAAAAATATTGTTAAATTACAGATTATTCTACAAGCGACGTTCTACCGTTTTAGTGTTTTAATTTTATAATCAAATCTATGCTTCTTATTTTGCAAGCATTGTGTCTTTTCTTTAAAAAATTAACTTATTTAAATTTTGCATCATCATGCAAAGTGACTATTAAAAAAATAACACCTTTTCTTTATGTTATTGAAATAAGTTATTATTTTTTTTGGTATTGGGTGCATTATCTACGAAATATGATATGAATTTTCCCCGGGTTTTAAGTGTTACCTAGTGTTATTGGAATATTATATGATTAAGGAAAAAAATAATATCGTAGCCGTGAAATTGATAAATTTCTTCTAACTTTAATACAATAACAATAAAGGCAAGTAATTATTCATAGTCCATACAATATTATCACACTCATAATATTAAAAAAATAAGTTTGTGTGTGTGTACGTCCGTCACCCCTGTCTGTCCGTCTGTCAAGACCCTTTATCTTAGGAACGTGTGGAGGTATCAAGTTGAAATTAAAACCATATACTCAGGTCTGCGGTCCCTTGAAGCTGTGAGAAAATTCAATTTCTAAATTAATGACAAAAAACGTACATTTCTTCAATCTTAAGGGAATCAAAATTCATAGGGTACTCCTAGGGCATTCATAGGGTAGGCAACGGCGTACACGCCGCCGCCGCCGACGGGATTCCGATCCCGATTTCCGGCCACCGTAGGCGCGGGCTCGCGGACGGCGGGCAATGGGTAGCTCGCTGTCCGTCCGTCCGGTAACAGACCGGTCCGAGCTCAAGTCGTTTACGGCGCGCACTGTTCCCGTTCGCCTCAAGGAGTTGTCAGCAAACTACAGGGGCCCAACAGGGCCGAAGCCTACTGGGGTCAAAGGGTATGTGAAAATGGCACCCGGGGCCCTGGGACCAAGGCAAAGAATGGAACGGGGTAGGTTTTTAGTCAGTAAGAGTCTGACACTACTTCCCGCTCCACCCAAGGGCGCGATTTGTCATTGGATGATTTTACCTACCATAAAAAAAAACTCCTACCATAGGGTACGACCTAGAATCTTGTAATTTAGCATGGAGCTAGGTCTCATAGCACAAGTATAGGAATTAACCTAAAAACTGAAATTTTTAGTTACGTCACAAAATCTAATAAATGATAAATGACATATATTTTACAAATAGGTTTTAAAAAAACACTTTTACACGTCAATCTTTTTTTCGTCAGTTTAAACTAGATGAGGCCGATGTTTCCTAGCTGACTACCCTGAGAAGAAACACCGAAACAAACTCAGGGGTCAAAGTCTCTTTTAAAGTCCATACAGTAAACATGTAATGGTCAAATCATATGAGAATCATGCAGATTAGTGTCTGAAATGGTCTTTTGAAGAAAGGCAATTTACGACCCACTTTTTTTATTATGTTTATTTTTATTGTGATTTTGCGTACAATATTGAGCGGTCTACACTGTCCTTACATAATTATGAATACTGTAATATGAAAATATTGTAACACAACCCATTTTTTTAAAAGAGTAACCATGGAGTTTCTTGCCGGTTCTTCTCCATAGGAAACGACCAATTTCGAACCGTGCACTAGATTCTGATGTTTTATAAGTGCCCATGTAGGCCTATGTGAAATAAAAATATTTTGAATTTTTAAAGAACCACACAGATTTGATTGGACCTGTCCAGTCAGTGCAAGCATTTGTCAGTATTCGTGTAGCTCAAACTTAGGACTACTAAGGAGCTCAACCAATAATATTTGCTCTAAAATATTATTCGGACAAATCTTTGAGTCTCGATTCGGAAATTGAACTATACATTAGTTGTTTGTACGGAACCGTCAGTGTACGAATCCGACTCGCACTTGCCCATATTTTTTTGCCATTTTTTGTTACGGACGGTACGAAATACGAAAACCTTCGTGTTTTTTTAAGCAAAACATCTAATGATTTATCCCGCTCTATGGCTTTTTAGTGGACCGATGACTAAGGGCCTCAAGTCTGCTATTACAATAATATAATATAATATAATAATATAATATTCCACAACTATCACACAACACCGTCTAGTCCCAGCTAAGCAGAGTTTGTGTTATGGGTACTAGACAACTGATAAACATACTTATATATTTCTAAATACATACATATTATAGATAAATTACACCCAGACACAGAACAAATGATCGTGCTCATCACACAAACATTTGTCCTGGGCGGGAATCGACAATAGTGTCAGAATCGTCTATCATTGATTTCATAATTGTTGATTTTGATAAGTTTGGTAATTTACTAGTGCACTGACTATGCAATGAATTTTGGAAAGTCATAATAACGTAGTGCAATGGCGTTATTATGACTTTCCAATAGTCATTCACTGACACACCATTGAAAGAAATGGTAATCTCTTACATAATGATATATGAATGTCAGACGTATAGGGTAATCTGCTAAAATTTTGACAGTTCCTTTGATTAGTGGCTCACCATTACCTTTGTCTGAATACAACAAAGTCATTCTACCACCATTCGTTTAAGGACCACTGACTGACCAATGAGCGACCATTATGATTTAGCTGATTAAGAACTTTTAGCAAAATGACAAAGGTATGGTGTTGGAATGTTAAATTTACAAAAATAGCAGACTTGGGCCCCTGGTCAGGGCCGCTGGAGTTCGATGGATACGAGACGCACAGGACCGGCCATTGTGGCGACGCTTGGGGGAGGCCTATGTCCAACAGTCTTTTAGCTGAAATAATAATAATGATGAGGGCTTTTTGAAGCGAGCGTGGAACACTACGCACCGTCGACGACTCGGTTTCGCTCCGGTTACCAGACGGACGGACGGCGAGCTACCCATTGCTCGCCGTCCACAAACCAACACCTATAATAGAACATAGGATACTTTTTATTCTCCGCATATATTATTTTTCGCGAGCGAAGCCGATAGCAAAAACTAGTTGGCTTTATATATAAATGCTTGAAGATCTACAATTTTCCTGCATTCCGGTGTCAGTTTCTAAGTCAGCATGATTTCTCTGATTAATTTATTACTTTTAACATTCCTTTGTTCCACATCTGGAGCGACAGATCTCCAACAAGCCTGCATGAAGATCAGAAAAGGTGAGTGAGACAGAGAGACAGTGGAATACCGTTGTCACTCATGTCGTCATCCATACCAGTGACGTAGCTAGTCCCACAGGGGCCCCGTATCAAGTCCCACAGAGCAGGACTACATACCGAAAAAATATCGGTTATAAGCATGGTTATAAGGGTTAACGGTATGACGTAATGACGTCATACCTTTTTATTTCAATACCTCAAAATAAGGGTACCGTTATTTTTCACTACTGAAAAATTACGATACCTTAATTTTTCTCTACCGAAAAATAACGGTACCGTTATTTTTTACGGTACCTAAACCTCTAACATTAAGGTATCCTTTGAAACCCCTAGTCCCGCGCTTTTTCGTCGTGCCAATCGCAATACACTTGTCGCGATAGCTGGCAACGTCGCATGTATCGTAGGTACGCGCACGAGAAATAATTTCGGTACCGGAATTATTTCGGTTAAATAAAGGTATAGCGGTACCTAATAAAATAGCGCTATCATTATTTTATACCGGTAGCGTAACCGCAAATCTTAACCGGTTTCGGTCTACCTTTAAAATAAAGCGGTACCGTATTCTAATACCGGTAGCGTAACCGTATACCTTAACCGAAAACGGTCCCTGCCACAGAGGCCCCATATAAAAAAAAATGCTTTTTTACAAATGCGTCATACGAAACAGTTGTGGATAACATGTTGCGAAGTTGCCCCTGTAGCGCGAGGGCCCCGTATAATTGATAAAACGTTTAGCGAAATTCATTATGTGGACAGCTAAGGAGTGAATTTCCTTGCCGGAGTCTGTGTTTCCTGATAGCTACAACCTGGAGATCTTTAAGTCAAGAGTAATTAGACTTCTAGGGGGCCGATCAAGTATTAAGTAAGCAGAATTTTTTGCACAACCCTCCCTCCCCCACGTCAGCAAAAGTAAACAGTGGTATAGTGCGCGGTAAATAAGTTTAACCATTTGCTATGGTTACGCGCAGCCCCCCACTTCGATTGAGACCTGTAAATCGGTTATGATCCACGTCACACAAGTTGAACCATCATGGCGCGCAGTAACCGATTTTATTTATTTATTTATTAAAACTTCATGAGGCAACTTGTTGGTAAGGGGGGGCGAGTAGGTAGGGTAGATAAATTTCTACGGTTGTGACTGTGGGGAGCTGCGCGTAACCATAGTAAATGGTTTTTATTTCAAATAAAAACCATTTCTGCCAACCAGAACCAACCAGATCTGCCAAATTCAATACATTTTTACCAGTTAGGCGAACATGAATGTACCGACCAGCAGATTTTATTCGCGCTTTCTGGTGGTGGTCCCATAGTAAAAGTTGTTTGTTATCATGACTACAATCACGTGTTTAAGTATCGTTCACTAATTACCAGCCCTATATATTTCTAAATACATACATATTATAGATAAATTACACCCAGACACAGAAAAAATGATCGTGCTCATCACACAAACATTTGTCCTGGGTGGGAACCGAACCCACGACCTCCGGCATAGCAGTCAGGGCCACTAACTACTAGACCACAGGCCAGACAAAGAACCCTGCCTGATCGATGCCGGCGAGGGTTGCGAAAGCCGCCAGCTGGTATATTTTGCAGCATACAAGTGACTGCAGAATTCACACATAATTTTCATTAACTGGACTGGCCTGTTGGTCTAGTAGTTAGTGGCCCTGACTGCTATGCCGGAGGTCGTGGGTTCGATTCCCACCCAGGACAAATGTTTGTGTGATAAGCACGATCATTTGTTCTGTGTATGGGTGTCATTTATCTATAATACGTATGTATCTAGAAATATATAAGTAAGTTTATCAGTTGTATAGTACCCATAACACAAGCTCTGCTTAGCTTGGGACTAGATGGCGTTGTGTGATAGTTGTAGAATATTATTATTATTTTTCTTTATTCATTTAATATACATATAAATTATATTTTTAAGTATTTTTAAAAAAATCACAAAAAAAAAACATTTAAAAATATAAAAAATAGTATCCCACCGGTATCGGGAACAGGGTCCAAGCTACCGGCGGTCAGGGCTCCAGAGAAAGGAACCTCCTAACATTACGAGCCGTGTCCATAATGTGAGCCGTTATTATTATTATTATTTCCTTTTATTCTTTGTATATACATATGAATTACATTTTTAAATATTTTTTATAGAAGATTATAAATTTTTTGAACTGATTGGTCAGGGCTCCTGAGAGAGAAACCTCCGAACAATGCGCGCCGTGTCCAGAAGTACTGCCTTCTGAATCAGACCCTTGATCCAACTGCCTAACGAGAGCCTCCGCAGATGTTGGTCGAGGCTCTTGGCTATTAAATCATTGGCCGTCACGACTATCAGCACAATGACTTATTATTATTTTTATGATTTTATTTATCTCAGGACCCTGAGGTCCTGGACCTTTGGAAGGCGTACGAGGAGCCGAAACCAACTCACAGAGGCCCTTTAGGTACTTTTAATGGAACGTGATACCAACCGACGATTGTCCTTGTACGCACAATGCTAGTGCATCCAAGGACAACCCCCGGTTGGTGAAAACTATTGTGACATATGGAAAATAAAGACAATAGGGCTATGGTTTTTGGAGTCTTAAGTGGACTGGTTACCAAGAACTATGTGAAAACTATGGCCCCTGCCTAAGCAATGTTATTAATATTCATCGGTAAACAGGCAGGGGGTGACTTGCACACTCAATAAATGGGCCCCCAAAAACGGCCGCTAGCACGAAGTGACGTAGCAACAAGAGGGCAACATATCCTGAGGTGCTTGAGGAGTGGAGAGGTATACCACGGCTATCAGGACAATCCCGGAAGTGCGGTCAAGATCCCTACCAGCACCTTACTGGATTATACATCCTTCTCCCGAGCACGATTGCTCTTGCGAATCTCCACTCAAACCAGCCAATAAAGGCAAGAGAGAGGTGGGAGCTCTGTTCCTCGTCAGTGTTCACTACGGCCGGCCAATAAAGACAAGCCGGAGATGAAGAACGAGAATTCTCCCGGGAGATCGGGTCCGTGGGGTCGCTAATGCCCAACAGTTCGCCACAAAACTGCCCTGCGGATTGTATCTCTCTTAGTCTGGCCCCTTATTATTATTATTATTAAAAAAATTATTGTTACAGGATTCACAGCTGGCTTCAAACATTATATACAGCCAATTATTCTTTCACCTGGACTACCTGACTACTTGGAAATGGTAGGTAATGTCGAACCCTGGCTGCTGCAGGCTCGACTACCGGGATCGACTATCTATAAAAAAAGACTTTTTATGTCGATATATTAAAAAAATACTTCCTTTCACTTCGAACGAATACATAACCCTGACTATAAAACAATAAAAAATTATATTCTTACAAATATTCAAATAAATTCTAGAACATACTAACATCCTTCGAACTACTATTCAACCAGTTTGCTAACTTATGAGTATACGCATGAGTCTGCATATAATCTTATGCAAACTCATTACTCAGACGTAACAGTAACAATATTTAGGGTATATTTCATGATACAGTTGGCAGTTTGTACGTGGTCTACCTAAATATACTTACTTTGTTATTGTTCATTGAATCGCTGAGCTCCTTATAAATAGTTCTTACATACTGTTAATTGCACTGGAGTCTGTGTTTCCTGATAGCTACAACGAGGGTCATTTAAGTCAACAGAAAATGGGTATTTTTTTAAATTTATATTAAGTAGTGCTTGAATGCGATCCCACCTGATGATAAGCAGTGATGCAATCGTTGATGGGGAGGTGCACTAGTTTATTAAGAGCCTTGAAGACACCTAAATTATAATCGGACGGGAAGACCATAGCAGGCAAACTGTTCCAGTCCCTCGATGTACGCGGTATAAACGAGGAAGCAAAATATTTAGTCCCGACAGTAGAAGTTTCAATTCAATGTTAATTTTAGATAATCGTGTTCGAAGACTGTAGCAGGAAACTTGTTACAATCCTACGATGTACGCAGTATAAATGAGGCGAAGCTGTACAATCAAAACACATACACAATTTTTGACTCACAAACACCCTGTTGGTCTAGTAGTTCGTGGCCCTGACTACTATGCCGTGGGTTCGATTCCCACCCAGAACAAATGTTTGTGTGATGAGCACGTTCATTTGTTCTGTGTGAATAAATGAGCAGGATTTTGATTTTTTTAATTATTATTTAACAGGATAAGTATTATCCTATATCCTTCTCCTGGTTCTAAGCTACCTCCCCACTAATTTTCAGTCAAATCGGTTCAGACGTTTTTGAGTTATAAATAGTGTAACTAACACGACTTTCTTTTGTATGTATTTAGAAATATATAAGTATGTTGATCAGTTATCTAGTACCCATAACACAAGCTCTGCTTAACTTGGACTAGACGACGTTGTGTGATGGTTGTGAAAAAAAAACATAACATATCAATCTTATATTTCATTTCAGTCACTTCCTGAATGCCCTGGTGACTCCGGTACTGGCGGCTTGGATGTGCAGGCTTGCGACGATGAGAGCATACCAGTCGTGAAGTTCACTGACCCGTCAAGGGTCTCGGTACAGCGGACTGGCAACAAGAATACCTATGTAGTGGTGCAAATTATTTTGTACTGCAAAACACCATAGAATATATAGGTTGATTGGTAATTAGAGAACGATACTTAAACACGTGATTACAGTCATGATAACAAACAACTTATACTATGGGACCCAACGTGAAATCGAGAAAATAAAATCTGCTGGTCAGTACATTTGTGTCCGCCCAACTGGTCAAAATGTACTGAACTTGGCTATTTTTTTCGCGATTTTATGTTTGGTCCCACAGTAAAAGTTGTTTGTTATCATGACTACAATCACATATTTAAGTATCGTTCACTAATTACCAGTCATCCTATACACCACAATATTTTAATTAGTACAAATACTTAAAAGGCTTATTAGAAAAGGTCTTGTTATTGTTTAAGTAAAGTCTCAACAAATAATATTCATAAACAGCAAAGTTATGAACGTTTGTTTCTATCCTAAAAAGACACTCAATTTATGGAAATATTGTACAGGTTATTGATGTTATGAATAAAAGAATGGCAATAAAAATGGAAAAACACTGCGCGTAGTATTTTCTAGTATTTTCTATTAGTAATTGTTTTTACTTATTGATTCACTTATGAATTTACCAAATATGACAAAGGATTGCATGAAAGTGTCCCCACCACAGATATAGATAGACATAGATAACGCAAGCATCACGATCTGTATGAAAACCAAGCGTTCCATTTTTTGACTACCTATTATGACGTCACAAGCACTATTTATTGAAGACGCCGCCGCGTACGGCGTCCCCCTCGCTCCACCCCCACACCAACAGCACAATTAACCATTTTTATATTTTTAACTGCACCCGACTAGCGCTGTACTCCGATGCAGACTGAGCGCGAAAGTGATCACTTACGATTTTTGTACGTAAGCTAGGCACGCGAAGTAGTTGCTCTTGCGTTATCTAGGTAAATATCTATATCTGTGGTCCCCACCCACCAACAGACTTGAAACAGGTGTCATTCAAAGCGTCTAGTTGAATAGAGTTTTTATTATGGCGACATACCTGAAAAGCATGGGGTTTAGATTTTATTAGACATTATATTTTAACCTAACCTAACCTACCGTAAGTGTTTAAATACCTTAAATATACTCATAATATAGTACTGTCATACATTTTTTAATTCGGCTCGGCGTGCTTTATACGATTCTATATAAATATTTGACAAAAGGCATTGCGTCAAACTGTCCCCAAAAATGACAACCGTTTCAAGTCTCGTGGTGGGTACCAACAGATTTGAAACAGGTGTCATTCGAAGCGTCTAATTGAATAGAGCTTTTTTTACTAAGGGCCAAATTCACCAATAAACTAAACGCGATTATATAAAAAAAAACGCAGTTTGAGCGCCTAATCGAGATTATAGCTTCATTTTGCGTTTCACCGCTATGAATTGAACCTAGTTTACGCTAAACTCAGATTCAATTCTTTTGTTGTCGCCCATGTTTACGACACGGGTCTTTAAACTAGATTACGCTGAGCTCAGTTTAGTTGAACTGAGTTTTTATATTGAATGATGAAATCAGCCCTGAGGCGACTTACCACAAAAGTATGGGGTTTAGATTTTATAAGAAAAGAGAAAAAAATGTGACCTTGGCACTATAAACATTATTTTATAGGGTTGGCAACAATATACCAATTGATGTAACAATATATATGTGTGTCTGTTTATCATACATATATCAATAGCGGTTTTTGAGACCTAGAGAACCGCGTATTGATGTACATTTAATTAAAATTAAATAAACTGTTTTGGCGCGCGTATTGTCCGGAGATTCCTTTCTCAGGAGTTCTGATCACCGGTAGCTTGGACCCTATTCCCGATGCCAGTGGTTCCGTACCTCAAAAGGAAAAATCGGATCCCTTATAGGATCACTTTATTGTCCATCTGTCTGTCTGTCTGTCCGTCTGCCTATCTGTCTTTCAAGACCCTTTATCTCGGGAACGCGTGGAGGTATCGAGTTGAAATTAAAACCTTGTACTCAGGTCTGCGGTCCCTTGAAGCTGTGAAAAATTCAAAATTCTAAGTTAACGAGAAAAAAAGATACAACCGTTTGTGTTGCAAAAAACGTACATTTTGACACTCTCAAGGGAATCAAAATTCATAGGGGCACTTCCCGTTGTCCTAGAACCCTGAAATTTGGCATGAAGCAAGGTCTTATAGCACAAGTATAGGAATAAATCTGAAGGCTGTATATTTGTAGTTACGTTACAAAAAAAAAATTTTTTTGATTCGGAAAAATCTTTTGAGACTCGATTTGGAAATTTAACTACATATTTACATAAATTAGTTTTATAACCCTCAGTGTGCGAATCCGACTCGCTCTTGCCTAGTTTATTTTTTTAATAGCTTCAGTGCTGAAAGATGCATGAAGTGGTTCTATCATCATGCAGGACCGAGCTAGAAAATGGGATTCCTCCGACTGGATTTCAACAAATCTTGACTGAAAATGAGTTGTTTTATTGGTATGTTTTTTTTTTGTGTCAATTTTTTCTTTACTGTATGTGAGGTACGAATAAACGTTTTTCTTTGTTTCTTTCTTTTCTTTTTCGTGAACCTTCTCCTAAAGAGGAGGCCTGAGTCCCAGCAGTGAGAACATTATAAGGCTTTTTTTTATGGTAGGTAAAATCATCCAATGACAAATCCCGCCCTTGGAAGGGGCGGGAGATAGTGTCAGACTCTTACTGACTAAAAACCTACCCTGCTCCATTCTTTGCCTTTGTCCCAGGGCCCCGGGTAACATTTTCACATATCCTTTGACCCCAGTAGGCATCGGCCCTGCTGGGCCCCTGCAGTTTGCTGACAACTCCTTGAGGCGCGCGGGAACAGTGCGCGCCGTAAACGACTTGAGCTCGTACCGGTCTGTTATCGGACGGACGGACAGCGAGTTACCCATTGCCCGCCGTCCGATTATAAGGCTGATGCTATGCTATGCTATGCATGTGAACTAGGTTAGGTTAAATTTTCATTGTGATCATAATATGTTCTATTTACGTAGTAAGTTTGTACGGTACCCGCAATGCGTAGTTACTCAGAAGAGGATAAGCAGTGTCTTTAATCATTTGAATATCGTAATTAGAGACACAATAGAAAGACAATAGGTGCACGAACGCCGGCGTTCGCTTAGGGCTTGAGTAACTACGTCGCGGGCGGCATGTTGAATTCCGAACGAAACGATGGTTTCTGAGTTTTAATCCCGAACGTCCGTGAGGGATTTATACACCGTTAAATTTTGGTCGTTTCAATCCCGCGGAGGGTCGCTTCGGTACATGAAACACTATCGATTTGTAAAGATAAAAATGAAAAAAAAAGATTTTTTTTTTCAAACTCGAATTAATTCACGCATGTACGAAATTTTTTCTTTAAGTAAACGTCAGCTGAGCGAGGTCAATGTACTGTAGGTAGTTAGTACCCAACGACCGACAGCTAGACAAGGTCATTGACTCGTTTACTTAAAGAAATTAATTTCGTACATGCGTATATTAATTCGAGTTTTAGAAAAAAAGTACATTATTTTTTAATTTTATCTCTGCAAATCGATAGTGTTTCATCTACCGAATCGAAACTACACGGGATTAAAACGACCAAAATTTAACGGTGTATAATATTAACTCCCGAGCAATGTGAGGGTGTTTTATCCTCGTGATTCTACTTTGGATTCTACTTTTTACTCCGTCTCTTGAGGTGAGAATGCATGAAATTACTTCTCCCGCTCTGAGTGACGCGGTAGGGAGTATCAGAATGTTTACTGGCTTAAAACCCACGTGTGATCTTTGCCTCACTCGTTGCAGATCCCTGTTTCCAGACGTTTACCCACGCCTGCCGGAAATCGGGATCGGAATCCCTGGTGGCTGGAAGTAAGGGCGCTGCCACACGCGTACTACTGGATACTTACGGTGACATTCGGACGCTCATCTTGTTCTGTGAGAAAAGTTTTATGTGCGGAGTGAAGTTTGTATGATATTTTAATCACTTTTAAAAGCGTTAATGAACACCGAATTATCGACTATTCGTTCCGCCCTCTCATTACAACCCGTAAAATGTAATTATTCAATTTTAAATGCAATTAAAATAAATAAATTAATACTTCGTACGATATAAATAGTCGAGAGGTTTTGTAATGTTGGCAACACATCTCTGGGCAACATGGCAGCAGTAACAAGTCTGGTGTTGCTTGGTTGCGCATGCGCAGCGGTGGCGTTCCCGCTCAACGACGAACGTTGTGGGCTGATAGAAACCGGTGAGCTTCCATTGTTTTATAACCCATTTTAAGTGTTTAGCATCAAAATCCAAACACATACTCATTTATTTCAAATAGAACATTTACAGGCACTTTTGAATAGTCAAAATGTCGGTCAGTCCAAAAAAAGCGAAGATAAAATGCACGTTCCAAAGCGTAGATCTCTATGGAGAAGAACGTGCAAGAAACTCTATAGACACTCTTTTATTTATATATTTTTTTCTCTATGGACTTTCTTGTTGCTTCTATTATGTGAGCACTACGATAGAGCAATGAATAAGAAAAACTAATTAAAAATAGTAATTGAATTAAGCCACTGGCAGCAAAGAGACGACCAGTCTCTACTGACGGCGCCCGTTCACGAGCATGACGCGTGCTTCAGCCCCTTTCTGCTCAACCATTTGAGTGAGAATGATCAACTTTCAACTGCCATGCTAGTTTACGTCAAACAAGTTGTAAGGTCAAAATCGGAAGGCACGGGAAACGCTCAATACTTTCGTCTAAAAAGACAGCAATCTTGCTCTGGTACACCGCTTTAAAGAACTTAGGCAAACGTAATATAGCTTCCTTTGAAGATGCCTATTTTAAGCTCATGACTCGAAAAACGGAAGGTCCGTTATGTGTGGGGGCCATTCAAGTATTACGTAAGCACTACAGGGGGGCGGCGGGGTCTTTGCTTTGGTCTTGGCTTTTGATGACATGAGGGAAGACGGGTCTGGGTGGTGATTACTTCAGCAGTATATTTCGTTAGCTTTTTTGTTCCAAAATCACATGAAAGTAACAAACATCCAATCTCCAACCCTTGAAGACTTAGAGTCACCCTCTATTTTAAGCCTATTCCGTATTTCTAGAATAATATCCACTCCTCACAAATTAATAATGAAAGTAGAACACATTGAAAAACAGCGCCCTTGGGCGGAGCGGGAAGTAGTGTCAGACTCTTACTGACTAAAAACCTACCTCCTTCGTAGCCTATCGTGCCGGGTATTCCTTTCGGAAGCTGACCCATGACCCCAGCAGGCTTCGGCCCTGTCTGCCTGCAGCTAGCAGGCTGGGCCTCTACAGTTTGCTGACAGCTCCTTGAGGCGCGCGGGAACAGAACGCGCGGAGGGGGGGGGGGCGTTAATATTTGGATTTTAGTTCTTATGTGGCGCCATAGATTTCACTACCGGTACTTTTCTAAAGCCTTCTGAAAAGATAATCCAAGATATGACTGAATGTATTGTGAGCAGGTCAAACTGGAGGGGTTGGGATCCCGCTGTCGAAGACCATCCTACAGCCAGGGATAGCCGATTGGAAAATCCTTATTCCCGTAAGTATCTATTTTAAGAGGACTTCATCACTTATAGCATGTTCACTCTGGGACTGCATATAAAATTAAAGGATGCGCAAAGACACAATGCTTGCAAAATATGATGATCCATTTTAGTAGGTAATTTACTAAAAATCTACAGATTATTCTTCGTAAGTGTATTGAAAAAGGTCGTTTGATACACGTGCAAATTTGTTACTGCACCATTCTGCTCCATAACACCCTCGCCTGCGGCTCAGGCGAACTAAACTTTCCCCAGCATAATAATAATTATTATTATTGTCCCTTTTCAGGTTATCCCGAACTGTTATCCAATCGGGGCTACGGCAAAAGTGTGTGACACCGACGTTCTGGCAGCAGCTGATTTCGTAGCCATCAACATAATATCACTGCATCGTTTCGGAAGTCTCACTGGTCTAGCATCTGTAACGCCGACAGTGTATTGTTTAAACTCACTGGCTAGCAACCAACCTTTATTACCAAACAATCTGCCTTGGCAGACTAACAATCAGAATGATTTTAACTTAAATAACTTACAGTCTAATTTGTGGGGCCAATCACCTCTGCTATCTTCAGGACTCTCATCTCAGTCTTTCCTGGGCCACTCACACAATCCTCTGTTAGGACAATCACAGAACTCGCTTTGGGGACAATCACCCCAGTCCCTATGGGAACAATCGTCCCTCCCGTCTTCGAGCCTCAGCCCCTGGTCTCAATTCAGCCAAAGCCAAAATTCTTTGTCGGGGTTATCTCAGAATTCGCTTTGGGGACAATCACCCCAGTCCCTTTGGGGTCAATCGTCTCTTCCAACTTTAACCGTTAACCCAGTGCCTCAATTAGACCAAACTCACAATCCTTTGTTAGACCAATCACAGAACTCACTTTGGGGACAATCGCCCCAGTCCCTGTGGGGCCAATCGTCTCTTCCATCTTTAAACCTCAGCCCCTTGTCTCAATTGGACCAAACTCACAATCCTTTGTTAGACCAATCACACAACACACTTTGGGGACAATCGCCGCAGTCCCTGTGGGGCCAATCGTCTCTTCCTTCTTTAAACCTCAGCCCCTTGTCTCAACTGGACAAAACCTACAATCCTTTGTTGGGTCAATCACAGAACTCACTCTGGGGACAATCGCCTCAGTCCCTATGGGGCCAATCATCCCTTCCATCTTTAAAACTCAGCCCCTTTTCTCAATTGGACCAAACCTACAATCCTTCGTTGGGGCAATCGCAGAACTCACTTTGGGAACAATCACCCCAGTCGCTGTGGGGACAATCGTTTCTTCCATCTTTAACCGTCACCCCACTGTCTCAATTGGACCAAGCCTACAGTCCTCTGTTGGGACAATCATCCCTACCACCTTTAGGCCTACACCAGGCACATAATAATTTATTAGGCCAATCGAGTCAGTCCTTGTGGGGACACTCACCTCAATTATTGTCGAGCCAATCATCCCAACCACTATTAGGACAGTCATCCGTACTTTGGGGTCAATCATCCCTACCACTGTTGCAGTCGGGGCAATCACCCCTACTTTCGAGCCAGTCGCCCCTACTTTCGAGCCAGTCGCCCCTACTTTCGAGCCAGTCGCCCCTTTTTTCGAGTCAATCGCCCCTACTTTCTAGCCAATCGCCCCTATTTTCTAGCCAATCGCCCCTACCACTACTGCAATTGGGACAATCACCCCTAGTTTCAAGCCAATTTTCTTAACCACTATTGGGATAGTCATCCGTACTTTGGAGTAAATCATCCACCACTGATGGGGAATTTACAATAGAATTTGATTGTTTCTCTCTAATTTATTGAAACTGATTATTATTTCTATTTTGTGACACTATTCGTTTAATTTTCATTCTACATACGCTAAACCATCAATAGAGGTCATCGTGGCCACGCTTTTGTTTATAAACTAAAAAAAAACAAACTATTTAAAATTTTAACTAAAAAAAAATATATTTTTTTCCCTATTGACCTATCAAAAGATTTTTTTTAAACGTTTTGGTGAAGTCTAACAGTACTTTTGATGGTGACAGTTTTTGATAAATTGTATCAACTATATATATTTTAGGCAATAAACGACATATTTATTTTAATTTTGTTGTTTTATTATAATAAGAGTTCAAATTGTTGGAAAATTTTAATCTGAAAAAAAAATAGGCTAAACTAGCTTTTGCCCGCGGCTTCGCCCCGCTTACCCTACCCTACAATACCTAAGAACCTTTTCCTGACAATAACAAACACAACAAAAAAAGAATTAGCGAAATCGGTCCAGCCGTTTTCAAGATTTGCGCTTAGCAACACATTCAGCGATTCATTTTTATATTATAGATAGATACAAAGAATAATTTTACGTTTATCTTTTTAGATAGACTCTAAAGTGGAGCGGAAGGGTGAGTCAGACTTTTACTAATTAAAACCACATGCGTAAAATAATGTGTCGTACAGGACCTTTGCGTTTTAGGACCACGAAGCTTCTTTCCAGAAAACCACGCGACCCTGTGGGCGCGGGCCTACTGGCCCCTACGTTTTACTGTCATCTCTTGGGCTCAATCCGCACAATTACCGGACGGCCGGACATCGCTCTTCGTCCGAAAGTCCGCGCCTACCATGGTTGGTAGTCAGGGCTGGGGTTGCGCTGACTAGGGCGTGAGGAAGTTCGTTCCATCACTGGTGCGGTCGTCTTGTTAGCTAGCGTTACTGCTTCGCAGAAGGAGGCTATTCCTCTTCGCTCCGGACCATGGCCTGAACTAAAGCCCGGTGCGAGAGGTCGTTGCAGCCGGTCGCTTCTACAAGGCCACGGGAGTGCACCCATGCGAAGCTGGGGCGGGTCGCTAGTAAGTAATAAGTATATAAACAACCAGGGGCTTTTAGAAAACCTCAGGGTGTTCATGCTCATTTGATGATTCGAAAAAGTGGCGAAGTGTGAAAAGAGAAATTCACACTGATCGATAGACAAATAAATAAATGTCCTACTTAGATACTGCGTACTTAATTACTACATACATGCATACATGTTTGATAAAAATATAATTAGATTCGTGTCTCAATTAGCGATCTAAACCATTGTTTATTTCTCATGGGTGCTCGAGTCCCTGAGCACCCATTCGGCGCCCATTCCCGAGTCGGCGCCAATGCTAAACACTCATACATATTTACAGTTCGTTCGACGGTTCTTGGCACCCCTGAACTTGGCGCAGAAGGCTGCGCGACAAACGTTTTTTAGGAACAAAATGGTGGCATGAGGCGACGTGCACGGTCGATTTTATCGATTTTGAATTTATTGATTTTTGTTTTTAGGAGATATTGATCAAAATAGATATGCTAACATAGTGAATTATCTTGTAAGTAAATTAAAGGAGAGTGGGACTTCTGGGCCAAAAATGTAAATGATTGAGATATGCTTTTAAAAACTAGTTACATAATTCTATTTCAAAATAGAAAAAATCTAGCCCTAGTTGAAGTGAGGAAAATGAGATATCTAAAAAATAAGTTTTAGTCATGAGTAACCTATTTTAGGTTAGGTATACAATCGAAAAATAGTTTATTCCAAGGACTAACTCCTTGGAATAAACTATTTATCGATTGTATGATGTATTTTTTTTAATTTTTGTTGACAAGACTTATATTCTACTCCTTTCTACTTTTCTACTCTATGTATGATTAGTCGTAGACATGGGCATTTTTGGCTTTGAGTACACACGGATATTAATCCGATATCAGACTTCAAAATAGACTTTCTGTTTTTAGATATTCGGTTTTAGTAACGCCTAGCCTAACAATAAACCATAAAATAAAATATAGCAGTATTCTCGTAAATATTCTTAAGCACTAAAAAGAAGATGATATTGTTTGCTTATTTCAATGTGCAATAGATTTTCATAAAAATTTAAATTGTGCGATTCACACTGTCTTTTTTATTCCGCGTTTATATAAAGAGAAAAAGCGAATTTTTACGCATTGGTCAGTTTGAGTTTGGCTATACACAAAATTCATTTGACCTTTCTCAGCTCCAGCTACATCTACGTATCCAGTGCTATTATTCGTCGATTGTGACTAGTTTGGTTGTTTATATCGTTTAGCTTGGCTAGGCCGGTTTTATAAATCTGATTTTCTAGACCGAGAAAACGATAAAAATGTGTTTGAAATTGACTTTTAAATTCGTTTTTATATATCGAACAAATGCCTAGTCACTCATCTCGTATTCTTCGGTTACTTGCGGTATAATGACTAGTAGTTGCAACCTCTTCCGTCACGGCATAGGACGAAAGAGGTTGCAGCTAAACGGCATAGAGTTATTATGTCGATGAGATATACTGACATAATATAGAAACGTCACTAATAAAAAGCTATTTTAAAATTCCTGTTTTCCATAAAGGCCATTAATGAAAAGTTGAAGTTGAAATATAATTGTTGTTATTGAACTGCATCTAGAGTGTAGAGTATTTTCTACACACCATCTAAGCACTCCAGATTAAATGCTGAAATGCACTATGTCGACGACCTATGTATGTATGTTGAAATGATATTGTCAGTGATTTCTCTTAATGGCGCCACAACCTGTAAGTATAATCACCCCACATCTTATTATTAACCAGCATCTACTGCGATGCACCGTTTTCTTTCTCCACGATATTAACAAATAAAAATATATTTTTAGAGAACATTGATATTATTTACATTTTACTAAATTATTTTTTGAATAAACTATTATTCCCATGTTTCAGGTAATCGATAGTGACTACATTTATCAACCTAACTGGGACTTTGCTCAAAGGTCGTCTGTTGATGAAACAATACAAACTGGCTACAGTTGTATTGGTCTCCACTGTGGTCGTTCTCTTGCATCACGAATCACTACTTCATGCAACTCGTGAATCGAGAATTTATAATTTTATTCAATTGTTGATTATGCCTCGAAACGGAAATTCTTGGTTTGCATGGTGTTTATGAAAAAAAAAAATTATATGTAAACTGTTTTATTATTAATTAAATATGACCCTTTGCTTTACCATTGCCATTTGGGAACGCGATAATCATGGTGGTAAGTCCCTTCTTTGAGGAATGGCTGGAGAGGCGTCACGACGTCGAACCTTCCACGTGCCATAGGTCCTCCCCAGATATGGTAAATTCGAGAGGTACCTGTACCAAATTCAGATGGAAGAAACGCCCGGGTCATCATTGTGCGGACCACCCGAAAAACAGGACAGAGGGGACAAGCAGCGGTCGTCTCCTTCTGCGCAGCAGTAATAATAGCGAAGGAGACTGCGGCAGCCTGAGGAAATAGAGACTCTCACACCCCAGCCACTGAGACCCTAACCCCGACTACCAGCCAGGAGGATGATGAGTAATGGGTAATTCGCTTTCCGGCCGTCTACTAACCGTCCAGACCGAGTCCGAGACGCCGACGACCGTAGTATTCACACGCGCGCCTCATAGAGATGTTAGCAAAACCGTAGAAGCCCAACAAGCCCGATGTCCGCTGGGGTAGCGGATAGTTTCTGAAAACGGTTCCAGAAATAAGTGTAAGTGAAGGACAGAGACGTGGTTTTAGAAAGTATGTCTGACTCGCCACTTTACTCTACTCTAGAGCTTTTTCTTTGTGGTAGGTAAAATCATTCAAAGACATCTCCCGCCCTTGGGCGGAGCAGGAGATAGCGTCAGACTCTTACTGACTAAAAACCTACCCCGTTCCTTCATTGCCTTAGTTCTGGGGCCCTGGTATGCATTTTCGTACTTCCCCAAGGCTCTGCTGGGCCCCTACAGTTTGCTGACAACTCCTTGAGGCGCGCGAGATCAGTACGCGCCATCAACGACTTGTCCTCGGTTCAGACTGTTACCGGACGGAAAGACAGCGAGCTACCTATTGCTCGCCGTCCTCAAGCCTGCGCTAACAGTGGCCGGAAATTGGGTTCAGAATCCCAGCGGTGGCGGCAGTGTGTGCGCCGTTGCCTGATGCAGTCGGCCTCCTCCTCTACCCTAGAGCTGGAGAAGTCTTTTGATAATTTTCCACCTCAATAAAAATACAACCTTACCCTAAATATATGAATGATGGGTTGTTTAATATTTTTTCATTCTGCAAAACTCTCAATAATAAATAAATACTGTCAATCAAAACTTAATATCTTACATAACCTCACTTTTACTAAATCTCTGATAACTCATCTCTCTGACTGATAAATTCCGCAGAATTTTCAGCAAATGGTTGAAAATATATTAGCTACTAACTGACATCACTTTCATTTCTTTAATACCCAGGCCCAACATTGTATGAAAGCGTATCTGTCTCCTTTTAACTTTATTAATAAAAAAAAACTAATGCAATTTTATTTTCTTAGTGATACATGATTTCGTTAAATATCAGTTACCTATACACGGCTACTAGAATAACGACTTTTCGGGAATATTTTAAACCTCCTTAGAATATTGAATATAAAAATATTTTTATAACTTAATTTCAATCGATTTGAACAAAAATCGATTAAACAACACCCTCAGACACGCGTATTGGGCATCCCTTTTTGGTTATTTCGAAAAGCTTCGTGAATATTCGGCAATGCTCGGTACAATAATGTGTTCTCTGTCACACTTCAGCATTCCTGTCGACTGTCTCAGTCTTAAGTACACGCGGTTAAAAATGTTTTATTTGATTGTTCATGTTGATAATTGTTTCATTGACTGTTGTTTTTATTATTAAGATTCTTCTATTAACTTCTAATGGACCCACGGCTATAGTTAAGGGATAAATGCTAAGAGTAAACATGAACAAGTATATAAAAAGTTAGTAAAAGTATTCGGAATCTTATTGGTATCGCACATAGATATCCGGAGATATGCCTTCATTGCAAAGTAATAAGAAATCCTTGCGCAACCGCTTATCTCCCACCAAAATAATTACAACATTCACAAATAGTGTATTTACGACACACACTCAAAATTTGTACACGCACACTAAGAAGAAAGCAGCTACACTAAATCAATTTCTAATAGCACACATAAATAGAATGGGCGGGGCATTCGCTTGTAAGCACAGAAACATTCAATGCACACGCATGCAATTAGAGCATCGAACCGATTGTCGATAATTGTTATCGATATTTAATTTCAGCATATTCTTGTAATATAATTACTTCGTCTAATTTTCTTTAAATAATTTCTTTTTTATATACTTATCCGAAAAGTGAGTAATGATTATAAAATAAAATAGGAATTCGTTTTTTTATATCGTATTACCGGTTCAAGGGAACGTTCTCTGTTAAATATCATGCTGTTATTATTAAACAATATATTACTTAATCTTAACTATATGATTTTAATCTTATGTGACTACCTACATTCAGAGTTGGTTTAAACATTTAGGTAAATTTTATACACGTATTCAAACTCGCTAGCGTTAACATAAATTTCTATGGAATCAAAATAGCGTCATCTAGCAAACTCGTTTTCATTTTAAACAAATTGTAGGTAGTTGATGCTGACAGGATCGAATTCTTTATGATGAAATAACTCACACTAACTACTCAAAATAAATACATCTAACAAAAAAATACTGGTCCAGTGTGAATCCGACTCGCGCACCAAAGATTCCGTATAAATTTACCTTTGTAAATGGTTCAATTTCAAAATTTCTCAAAGACTTTTCCGAATCGCAAAAAAAGATATTTTTTTCATCACAAATCTTTGCTGGAAGTGAGTTACACAGTCGTACTGCATGAAAACAGAAGGAGTTGGAATAGAAATTATATTATTATAAGTTGGAGAATTATATTCAAGATAAAAATGCTTGGATCAATGCTGGTCCAGCTCCACTACAACTAGGGCGTACGAAAACACCAAATACCCAGATTTAAAAAAATAATGATTTAATAGTTTTGCATAGCGAACATAAAATATTGTAACTTTTGACCAAAAAGAAATAACTGTATAAAATTATACTTGTTTATCGTGCTACTTATCATATTGTACTATAATTTTTGATCATCTCAATCTTTAGATATAATGTCAATTTAAGTTCACGGGTATTGAAATAACAATACCTTAATTTCGTTCAAACAACATTCATTCAATAACTAATTTAACTCTTACTATACATGTAATACGACAATATTCATAGAAATGTAAAAAAATATATTGAACTGCGAATAATACGAATATCGATAAACTTAGCCTCACGCACTCGATTGCACCTCTCTAAATCTTGAACGGTCATTGCGGTCATTGCGTTCGGGAAGATTCGGGCTAGTTCGGTCTAGTTCGTGTCGTTCCGAACTTGAGTTCGTGAAATATTTAAAAATTGATTTAAAATATAAAACAGTGACTTAATTGTTTAATTACCGGTGGCAGGATACGCCATTTGTCTTCAGGTTGATGATATGTGACCTATTTTTGCATATAATTACTGCACAACTCGGCATTTTGGTTTTTTACGCATCAGTAGTACCCTGTACGCAATTGCAAAGCGAATGAATGAAGCGTACAGCCGTTGTTCGATTATATGGGTCGTTTGCCCAGATCGAGGCGCCACGGGCCACGCCCCCAAGGCATATCCCTCGATATCCGTGGTATCGCAGTAAAAAAAATATGCCACTAACAATTCTTTTTACGAGTGTACATGCGCAAAAGTTCGCAGAGCCTAACTTCAGGAGCGCCAAGATCCGTCGAATGAACCGTACTGGATATCATAAACTAAACTGTAAACAACTACTAAACTGTAGACAAAAAAGTCGATAAATGAGCGCATCCCTACTGTTATTGCGCATCATCACTTTCGCACTATACTCTATTCGCGACAGCATTAGACAGAAGTTAAAAAAAGGTTGTTTTTAGGGTACACCAGTGCCGGATTATGGCTAATCCGGCACTGGTGTACCCTAGGAAATGCTACGGGCCCCGCGCTTCTGGGAGCCCCCGTCCGACGTACAAAAACACGCCAGGTCACTTCTTGTATCATATGATATTTAATCAATTCCGGAATATTCATAAAATAAAATACATTCATTGTGCGTACAGCGAAGGAGTGGAATTCCCTGCCGGATTCTGTGTTTCCAGATGGCTACAACCCGAATCTTTGAGTCAAGACTGTAAATCGCGCCGTCAGGCTTTGGTTTTTGTGGCTGACGTTTCACCGGCCGAAACTAATAAAGGTGGGGGTAGGCAATATGGCGCCAAGCACTTCGTTTGGTGTTGCGAAATCAGCACTCAGTGCTAGATTTAGCACTATTATGGTAAGAATTTTGATGGTGACTACAGTCCCCTTAGACATTTTAGTGAGTATTCCACCAACTTAAGCAGTTTACAGCTTCAAAAGCTCTAACTACCATTTATATTTTTGCCATTCTGTATACTTCCAAAAGTTTTTTTTTTAGTCGAGGAAAAATTTGGGTGGGGCGGGAGATAGTGTCAGACTTTTACTGACTAAAAACCCACTCCTGTTCCTTCTTTGCCTTCGTTCCAGGACCCGAAGTTCACTTTCGCACAACCCATGGCCCCGGTAGGCTTCGACCCCGCTGGGCCCCGACTTTTGCTGCACCCCCTTGGTCATCGGCTGGCGATGCCCTTGCAGACTGATGCTGACTTATATACCAACTGATGAATTCATTTGAACTATCCAGCTTCTGAATTTACGAGGCTTTTAAGACGAGTAAAACCCGGGTGATGTGGCATTCAACGCGTACCTCTGCCTCCTCTCGCTTTGGGTAAAAGATAGGATTCGCGCGCGAACGGCACGCGCGCGCGTTTATAGCACAGTTCATTTGAGTTCACGTATACGAGTAGGTACTGCGTTGTGCATAGAACAGAGACTTTATTCCGTGGTTATTTATATTTGTATGAATGTTAAATAATTGTCTTGTTGCCTTGTTTGTGTACAATTCATATGTTTTTAAAGAAGGAAACTTGTTGATACGATATTTATTTAAAAAAAAAATTGTTTGAAATAAAGTTATGTTTATTAAAAAAAAAACATTTCATTTACCTTACAAGTGTTTACTTACCTTACAATAATTAAATTTTAAGTAGATAATGTGAACATTTACGGGAAGAGACCAGATGGTATGACGTTGGTGCCGTGGAAGGTGGGTAGGCCTTTGGTGTGGGACGCAACCTGTGTCGACACCCTTGCGCCATCCCATGTTCCTAGTTCGGCAGGATGTGCCGGCGCTGCCGCTGCGGCTGCTGAGACCCTCAAACGGCGCAAATACTGTAACCTTATTGGTAATTACAGTTTTGAGCCGTTTGGGGTCGAAACGCTTGGTTCATGGGGTCCGAGTGCGCGTATCCTTTTCAAGGAAATTTCACGTCGCTTGATCGACACTTTGCGTGACCAGAGGGCTGGCTCATTTTTTGCCCAAAGAATCAGCATTGCCATTCAACGTGGCAATGCTGCCAGTCTTCTGGGTACGTTTCCGGATGACAGCGATGTGGAGGAGTACTTCGACGCCTGAGTGTATTTGGTGTTTTTGTATTATATTTGTACATAGTTATGTCTAGTTTACATTCTTAGTTTAGTTTTTGTGTACATAGGTTTAGTATAAATTTTGAATTAGATTTAATAATATGTTTTAATGAAATAAATTACATACTACGAAAAAAAAAAAAAAAAATGAGCCATTTAAAATGTGAACATTTTATATTGTTTTTTTTTTATATTTCTGTGATTGATACCATTATTATATTAAAATTGTTTGAATTTATCTTGAAAAATTTATGTTTGCACACCTTTTTTTATGGTAAGTAAAATCATCGAATGACAATTCCCGTCCTTGGGTGGGGCGGGAGATAGTGTCAGACTCTTACTGACTAAAAACCTACCCTGCTCCTTTCATTGCCTTTGCCCCAGGGCCCCGGGGTTCATTTTCACATAGCTCTTGGCTCCAGTAGGTTTCGGCCCTGCTGGGCCCCTACAGTTTGCTGACAACTCCTTCAGGCGTGCGGGAACAGTGCGCGCCGTAAACAACTTGAGCTCGGTCTGTTACCGGACGGACGGACAGCGAGCTACCCATTGCCTGCCGTCCGCATGTTTGCACACCTGCTTCTACGAACCTCTTTTGTCTAATGCAGAAGTGAATGGAGTATAGCGTCTTTGACAGTCGAATAGAGAATTACGCGCGGTGTTATACTTCTTGAATAGTTTGAAGTTATGTATATTAAATATTTTGTGATAAAACGCATCAGAGCTTGTGCTACTCATAGCACAGCTAGGGTGACTGGTGAACGATACTTAAACACGTGATTGTAGCCATGACAACAAACAACTTTTACTATAGGTCCATTCCTGAAATCGCGAAAAAAATCTGCCAAATTCAGCACATTAATGTTCGCCTAACTGGTCAAAATGTACTGAACTTGGCAGATTTTTTCACTGTATCGGATCATTTCAGTGATTCAGATGGAAATGTTCCAATCGCAGATGACACACTTTGCCCACGCCTACAAGAAAGAAAAGAGTCATGCGCCCCTGCGGTCAGAACCGAAGAGTGTGCCCGGGAATTGCATGACTTGATACCGCCATCTCATTTCTACCATCGAACAACCGACGTACGGCGAATATCCACCCTTACGTTGTTGAAAATTCCATGGTCCGGACAAAGCGTTTTGCCTCGTCGTTTATACCGCGTACATCGAGGGAATGGAACAATTTGCCTGCTGCGGTTTTTCCGTCTGATTATAATTTAGGCGTCTTCAAGGCTAGAGTGAATAAGCTCTTAATAAACTAGTGCGTTTTACCATCAACGATTGCATCACTGATTACCATCAGGTAGGATTGCAGTCAAGTACAGTACGTTCGTCGGTTCTTGGCGCGCCTGAAGTTAGGCTCTGCGAACTTTAGCGCTTGTGCACTCGTAAAAAAAAAAGTATAGTTTATAAAAATTTAAAAAAAGAACCTTTTTCTGTTATTCTGTTCGGCTCGTGCGAACTTCAACCCAGATGTTTTGTCAAGCGGTGGTTTCCGTACTATTGACTTCGCCGACACTTCCGTACTATTGACTTTACCGACATAGGCGTCTGTTCACGCGAGGATGTGAACATGCCGACGCAGCAGGACAGTGACCGCGGTGAACCCAAATTGACGTCAATATTAGTTATTTGTTACTAAATTATTGGACTACATCAGCTGTTTCACACAAGTGCGTTAATATAACTAATATATTCATACATGTAAATATATTAATATAAATAGCGTGTAAATCTTTAATAAAGTCTCTTTCTACGCTTCAAGCAACGCTGTTTCTGTACGACGAGACCATCGACTCCTCTCAGTGTTACTGCGCCTATAAATGGTTACCGATAGCTCAGGTCTTACCCAGCCTAAGTTATTGGTCGGTCCGTGAGGCTGCGTATCGGCAGTGAGAAAATCCCATCCGATACACCTTTTTTCCTTCCCATCTTCCGTCTGTTGCCTTAGGTCTCATGGTAACAGGCTTCCCTCACTATATACATATATACGTATACATTGTTGCTATATGGTTAGGGCTAGGTTGTTAGGTGCAGCTAGGGTTGTTGTTAGGTTACAGTCACCCCTTTTACTGTACGTTTAGGTAACTGAATGTACAGCGTCTATTACACTACTCGATCGATGTTCCAAAATCACATGAAAATGAGTAAACAGACACATCACTGAGCAATGTACGTTTACGTAAGCATGTGGGGGGAGGGTTAGATCTTTGCTTACTTTTGCTGACGAATGGGAAGGGGGGGTTAATATTTGCGAAAAATCTGCTTACGTAATTATTGAACGGCGATTTTTCTACGGTTTTAAGAAAACAAATCAACCAAAGTTATTAATTATTATTAATAGAACTTAAGACGGCGTTTGCAAAATCACTTTCGCTTATATTCGGTCTGATATAGAAGCGGGCAAATGCCATAGATCTGCTGGTCCAGCTAGCAGTCTTCAATGGGCAATAGCCCATAGCCCGTACCCAGTGTTAGCCAATAGGCTAACTTTTTCAAAACAGTTGACAACTGGCATTTGATGTACACTAAACTTTGTTGTCAACTAACAATTTCATAACTTTGGTATTACGTATGACATCAAGTGGCTAACAAACTGCGGTGGATAAGTGTCGGCTAACAAAAATTATCGGTGCATATTGTCCCGGCTGCGTATTTACAAAGACTATACTATTTGAGTCATGAGTCAGACTCTAATAGAAGAGCTTTTGTTATGCATATTACTCGACAATACCTAATCTATTTCAGTAAAAAATTGACTCAAATGGATTAGCTTTTTGCCTTGATATTTTCAAAGAAAATACACGGACAAAACCTAGTACTGTATTATTCATATTCACTCAAATATTGGTCACTAAAGGTAGGCAATACGAAATTACCTGTTTGACAGTTATACGATGTACATTCTAGCAAGTGATCTTCACTTGAGCTGTCAACAGAGTTAAGTAATAGCCCCGCTGGTCCACACTATGGCCAGCGGCTCTCGCGGCAGAGGTTGCGGCGTGTCGCGTGCTATGTGCACTAAATATTTCCACCTCTACACCGCTTTCTGCCAACACCTGCTTGATCCAGCGGCTTATAGTTTGGGAGCTTGCAGCTTTGAGCGGTTCTTGGTACGTTAGAAGCAGGTTATCTGCATTCGAGGTCCTATTTTTTGTTTTTTGAGGACTCAAGCAGGGCATTTAATTCGCGTAAGAACGTTAGATAAGACCTGATTCCTACGGGGGCCTGAAGTTTTAATTATGTCTGTTATAGCTATCTTAACTCCGTTTTGATTTATCTAAATATTTTCAATTTTTATCAAGGAGAAGGTTTGGACCATAGGTGCTGTACAGAGTTCTAATAAAATTATTAGTTTTTTTAGAACTTTTTTCGATTAATAATTCAGAATTATTAATCGAAAAAAGTTCTATATGGATACCAATATAAATGAGAACCATCTTGAGGTATATTTGGATCGGTTTGATTTGAGTTTGTAAGCCCTATTTAAACAAACGTTTTATACAAGTATCTGTACTATAGATGTAAAACAACCGACTTAAAACGTTTTAAACAAAATGTTGCCGGTTTTAATTCATTATTTCCCAAGAGGACGCCGGCGTCCGCACACCTATTGTCTTTCTATTGTGTCTCTAATTACGGTATTCAACAGGTACCCCAAATAAATCGTTTTGAAACGATTGAAAACTCATCTTCAAAATGTGCATGCGTGTGTGAGTAGTTTACGTTGCGTCGTGTCACACGTCAATGAGAGTAATGAGTGTGCGATTTTTTTTTTAAATCAAATCAAATTGTTTATGTACGCGCCTTTTTGGCCTTGCACAGACTTTAATTTTATTTCTCTTTTATCAGTTTAATATTTCTATCGTATGTGTGAGGTACGAATAAACGTTTTTTCTTTCTTTCTTTCTATATTATACTGTCTGACTGCGTTGTGATATGAAACTAAACTCTTGATAAAAATTTCAAAATCAGTTTAATTCCTCATTGATTTCATCATCATAACTTCGAACGGCTAAATGGTTATTTATGCAGTAGGTGGTGATGAAATAAAACAACAAATAATTATGTTTTTCAAATATAATATAGGAAACAAAGAATATTTATATATTTTAACAACAGTATTCAAAAACAAATAATAAATAGTGGACGAGGACGTTACATAAAAAGTTGGTATATTTTGAAACATGCAGCTTAACAATTCAAATGACTTTCAGAGTTGGAGCAAGTCAGAAACAAACAAAAGCCTAATTATGAACGTCAACATCGTGAAATAAAAAAATCTAAAAAGAGCCACAAAATATTTCAAAGGGTTTATACAATGACACAAGGATATTTAGGCGATTTTAAGGCATAAATAGAGGAGCATTGTTGAATAACCGTAAACAAAAATGCCATCGTAACTTTAAACAAGATGGCGGCAATAGTTCAAATTTTGACACCCTTATAATATTCTTGCTTAACTATATTTCAGTTTCGTTATTCACATTTCAATTAATAAAAAGGTAACCAGTAACTATAAGAATAGATATCATATCGAAACACCCTTTGAAAAGTTTACTTTTTTTTAGACTTTAAATAGACGAAGACGTAATACAAGGAGGGCTGGTCATCGGATCGAGAGCTAAGGGCCTTAATAATTACAGTAGACTGTTACACTCACTGAGCCCACATACTGAAGGTTTCCATTGCGGTGGACCATCAGATTATTGAAGTCGGAGAGAAAACCTGAGGGTGCCACATCTCCATCACATACAAATGCTTGCACGCCAGAGACACCAAACGTGCATTCCGGGATAGGCTGAAAATTGATTAGTTTCATCGGTAAAATTGAAAATGCACGCTTACAACTTCGCAACTGACGGCGGCGTTCACAAGCTGTCAATATCAATAATCCACCATAACCTATCTCTAACTTGACCCAGTCACTCTCATCACCCAGAAATTCAAATTAAGCGATCCTGTGTGTGTTGTCTATTAATTTTATAAAAACAATATATTTATTGTTAGTTCTTAAACACGCGTTTATTTGTTGAGAATGAAACAACTAAAGTCGATGTGCGTGTACCCAGCTTTATATAACTCAACTATATGTCCCTCGTGATTTTTCTCGCGTCTTGAGGTGCTCCGCTACTATTGATTGTAGTGTGATGTTAACCTTCCTTTTTCAGCCTTCCTCGATAAATAGTCTATCCAACACTAACAGGTTTTTTTAATTTGAACCAATGATTCCCGAGATTAGTGCGTTAAACCAGACAAAGAAAACCCTTTAGCTTTAATATGGTTCAATCCACTGAATCCTTCACAGTGAAAATGGTCTAGTATAGAGAAGCGTAAAAGTGGTCTAAATTATACACCGTTAAATATTGATCGTTTTAATCCCGTGGAGGGTTGATCTGGTACACGAAAAACTATCGATTTGTAAAGATAAAATATAAAAAATGAGTAATTTTTTTCTAAAACTCGAATTTATACACGTATGTACGAAATTAATTTCTTTAAGTAAACGAGTCAATGACCTTGTAGGTAGTGATCGGTCGTTGCGTACTAACTACCTAAAGGTCATTCAATTCACCCAGCTGACGTTTACTTTTTTTTATTATTAATTCGAGTTAAAAAAAGTACTTTTTTTTAATTTTATCTTAACAAATCAACAGATTTGTAAAGATAAAATTAAAAAATAAAGTGTTTCATGTACCGAATCGACCCTTCACGGGATTAAAACGATCAAAATTTACCGGTGTATAAGACTTTTGCCTATTTTCATTTTCTTAATCGCTACATATGTTTACCATAAAATGTTACTGAAAATCGTTACACTTTGGAGGTACTTACAGGAATATTAATTTGCCAGTCGGGTAACATAGGTGCCAGGTTGACTGGTTGAAGCTTCACCGCTTTAGGAGTCGGCACAACACCTGCAATAGAAAAAAAGAGGTGTAATGGTGGCGGTGGAATGAAACCAACGTTGGATGACAGATAGGGTTTATTTACCTCAAACACTTGACAGATTTTTAGCAAACAAGATAATAGACTGATGTGAAAATCTATGAGCGGTTCTAGGGATGGACTGCGGGGCTATCCTATCCCTTGACCTCCTAGCTCGGCTGTTCCTGAGGGCGACGGGGCCTCCGCTCAGGTCAAGCTTATGACAACAGTAGTGACTGCGGGGCTATCGACCACTGTGCCTTCTAAGTAGCGAGTGTCAGTTCCTTCGTGCTGGCGGCTTATATAGGCTATTTGACAGCTTAGTGTGCATCTTCAATCTCTCATGCTTGTATGTAGTAACTTGTTGACGTCACAGACACTTCACACGTCGTATGATAGATGTCGCTAATAATCTGTAGATACTATTGATATGTTATCGTTTATATCGGTGTTTGATCTTGTTTGTGATTTGATCAATTCGGGTGGCGTAATATTGTGCCTACAATCCGATAGATGGCGTAAGGCGTCGTGTTATATTCTCCCCCTCTGGTACTCTATGGTCGTCCCGACTGAGTACCAGCACTAGTTTGTTTCCGCGGCCTCCCTCTTCGGCGTATCGGATAAGTTGGTTTAGATATAACATCGTCTCTCTTTTCAAATTTCGTTATTGCTGACGTATGATATTTTCCAACAGGCTTGTCTGGCGTTTCTGAATGAGCGATCTCGTAAGTGGAGGTGCCATGTTTCTTTAATATAACATACGGTCCATCTCGTCGAGGAGCAAATTTTGCAGTAAATTGTTTGTCGATGTTGCTAACGGGATGTGATTCTATCAATACAAAGTCTCCAACTTTGTAGTTTGGGTCTGGTCTTCTCTTGCTGTTTGCTCTTTGTCGTGTTTTTTCTTTGTTACACTCTATATTTTCTTTAGCTAACTTCAAGTCTTCGGCTAGTTGTTTTAACTTTGGGGTGATTTCTGCGACAAAGTTTTCTGATTCTACAACTGAGCTTAGATCATGTGTCAACTCATATGGTGTACGCAATTCTCTCCCAAATGTAAGGTAAGATGGTGAGAAGCCTGTAGTTTGACATTTAGCTGTATTCATTGCAAATCTTATTGTTGGCAAAGTCGATGGCCAGTTGTTATGCTTGTCTTTCACCATAATTGCAATTTGTGACTTCATGTCTCTATTTTTCCTTTCGACCACATTTGGTTCAGGATGATATACAGGTGTGAATATTTGTTGAATTTCTAGGCAATATGCTAGTTTTTGCATTATTGCTGATATAAATTGTACTCCATTATCGCTGATAATCTTCCTTGGCAACCCATACCGAAGGAATATTTCATTGAGTAAAATGAAGGCGCAACTTTCACTAGTTGCTTCGTTTAGTGGGAATAATTCTACCCATCTTGAAGTAGTATCTTCTATGATCAGAATCCACTTTTCTCCTAATGGTCCCTTTGGCAAAGGGCCAAAAAGATCAACGGACAGTACCTCAAACCGTTGCGAGTTTGGGGTTGGCTGGTATAATCCTGCTGGTTTTTTATTAGATGGTTTATATTTTTGACATTCAACACATGTTTTTACGTATTTTATTACATCTTTTCGTAGTCCCTTCCAATATAAATTATTTGTTATACGTTGCACCGTCCTTTCTACTCCCATATGACCAGCAGTAGGCGAGTCATGGTAAGCGTTCAGAACGTTTTGTATTTCATGACGTGGAACTACTAACTTAGCATTGTCGTTTTCTTGTTCTGGCATGAAAAAATACAGGACACCTTTATTGATTAGGTACCCTTTTTTAACATATTCTTCATAACTTGGTGTTTCTTCTCCTTCTAATGTTTTTATGATTGTTTGAAGGGTTTCATCTTTCATTTGTTCCTCTCTTAACTGTTTTTCGTTGTATCTGGGTAGATCTATCTCTGTACTGCATATGGTACATTTTACATCATGCTGCTCGCATGGCGGGCGAGACAATGTATCAGCTACTACATTAGTTCGTCCAGGGGTATATTGGATTTTAAATTCATATGGTTGCAGCTGTAGTGCCCACCGCGCTAGGCGACCAGTAGGTGTTTTAAGATTCATTAACCATTTCAGCGGTTGATGGTCTGTAACAGTTATGAACTTTGTTCCTTCTATATAGCCACGAAATTTCGAAATAGCCCATACTATGGCTAATGCTTCTTTTTCTGTGACACTGTAATTCCGTTCTGCTTGCGTTAAGAGTCTACTTGCGTATTCAACAGGGTGCTCATTTTCTCCCTCCCCCTGCACCAGAGCTGCGCCGATGGCATAGTAACTGGCATCAGTTTTGATTGCAAAAGGTAAATTGTCACTTGCCTGTTTTAATACTGGCGACGTAGTCAAGGCGTATTTTAATTTTTCAAATGCTTCTTGTTGCTCTTGTTCCCACTTCCAGCTTATTTTCTTCTTTGTTAAGTTAGTAAGTAGTCTAGCAATGTCTGCAAAATTATGAATAAACTTTCTATACCATGATGCGGTTTGTAGAAATGATAATATTAATTCTTTTAAGTTTTTAGGCGCCTGACGGTTTGCAATAGCAGAGATTTTCTCGGGGTCTGTTTTGATACCGTCAGAAACTATAAGGTGGCATCTTGGTCGTTTGTTTACAGGTGGACTGTCTTGCATGTCGGATACTGTTGGTGTTATGGGTAAGGGTGACAACATGTCGAGCTCACTAGCCCAACGGATGAACTCCGACACTGCTTCCAGTTCTGCTGGTTTCTTTTTGACTTCAAACGTCAACCGCTTCACTGCTTTCAATGGAATGTCGTCATTGTTGAGTTGGATGAAGTCGTATGATGTTTGTGGTTCGTCAATAAAGTTCCAGCTGCGTTGCGGTGTGTTAAGTATGATTCCTGCCTGTTCTAGGAACTCGATACCTAACAGCGTATGGTTGTCAACAGCTTCAGGTATAACTGACAATGTTATTGGTAGTGTGCGTTCTCCAATACGTATGTCAGTTGTCGTTGTCAACAAGTTTGACGTTTTCACCGTTCCATCGGCTAGTTTAATGTCGGTTACTCGCTGGTCAAACTGTGCTCCATATCGTAGCAACATTTTATACAGCTGCATACTGGCAATACTGCGACGAGCAGCAGTATCTATATATGCATAGCCTTCTTCCCCTTTTATATATACCTTGATTGTCGGTATCTTTGCATGTATCTTCAAGTAGTTTTGTACTGAACAAAAAGCAACGGGCTTGGGTGGTGTTTCCTTTGCTTTACAGGTATTGCAACTGCTTCTGTAGACACCAAGTGCTCCACATCCATAGCACGTGATGACTGGCTTCTTTTCTGATTCAGAACTGACTGCTTTTTCGTTTTGTTCCGCCAACCTTTTGCGACAAACGTTGAAAAGATGACCTTTCTTGCCGCAGAACGAACATCTTTTGGACGGCTTTCGGTCTGGTTGTGTCGGAATTGTCACCTCACCAGCTTCCTTGGCCAGACTTTCAATGTGACGACCTCGTTCCAGGAGTTCAGCAAAAGTTTTTACTTCCGTTCGAGCAATTTCCTTTTTGTAGGTTATGTTGAGAAGTCCATACACAAAATCCAGGTGTTCCTCTTCCTTATGCCTTTTCGCAGGCAACTGTGATAGCAAGGCGCGTTTTTCACACACAAACGCGTCAATTGTTTCCGTCGTTTGCCTCTTTGAGTACACTTCCAAGTAAATTTCATGTGGCTGCATTTTCGGCGCAAAAGCAGATTTAATGGCGTCGAGAGCTTGGGACCACTTTTTGATATCACTTTTCACACCGTTCCACCACGTCGCAGCGGCACCAGACAATAATAAGGTCAAACCTTCCAAAGCGTCTTCGTCACTGATTTTTTCTATTTTCTTAAAAACTGATATATTTGTAACGAATTCTTCCACTTTGTTAAAGTTTCGTTCACCGTCGTAGCGTTTCGTACAAGCAGCAAAACTTTTGAAATGTCTATTTCCACTCTCGTTCGCTTCTGTCACTTTTGTTATGAGTGCGGTGAATTGTTCCTGAGTCATCACCACCATCTCTGGTTTTTTTTCAGACATGTCAATAGTGTCAAAATAATATAAATGCTCTTGAGGGTAAGCTTCTATTTATCCGCCGATATGTGGATACACCGTCAAAAATGTGAGTGCTCCGAAAAGTATTGCGGGTAGAAGAATATTACGTTGGGCGCCAATGTAATGGTGGCGGTGGAATGAAACCAACGTTGGATGACAGATAGGGTTTATTTACCTCAAACACTTGACAGATTTTTAGCAAACAAGATAATAGACTGATGTGAAAATCTATGAGCGGTTCTAGGGATGGACTGCGGGGCTATCCTATCCCTTGACCTCCTAGCTCGGCTGTTCCTGAGGGCGACGGGGCCTCCGCTCAGGTCAAGCTTATGGCAACAGTAGTGACTGCGGGGCTATCGACCACTGTGCCTTCTAAGTAGCGAGTGTCAGTTCCTTCGTGCTGGCGGCTTATATAGGCTATTTGACAGCTTAGTGTGCATCTTCAATCTCTCATGCTTGTATGTAGTAACTTGTTGACGTCACAGACACTTCACACGTCGTATGATAGATGTCGCTAATAATCTGTAGATACTATTGATATTATTATGTTATCGTTTATATCGGTGTTTGATCTTGTTTGTGATTTGATCAATTCGGGTGGCGTAATATTGTGCCTACAATCCGATAGATGGCGTAAGGCGTCGTGTTATAGAGGTTATATCTGTAATTAGAAATCACTGGAACTCTTTTTTGCTCTTACGCTTTTTAAAGAATTATCCAAACGCTCACTTCGCGTGATCCAAAGGCAGGCTTACCTTAGTTAGAGAATAAGCATTGCAATACAACTTGGCAATGCCGCCAGTCTTTTGGGCACACTTCCAGTTGACAGCGGAGGAGTTTTATGACGCCATATTTTAGCTAGGAGTTACCCCCCGTTCACGATCTAGTGGCAGCGTTTTAGAGTTATTTTTCTTGTTTTAATACTTTATTTATTAATAAAGAGATCACTTAAACACACTTAATGTCCAGTGATACAGCGCTCTATGTATCACTAGGCATTTCTGTATGTTATAGTAATCTCTTTAGTAATGAATAAAGTATTAATTGCTACCTCGGCAACGAAATAGATTACTGAATGTACAAAAGTATAAAGCGATATACCAGTCTCTGATTAATCACGAAATCTCTGAAACTATAACACCTCCATCTTAAAATTTGGCAGGTAGGTTCCTTTTAGGGTGTAGACATCCGCTAATATTTTACGAAATTCCACCCCTAAGGGAGTACCCTGGGACCAAGGCGAAGAATGGAACGGGGTAGGTTTTTAGTCAGTAAGAGTCTGACACTACTTCCCGCTCCACCCAAGGGCGGGATTTGTCATTGGATGATTTTACCTACCGAAAAAAAAAACCCCCTAAGGGAGTAAAACGGGGTTTGGAAGTTTGTATGGAAAAACATACTTTCACGTGGGTGAAAATGCTGGGCCGCTGGCAGGAGCAAGTTTGGTATAATTTTTAATTATGATAATCTTCAAATAAATTTCAGCAACATGAAAATTTAGATAGGATATAATATCCCAGGACATAGGCACGACACGGTAAAGATTTTTGGAAGAATTTATGGGAGCTAAACAAAAAAGTAACTTCGACCCAAACATTATGTCACCGCCAAAATTTTTAATTCGTCACACGCCGAGACTTTACAGAAAAATCAATATGACCAAGAGACGAATATACGACTAACTTCAATCGCAAAAAGAATACTGCGTGATTTTTACACTGTAAAAAGTTTCTGGCATTAGTAAAAAAAGCAAGAATGTTCTTTTTTGGTGGGGAAAAACGTCCAATGACATCTCCTGCCCTTGAGTGGAGCGGGAGACAGTGTCAGACTTTTACTGATCAAAAACCCCACCCCGTTTCTTCTTTGCCCTTCATACCAAGGCCCAGCCTTACTTTCAGAAGCAGATCCTTGGCCCCAGTAGACTTAGACCCTGCTGGACCCCTACAGTTTGCTGACAACTCCTTGAGGTGCGCGTGGAACAGTACGGGGCGTCGACGACTTGGGCTCGGTCCAGACAATTACCGGACGATCGAATAGCGAGCTACCCATTGCTCACCGTCCGCAAGCCCGAACCTGCAGTGGCCGGAAATCGGGATCGGAATCCCGGCGATGACTGGGGCATGAGGGCCGTTGCCTTACGCGATCGGCCGCCTCCTGTGTTAGCATTACTGCTTCGCAGAAGGAGGCGACCGCCTACCACTTCTCCTCGCTTCGGATCATGTCTTGTACCAAGGCCTGGCGTGAAAGATTGCTATCGCCGATCGATCTCTCGCGCCGGGCCTTACATATTATTGCATAAATCTTGAATCAGCTATCCGGTAGATTTTTGTTTGCAGAACTAGACTAAATGTAGTGAATGGTAGCAAACTCCACACTGTACTGTAGTAAACAGAACTTTATTTTTAAGATTAAGATCAAAAAGCTGCTTTATGTTTATGAAAAAAAAACACATTAAAACTCACCAATTTGCACTGGGTTACACTGAGAATGTGGAATTTGTGCATTGACAGTTATTGCACATGCAAGGACCAGGAGACTTACAATGGAGAACATGTTGATTGACCAGCTAAGTGTACAATTACATCGAAACACCAACGTCTTATATATGCCTCAGTATTTTAAGAAACACAAAATATTTCGTTAATTGCGTCTTAAATCTAAATCTAATAATTAAATTTCACGGGATGTAATTAACGCACAAAACTAATTGTTTAGCAAAGCAGTGCTAATTTGTAGCGTGACGTATTGATGTAGATAAGTTTTCAATTATTATTTTTGTTTTATATACTGTTCTTAATCGTGTTTACGTAAAGCAAAGGTAGCATCCAGCTACTCAGCTCGCGGCACGCCACAATGGCTGTGGTAAGTCCCCTTTTTGAGGAGTTACAAGAATGGCACCACGCCGTCCTCACTTTCTACCTGACTCAGGTCTTCATCGGACATGGTTGTTCCGGGAGGTTATCGTGTCAGATCTGGTGGGAATAAAACGCCCAGGTAACCAGCCGTAACCATTGTGCGGGTCGCACGTAGGACACGATGGAGTATACTTTGAAGTCTGCCCCAAAGAACGGAATACCACCATATCTTTGTGGAAGCGGTCGGCGGCGTCGGCTTATCGCGTTCGGCCCTGGTTTAGATTATGGTACGGAGTGCTAGGCAATAGGAGGCGGCCAGAAAAAATATGAATAGGCCGACCCCTCTCCCCTTGTTTAAGATTTATTACGTAACAATATTCTTACGTGCATATTCGAATTTTCTTCTAACGTTTGGTTGGTTTTGATGTTTATTTTTAAAAGTAACAGTTTTTAGTAAAGTTAAGCGATCGCGGCGTGTCATAAACTTTCTGCACTTGTATTAAAATATACTTTTAAAATGTTGTATCAAAATGTAATATTACATTTTGATAGAAGTGTCGAAACTTAAAGTTAAAATGTACTATTTCATTTTGATATAAGTGCAGAAAGTTTGTCATAGCCGAGGGCTGCAGTTTGTCACTACACGTGTGTCAAACGAAGTGATTGAATACACTTACGACTCGTGATGGTTGACGCGCCTAATTCAAATTAGACATATTAAAAAAATGCTACTATACGTAGAAATAAATTGTTAAAGTGAAAGCGCCAGGGAACAATTTCAGCTTAAGTTTTTTTTTTGCTTTAGGGTAAGACGAGTTTTTTGGATAGGGTTGTGTTGATGATATAAATCATATTTAAATTAACATGTAACTTGAATCTGACAAGCAAAATGCAAAAAACTTGAGAATATTTGAATTTCGTGGCCTAACTTATGTCAAGATGGTAAATATTAATTTAAATAATAACAACCCAATATTTGGAAGCAAAAAAACTGATACAAACTAAAATTCCTCGGATTACCCTGACGACGCTTTCTCTTAATTTATGCGTTTTCAAATAACGGCCTACTATCTATTACGGTTTTTAAATAGTTGGTACAGCTCTAGGCACTCAATTACCTGTTTCCTGGATAAAACGTCAAAAGCTTATTTTAATCTATGGTCTTCAAAAGCTTTTTTTTCGTGCATTTAGACAAGTTAGTTGGCGGCCAAAATAAAAGTTTTCAGACAGTCGTTAAATCAGTTTCAATTTACATTTACGGCCTAAATTGTGATTAACAATGTCAGATATCTCAGACGCTAATAGTATTACTTCTAATGGTTCTTATAAACGTCGTATAGCTCAGATAGATGACACAATAGAACAACTATCGAAAGAGGTGAACAGTTTAAATAATTTTGTTTATAAAACAGAGTTTGAGTGCTCGTTAATGACTGTGAGAATGAAAAGAGAGAAGTTGAAAGCTCTTTCAGCGATTGCCAAGGCGCAAGTGATCATGGCTGACATGCAAGTCCGCGTGGCTGAAGGCGAACTCTATACCGACGTTGAAAAACTGAAAAACTTCAAAAAACTGAGACTGGATAACGAAGGTATGACTAGATAGTTTTTTGTTTTAATTAGAGATCGGTGCCGTCTTTTTTTCTTGCTTTGAGTTAGAGTACTTTTTTCACGCCTACCCGCTATTTTTATCCGCCCGACACTAAATTTACGCATTTTTATTTACTTAACCATACGCTACGATAATTTTATATGTCGCTCAGTCTAGTAGTATTTATTGGTTTTAAAATCACCTAAATTCAACATTTCTGTCATGCAACTCGCGTCCAAAAATCGAGCAATAGTTGTTTTGTTTTCTATATTAATGTTACAAGGAATTATTTATATCGCCTCTGAGACGACCCACTGACCGTATTTTTATTTGTCCGTTTCATCCGTTTGGACTGATTATAAAAATTCTTTTATTTTATTTTATTTTTATACCACAACTATCAAACAACGTCTGTCTAGTCCCAAGCTAAGCAGAGCTTGTGTTATGAGTACTAGACAACTGTTAAACATACTTATATATTTCTAAATACATACATATAGATAAATTACACCCAGACACAGAACCAATGATCATGGTCATCACACAAACATTTGTCCTGGGTGGGAATCGAACCCACAACTAATCACTAGACCAACAGGCCAGTCTTTCATCAATAGAATGTTGCTTTATCTCTGAATGACACAGGAATGTGGACAGAGCCGGTGGCAAAAGTTAGCTTTTCTATAAAAACAAAATTCCAGTACACCTGGATTTTGAAGATCAGACAGGCAGAACATACTATACCTTCCTCATTAATTATTTTCTCTATTGATTAAAACTGCATTCCTGAAAATCCTTTTAGTAGTTTTTAAGTTTATTGTGTTCTGACACACATAGATATATTTGCGAGCTTTATTTTGTAATATGTAAAGGTATGAATATACTACAACACTGTACACTGTTCACTCAGTGTATACATCAAGTGACTCAGTATGAACACATAGACACACTCGTGTAGACACCGAGACACTCAATCTATACACTGAGTGTACTGCATATAGTGTTTTAGTCTAAACGTACCTTAAGAGTACACCGTTGGAGAGATAACATTAGTGCCTGCCTACCTAACCAATTTATTACCTACTGGGGTTGAAATTTATCTATCAAACAAGTCTATTCTTTAATTATTTATAAATATAACCTTTTTTGTTTTATAGGAGCAAATCAGAGGCATATCTGCCAAATGCCTGCTCGACCGTCCACAAACACTGTGTCCGTCCAAACTACAGGAAGCATGAGTGAAAAGAAGTCTAGAAAACACAGCTCTTCAAGAAGGTCACCGGTTCACAATGGATTAAGGAGATCCCCAATTAACAATTCATCAGAAGAAACTGTCATAATACCAAGTATTTATGACACTGTATCACATACGGAAACATCCCAGCTATCTCCAAGTGTTTTCTCACAAGGCCTGTTCGAAAAAATTCCAGCAAAAAGGGCAGGTTCCGAAGTATCCCTTTCTAGCTCCGTCAAAGCTGAATTTAACGACCCATTCACTCAAACTCAAAACGAAACTGCAAAAAATTCTCCAGCTAAAAAACACAAATCGGACAAGAAGGGTGATACTAAAAGTAAATCAAAGAACCAAAGCAATAGTCAGAAATCAACTTTGAAACAAACTCAATCAGCTCCAAAAACGGTAGCTGATCTACGTAAAACAGCTGAGAAAAAGTCATCAGCTAATTCCACTATCGTACCTGCTAGACATACCAATCTGCCTGAGATAATTTCTCGACCAAGCACATCTACCATGACTCCAGTATTCTCCGTAAATTCTGCCGTACAACCTGATCTTCATCACAATTCTCAAGAACCTAGACCATACCGCTTACTACCATTCTATGGGAGTGAACAGTAATTGCTTGTCTCACTTGATCTCTTAACTTCTTTACCACCTGTAAAGCAATAAATCTAATCTAAATCTGTTTAATGGGGTTGTGGGACATTGGACCAGGACTGCGGTTCCAACCGCCACCTATATTTCTTTTTTTGGAGTATTTTGGAACCACAATTAAAATAAATACAGTTTTTATAGTAACTGTTTTTAATGTCTCTTTCCTTGTGGTCCATACTACAAACATTTTTTTTTAAGTGTAAGTTGGAACCGCGGTCCCGATCCAAAAAGTTTCACAATCCATTTAATGTAACAGGGTCCCATAGAGTTCTTTTTTAATTAATAAAACTAAATTAGTAGTGTTGATTGCTGTGTAAAAGTTGGTACAATTTTTTTTATTGATTTTATATCCCTAATACGCGCTTTTAAAGTCCAGGACAGCAATACTAATCTTTAAAATACATGACGATTACATTTATGCTTTTTTTATGTTTTGTAAAAAGAAGGATGGTCTTCAGAGCATGGCATAAAATAATAATTTCATTTTTAATTTAATTTGATATTGAAGATAATTATGTATAAAACTATTTTGACTAACAAAAGAAAACCAAGTAATAAAATATTTCCTGTATTTTGAGTAAAATCATGTTATTATGTTAGAAGTAGTATTCATTGACATTTTTGCTAGCTATATTATAAACGGCATAGATTTTTGGGGATAGTAAATTATAGACAAGATGCTAAAGTCTATTTTCAATTCAAACTTATGTATACAAAAATATAAATTCATTTTAACAACTTTCAATTAATTTTAATTGAATCCAAATTATTTGTTTTATAGTAATTTGAATGTTAAAGTTGTCACAATCAGTTGTTTTATGCTTACAGAACGTTTTGAAGAAAAAATGTAATTTCTATTTAAAAAATACTGAGTTTTATTAGACAAAATTTTAAAAGTTTTGTACTGTAAAAAGTTTTCAGTACATTCAAATAGAAATTATATTAATTTCACATGACACAAATATCAAAAATCATTTAACAAATAAGTTCAGGATCAGTTCATACTTTAGAAATTACTACATTATACTTAATAAAAACTTTAATACTCATTATATAGTTTGATGCAATCTTCAATATTTTATTTTTAAGATTTATTCTAATTTTATTTTACACAATTGCAGTTCTTTTATTTTTCTATTTAGGTGCTGTAAATGTGTGGAATAGATTTTGTAATTTGTGATCTCATCTTGTTTAAAAATGTTAATGAGTGGTATTTAAAACTTTATGCTAACTACCAAGCCATTAGTTGGCTCTGTTTTATGGCTGTATTAAAAAAATGTGCTATTCTTTAAGAAATTGACAGTCTTTTTCAGCATTACACATAATTTTTTATTGTGTTTGTTTGTTATCTAAATATTTATCTTTGAGTCTATTTTTGTGTTGAAAGAGAGTATAAGCTAAACAACCATTTTATAAAACTTTCAAGGGCAAAATCTTGAAATATAACGCCTTTGGGGAATTATTTTTCAAGATATAATTTATGTGTAAGTCATGTCTTAAATAAATCAGGTTCAAATTCAACTGATACATTTTTCGTTTGTATGACTTTATAAAATGTATATGGAAAAGAAAACTGATCCGATTTTTATTTTTATAACCGCTTACGTCGGATATATCCGACACTCTCGCGTTTATTCCTCCAAGATGGCACATCCACGACCAAATACTACGCTTCCTCAGCTCTTCTGTTACCTATGGGGATTGAAGAGCTAAACGAGATGGAGTACCCTGTCGTGAACACGATCCTGGGGAATAGGACGCGAAATCACTCGTCGGACTTCTCCGACGCAAGCGGTTAAAGGGTAAATAGTTGAAAACTGTAAAAATCGTCAGTTTGGTGACATGAAAAAAATAATTAATGTTTATAAATATTGACAAAACGTAGTGAAGCTACAATTTCTACTCAGTATAACTGTTGAAAAGTTGATTATTTTTACTTGTTGATTGTTATTTTAATTTTTATTGTAAGATTACGCACAGTAATTTTATAAAAGAATGTTCAAATTTTATAATATTTAATTTTTGTAAAAAACTCTTGTACATGTACAAGAGAGAACTTTAATCATTATTAATTATTATTATAACTGTTGATCTCGTCTCAAATATATTTGCGACAACTTATATTTAGTCGTTTCATTTCTGTCCTGAAGGTTCACCACGAGCTTTTAATGCGGTCCATTTTACGACCAAAATTGAATTGAAAGCTCCATCCTTTACACTCGCAAGAGCACGACTGACATTTTAATGCTACGTCTACATGTGGGCCCAGCCTCAGCCAAGCCATTGTATAAACGGGAAAACCCCGCTAACACAATGGCGATTAGCCGAGGCTGGGCCCATATGTAAACGTAGCATAACAGGCCATGGTTAGGTCTCTGAGCATTGTAACTATACTCAATCTGTTAAGGTACTTAACGTAAAAGATCTTGCTGTCTTTTTATTAAAAAAAAAAAATCGTATAGAAGACACAAACGTTATTTAAATATAGTAAATTACTTAAAGTTTTTAATTGAAAAAATGGGTGTCCCTGCAGAAGTACAAACTGAAGCTATTTCAATAGTGCATCAATTTTTACAAAATATAGACAAAT
The DNA here is from genome assembly GCA_958295575.1 of Leucania comma. Classification (NCBI taxonomy): domain Eukaryota; kingdom Metazoa; phylum Arthropoda; class Insecta; order Lepidoptera; family Noctuidae; genus Leucania; species Leucania comma. The sequence goes on along the minus strand of OY282492.1, from coordinate 4,964,982 downwards.
CGCTAGCCCAAGAATTTTTGAAGAAAACGAAAGCGGTAAGTTCTATCATCCGTCATTACCAAGAAAACCACGTGTGGCCGGTCACCACGTGCTCGAACGAAACCCTCACTATTTTATTTTTATGTAGCATTTGTTGTAATACCAGGATGAAATACTATTTCGTTAACAGTCTCGAATCTATGAATTAAAATTAAGACTTTTTGCCACATGTCGACCGACATCTTTATTATTTGATGGGTTAACATTGGTTTAGGTAAATAGCTAATTATAAACAATTTTGGATAACAGACAATTTTTAGATAAAAGTGATGATTGTTCTAGTTAAGTACTTAAACAGATTTAGTATCATGCTACGTTTACATGTGGGCCTAGCCTCGGCCAATCGCTATTGTGTATCCATTGTAACCCAGTTAACATAATGGCAATTGGCCGAGGCTGGGCCCACAAGTAAACGTAGCATTATTTAATTCATTATTTCCCGAGAGGACGCCAGCGTCCGCACACCTATTGTCTTTCTATTGTGTCTCTAATTACGGTATTCAACAGGCAGTGCCAGCTGTGCGCGCATAGTGCAGGGCCTAGAGACGTAGAAATGATCAAACCAGGGCCAAATTTTGGATCATGATTTATTGTAGTTAGTAGCTAAAGCCGGGTATAGCAAGCGGCAAATAAGTTGAAAATCGGTTATAATCCTCGTCATATAAGATGAACTATCATGACGATTGATCTTGAATGCGCAGTAATCGATTTTCGGGCCTCAATCGAAGTGGGCTGCGCGTAACCACGAATGGTTCAACTTATTTGCCGCGTACTATACGGACTGTATTAAAGTAATAAGAAAGGAACATTTCATAAATGTGGAAGGAGCGCGCGCGCACGAACCCAGCATATACCTACTCTCATAGATGAAATGCTCCTGCTCCGGTCGCGCGCGCTAGGCCTCACTAGGATGGTGTGGACAGAGCCTTACTATGACGAAAACACAATTCGTGTGCGCGAGAAAGGGGGTAATAAAGTTGGTGGTATTTGATAAATGGCGGCTCCATTATATAGTTGATACCATATAGATATCCGGTTGGTACCTATTGTTACCACTTTTTTGGTTCTCTAAAGAAAAGAAGTCTAGTGAGTTTGGAGCGGGTTCCCTATTTGAAAATCCTAGAAAGGCCAAACATCAGCATCTTTCTAGGCAAAACTAAATGTCAGTCAAAAAAAAAAAACACTGCTAATTGCACATTCCAAAGCGTAAATCTTTTATTAATAAACTATCCAGAGAGAATGTATGCACTAGGTTTAATAATATCATTGGTAAATCTCTATGGAGAAGAATGTGCAAGAGACTCCATGGACATTTTTATTACCATTATACATTTTTTCAACCGAGATATTTATAATACATACCTAACTTGTTAGAAAAGAGTGCCATGGAGTTTCTTGCACATTCTTCTCCATACTGATCTACGCTTTAGAATTTGCAATTAGCATCATTTTTTCTGACAGACCGACTTCTTGACTTTTCAAAAGTGCCTGCAAATAGTTTATTTGAAATAAATGCTTTGAATCTTTGGAAGCTACTGCTGAAATAGTATAAAACTTTGTTTTGGGGTTCCACAAGGAAAAAAACGTCTGTCTGTCTGTTGGTCAAGACGTTCTTTCTTACTAGATCTCGGGAACGGGTGGAGGTATCGACTTGAAATGAAAACCATAATTACTTAGGTTTGCGGTCCCTTTAAGTTGTGAAAAACTTCTCAGTTATCAAGACTCTTAAGGGAAAATTCATAGGATACTTACTACTTACTACTCCCCTTGACCTAGAATCCTGAAATTTGGCACAAAGTAAGATCGTAGTCAATGATGAAAGAATACCCTTTAGCGATGCGCGCACTGGTGACTTTTGTCACCGTGACTTTTTTGTCACCCTTATCAAGTCCATGGATATGTATGGAGGTGCGCGTACGTTACGACGTGACAACTGGGTGACATTTTTGTACGCTGACCATGGAGCGGACAAGCCCGTGACATTTTTGTCACCGCGCCGCAATCAGTGGCGTAGCATGGTGGGGGCGGCTGGGGGGCATGGCCCCAGGCGCCATACGAAAGGGGGCGGCAGGAAGCGCCAATTTAATAATTTGGGAAATGTAAAAATATGAGTATGAGTATTTATTTATTTGTATATACTTTATTGTACACCAAGATTAAAAGATTACACAATTTTTAGACTTAAATAAAAACATACAATGGGCGGCCTTATCGCTATCGGCGAACTTTTCAAGGCAACCTGGGATGGAAAGAGATTGCATGGACATAAAGTGGGGTTGCACTTGCTGCGTAACAAAACAAGTTAAACAAATAGGCGAAAAAACAAAGTACATACTTAAAACTTAAGGGCGGCCGCATGCTGCGAAAACGCACGCTACGCCACTGCGACCAATGACGCTTCGATTTCAAAAAAGTTTCGTCACTGTCGCTGTCGCTCGTCGTGCGCGCACTCCACCTTGGATACGTGACGTGACAGTGACAAACACTTAAAAGTCACCGTGACAAAAGTCACCGGTGCGCGCAGGGCTTTTCTTTCATCATTGTATTTTTTGTTACGTCATAAAAATTTTCTTTTGTGATTTGAAAAAATCTTCAAGACTTCGTAAGGATCGAGGATTGAACTATTTACATAGGTAAGTTTGTATAGAATGTTCAGTGCGCGAGTTCGACACGCACTAGCTTTTTTTCATTAGTTTCATTTAAAAAGAATATTTTGTCATTTGAGAGGATTTTTTCTTCAAAACCTGCATTTAGGTGGGATTTCGGGAAAGGTTTATGGGAACTCAGGAGGTCAGTCTTTTGGCAATGACAACACTTGAACCACAGACTTGAACACAGTGTTGCCAACTCAGCACTTGCAGTGCTAGATTTGGTACTATTTACACGTGGCCATCACTGATACAGTACAGTACGGCCGACGGATCTTGGCGCGTCTGAAGTTAGGCTCTGCGAACTTTAGCGCTTATGCACTCGTAAAAAAATAAATGGTTTAAAAAACTAAATGCCAATAGCAGTTGCTATTGTTGATGAAAACTGTTATTGGATTTATTTTTCATAAATAATTTATTTGGCGCGCTTATTTTGAGCGCTAAAGTACGCAGAGCCTAACTTCAGACGCGCCAAGATCCGTCGGCCGTACTGTACCTAGCACTGAATATAGCAGTCAAGCGAAATTTTCTGATTAGGTACTACATACAGGATAAAACGCATTAGTATTGTAATTTTTTTTTATTAACAATCGCAAGATTGCAAGAGAAGTTTGTTCTATACTTTCTAAGGTTCTATATCAGGATAACAATTTCTTTGTCTTGCTTTTAGTTACTTTGATAAAGTTCAGTATGTGTGTAAGTAGAGAGGACAATTTCAGTGTGTTAGAAAAAATAAGGAAATGTATATTCTTTGAGCAAAAAAGGTAATTGTGTTTAAAATTATAGAAAAGAGTCGAAGAAGAGTACAAAAAGTAGCTTAGACCTGTGCACGAAAATTACTCGAAGTTAATGTGTAAACTTTGTAAAAAAGAATGATTAAATTTAACTGAATGTTAAAATATCTGAAATTAAGCGGAATGTTAAAACATCTGAAATTAAGCGGAATCAAAAAAACGTGTGGAAAAACTTAAACTAAATTGGCTCTGGCAAAACTGAAGTTTATACAGGCCCGGCTACATGCTCCGTCTCGCCTGCGAGCATGCCTGCACAAACCAGTTTGCACAGGTAAGCGCGTACGTATGGACGGCAAGACGGTAGCTCGCGCAGTCTCGGAAGCGCGGCTTTTGCATTCGTTGACTTACCGAAGATTTGGACTGCGCAAACTTGGTTTGCAAGGTTTTACTTGAACGTGTGGCCGGTCATTTAAAGCCGGGTCCGCTGTGCCAATTTTCTAACAAAACATATTATTAAAACATGTTAGAAAAAAACAGTCCACCTACTGCGCATATTGTTGTTATCGTTTTTGTTTAATTTTGTTTAAATTAAATCCACAATTGCCAAAATAGCTTCCACGTCTTCTTAGTCGGAACTCATTTTTGAAATGAAACAAAAATTATAACAACAATATGCGCAGCAGACGGGCCGCTTTTTCGAACATGTTTTGTTAGAATATTGGCGCAGCGGACCCGGCTTAATTTGAAGCTACATCGTATAAAATGCGGTAAGATTATCGAACAAGTTTTTGCACCACATTTTGTAAATCCATAGTAATCTGGCACTTTTTTTAGACGTTTTTTAGCACCCACTCGTTGTATAGAGCTGGCAATACTGTATATTACTCTGTGGCGCTGTGGTGTGTTCCGAACTTCCGGTTATTTGCCTGCGGTTGCCCGTTGCGGCACAGAGTACTTTGTAATGGTTGCGTTGACGATAGAAAAAGCATTGAAATAATATACAGTATTCTGTACTGTGCGGCCTGTATCTTGAATTTATTAGGGTAAGTACCTACCATTGGAATATAAAATTAAATACAATTAAAGTACAATATGTTGATGTGTGTACTGTGTTATTAGTTAGAATAATATGTTTAATTGAATTTACGATTATTGTAATTAATTTTTACTACTAAGTCATAATGAGTGACTTTGTGTTAATTATATAAAGTTCCAAATTGTTTTGAAACTTTTTAGAAAAGAATTTTCGTACAGAACAAACTGGAAATTTTCTGGAACGTAATTAATTTATTCGCTCATAGTTTTAAAATACGTTAAAACTATTACTACATAATTATATTCTCGACATCTCTCTTTTGTGTCTATTGATTTAATGGAGTCGTTGATGCGATTGGATCGGTAATGATTTTCATGAATTTTTGAGAGTAAAAACTCTAAGTTTTCTCTCTGTGCTAAAACCATTGTTTGATATCGAGAGATCACAATAGAAGGTGGAATCCAGTGTACAATTACTAAATTAATTACTTTCTAACAAAGTTTGCAAGTAGTTGCAAGATAATTCAGTTACGTTATAAATCTAGGTACCTACAATTCTTATGGTGTGATGTTTTTTCATGTTCATTCCAATGATTTTGATTCAATTTCGTACGAAACCTGAATTATATCATATTTGAGTTCCATGATTTTTTATTTCTAACTTGTAGTGACTTTTTATTTACCCAGTTTTACAATTAGCCAGATTTAGGTTATAAGAAATCTACCTTCAAATAAATTTGTTAGCTTTTATACAAACATTTTGCGATCTGTCCATATAAATACCGTATCTGATTTGTCAATATAATAATAAATACATTTATTGATAAATTTAGAACTAGCTTAGGTATGTTCTTGCATTACTACAGCAACATGTTTACTTAGACTAGTTAGTGGGTGCAGTACTGTTCTTCACTGTGTTTAATCTTTTGAATACCGTATTTAGAGACACAATGGAAAGACAATAGGTGTGCGAACACCGGCGTTCGCTTGGGGCTTGAGTAACAACAAGAGAAAGTTGTGATCCCCTATTATAGGATGTTAGAAGAGACTATTCATGTTTTTGTTCTCAAATTCGCATAGACACATTCCATAGATAACACTAGGAATCGTTTATCTTCATATAAATAATATAAGCAGCAAGCCTACAGAGCCTTGCGCACTCAGTATGATAATGCATTCAGGATGTTGTTGGGTCTGCCGTGGCGGTGCAGCGCTTCTGGGATGTTTGCTGAAGTGCGTACAGATGGTTTCCAGGCCAACATTCGCTAAAAAGCAGCTTCCGTGCTGGCCCATATACAAAGTAACAAAAACAGCATTCTGATTGCAATTGCTGAATGTTTCGACTGTCCCTTTCAAAGTCTTCTTTCAAAGTGGGTCATGGCTTGTATAGGTGTGACCAGAAATGTAAAAAATATAATTTGAACTATGTAGGTTGAGATTTCTATGGGTCTATACCACCTGAAATAAAGTTGTTATTATATTATTATAATAATTCTTCTGTAACAGTTTCCTCACCTAACTCCTTCTATACCATGATTTTTAATTAGATAAACCAAAGTGACAGCAGTGGACAATGCTCAACTGTCAAATAACAATGCCCAACTGTCAAACAACCATTGTTATAGCTGTCACTTTACTTCATCTAATAAAAAATCATAGTATAAACTTGATCAATTTGGATGGAATTTAGTGTCTTACTTTGTGTGGTTTGAAAAGACAACTGAACCCGGTAGGTGTCATTTTAATTGGGTCCTCTATATTGTACAAAATAATGGATGGTGCGTGTGATAGCAGTCCAGATTATCCTTTTCTCTCATCTTAAAAACATATTTTGTCCTAATGTGATCCTATCAATGCTAATGTAGTAGGTGGGTAGAAGTCAAAATAATCAACCGCAACTCACGTGAAGTCCAGTTGGTAACGTTACTCACATATACAAAAATGTAACTCACGGAAAAATTAGGAAGCATTCAGATTGAAACAAAATACTTTACAAAGAATAACTTTTATTAAAGAATATACGCATGTTGAGTATATAAATGAATCTAATAACTGAACGTTTATTGCTTCTGAACATTATAATTAGTATTATTTATCATTCTATAATATTTATTTTAACGTATTTTTAATCAGCCTTAGTCATTTTTTTAAAATGACCCTTAAGGTCATTTTTTATAGTATGCTAATTAATAATACGTAACATAATCGGGGGACTTTAAGCATAGGTAACCTAATAATATGGCATTTATTTGTTTTTATAAAATGGTTTTTATAAAAAAAAACATTTCAAATCTGGTGAAACAGCGCAAGTAAGAAGCTGGTGCTTCTTACTTGCGCTGTTTCACCAGATTTGAAATGTTTTTTTTTTTTTTAAATAATAACCTATCAACTATTCAACAATAATAACTTATCTGAGATCTCGAAAATATGAATGACAAATCTTAAGAACTAAACAAAAATCTTACTTTCTTCAAAACTTTCAGTCTTTTAATATCTTAAGAATATCTTCATCATAATAATAATATTTTTTCTTTGGTCGCTTGTTTTTGTTTTTCTTCTTAGGTAATGGTACATTTTCTGGAAAATACACTCTTTCATTGCTTAATATAACTATATTCTTCTTTTTCGTTTCTGTTGAGGTTGCATTTTCGTTGTGAATCATCGACGTAGAGGGAGTTACTATAATTTCTACTATAAATTCAACTTGATATTCGACGCGCGTTCTTTAGTAAAATATTCTTGACATAGGACTATTACATGGATATAAAAATAATAAATATATATAAATAATAATATACTATTTACCAACCTCGTGTTAAATAACAGTGAATAATTTGTGTTATTCACAAGTCCTGTGAGTAACAGTGTGCAATATGAAGTAGCCCTTAGTTGTGTTACGTTATCTACAGGAACGAAAAAAGGAATAACCTCTAAAATGGATACTCATGAATAACTTAAAACATCTTACCTTGATCATAAACCAGTGTGTCGTACAATCACTATAGTATGCTCTAACTGATAACGTACTTAGATTTCCTAAATTCACATCAAAACTCGAAAAAACTTCTCGTTTTTCACAGGAATATTTTTTGATATTTTTTGTGTGCGTACATTTTTTCATCCAAAACTCAAAGACGCGACAAGATGGCGTCTTGAAAGTCACGTGATATTTAGGAAACTGTTGCTAGAGTATAATAAAAGTGCGAACTGGTAGTTTTTATTACTGGGTACAACTAAAACGCCGTTATCTATCTGGAGTTATTCACAGGATCAATATTTGTACTTTTATTTTAAGTAAGAATTTTATAATGGAATAAATGATAAATTACAATTTTATGTAAAGAAAACATTTGTTGCGATATTGATTTACATTTTTATTAAATAAACGAAGCATAAAACTGTATAATTTAGATCATTTTATATTTTTTTAATTGGCAGAACGCGCGAGGACACTTTCTATTTGTATGGACCAGAAATTCTTGACTTATGTTAAATATTATTTTTTCGGTTTAATTAGATTCGAACCATTACAAAAGTGATTAAATTATATAGAATATTAATGGACTTTAAATAAAAATTGGTTAATAGAAGCTTTTGATCTCTCTTGATCTTAAAATAGGCCATTAAATATAGAGGACATGTGATTTTTTAACCCATGTACGATTATTTTGACTTCTACCCAGGTATAAAATATACACATAATTTTATTTAATTGCCCCAACTACAAACAATTTAACCAATTTCAACCAATTTAGGCTGTTTGTAAAAATTCTCGAAACCTTATCCTGCGAAGAAATTGTTTCCTTCAAATCGATATCATACTCGGACGAAGTCACGTGCATGAACTAGTTGTACCTCAAAGAGATTAATATTAATTTTCTTTTTCAGAGAACCGATGGAAGAAGAAGAAGAAAATTGAACTTAATTGTTCAACATGTTGGATCATAAGACATTAAAGTTCAACCACAATTTTAAAAATAGAAGATATAAATACTTGAAAAGCAGCTACTCTAAAGTGGGACTTGGCTGATCATGACTACCATATGTCAAAACAAATGAACTGTGGGCTAAAAGAGCCACTTATTGGGTCCCATTAAAACAAGGCGACATAGCGGCCGACGAAGGCCAGGGTGAAGACATGAGCTGCTGATGAAAGGGAGAGGGAAGCCTCACCCAGCAGTACATAATAGACTAACTCCTACTACTACATGTTTATCTGCAGTCTTGAAGATTTGAGCTGTTCCTAAGATGTAATCACTGTTAACTCTAAAGCTACCTGAAATGACAGTTGAATTCAAATTGTAACAGAGAGTTAAATGAGGATTTTAGAGGAGATTCAATGACAATCTACCAATGTAAAAGAGAGCTGGGCTTGAAAACATCCATCTTGCTCAACTTCTTTCCATATTTCTGCAGGTTGTGGAAATGGGTTGGATCCTATGTTGTTTCTGCAGTGAAACGATTTAGATAGTTTCAAACAAAAATGTCTTAAAAAGACCTCTCTGGTCCTGGTTTTGCTCAGATCAGGCAGGATTACATGGCAAATAAGAATTTTGGATTCTAAAATGCTTCTTGGTTGATTGGTTGGTTCAATAGGATAGTTTTTGTTGAGATTTTCCATCAAAAGTCGGGCAGTTTGTCATCATGAGGGAAATATCATTGGGTTTGTCTTAAAATAATGGTTGAAATAAACTGCTTAGGGTGTCTGTTGTTAAGTGGTGTCATGTTAGTTGAAATTCTCATTTAAATGATCCAGAATATTTGAGGAATTTTTTGTTGTTGAAGTTTTCATTAAAAATACGAGTAAAAATATTTGAAAAGGTTTTTGTTCATCGAAAATATCATTAAAAGGTCAAAAATATTTGAAGAGGGATTTTCTTGTTTGAAAATGTCATTAAAAAATAAAAAATATATTAAGAGGTTTTTGGTGTTTGAAAATGTTATTAAAAAAATCAATAATTTAAGAGTTTTGTATTGTTGGGGTTGTTCAAAAACGTTAATGAGGTTTTGTTTCAGTTTCATTAAAAAATTTAACAATAATGAAAAATTTTGTTCTTGAAGTTGTCATAAAAAAGATTAAAATATTCATGATGTATGTAGTTTGTTTTTTGAAAATGACATTCAAAGGCTAAACCTTCGTTTTGGGCACTAATAGGAATATATATATTCCAATTTGTGCAAGTTTTCTTCATGCATAGCCACATGGTTATGGCACAGAAAACTTGCATTCCGGCATGAAATGATTGGTGGTCATAAACAATACTTTTTGTTGAGAGTTTCTAATAAAAGTCGACCAGTAGGTCATTTTAGGGAAAAACATTGGTTTTGACTTAGGAAAATGGTCTAATCAAAATGCTTAGGGTGTCTACTGTTTAATGGTGTCACGTTTGTTCAAATTGTCATTGATAAGATCTAAAACATATGAGGAAGTTTTTGTTGTTAAAAAAATTAACAATATTTATTTGGAGATGTTTTTTTTTGGAAATGTCATATTTGAAGAGGTTTTTTGTTGTTCGAAAATGTTATTAAAAATATCAAAAAAGTATATGTGGAAGTTTTTTGTTTAGAAGCGTCATTAAAAGATCAAAAGGGTACAATATTGAAAGATTTTGTTGTTGAAGTTGCCATAAAAATATTTATGTTGAAGTTTTTGTTGTTTCGAAAAGTCATTTAAAAGTTTTAAAATATTTGAAGAGGTTTCTGTTGTTGAAGTTGTCACGAAAAAGATCAAAACGTGTATGAGGAGGTTTTGTTTCAGTGTCATTAAAAAGATTAAAAAGGTTAAAAATAATGAAAAAAAATTGTTGTTGAAGTTGTCATTAAAAAGATAAAAATGATTTCTGTTGAAGTTTTTGTTGTTTCGAAAGTGAAATTCAAAAGATACAAAATATTTGAAGAGGTTTCTGTTGTTGAAGCTGTCACGAAAAAGATCAAAAACGTGGATGAGGAGATTTTGTTTCAGTGTCATTAAAAACTTTAAAAAGATCAACAATAATGAAAAATATTTATGTTGAAGTTTGTTTTTTGAAAATGACATTCAAAGGTTAAAATTGCTAAACCTTCGTATTGGGCACTAATAGGAATACCTATTCTATTCAGTGCAAGTTTGCTTCATGCCATAGTCACATGATTATGGCATGTAGAAAACTTGTACTTCGGCTGAAATGACTGGTGGTCATAAACAATACTTTTAGTTGAGATTTTCTAGCAAAAGTCGACCAGTTGGTCATTTTATTGCTTGTATTATATGTATTTTATTAGTTATGTATTGTATATATGTAAATAGTACACCATAAACTACCTGCGTATCTTTTTCTTCTTCTCTGTCAAATCCATCCAAAGGTTGTCTGTAAGAGATCGCTTTTAGCGATAAGACCGCCCATTGTGACACCCTATTAATTTTAAGTTCTTAATGTAATTTTACTTTCTGGTGTACAATAAAGAATACATCTATCTTTAGGGGAAAATACTGGTTTTGTCTTAGAAAAATGGTCGAAACAAAATGTTTAGGGTGTCTACTATTTATTGGTGTCACATTTTTTCAAATTGTTATTGATAAGATTAAAAATAATTTAGGAAGCTTTTGTTGTTAAAGTTGTCTTTAAAAAATACCAATATTTATGTGTTTTTTTTTTTGGTTTAAAAATGTCATATTTGAAGTGATTTTTGTTGTTTGAAAATATTATTAAAAATATCAAAAACGTATATTTATGAGGAAGTTTTTGTTTAGATTTCTATACGTTTTTGATCATTAAAAGATTAAAAAGGTACAATATTGAAAGATTTTGTTGTTGTAGTTGTCTTAAAAAATATTTATGTTGAAGTTTTTGTTATTTCGAAAATGTCATTTAGAAGATCTAAAATATTTGAAGAGGTTTTTGTTGTTTTAAAATGTCAGTAACAATATTCTAAGAGGTGTCTATTGTTGACGTTGTCATTAAAAAGATAAGAATTGAAGTTTGTCTTTTGAAAATGACATTCAAAGGTTAAAATTGCTAAACCTTCGTTTTGGGCACTAGTAGGAATACTTATTCCAATTAGTTCAAGTTTGCTTCATGCCTTAGCCACATGGTTATGGCATGTAGAAAACTTGCACACTGGCTGAAATGACTTGTGGTCATAAACAATATTTTTTGTCGAGTTTCTAGCAAAAGTCCAGACCAGCTGGTCATTTAAGGGGAAAACATTGGTTTTGTCATAAAAAAAATGGTTTTATCAAAATACTTAAGGTGTCTACTGTTTGTTGGTGTCACGTGTGTTGAAATTATCGTTAAAAAGATCAAAAATATTTGAGAAGAAGTTTTGTTGTTTCGTAAAAGTCATATAAAAAATATTTATCGAGGATTTTTCTGTTTATTGAAGTTGTCATTACAAAGATCAAGCATATATATTATATACGTATTTATGAGAAAGTTTCTGTTTTTGAGGTTGTCATTAAAAATATAACAATATTTATGGAAATCTGGTTGTTTAAAGTCAATAAAAAGGTCCAAAATGTTTATGATGTAATTTTTTTTATGTACTAAAATGTCATCAAAAACATTGTAAAACGTTTTTGTAGTTTGTAGTTGTTTATATATAAGTTGTCTATACTTCAAATACATGATATAATATATATTTGAACTTTGTGTTAAAAGTTCAAATATATATCATGTATGTTTTTATTCGTGAGAAAGTTTCGTTGTTGAGGTTGTCATTAAAATAATAACAATATTAATTAGAAGGATTTAGTTGTTTGGAAATGTCCATTGTGGGTGTGCGTGTATGGTGTCTCGTGTACACAGGATGGTAAATAATATTCAGATGAGGAATTCACTTGACTTTATTTGGTCACTCAACAGTGTGCCGATGTATTTTTGGCCTTTGGCACCTGATACATGTTTTCGCTATCCTACTAGCATCTTTATTCATACCTCAGAAGTATCTATCTGCCACCATGCGCCTGGTAGTTTTGATTCCAGGGTGGCTGATGTTGTGTGTGGCCTCGATTGCCTTAACGCGAAACTGTGCTGGTAGGTACATACGTTTCCTACCGGTTGAAGTTTCGTACGTAATTTGATATTCTGTGCCCGCTACTTTGTGTTGGCTAAAACGCAATCTATTGTTCGTGGACCTGTTAAGCAATTCCGAGAGTTCCTTATCGGCTTCCTGTGCTCGGGCTAATTCTACTAAATCGAAACGCGTTGGGCACTCGATTGTTTATATGCGTGACAATGAATCCGCTGTGATGTTGTCTGCACCGCTGATGTGTTTTATTTTTGTTGTAAACTCGCTAATGAACATTATTTGTCTGGCGCGCCTAGGGGTTTCTTTATCGCTACCTAATTTGCTAAATAAATATACTAAGGGTTTGTGGTCCGTATAAATTACTACTTCGCGACCTTCTATTAGTTTTCTAAATTGTATTATTGCTAAGTATATGCCTAGTAACTCCCTATCATACGTGCTGTACTTCCGCTACGCTTCCGTGAGTCGTTTGGGAAAAAAACTGAGAGGACTCCATTTGTTACCTTCGCGTTGCTGCAATACCGCTCCCACACCGCTGTATGATGCGTCTGTCATCAAGGCTAGTGGGGAGTTAGGTAGGGGGTGTGTCAGCAAAGCTGCGTTCTGTAAACTTACTTTACTTTTCTGGAACTCGCGCTCCGCCTCTTCGGTCCATTCGATGATGGTCTTGTCCTTTTTTTTTTTGAGTTGTGAAGGTATTTGTTCATCTCTGTATGGTCTTGAGCTGCGTGCGGAATCTGCGATCTATAGAAGTTTAACATACCTAGGTATCTCCGTAGCTCTTCGACTGTCTGTGGCTTGGGGTATTCGACTATTGCCTTGACCTTGTCCTGTAGGAGCCGAATCCCGTCCGTTGATACTTCATAACCTAGGAAGTTGAGTTTTTCCTGTCCAAAACAACACTTTGAAATGTTTATTGTGATGCCGTATGTATTGAATCGCTCAAAAACCTCCTTCAAATGACCTTTGTGCGTTTCTGCGTCTACCGAAGCTATGATGACGTCATCTGCGAATGAGAATAAGAAGTCTAGCCCCTGTAATACCGTATGGTCCATGAATCTCTGAAAGGTTTGGGCTGCGTTACGCAAGCCGAAAGGCATTCTGGGAAATTCATATAATCCGAACGGGGTGATTACTGCTGTTTTTTCTATGTCGTCCTCGTTCACTGGAATGTAGTTGTATGCCCTGTTAATGTCCAAGCTAGAGAATATTTTCTTACCGGCTAGTAGGTATGTGAAGTCTTGTAGTCTCGGGACAGGGTACCTATCTGGTTTTGTCATGGCGTTCAGCATTCTATAGTCGCCACAAGGCCTAATGTTACCATCTTTCTTAGGAATTATGTGTAGTGGGCTGGCCCACGCACTTTTACTAGGCCTCCATATGCCCATGTCCAGCATGAGTTGGAATTCGTTCTTAGCTTTAATATACCTGTCTGAGGGCAAAGGGCGTGCGCGTGAGTACACTGGTGCGACGTTGGTCTCGATTGATGACACACACTATGTTTTGGTATTTCTCTAAGAGAGAAATAGGCTTAGTTAAGTTTGGATATTTTGCTAATAGGTCTACGTATGGGTGATCTTCTACTATTGTTTTAATCGTGGGTTGGTTGGAGTCAGAAATGTAGGCTACGACTTTCATTTGTGTTTCACTGTCAATCAATCTGCGGCCGTTTAGGTCTATTAACAACTTATATTTTACTAGGAAATCTGCTCCTATTATTGGTTGTTCTACATCCGCTATAATAAACATTCATCTATAATTGCGGTGTAATTTTATATTTAGTTTTTTCGTTACCAGTCCATAAGTTTTTATTGGTGTGCCGTTTGCTGCGAATAGTTTGTACTTATCGGGTTCGCACTGTTTCCTTACACTTTTCCCACTCAAGACATTACGCGGGTATACCGATACGTTCGCACCACTGTCCACTAGGTATTGTATACCAGTATTTATGTCCATTACACTTAGGGGGTGATTCACTCTCGGAGCACAGATTTCCGCCATTCTCTGCTCCGGTTCTAGTTTTCCGACTTGCTCTCTCTTTGCTTGTTCCAGTTGCACGGGTTTATACATCTGTTGGCTCGTTGCCCGAAGCGGAAGTGATAAACGCAAAGCCAATCTGGGTCTCGCGGTTTTCGCCGTCTGCTGTTGCTGCGGTCTTTCGATCTTGTTCTGTAATTCTGTCTTCCCCAATTGCTGTACCTTGGTCTCAAGTTTCTGGTCTCTAGTCCCTTGATGCGTTCCCCTAGGTTTCTTATTTCTTCAATTATATCCATCGTTTGTTTTGGTGCGTCTATTTTGCTAATGTCGGTCTTTACTGTGATAGACTCCATGATTTTATCTGCTACTGTGGCCAAGATCTCGATGTCTCGCGATTCTGTGGCTGCCAGTACGCTACTCACTGAGTTAGGCAAATGACTCTTCCATAGTATCGTCAATGCTTCATCTGACATTTTCCCTCACGCCAGTTCCTTCATTTTCCTTAATAGTTGCGATGGTCTTTGGTCTCAAAGTTCCATTTCTCCGATTAGTTTTTGCACTTGGTGGGTTTCTGATTGCGCGTATATGCTGCATAATCGCGTCTTCAACGCCTCGTATTTTCCTGATGCAGGTGGGTCCATTAATATCTTCGTGACCTGCGACAACGCTTCCTTGCCAAGTTTAGACACTACGATCTGGTACCTGGCTTCGTCAGACGCCTTTTGCGGGTTCAATGCCGCCTCTGCTTGTATGAACCAGAGCTTAGGTTCGTCACGCCAAAAATCTGGAATGCGCGCTGATACTGATATGCTCGTGACCTGCTGTTCCTCATTCAGGTCCTGATTTACCTTCTCTGATGCCATTATTGTACACTATTCTGGCTATTGCCACGCGGTTGAGTCGTCCCGGTGCCACGTGTACCGCGATACCGTTTCCTTTTCCTGTTTGCGTCGGGGTCACCAAACGTAGTGGTGAAAGAAAGAAAGAAAAATATTTTATTTGACACAATATAGATACACAATACAGAAGCAACATGTAGACACTTAAGATAAAAAAAAGGATAAAACTAACATTGTGTGTCTCACGGTTGCGCCAAATAGGTCCAGTTCAGCAAAAATGCCAGACAGCTACGTGGTAGTTGCCTGACACTGGTTTTCAACTGCACCTTATTTAGAGTGTCCGGTGAAAAAAAAACTTTATTTATTTAATCGGTAGTTTTAGGTGTAAAGTAAATAAATTACATACATATGTGTTAATAAATGATTCACTTGACTTTATTTGGTCACTCAACTGTTCACATTTACACTAGGTTACAGGATACAATAGATTCGCGGTTCGGTGACAACTGACCTATCTGAGGCCTACGGAGCGACTGGCTCACAGCCGTCGCCTGTACCTTTCCATTGAATATTGCTTACATGGCGCTTGATAACGTATTGCGCCCCGCTACATCCATTGTAAAGATCAACAGTATTTCTAGTGGTTTCTTTTGTTGAATTTGTCATGAAAAAGATCAAAAACCTTTCGGAGGAAGTTTCTGTTAATAATTTCATTTAAAAGATCAAAAATGTTGAACGATTTTGTTCCTAAAGTTGTTATTGGAAAGATAAAAATCATTTATGTTGAAGTTTCCGATCTCCGTTGGCCAGGTTTGTTCTGGTCCGCCCAGACAGAGGGCCGAGAACCACCTGCTGTCGCTTTCGATTTGTGTCATGCTGGGTCGGGTTGCGTCATCGGCAACGTTGTACGCTGTATGCTTTAGACTGTATTGGGTCTTGAAATAAAACAAGGCTTCTTTTTTCAGGTTTATTTCTTCCGAGATCTTCTTGAGGCTTTCGGAGAACGACTGCGTTTACGCATTTTTTTTTAAATTTGTTTTTTGTGTTTGACCTCTCGCAAGTCAACCTATGAGGTTGTCGGCTGCTTAACCGGGCTTGCCTGTGGCGGCCTCGATTCAAGAATCAAAGCCTCCAGCCAGGGCTTACTTAACTAACTTACATACTAAGCGACCACGCTAAGGGCACCCCCTGTGGGGTACGGACCTCGGCTTAGGGCGTCGCTGGGCGAGGGCAGCAAGGTACAAAGCTGGATCGAGCAAAAGATAAATTATTATTTAGGGGATTTTTAAACTACTGGCTCAGCGGCGCGGGCTGGCTCTAGCAAGGGACGGGGCGGACATTGACGGGGATTTCGCGACGGGCCTCGGCGGCTAGGCCTGAAGGACGGCGGTCTGAATATACTGCGTTCTCGCACTAAACCGTGCCTAATTTATACAGTTTTAGGTGGAGCTATGGTACATTCTCGAATGCTCGCGAGTGAATCAACCAATCAGAATTAAGTACAAAATTATTGAATTTTCCATGCATTAACCTTAAGTATGACGAAACTTTACCTTAACGAGAGCCTTTACAATTCAAACATGCTTTTTACTAAAAATATTCATATTTTACATAGCAAACCTTATATAATCTTATCTATAATACACTAATCTATCCTATAAAAATATAGAAACATAGAAAAGTCACTATCAGAAATCGCAAGTCCTTATCACTACGTATCTAATCTTATTCTACGTTATCACTTAGCAATAAAGGCATATTACGCAAGTTTCTCACTTGAAATTAGTTAGGTTCACTTAAAAAACAAACTATGTACACAAACACTCACTGTCTTTTCAGTCTTTTGCTATTTTTAGCACTTTAGCTTTGCAGGCTAGGCGTCCATTTCACTGTAGGTTCTCGGCGATATTGTTCTGCATGTGTGAGTTTTCATATCTTCCTAAGGCGGTGCGCGACGTACGGCATATAATTAGCGGATTCATTCCTTATCCATGTAGGGCGGACTTGTAGGAACTCTGGAGTAATCCAGTACTTATGTCGTATAAACGACGTTCCCGCTTGACTTATCAGTTAACCTCGCACATACTAGATACGCTTGTAATTCGAGTCGCGGTATACTTTGCGCCTTCATTGCCGGGACCTTTGCCTTTCCTGCGGCGAGTGTCACAACCACCCTTCCTTCAGGTGTAACCATCCTTAAATATAACGTGTGTAGACTTCTCCTCACTACACGGCCTTTATAATAACATATCGGGAGTCGTAGGTTAGCTATGCATTTAAATCGCCCAACCATTCTTCAAAAACGGAGGTCTCTTCCAGGGGCAAAGGTTCATCCCATCCGGTCTGTTTGCGCCACGGGTCTTGTAACAATATCTTAGCTGTTATAAGAACTGGACATACCTAGCGGGTCAAACATTGAAATTACTGCCGCTAATGTCTCTCGCTTTGTCGGTGCGCGTTCGTGCGCTTTCACCTCGACGGGCACTCGTGGCATCACCACGTTGAAGGCAAACTCGTCGGTCCTCGGCAGCCACATGATACCTAACGTTTTCCCATAGAGATGTGCGTTCGCTCCTAACTCCTTTTGTGTGCTTAATTTGTAACTGTCGCTTATTTCACAGAGTAGATCGGCCTCAATGGTTTGCCATTTTGCCAACTGGAAACCGGCCCTCGCATGCATGGCGACCACATCCTTAACTTTAGCCGCTCGTTCCAGAGTGTTGTAACTATCTACCTAATATAATGAATGCGCGTGAGGGCGTAGTGCGCGTGTGGGTGACTTTCTCGGCAATCGTCCGCGTTTTTATTTCACACACTGTGTGTAAGAAAAGGCGAACTCCTAGCATCGAAAATCATGGACGCCAAATCGTACTTGTTTGGTGACCCGGATCGTTCGTCGTCATGCTACAGAAACCTCAGCGCTCTTCTATCTTCTGGCCGAATCTTAATCCGAAAGATCATCCCTCGTATGTCCGCGGTGATGGATACCATTCTCCCACGAAATCTAAACAGTACGCCACAGAGAGTATTCAACATGTCGGGAGCAGAGAGCTCGTCGTTTAGAAATTTCCCTGCAGAGATCGCTGCTGCGTCGTAAACGTATCCATTTTCCTTTCAATGGTTTTGATTCTGCGATAGGGAATATCAACCAAAAATATTTGAGTAACTCGGCTCTTGGTGGCTCATCATTCCGCCACGGAAATCCTACTTCGTAGTGATCGTTGACCAGCCGAGCAGTCGCAATTTTCGGATATTTCCCGTGGGTGCACGTGTAATGCTACCCCGCTGCTCGCCTCGGATTCCATTACGCGCTCGTGGAGTAATCGCTACGTTCCTCTCGAGGGCCGCGGCAGGCGAGATCTGGGCTTCGCCCCCTGCTCACAATGTCAATGTTCGTTGTCAACTTGTTTCAGAAAACAATCGTGAAGTTTGATTTACTTTGTCTAAATGAATTGAAAAAAAAAAAAAAAACTTTTGTATTCTAATTCAAAATGTCTGTCTTTCTTTATAAATGATTTTTTTACATCAGCGTAAAAAGTTGGTGAACGTTTTCTACCAACAGCTGTTTTTCAATTGCAATCAAATGCAGTGTATTTCTTAAATACGTTTTAAACATTGTTCAATACACCTACAACGCCATCTAGCGGCAAAAGGCGTCACCATTCTGCAGTGTGAACATCGCTGCGTGCAGCGGGCTCTCGGGTGTGGGTGGCACCACCGTCGCTAACTTCACTCCGAAAAATGCATTCGTTTTTGACACGTTTTTCTTACCACGTTACGTTCTTTTTTTTTTATTGTAATTTTTGAAGAAAACTATACGTTTATATTTCCAAGTCGCAATAAACCATTTATTGAAGATCCCTGCCCTTTATCGAATAGGAAGAGGTCTAACAAACATGAAAAGCCCCTTCTGCGGAACAACTTGTTGCCGGAATAGTGACAATTAAATAAGCTAACTTAAAATTTCGGGAAAGGCATCTTGGAGGCCATTTTCGTGTATGAAATCTATTATGTCGAAAATTTTACGCTCCTTAAGTTCAGGTGATGAATACAAACTTACCAACTGACTTTTTAAAGTATCCCTGTCAAAATGGTTTCCATAATTGCTTATTAACGAATCTAATTCCGGTGTCGGAAAAACGTCATTGTAATTATCAAAATGTTATTATTCAACAATTGGAAAAACTGTATTTAGAAAATTTCTGAATATCTAGAATTAATTTCGGAAGATATATTATCGATAACTTGGACGTACAGTCGTCGGTACTCTGTACGAGCGCAAGTTACATTGCGTCTTAATCTAGGAGGTGAAATATGAGACAGTGCTTCTTCATAAATTTGGTCAAACTGTGAACGGAATTTGTCATGCAACCATGAATTAATTTTTTTATTTTGTTACAACAAAAACCAACATCGACTTGTGATTTTTGAATTATATTGTAGGTACAAGCCGTCGGTTCTTTCAAATATTGCGTGGAAAACGAAAAGAAAAAAATAAAGTTGAAAGATGCAAGTAAATTGGAAAAGTTTTCTGCGGCTCAAATATTATCTCCGTCCCATTCCTCCGTGTTATCAGCCATTTCATCAAACATAGTAATGAGATGATGTTTTTGTTCATAAACCGTGTTTACAATACGCGATGAATATGACCAACGAGTTGCAGACAGATGAGGCATTTTTTTTGCTACAATAACTGTCATAAAAAGCAGCACGTTTCGTACTGTTACTAAAGAAAATAATCATTTCTTGAAAAGCTGAAAAAAAAACAAACTTACCTCACCAATCCTACCACATGATTTGGAAAGTACCAAGTTTAGAATATGAGCGTTACACCAAACGTAAATAGCTTGGGGGCAAGTAGGCAGTCCTTAACTTTTTTTTGGGCGCGATTTCTTGACCCTGATATTACGCTAGCACCGTCGTAGCTTTGTGCTACTAATTTTCCGATGCACTCGTATTTATCCCTTAATAGGGCGGAGGAAAGAATTGAAAAACTAGGTTATGAGTATTTCTCAAAATAAATGTACGTAACGAAATGGTAGTAACGAAATATTGTTACGAAATAGTCCTTAGATGTAACTAAATAGTAACCATAAGGCTGGTTACACATTGGCGAAATATTGTGAATGCTCTTCATTTATTCAATACGAAATATTTGTAAGTATGTACCCAAATACTTAAGGGGTTAGAAATAAAATAAGGGAGTAATCATTCATACTATTTTAATCAAATTATTTTTTTTTCCCAATCTTTTAAAAATTAAAACCTGACGTTATTTTAAACATAAAAAAACTTAATTAGAATCACTATCCATTAGCGCTTTATAAATTTCTTCCTTATCTTTGTAATAATTGAATTCTTTCCGAAACACATTTGGTTTGACAATCCGTTTTTTAATCTTTGGATCACATCGCTTTGGCGCGTGAAGATAATTATTAAGCGATAGAGGTTTAAGTCCTTTATAAACCACTTTCTTTTTTGTGTGTATATTTTCCAGTATTTCGTCGTTAAGAATAGTCAGTCCACATGTTTCGCCTTTGACTTTGTGAGTGCCTTCAATTGGTACATTTTCATTATTTTCATATTCAGTGTTATTTTTTGTTGCATTATTATTTTGTATTATAACATCTACATTGTCCAAATCATTGAAATTAAACTCCGGTTCATTAAATGACATTGCATCACTCATATATTTTTCATCCGTAGTTACAGCTTCGTCACTTATTAAATCCTCGAGAATTATTGGCTTTGTATTGATATCAGTTGTTGATCCTTCTTCCTCATGACTTTTTATTTCTTTACTTGGTTTGTCTGTTTCACCTTTTTGTTTTAATACATTCATTATATCAATTGGATATTTGTCTTCTTCCATATCTTTTTGTTGCTTTGCTGTTTTCTTCCCTGTTCCTTTTCCTTTATTCTTAAAGTTTTCTTTGCCTTGTTGTGTTTCGTCTGCCTTGAGGCATTTTACTTCAGTATCATAGAAAGCATGGTTTGCAGACATAAATCTTGACGAAGATAACAATGTTACTTGTTCTGGGGGTTGCCGTTTAACATTTTCCTCCTTTGATGTGTCCTGAAAATTAAAAACATGACATCAAAGTGTATTTAAAAATATTTTTTTTTATGATTGATTTTGAAAGGTATTTATTAGTTTTTTATTTGTGTTTGACCCTAAAATACGTCAAAAATCATAAATAAATCTCTTTTATATTTGCTCTCAAATGGACATTCACCTCTAAGTCTTGATCACTCTCTCTGTCATCTATCCTGGGTAAATCATTGTCCTCACTCCAAAAATCCGCATCTATCAGATCTGAATCACTATGATAACTTATACTGACATCACTCTCCGTCGTAGTAGAACTATTTATTCTTTTGAATCTTTTCGCTGCTGGTTTTTGTTTTTTCAAGGCTTGCGGTTTGTTACTGCATGATGCTTTTGGTTCTGATAGGGTGTTGGATAGAAGTTCATGTTCTTTAGTGTAGTAGCAATCACAGCAGATGTTTTTCTGGCAATCAAAGCAGCTCAGCAATTTATATTTAATTGTCGTGTTGCCATCCGTTACAATCTGATGCAGCTTCATTGTTCCTTTTATGGGAATAATATTTTCAGGGATATTTTTGGTCATCTTCTGAATGTCGTTTTCATTAACATAAAACATTTTTACTTTACTGTTAACCATTAAATAGTCATATGCTTCTTTTGCGTTGGTTATGTCATTGCCATGTGAAATATGATTGTCAAGTTGGCGCTTTAATGCCCCACCAACCCCGTCAGCTGGCCCTTTGCCGTGAGAGGCTTCAAAAAAATTCCAAGTTGCATATTCAAATCCGTATTCTTTTATATTATGTTGGAACAAGAAAAAATTATGTTTTTGGCGGTACTGAGTTGTAGGGCTATCAGAAAATATATGAATCTTTTTAATGGTAAAGTGTTGGCACAGTTTCATTATTGGATCCAAATGGGCCCAGATTGCTCCAGGACCATGTTCATTATTTGGGGATATGGAGCATATCGATTGGGGTTTCACATTTTTTCTGTAAAAGACGCAAGTGTGCAATGTGACTTGATTTCTAGACCCTCCGAAGTGTATCGCCTGAATTTCTTCAGACTGCTTGCACGAAAAGTTTTCTGAAAAATCGCAAATCAATGCAGCTTCGTCTTCATCAAAGTTTTCAATACACTTTTTCCACGCCAAGTACTGATGTTGAACATTGTAGTAGTGAGTTTTAAATTTTTGAACATCATTTTGAAATTCTTTTATCAATGCATTCACTGTCCCTTTCACTACCTGTTTTGAATACTTTTTCGTCTGTTTTTCTACGCATTTCTTTTTGTCAATTTTAATATAAGTGTGTGTGCCTATTTTCCATTGAAGCCACTCCACAGGGCTGTCTTCATTTATTGTCAAATCAACAGCTAGTTTCTTATTTTTGCATTCAGAACACTCAGAGTACATGCATTTAAAACATTTACTGCAAGTGACATTTTTCATAAGTTCGTCAATGTCAGATGTCTGAAGCAAACCTAGCTTCTTCAACGATATTGCCTTGAAAGATAAATTACTATGCTTTATGCAAGCACAAGTATTCCTATCTTGAAGTCTTGGTTTCACAACGGAGAACGGTCGAAAACGATAAAAAGTTTGCAAAGACGCTTTACCACCCTCTAACCTGTATTTTCTATAGAGCTTGTATATTGGTTCCATTAAATATCTCTTTTGCACTTTTTCTTTGTTTCTCGTTATGCACTCGTTTTTTCCCGCACTAGGTCTACTTACATCTTCTCTTTCAAAGAAATCTTGTATATCTTTCATGAATTTCTTTTTCATTTCGTTTATTGATTTCGTCTTTCTTATTCTTCCTTTCAGACCAAGAACATTAGAAATAGCTGTTTTTAATTTGTATTTATTTGCAATATCGTTGGTAGCAACTTTTTTTAGTACTTTCTTCTCTTTGGTATCTGCTTTATTAAACTCTGTTTTTAAAGAATCTGTAATTGTGTTAAGCAAAATTAACTTCTTTTTTACCTTTTCTTTTTCCGTCACGGACACATTTGGTAAAGTTTCTTCTAAAAAACTATTCGATTTTGTTAACGGTGTGTCATCACACTGACGAGTTTCAATGGAAATAGCATCATTATCAGGCCTAATTTGTTGGGGTAGTCGTTTTTTCAGAATTTCCACTCGCTTTTTCATCCGATTGCAGGCCTGTCTTAAATTTTTATTTCGTCGTTTTAATTGAGTATTTTCTTCAGTAAGCTTTTGTAGTCTCTCCTTTAGGATATTTGTATTATTTTTAGCATTTTTTCTTACTTCCAATGTGTTGTTTTGTTTTGTCGTAGAGTAGGCCTTTTTTTTTCTTTCAGCTCTTATAGCATTGGCTTGTCTCCACTTTGCTCGTAGCTCTTGTTTTTCTTCTTCTGTAAGAATTTCTTTTTTCTTTTTGATATTTTCTTTAACTTTTTCCAAATGTTTGACACGGATTTCCTCATATTTATTTGGTTTATCCTTTTTGAGTCGTTCTCTGTAAGCTTTTTGCCTTTCGGCATTGGTTTTTGGCGGCATTCCTTAAAAAACAAAAGAAGTAATGCAGTTGTATATAAGCAGTTGTAAGTAATAACCAATTTGATAAGTCAAACCAACAAGTATAGTGGGCATCTCTACAGAAGTGTCATTAGCAAGAGTTAAGTATTTGTAACAATCGGTATAATTCTATTCTCAAGCGAATTGAAACAAAGCCGCGAGGTTTTTTAACCGACGAAAAGGAGGAAGTTCTCAATAGAACTTCATGTAAGTAATATCAGGGGTAAAAAGTTGTTAAATCACATAAAAACGTAATTTAAATTATTTCATTATTTTTTGCTGGTGGCACTTCTATATAGCAGATAATATCCAATCCTTTAGTTATTGACGCTCTATATATTTTTTTTTCATAAATTAAGTAGTGAATATTACTATGCTTAGTCAGGTTATAACAGTATACACTCAGCTTTATGTTGTACTTTTTCGTTACGTAACGAAATTCGTAAAAAACGTTACGAAATTCGTAAAAAACGTTACGAAATATTAGACAAATTGAGGTCAGAAAAAATATATTTATTGATAAAAGCTGTTACAGCAAATATAAAAGCTTATTAAATATTCGTACAACACGTATTACAAAAAATGGGTAAATGAAGACTTACCGTTCTATGAAAAATCGCTGATTTTACTTCCTGTCTCGAAAAAGTAACCCCACAAAACACACACGTTCTCACTGATTTTCACGATAGATGTAATGGCGGAGACGTCAAACCAATAGCCAATCAGAGTGAAGCTAGTGTTGTCCGTGTAAAAAAATTACGGAATCGTTCAGAAATCATGGGAAAGTAGAAATAAATCGTAACTAAAGAGTAATAACTAAATAGTAAATGAGAGCGACTCATTTTGTTTTTTTGCTTTAAATTGCCAATTCACTATGACACCCCATAGAAAATCAATTTGATACAGAAACTGCGATTACTGTAGAACGATGATACAAAGAAATTTACAATAATTTAGTTACGTATCGCATTTTATGAAACAAAAACACATGAAAAAGGTAGAGTGGCAAACAGGTTTTTGTATGAAAGGTAAAAAAAGCTATTTTTAAAATATCGAAATATTTGATAATAAGTATGATTATAGCTATAATTCTTCGTTATCTTAAAGATTAATATTCATCCTACAAAATTGAGTGTGTGTTTTTTTTGTGTGATGATTTATAAATATAAAACTTTTGAACTGTTTCAAAGCACACTTTTTTTTTCAAAGATGTACATGTATTTTGAGAAATACTCTTATATGGTATTATTTATACGCTTATTGGGACCTTTTTAAACATTATTTATGAAAATCTAAAAATATATAATCACAAGGACGCGAATTTTCGCCCGTTTACGTTAAGGTGCTGGTGGTAATTATTTGACCTTAGCCCGTTAAGGTACTAGAAGTAGAGCTGCTACAATCCATAGCCTCTCCTTCTTCTGAAGCAATATGAAAGCTTTTGAAGCATAGTGTGGCACATAAAGCTACTTTGCAGACATCGCAAATGATTCTTGATCGTTTTTGAGTATTTTTCGTGCTCCAAATCGGCATCTAGTAAATTTTCCTTGGTCTTGTGGGTAGTGAGGTATAGAAGAGCATCTGATTTCAGCCGGTACCCCAAAATTTCCACCTTGCTTGTTCCTGAAAATAATACTAGTGGTTCTTTTTTTCCCTGTGAATCCATCTATAAGACCAAACGAAGTCGGAAATCTCGATGTGTGTGAACCGATTGCTTGTGAATTTGTATGTAACTTATGTACGCGTTGATGATAGCTGCATCAAACATGAAATAAAATAGGCTCAACCAGTTGCGCCTCGATTTTCGGCCGATTGGAAACGAGGCACGAAAGTGATCAAAATGATCCACACCTCCCATGTTCACAGTATATTGCGCAATAGCAGTTGGGATGGTAATATCGTTTTTAGAGCCATCCTTCTGTGTTCATTCGAACGTAGACACCGATTTTGGGTTGTGTGCTGTTGTCAAAATGTTCACCAGTCGAGTATCCATCCACTGTATAGCAGAAACGGGAGCTTTGGTTTTATACATGAACTCGTGCTTTTCAAGTTTTTCCTTCTTGAGTTTATTTTTGGGCAACAACTTTTCTGGTAAGCCTTTACGGTTCAATCGCACGGTACCAACGGCATATATTCCTTTCTTTATCAGCAAAGATCTCTGCAAGGTCTGCTGCAGAGTATCTTGGGGCCCCGTCGCTATGTAAGAGCGGGCGCACCGGAGCTGGGGTATTCGTCAACTGCCGGCAAAGTCTATGAATTGCCGGCCAGTCTTCCTCAGTGGAGTTTACGTGGTCTTCCCAGTTCTCGGCGTTGAACGCCTGGAGCTTGGCTCGGACTCTCTCCGCGTGGCGGTTGAGCTGTGCTTTCTGACCAGGGCATCTGCTTTGTTGCCACCGTTTGCGAAGGCGCCTAGTCATGGCGACCAGCTCTCGCAGGTGGGCAGGCAGGGGCCTAAAAACTTTCCCCTGCGGTTGCGGGATTGTGGTAGTTGCCTCTTCGTAGGCGCGTTGGACCTCTTCCGCCAGTCTGTCCACGTCCGGAGAGGAGACAACGGGCCAAGCTGGCGTAATGTTCTCCATCACTTCCTAGAATTTCAACCAGTCCGTTTTACGACGTGGCGCTGGGGGCGAGATTCGAGTCGGCATATCGGCTAGGACGACGAGAACAGGTTGGTGATCCGACAGCATCTCGTCCAAGACTTGCTGGGTGATCTGGCAGTTCAGGCCCTAATGTACGATGACGTCCAGCACATCCGGCGCATATAAGTGGTAGTCCGGATAGTGCGTCAGGGTTTCCGGACCGGACACGTCGTACCCCTGGGCCTGCGCGTCAGCGAAGAGTCGATTGCCCCCGGAATTCGTTGTATTGGAATTCCACGCTGGGTGTTTGCAGTTAAGGTCGCCGGCCAGGAGTGTCGGCCGCGACGATTGCAGCATGAGCGCCCGCAGCTCCACTACGTCAAAGCTAGTTGCGGGCGGGATGTAGGCCGCGTAAATATCGAGGTCCTCGCCGGCAACTTGGACCTGCACACCCAGCGCGTATAACGTGTTGAGTGGCGTCGGGGGCAAGGGCTGGTGGACGACTTTACGCTTCACTAATACCGCCAGACCACGGTAAGGAGTGCCGACTGCCGATTTCTCGTCCTGTCTGTGAATGACATTACCTGGGAACCTTATTCTGTCGGCAGATCCCAGGTGCGTTTCGCTAATTAGCGCCACGTCAATTTTTTGTTCCTTGAGGAGGCGGCGGAAGGGAGCGACCTTTTTACTGAGGCCGCGGGCGTTCCAGTGCATGATCCTCAAGGACTTACCCATTGGTTACCGGTCAGGATTTCCAGCAACTGAGGCAAGCCCTCGAGGAGCGCTGCCCACTGATCCCATGCTCCCATCACACGGAGTATAAGTGCCGGGAGATGGCAACAGTGCCCACTCGCTTATTCCTCAGCTCGTTGAGGAACACTGGGCATTTGGAGTGGCACGCCGGGTGGTCACCTGCACAATTTGCACAGGTAGTCGGTTCCATCCTTGGGCGTGGCAGTCTTTTGCGGCGTGGTTCTCGCCGCAACGCACGCATGCGAGCGGGCGGTGACACAGGTGCGAGCTGTGCCGGAACTTCTGGCACCTGTGACACTGGGCGGGCCCTTTTTTGCCCCTCCACGCTTCGATTCTGACACCTCGCCTAAATAGGAACTGCGTGGTGTCATAGATTTTGCGGATGTCGGGCGTCCTCTTAAGCACAGCGTGAAAGATGCAGCCAGGTCTCCCTTCGTGCGCCTTTATATTGCGCACGAACTCTGGCTCGTATCCTTGCTGGCGGAGCTCCTCTTCTATTTCTCAGGGGATGCCGGTGGTGAACGCGCCGTTTCGGCGAAGGTAGGTGACCACCACGCCCGTCGTCTACGCGGGGTGCGCTGAGGTAGAGGGGGGTCTATGCAGGGGCGCTTGGCCTCTTCAATGGCCTCGTCATCCAAGCTCCGTGGCCTACGCTGTGGTCGGGCCTCCAGCTGGAACTCATAGTCGAAGCCTGGGGTCTCCAATTGGCCCGCATACGGTGAGCCGGGTCGCGTGAGCGTGTCGGGTGACACGTCTCGGCGACCGGCGTGAGAGGAGCCCCCCGACGAGGAACACGCCGACATAGCAGCGGGGGAGTCCTGGGCGGAACCCCTTGGGGGTGGCTGCGAAAACTGTGGCAACACTGACCTGTCTGCTGTCGAGGTCGACGGCGTTGCTGAGGCCAAACCCGCCAGCAAGCGGCGGGTAGCCGGCGAAGTGGTGCGGCGTGCTGAGCCGAGCTGCGCCGTCTTTTCTAATCCGTTCTGTCCGGAGCGGTCCGGAGGTTTTTTTTTTTTTTTTTTTTTATTTTTTTTTTTTTTTATGGTAGGTAAAATCATCCAATGACAAATCCCGCCCTTGGGCGGAGCGGGAAGTAGTGTCAGACTCTTACTGACTAAAAACCTACCCCGTTCCTACGTAGCCTATCGTGCCGGGGCCGAGCATTCCTTTCGGAACTAACCCATGACCCCAGTAGGCTTCGACCCTGCCTGCCTGCAGTTAGCAGGCTGGGCCTCTTCGGTGTGCTGACAGCTCCTTGAGGCGCGCGGGAACAGAACGCGCCGTCGACGACTTGGGCTCGGTCCGGTCGGTTACCGGACGATCGGACAGCGTGCTACCCATTGCACGCCGTCCGCAAGCCCGCGCCTACGGTGGCCGGAAATCGGGATCGGAATCCCGGCGGCGGCTGGGGCGAGCGCCCCGTTGCCTCTGCCTGATGCGGTCGGCCTCCTCCTTTGCTAGCATTACTGCTTCGCAGAAGGAGGCGACCGCCTGCCATCCCTCCTCACTACGGACCATGGCCTGAACCAAGGCCCGGCGAGAGAGATCGCTGCCGCCGATCGCCCCCACGAGGACACGGCGATGCTCCGCCCAGGCGGGGCACACCTCTACAGTGTGCTCCACCGTGTCCTCCGGATGTTCCGCACAGTGGCGACACCCGGGCGAATCCTCCGCACGAATCCGGAACAGGTACTTAGCGAACTTTCCGTGTTCGGTAAGCACCTGCGTCGTGCGGAAGTTGAGAACGCCGTGAGGTCTTTCCAGCCACGCCTCAAGGATGGGCCTTATCGCCCCAATTGTGGCGCGCCCCGAACGAGGTTGCGATAGTCGTTGACGCCATTTCGCCATGAGATCCCGCCGGAGCTCTGTCCGCCATGCCTCGACTTGTCGTGGCAGCGGGAGCGGTCCGGAGGTGGTATATTGGTGGTGGTGGGAGTGGGCACCTTCGTTGTACTTGTCCTTCCGGCACTGGACAATTTGACACCGGTGCCTGACACGGGTGGGCCACTAGTGAGGGGCGTCACTAAGCGCGCAATTGGCGCGACGGACGTGGGCATCCGGGGACAGAAAAGCGCCAACGTCCATCTCGACCTCGATGAAATCCTGGATCTCAGCGTCCAGCGGTTGGTCATCCGAAAATTCGTATAACCTGCGGCAATGTCTCAGGTGCCAGTTCACTGTAAAAATAAATACTTTTATTAAATTTACTTCACATACGTCCATATCGGTAAGATACGGGAGATGACTGTTCCTAAATAATATCAGTACATATAAACTTACGATTGCGACGGCAGATTGAGGAATATCGAGGATCTTGACCAGTCGCGGGACGCTAAGGGACGTGGCGACCAATCACCCTAAAATATTGAAACGTTAAACCACTGAAATCCAACTGTAATAAATACGAAATATAGCAAATCAAACAGAATAAAGAAGTATTACCGCTTGCGGCAGCCTCCTTGTAGGGCGCTCTGGTGACGTGAGAGGAGAGTAGGGTGGAGCCTCCGGTGAGGGTGAACGCTCCCATGCTTCATCCTAAACATAAATAAAACATGCAAATACACCGCCACCCATAACCATTAAATCACCACAAACCACAATAAACGCAATAACACTCGTGGAAAGCTCCCCATGCGTACCGGCGATGGACAGCGAGCATGCACAACTTCATCCTAAAATGTACAAAGAAGATGTCCATGCAAAAAAATCCCATCCAAATGCAATAAAAAACAGTTCACAAATTATTATTATTATAACAAATTATAAGGCAAACATAACAACCTCATCGCTGGAAAACACTTCGTGTTCATCGCCGCTCTCCTCTTCAACGTCCACATCTTCCTCGTCGTAAAGCAGATCCAGGAAGTCCGCAGGAGGCTGCTCATTTACGCGCCAATTCGACATGCTTTAAAACAAAAAGAGAAAAAATATCGCCTTAGTATATAACCTATGGTCTCTTCAGTTGATTTTCTTTGGTAATAAGAAGAAAAAAAAATATATAAAGTCATGTTAGAGCTTTAGAAATAACCAATTTATCATATAAAAATAAATAAACAATATTTATAAAATACCGCTATCACTATCGATGATTACAAAATTTTATCGACCAAGTTCGAGTGTGTGTATTGTGTAATACTATCAATAAACCTTTTGGATGTTTATGTCTTGGGCGTACAGGAACTAAAAACAAGTCTTATATTTTTTAAATTTTATTAAAAAAAAATCACATTTAAAAAAACATCATTTTATTTGGGAGCTCTATCCCGAGTCCGATTGACAAATTATAATTATAGGTCTTGTTAAACTTCTTGGTCATCCATGCTAGCAGCAGCACCACCCACAGGACGAACAAGAAGCTTGACGGGACTTACAATTTAGGAGCTCGGTAAGAGCTCCCTGACCGCGCGTCCGTGAGGACGGCGGGCCTCTTCCAGGAGACCTCGAGGGCGGCGGGCCTCCCCGGCTAGGGTTACCATATCTCAGGATTTGTCCTGAGATTTCAGGATTATTCGACTCTTCTCAGGATTCCGGCCGGATTTAGCAAATCTAGTGATAGCTCAGGATTTTTAATAAAAAACAGGTTACATTTTAAAGATCTCTCTTATTAAACTACTAAAAATAATCTTCTTTTGGTTTTTTTTTTTTTTTTTTTTTTTTTTTGTGGTAGGTAAAAATCATCCAATGACGAATCCCGCCCTTGGGTGGGGCGGGAAACAGTGTCAGACTTTTACTGACTAAAAAACCTACCTTTCCATTCCTTGCCTTTATCCTGGGGCCTTTGGTGACAGTCTCACATAACCTTTGGCCCCAGTAATCTTCTTTTGGTAACAATTGCAGTTAAAATCAATACTTATGTATTAATTTAAAACAAACTTAAAATAATCTTCTTTTGGTAACAATTGCAGTTAAAATCAATACTTATGTATTAATTTAAAACAAACTTAAAATAATCTTCTTTTGGTAACAATTGCAGTTAAAATCAATACTTATTTATCGAAGTAAAACGAACTAAAAACAATCTTCTTTTGGTAACAATTGCAGCTGCAGTTAAAATCAATCCTTATTTATCAAAGTAAAACAAACTAAAAATAATCATCTTCAATAATCATCTTTAAAAATAATGTTACCAACATTTGCAGGTGAAATCAATACTTATTTATCCAAATAGGTACTTAATTAATTTTGTCATATTTAATATTTGAAGAAACCTTTTTAAGTAAATTCTTTTCTTTGATTATTGATTTATAAAATGCCTCACAAGTTAAACTCTTCAAGTTATATTGAACTAAAAGTAGAGCTCGAACTGAAGACACGTTTAGTCGGTTTCTTTCTTTCGACCATTGAGCTCCCATGATAGAAAAAACTCTTTCTACGTTTGCATTTTGAGCTGTTATTGCAAATATATATTGACAAATACGCAGTATCTCTGGCAATCGTGAAATACCTATTGTCTTGAAAATGTTTGCCCACAACGCATGAAGCATTACGTCAAAAAATGCTTCTTCCTGTTTTGTCAAAAAACTATTCAGAGATGCAATTTCATCGAATAACTTCACATCATCTATGTGTATTCCTTTTCCATTTAGATAATGAATTGATAAAGCAATCTGATCAAAGTCGATCATTTCGCCCTTTTTCAGCATCAACCAATTAAAGACTTTGAAATCATCTAAAGGCGTCATCCACTTGATCAGATATTCTACGCAAGTCTTATACATATTTTTAAGGTCGTACTTGAAAACTTCTTGGTTTTCCGCAGTGCACTTAGCCAGCAACTCTCGCACTTTAAGTGGCATGCAGTTTGCGTTCGCTCGTGCAACTAAAATTTCATGTGTGGATTCGAGGATTCTTTTAATATCTAAAACAGAATTGTTTTCTTTTTCGATGTCTTCAATTTTCGTCTGAAATATTGACATTAATGAGTGAGCAAGAAATAAATAAACTTCGCTGAGTTCATTTTCAAAAAAGTTCTTCAAAGTAATTGGTACACCAGGAGTAGATAAAAAGTACTGCTTCAACGGTTCATACATCTTCAATATTCTTTCGATCGCTGGAAACAGACTAAGCCATCGGGTCTTGCTATGAAACAATAGTTTCTGATAATTGACGTCTATATATTCGCTGATATCCTTCAACGCCTCCGTGCGTACGGTGTATACGGAAAAATAATTAAACAGCTTCATTACTACAGATTCTATATCAATATGCAGATTATCAGTGCCATGTTGAATACAATTGTGTAGTATGTGCGCTGGGCACCCAACTCCTACGATATCTTTGTCCAGAAAGTTTTTTAAATTAGTCCAAACATTTTGTCCTGGTTGCCGATTTACTCCGCCAAAATTAACATTAGCGTTGTCTGCTGTAAATGATACACATTTCATCAACAAGTCGTACTTTTGCAAGCTTGTTTTAATTATCTCTGTTATAGTGTCAGCATTTTCATTGGGTGTGCTCAGCACATCCAGCAGTTTTGTTTTAATTCCTTCTTGCCAGTCGAAGAATTGTATCATAATTGGAAATATTTTTTCAGCACCGTGATTACTTGCATCTGTGGAAACGCCCAAGAAGTTGACATTTTGTAATGAGACTTGTACCTGTTCAATTACCCACGGAGATATCACGCCCGTTACAATGGCCTCAGTCTTCGTTCGTGCACAAGAAATACTCTTCGCAGTGTTGGAATCAGCAAATATAGCCTTAACCAGTTGGCTGGTGCAATCCATAGATTTAAATGACTGGTGATGTTTCACTGTGTGGAAAGCTAAAGTGGCTTCAGCGGCGGATATTTGGTCTGTCAGTCCAGAACTTTGTGGTTGAAATAAAGAGTCGATTTTGGTGTTACTTGAAACAGTCAGACTATTTTTTTTATGTTTTTCCGTTAGGATATGTTTTTCAATATCAGCAGCTCCCTTGAACTTAATTGAAAAATGATTGTTACATATTGAACAAAACACTTCGGTAGGTTCTCTTCCATCTTTCATAATCGGAAATTTTTGTTTTAAAGTATCTGTGAATGTACACACGTATCGTGGTCGTTTGGTACTTGAAGACATTTTAAACTCGTATCAACAGATAAATCCAACAGATGGAGCGTAGTCCAACCCTCGCAATGGCGGAAGACGAACTGACTGAGTGAGCGAGCGAGCGGCAACCGCGCTGCGGGGCGACGGGCGCATCCCTCCTCCCTCCGCCCCGCTGTTTTGAGTGCGATGTACATACAAGCTTGTAACGCGTCGCGTAAAACGCGTGCGCAAGATCCGCAGTGTATACAACGATAATAATACGTTTTTGAGAAAAAATTCTCATCTGTAGAAAATCTCAGGACTTTTCCATGGAAATCAGGCCTTTTCTCCGGACTTTTGATTTTTTCATCTGGTAACCCTATCCCCGGCGATCACCGCCTGCCGCCAGTTTTCTTTTATCTGGCGGAGTTACTCCGCCCGGAGGCGCCGCCGCTGCCGGCGGAGCTCATGCTCCTCGACGCGCTTATCCGCCCTCTGCTGGGCTATCAGCGCCTCTCGAAGCAGCATCCTCAGCCGGCGTTCCTCGGCTCTCCTTCTGTAAAATATAATTACATTTAGTACAGATTCATGTAAATCATAATAAATGGTCTGATATCGCAAAAAAGATCCGCCCCAGCTTCGCACGAGTGCAAGGGTAATATTAAATATATTATGCATGTAATATACATATAAACCTTCCTCTTGAATCACCATCTATAAAAAAAACACACCAAAATCCGTTGCGTAGTATAAGATCTAAATATACCTACGTAAGGACAGACAGCGGGAAGCGACTTGTCAGCTCATATCATGATCAGAACAAGTCCACAAAAAGATCCTATAAGAAAGTTCGTTTATAAGCATTCATTTTTTAAATGAAGCTGAAAATTGAATAGTTTACAACTAGATCTACTTACTCGTCATCCGCGGTCGCGGCACGGAGCGTAGTCGTGCTGCCGTCTTCGCGGGCGCGGCCGCAGCAATCAGCAATTCTAAAAAAAAAGGATATTCAAACCATGCAAGAACTAGATTACATGCAGACACATTCACAGCAAAATATCAATCAACACAAACAAGCTTTTTCATTAGTATGCCCCAAAGCCCAAAATATTCCATGTTTTTTTGCCACACCATGTTAGTATATCACTTCGCCATAACACAGTAATAAGGTTGCAAGCATCATCATACCGCCGCGGACCGCCGTAATCCCTCATCATCATCGTATGGATGGATAAGTCTGTACATAAAATAAGAATCACTTGAATCTGCCATATCTTTACGTAAATACCACCGTGAGTTGCAGTTTATAATTCAATGTAACTTGCTACACCTCGTTTTAAAACTTTAGTAGTTATTTATTTTGCACAATGATTGGACTTACCGGTTCGCCACGTTGCCCATCTTCGTAGAAACCACAGAGTACTTTGTAATATACTGATAGAAACTGTTAAGCCCTAAGAGGACACCGGTGTCCGCCACCTATTGTCTTTCGATTGTGTCTCTAATTACGGTATTCAAAAGGTTAATCTGCAAAAAAACAATAAACATTTTAATTTAACAATAAAACAACAATAGTAGTCGCTCAAAATTCAAAAGTTGGCGCACGTCGCCCGCTCGGTGCGTGGGCGCAAGCAATCTCGCGCCGAGTGCCCCTCTCCACACCGCACGCATACAAGCGGGCGGTGCCACTGCTTCGAGCTGTGGCGGAACTTTTGGCAACGGTGACACTGGGCTAGTCCCCGTTTCCCCCTCCAAACTTCGATCTTGCCACCCCTCATGCACATAAAATAAACACGGAGGTGTCGTAGATGCGCGGGGATCGGCCAGTAGCCCAGTAGTTAGCGAGTGTGACTGTGTTCCGTACCATACTGTTCTCCGTCTACCTACTTTTACCGCACGGACCCGTTTTTAAATTGGGCCGACCGTTTGTGTTGTCGACGGTGCAAATTCAAATTTGTACCGGCGACAGCACGAAGGGAAGGCCTCTCGCGAGTGTCCTCGGGTGTCCTGACACCGAAGTGGTCGCGGAGGCTACTCAAAACTGAAGAAAACTGAAGATACCAACTACCCATGAAGCCGCATGAGAAGATGAAGCCGGGCGCCCGCAGTCCATCGGACCGTGGAGGCGCCGGCCGAAGTGAAGTACCAGCAGGAGATCGTCCAGGACTGAACCGGACAACGTCCCTCCCGAATGTCCGGGCGGCGTTGCCCGGTCCAGCACCGAAAAATGTTCCTCAACCGACCGAGAGAACAAAGGAATCTACCACCAAGCTAGTTGAGGGTAGATCGAAAAAACCCGCAGGCAGCGGAAAAACACCGGCCGCCAAGCCATCTCAGAGGCAGGCAACGGAAGGAGCTGCCAACCCACCCGACCAAAGCCGCCAGCTAACAGCAAAAACGACCCGCCCGGTCTCGTACGCGCGCGTCGCGGCCGCCGAGAATGTTGTTGGGAACATTCCTGCTACAGTTCCGTCGACGTCCGCCGCGCGCCCCGTGGCGCCACCGTCTACGCGAGTGACCACAGCCGGTTTGTTCACCGCGACTCGCGTACAGACCCCGCTCCCTCTCGTTCCAGCTCCCCGTCAATCGTTGGCGGGTAGAGCAGTGCCTTCTTCTCGCGACCCGAGACTGCGCACGGCGACCGTGCAGCCCGCGTCGCCCCCTGTTCCCGTCTCGCCCGCTGCGCCCCGCGCCTCGGCCTACGACTCGCCTGCCGTATACTCGGCTTGCTCATCGCGTGCAGGCTCGAGTCTCTCGCTCGCGTCGGTGTGCAGTGAGATGATAGGAGACAGGGACGACCTGGACACCCCGATGTCCCCAACCCCGTCGACGGAAGACCTGGAGATGGTGACCAGGCCTCAACGTCGCAGACGGAGCTCGGACGAGGCAACTGAGGGAGCCAAGCGGTACTGTGGCACCCGCTCGCCTCAGTCAAACACGGAAGCATTTAACAAGGTAAGTGGCCTACCTGTTAATGTAAACAGTGTCGCCAGTGCTGCCCCCGCGCCCGCCCCCGCCGATTCGAACTCGGCACCGGCAAAGGGGCAAAGGAAGAAGCCCCGCTACCCACCGCTGGTAGTGGAAAAATTACCCAATTGGGCGTTGCACTTCAGGCAACTGGCTGCCAAGCTAGGCCGGCCGCCCAACGCTCGCCCCTACGGCTCGGGGGTTCGATTCTCGCCCGAGTCCGAGGATGAATACCGGCTGGTCCAGCGCTACCTGACGGCGCTGGAGAAGGAAGAGGGCGTCAGCTGGTTCGCCTATTCCCTACCAGCGGACAAAAATGTGAAAGTAGCCATCCGGGGGTTGCCTGCCGACACTGACCCCCAGGAGATAGGGGAGGAACTCCGCGTACTAGGATACGAGCCGGAGTACGTGCGTCACATAAGGGGACGCCAAGGAAAACCCGGCTGTGTTTTCCACGTCGTGCTGCGGCGTACGGAGGACGTGCGCCGGATCTACGACACCCAAGTGTTTATGAACATGCGGGGGGTCAAGATTGAGGCATGGCGTGGCAAACGTGGGCCCGCACAATGTCACCGGTGCCAGAAATTCAGGCACTCGTCGCACCAGTGCCACCGCCCGCTCGCCTGCGTTAGATGCGGAGAGGGGCACGTAGCGAGAGACTGTCCACGCCCCAGAGAGGAGCCGGCCACCTGCGCGAATTGCGGGGGCCCGCATCCAGCGTGCCATGTCAGGTGCCCCGTATTCCAAAGGGAGATACGGAACAAGCGGGCGGGTACAGTCGCCATCACGTCGACATCGACGCGCCGACAACAACCCACCGCACAAGAAACTCAGGGGCAAGTGAAGGAACCCGAGCGGGACCAAGGCGCGTCTTTGATGGCGGCTGCAAACGGGCCCACTGTACGCGGGGAGGCCACCTCCTCCCGGCGGAGGAAGAGGAAGAGTGGGGGTAGGAAGGGCAAACCTAAGCCCCCAGCGACCCGGAAGGAGGATCAAGGCCCGAAGTCTGCCCCTCCACAGAGGGGGACGCAGGTCGTGAAGGGGACGAAGAGCGTCAAAGCTGGCGCTAGCGGGGTGCAGGCCAAACGCACCCCCGCTACAACCCCCAACACCACGACCACCACCAACATCGCCCCCAAGGGGGCCCCCAGCTCTGAAATCACGACCTGCGCGATACAACTGCTGATGGACTTAATTAAGGCCATCAGACAGGGGCAGAGCCCGGAGCAGGTCATCCTTGACGGCCTGGCCAAGTTACTTACCTTGTGCCATGGCTAGGCCGTTAAGGGTGCTCCACTGGAACGCCCGGGGCCTTCGGGACAAGGTCGCCCCACTCCGCCTTCTCCTGAGGGAACAGAATATCGACGTGGCGCTGATAAGCGAGACGCACCTGGGGCCTGAAGATAGGGTCAGGTTCCCGGGTTTCCTTGTTTACAGGAGGGATGAAAGGTCGGCGAACAACACCCGGTACCGTGGTCTGGCGGTGCTAGTAAGGAGAAGAGTCGTCCACCAGGAGGCCCCCTCACCGTCACTCAACTCGCTCTACGTGCAGGGCGTTCAACTGCACGTTGCCGGCGAGGACATCCGCTTGTATGCTTGCTACAAGCCGCCCTCGGCTCGACTGGACCACAACGAGCTGAGGGCCACCCTAGCAGCCTCCGAGTCGCCAGCAATCCTCGCCGGCGACATGAACTGCAAGCACCCGGCGTGGAACGCCCTGCAACAAAACAGTGAGGGGAGACGGCTCTTCGCGGACGCGGAGGCCCATGGATACACAGTGTCCGGCCCTGAGACGCCCACTCACTACCCAGAAAACCCACTGCACATGCCCGACGTGCTGGACATTGTGATCCATGCGGGCCTGCGCTGCCAGATCACGCAACAGGTCTTGGACGACGAGCTACAGTCCGATCACCATCCCGTACTCGTCGTCCTATCGGGTATGCCGACCCGAGTGAAACCCCTAGCGCCACGTCGATGCACGGATTGGACGTCCTTCGCTGAAAAGCTTGCGACCACTACGCCAACTCGGCCCATCTTTGCCGCCGCAGACGTCGACCTACTAGCGGACGACATCACTGCTTGCGTGAAGAGCGCCTTGGCAGAGGCGACGACAACATCCCAGCCGCAGGGGAGAGGGCTACAGCCCCCCCTACCTGCCCGAGTACATGCTTTGATCACTCGTAAGAGGCGCCTACGCAAGCAGTGGCAACAGTTGCGTTGCCCTATTATTAAAACGCAACTTAATCGACTTGCGGCAAAGGTAAAGACCGAACTAGAGGCCCTAGACACCGAGAGCTGGGAGGAACGTATTGACTCAGCAGCATGTGACTGGACGGCGACACACAGACTGTGCCGCCAGCTCACAAACACCCCAGCTCCGGTACGCCCTCTGCAAGCCGACGACGGGGCCCTTAAGTACGTAGCCGAGGACCGCGCCGAGCTCTTCGCAGAGCACCTGGAGCGTCAGTTCCGCCCGAATCCGACCACTGAGCACGACCATGTCGCAGCAGTCGAGCAACACCTTAGAGACTACTTCGCGACGCCGATAGCCCCCGACGAAGACCCCGTCTATTTCTCGCCTGGCGCAGTTAGACGCGCCATCCTACGAACCAAGCCACGTAAGGCCCCCGGTGCCGACGGTATAACCAACGCAGCGCTGCGCCACTTGCCGTACCGTACTGTTGCGGCCCTGGCGCGCCTGTACACGGGTATACTGCGCACGGGGGCCTTCCCCGCATCTTGGAAGGAGGGGCGCGTCATTATGCTGCCCAAGGCGGGAAAGAACCCGCTGAAACCGGAGAGCTATCGGCCGATCACCCTCCTCTCAGCGATCTCTAAGGTGTTCGAGCAACTCCTGCTGCGACACCTGTCGCCTCACATCTCTCCGCGCCCTGAACAATTCGGGTTTCGTGCGGAGCACAGCACGACGCTCCAGTTGTCGAGGGTACTGCACCTCCTGTCATCAGCGATGAACAAGAGAGAGTACGGGGTAGCAGTATTCCTCGACATGGAAAAGGCGTTCGACAGAGTTTGGCACGAAGGGCTAGTATTCAAACTAGCCACCTCAAGCGCGCCCCGTCGCTTAGTAAAAGTGGTGCAAGCTTTCCTGTCCAACAGGTGTTTCAGAGTGGTGGTCGACGGGGCACTATCCGCCCCTAGACCTATCCTAGCGGGCGTACCGCAAGGTAGCTGTGTCTCGCCGGCGTGTTACTCACGTTACACCGACGACATACCTACATCAACAGATGCCACGCTCGCGCTGTATGCCGACGACGCCGCGTACATAACAACGTCACTCAACGCAAAGTACGCGGCGACGAAGATGCAGCGCGCGCTAGACTTGATTCCCGGCTGGCTCGCCAAGTGGCGACTGTCGGTTAACGTGGGTAAGACGCAAGCATTGATTACCGGCTGTTGCCCTCTACCACCACGTCTGAAACTCAGCGGAGTCGAGATCGATTGGGCCCCCCGGGCTAAGTACCTGGGGGTGACCATCGACAGACGACTCACTATGGGACCTCACGCCCGCAATGTCGCCTCGCAGGGTAGAGTCGTCCGCCATAGGCTCAAACCAGTGCTCTCGTCCCGACTCCCGGCGCGCGTCAAACTGGGAATATACAAGGCGTACATACGCCCAGTATTGACGTACGCCGCTCCAGCATGGTTCGCCCTCACTAGCGAGACGAGCCGAGAAGGACTCCGCAAGCAACAACGCCTCGCTTTGCGTAGAGTCGTCGACGCCCCTCGCTACGTGAGGAACGACATTATACAGCGAGACCTCGGGATTGAGAGCCTGGACGAGTTTGTGCGGCGCCTCGCGAAGGGTATGTTCGCGCGAGCCGATGCCTCAGCTTGGCCCCACGTCAAGCACCTGGCACCCTGGCACGCGCGCCCACCTGACGCGAGACGACTCCCCCGCGATCTAATTGCGGGCAGTGAGTCCCCAACACCCCCGGATTGACGCCTGAGTAGGTCGTACCAGTCTACACGCGACCTACTCAAACAATAAGACTCCACATACTACACGCACCCCGATAAGTACCGTGTGCTAAGTTAATATAGGCACGGTACAAATCGCCCATACATTCACCACTACTCACTCGCCAAACTCACGCACCGAGTAGATAGCTTAGGCTTACTATTCGGTGCACGTGCACTGAGTAATGTCACACATACAATGTTGCTCACACACAAACATAAGTCGACACTGCGGTCTAACACGTGACCGGCTCGCTCTGGAAGCGGGTTAGACGAGTGTTTCATGCCTACTGTAGGTTCGTAACAAGCCGGCACACCTGTCGCAGGTCGTCCCCCGCTGGGCTTCCTCTAGGTAACTAGGGGTTTCACCTGGCGGCGACTGACCGCCGGTGTGTCGTGAAGAGTCGGCGCTATATCAACGTAGCGCCGTAACGCGCCTACAGTACACACATACATACAGATACACATAGAGCCCTATCGCTCTAATTAGCTAGGCCACTAGTAGGCCACCTAATGACGGGTCCGTTTTAACGGGCCGCGGTAGGACTCCGCGGTCAGGGGGCGAAGCCCCGAAACCGCTCGCCACGCCCCCTTGCGGGGGCGTCGCGATTAGCTACAGTAGTAGATGCGCCGGATGTCTGCTTGCCTTTTCAGGACCGCATATAAAATGCAGCCCGGGCGCCCTTGACGAGCCCGAATATGGGTCTGTCTCTGCCGGTATACCCCTTATGGCGATCATAACGCTCTGCTCCGCTGGTAGGGAATACGAGAACCAGGAGAGGCCCTCCTCCTTTTCAAGTTTTGTGAGGTATCGTTGCACCAAACGATACTCCTCCGCACTCTCGGGTATGAAGCGAATACCTCCTTGATAAGGGCGAGCGCTTGGCGGATGACCCAACTGGGAGCTCAGTGCCCTAAAGTGAGTCGGCCAGTCGGGTAACTTTTCCACTACCAACGAAGAGTAGCGGGGTTTTTTTATTTTCTGGCCTGTAACGGCCGCCGAGTTCGAATCGGCGGCGCCGGGGGCAGAGACAGCACTTGGTAGGGTATTTTCAAAAAGACTTACCCCGTTTTTCGAGTTTGGGGAGCGCGACCCGCAGTATTGCTTGCTCCTTCAGGTGCCCCTCCGGTTGCGTCGTCGGAGCTCCTTCGCCTTCGCTGCGGTCTGGCCGTCATGTCGGCGTCTTCAAACGGCGGGGTAGGCGACATAGGGGTGTCTGTGAAGGTGTGGTCGCGCACTACACTATCACACTATGCTAGGGACTCGCATGATCCCGCGTGCGACGAGTAAGCGGATCGTGGCGCGGGCGAATCATACGCGGCGGCGCGAGGCGAGGCCGGCACGAAATGTGTCGCGGGCTGTGCGTTTCCTGAACGCAACCTGGGATCGCGCGACGCGCCTGCTCCACCTGACAGCGGCTGACGGGGAGCTGGGACGACATTACGTGGTGCTGGCGCGCGGTGCGCGGCGTGCGCGACGGACGCGGCGGTCGGCTCGGCGCGCGCGGAAATTTCCGTTGCGCGAGGCGCCGCGGGGCGAGCGGCGGGTTGGGGGGAGCTGCTGGGGGGGGGGGGGCGCGACGCTTGCGTATGATGTTCCTGCTGGTCGGGCTTGAGTTCCAAGGGGTTGTGGGTGTTGTTGCTGATCATGGTGGTGGTGTTGGCCGGTCATCTGGGGCTGTGCAGAGCTTGCAGGGACCCGATGTTGCGACGGTTCTGTAGACGTTTTCAAGCTACCCGCTTTCGGCCTAACATTTCCGTCCTTTGTTCTTTGTGCTGGGGCGGTCGCCGCAGCCTGAATATTCGGGAGCGACGACCACCGGTCCAGCACTGGGCGTTCTTCTTCGTCGTCGTCGGCGTCTCCACGGTCCGGGGGGACGTGGACGCCGCCAGGCTTCGACATGTTCTCTGGTTTGGCTTTCTTCTCTCCGCAGCCTCCGCAACCACTTCGGTGTGAGTAACTCACCGAGGTGAGCTCGGGGTAGGCCTCCCCTTTGTGTTATCGCCGGGGCAAACCGAGGTTTGCTCCGTCGACACCACAAACAGTTGACCTAGTTTTGAATTTGGGTTCGTGCGGCTTCTTGTGGGTACTCTGCCTTCGTCTTCGCTTGCGTCACGGCGTTTCTTCGAGAGGCAGGGTACACTTGATGAGTTGGCTACGAGCTGATCCCCGCGTTCTCTCACTAAACCGTGCCTAATTTATACAGTTTTAAGTGGAGCTACGGAACATTCTCGAATTCTCGCGAGTGAATCAACCAATCAGAATTAAGTACAAAATTATCGAATTTTCCAAGCATTAACTTAAAGTATGACGAAACTTTACCTTAACGAGAGCCTTTACAATCCAAACATGCTCTTTACACAAAATATCCATATTTTACATAGCAGACCTTATATAATCTTATTTAGAATAAACTAATCTATCCTATAAAAACATAGAAAAGTCACTATCACAAATCACAAGTCCTTATCACTACGTCATCTTATTCTACGTTATCACTTAGCAATAAAGGCGTTTTACGCAAGTTTCTCACTTGAAATTAGTTAGGTTCACTTAAAAAACAAACTATGTACACAAACACTCACTGTCTTTTCAGTCTTTTGCTATTTTTAGCACTTTAGCTTTGCAGGCTAGGCGTCCATTTCACTGTAGGTTCTCGGCGCTATTGTTCTGCATGTGTGAGTTTTCATATCTTCCTAAGGCGGTGCGCGACGTACGTGCATATAATTAGCGGATTCATTCCTTATCCATATAGGGCGGACTTGTAGGAACTCTGGAGTAATCCAGTACTTATGTCGTACAAACGACGTTCCCGCTTGACTTATCAGTTAACCTCGCACATACTAGATACGCTTGTAATTCGAGTCGCGGTATACTTTGCGCCTTCATTGCCGGGACCTTTGCCTTTCCTGCGGCGAGTGTCACAACCACCCTTCCTTCAGGTGTAACCATCCTTAAATATAACGTGTGTAGACTTCTCCTCACTACACGGCCTTTATAATAACGTATCGGGAGTCGTAGGTTACCTATGTATTTTAAAT
The DNA here is from genome assembly GCA_958295575.1 of Leucania comma. NCBI lineage: Eukaryota > Metazoa > Arthropoda > Insecta > Lepidoptera > Noctuidae > Leucania > Leucania comma. The sequence goes on along the minus strand of OY282492.1, from coordinate 4,921,788 downwards.
CGCCCAACCATTCTTCAAAAACGGAGGTCTCTTCCAGGGGCAAAGGTTCATCCCATCCGGTCTGTTTGCGCCACAGGTCTTGTAACAATATCTTAGCTGTTATAAGAACTGGACATACCTAGCGGGTCAAACATTGAAATTACTGCCGCTAATGTCTCTCGCTTTGTTCGTGCGCTTTCACCTCGACGGGCACTCGTGGCATCTCCACGTTGAAGGCAAACTCGTCGGTCCTCGGCAGCCACATGATACCTAACGTTTTCCCATAGAGATGTGCGTTCGCTCCTAACTCCTTTTGTGTGCTTAATTTGTAACTGTCGCTTATTTCACAGAGTAGATCGGCCTCAATGGTTTGCCATTTTGCCAACTGGAAACCGGCCCTCGCATGCATGGCGACCACATCCTTAACTTTAGCCGCTCGTTCCAGAGTGTTGTAACTATCTACCTAATATAATGAATGCGCGTGTGGGTGACTTTCTCGGCAATCGTCCGCGTTTTTATTTCACACACTGTGTGTAAGAAAAGGCGAACTCCTAGCATCGAAAATCATGGACGCCAAATCGTACTTGTTTGGTGACCCGGATCGTTCGTCGTCATGCTACAGAAACCTCAGCGCTCTTCTATCTTCTGGCCGAATCTTAATCCGAAAAATCATCCCTCGTATGTCCGCGGTGATGGATACCATTCTCCCACGAAATCTAAACAGTACGCCACAGAGAGTATTCAACATGTCGGGAGCAGAGAGCTCGTCGTTTAGACATTTCCCTGCAGAGATCGCTGCTGCGTCGTAAACGTATCCATTTTCCTTTCAATGGTTTTGATTCTGCGATGTGAAGCCCAAAGAGGACACCGGTGTCCGCCACCTATTGTCTTTCTATTGTGTCTCTAATTACGGTATTCAAAAGGTTAATCTGCAAAAAAAGAACAAACATTTTAATTCAACAATAAAAAAACAATAGTAGTCGCTCAAAATTCAAAAACTAAAGAAATGTAGAATTTATACTTACATAATTGTTTGGAGCCGTGCCACGTGCCAGTCCGGTTTTAAAGTTTTGACCACAGATAGTTTGGGTGTACCAACATTCACTAAAAACAAGCGCTTGGCCTCTTCAATGGCCTCGACATACAAGCTCCGTGGCCTACGCTGTGGTCGGGCCTCCAGCTGGAACTCATAGTCGAAGCCTGGGGTCTCCAATGGTGGGGGGCCCGCATACGGTGAGCCGGGTCGCGTGAGCTTGTCGGGTGACACGTCGCGGCGACCAGCGTGAGAGGAGCCCCCCCGACGAGGCAGACATGTCCGACCCTTGGCAGGAGGAACACGCCGACATAGCGGCGGGGGAGTCCTGGGCGGAACCCCTTGGGGGTGGCGGCGAAAACTGGCAACACACCTGTCTGCTGTCGAGGTCGACGGCGTTGCTGAGGCCAAACCCGCCAGCAAGCGGCGGGTAGCCGGCGAAGTGGTGCGGCGTGCTGAGCCGAGCTGCGTCGTCTTCTCTAATCCGCTCTGTCCGGAGCGGTCCGGAGGTGGTATATTGGTGGTGGTGGGAGTGGGCGTCTTCGTTGTAGTTGTCCTTCCGGCACTGGAAAATTTGACACCGGTGCCTTACACGGGTGGGCCACTAGTGAGGGGCGTCACTAGGCGCGCAATTGGCGCGACGGGCGTGGGCATCTGGGGACAGAAAAGCGCCAACTTCCACCTCGACCTCAATGAAATCCTGGATCTCGGCGTCCATCGGTTGACCTGCGGCAATGTCTCAGGTGCCAGTTCACTGTAAAAATAAATACTTTTACTAAACTTACTTCACATTCGTCCATATCGGTAAGATACGGGAGATGACTGTTCCTAAATAATATTAGTACATATAAACTTACGATTGCGACGGCAGATTGAGGAATATCGAGGATCTTGACCAGTCGCGGGACGCTGAGGGACGTGGCGACCAATTTATTTAGTTATTTATTTATTTAGGTTAACCAACAATTGTTTACACAATATACAATGCTGACTTAATGACTAGAAAAACATTTGTAAGTGCAACAGTTAATTAAAGGTTAACACCACATGCACGAAAAACGGCTTTATGAAAATTAAAATTTTTACTTACAACAAAAAAAGAGATTAAAAATAATAATGAAGAAAAATTATCAATGTCATTAAAAAAAAAAAAACTCAAAAATGTTAATCATAGGCATTAAAATAATAATTATTAAATAATAATAATAACAACCTCATCGCTGGAAAACACTTCGTGTTCATCGCCGCTCTCCTCTTCAACGTCCACACCTTCCTCGTCATACAGTAGATCGAGGAAGTCCGCAGGAGGCTGCTCATTTACGCGCCAATTCGACATGCTTTAAAACAAAAAGAGAAAAAATATCGCCTTAGTATATAACCTATGGTCTCTTCAGTTGATTTTCTTTGGTAATAAGAAGAAAAAAAAAAATATAAAGTCATGTTAGAGCTTTAGAAATAACCAATTTATAATATAAAAATAAATAAACAATATTTATAAAATACCGCTATCACTATCGATGATTACAAAATTTTATCGACCAAGTTCGAGTGTGTGTATTGTGTAATACTATCAATAAACCTTTTGGATGTTTGTCTTGGGCGTACAGGAACTAAAAACAAGTCTTATATTTTTTAAATTTTATTAAAAAAAAAATCACATTTAAAAAAACATCATTTTATTTGGGAGCTCTATCCCGAGTCCGATTGACAAATTATAATTATAGGTCTTGTTAAACTTCTTGGTCATCCATGCTAGCAGCACCACCCACAGGACGAACAAGAAGCTTGACAGGACTTACAATTTAGGAGCTCGGTAAGAGCTCCCTGACCGCGCGTCCGTGAGGGCGGCGGGCCTCCCCGGCGATCACCGCCTGCCGCCAGTTTTCTTTTATCTGGCGGAGTTACTCCGCCCGGAGGCGCCGCCGCTGCCGGCGGAGCTCATGCTCCTCGACGCGCTTATCCGCCCTCTGCTGGGCTATCAGCGCCTCTCGAAGCAGCATCCTCAGCCGGCGTTCCTCGGCTCTCCTTCTGTAAAATATAATTACATTTAGTACAGATTCATGTAAATCATAATAAATGGTCTGATATCGCAAAAAAGACCCGCCCCAGCTTCGCACGAGTGCAAGGGTAATATTAAATATATTATGCATGTAATATACATATAAACCTTCCTCTTGAATCACTATCTATTAAAAAAAAACACACCAAAATCCGTTGCGTAGTTTAAGATCTAAGTATACCTACGTAAGCGGGAAGCGACTTGTCAGCTCATATCGTGATCAGAACAAATCCACAAAAAGATCCTATAAGAAAGTTCGTTTATAAGCATTCATTTTTTAAATGAAGCTGAAAATTGAATAGTTTACAACTAGATCTACTTACTCGTCATCCGCGGTCGCGGCACGGAGCGTAGTCGTGCTGCCGTCTTCGCGGGCGCGGCCGCAGCAATCAGCAATTCTAAAAAAAAAGGATATTCAAACCATGCAAGAACTAGATTACATGCAGACACATTCACAGCAAAATATCAATCAACACAAACAAGCTTTTTCATTAGTATGCCCCAAAGCCCAAAATATTCCACGTTTTTTTGCCACACCATGTTAGTATATCACTTCGCCATAACACAGTAATAAGGTTGCAAGCATCATCATACCGCCGCGGACCGCCGTAATCCCTCATCATCATCATCGTATGGATGGATAAGTCTGTACATAAAATAAGAACCACTTGAATCTGCCATATCTTTACGTAAATACCACCGTGAGTTGAAGTTTATAATTCAATGTAACTTGCTGCACCTCGTTTTAAAACTTTAGTAGTTATATGTTTTGCACAATGATTGGACTTACCGGTTCGCCACGTTGCCCATCTTCTTTTATCGTACTGTGAAGCCCCAAGAGGACACCGGTGTCCGCCACCTATTGTCTTTCTATTGTGTCTCTAATTACGGTATTCAAAAGGTTAATCTGCAAAAAAACAATAAACATTTTAATTTAACAATAAAACAACAATAGTAGTCGCTCAAAATTCAAAAGTTGGCGCACGTCGCCCGCTCGGTGCGTGGGCGCAAGCAATCTCGCGCCGAGTGCCCCTCTCCACACCGCACGCATACAAGCGGGCGGTGCCACTGCTTCAAGCTGTGGCGGAACTTTTGGCAACGGTGACACTGGGCTAGTCCCCGTTTCCCCCTCCAAACTTCGATCTTGCCACCCCTCATGCACATAAATAAACACGGAGGTGTCGTAGATGCGCCGGATGTCTGCTTGCCTTTTCAGGACCGCATAGAAAATGCAGCCCGGGCGCCCTTGACGAGCCCGAATATTTCTCACATACTCGGGCTCGTAATCTAGACGGCGAAGCTCCTCCTCAAAGATCTGTCTCTGCCGGTATACCCCTTATGGCGGTCCTAACGCTCTGCTCCGCTGGTAGGGAATACGAGAACCAGGAGAGGCCCTCCTCCTTTTCAAGTTTTGTGAGGTATCGTTGCACCAAACGATACTCCTCCGCACTCTCGGGTATGAAGCGAATACCTCCTTGATAAGGGCGAGCGCTTGGCGGATGACCCAACTGGGAGCTCAGTGCCCTAAAGTGAGTCGGCCAGTCGGGTAACTTTTCCACTACCAACGAAGAGTAGCGGGGTTTTTTTATTTTCTGGCCTGTAACGGCCGCCGAGTTCGAATCGGCGGCGCCGGGGGCAGAGACAGCACTTGGTAGGGTATTTTCAAAAAGACTTACCCCGTTTTTCGAGTTTGGGGAGCGCGACCCGCAGTATTGCTTGCTCCTTCAGGTGCCCCTCCGGTTGCGTCGTCGGAGCTCCTTCGCCTTCGCTGCGGTCTGGCCGTCATGTCGGCGTCTTCAAACGGCGTCTTCAAACGGCGGGGTAGGCGACATAGGGGTGTCTGTGAAGGTGTGGTCGCGCACTACACTATCACACTATGCTAGGGACTCGCATGATCCCGCGTGCGACGAGTAAGCGGATCGTGGCGCGGGCGAATCATACGCGGCGGCGCGAGGCGAGGCCGGCACGAAATGTGTCGCGGGCTGTGCGTTTCCTGAACGCAACCTGGGATCGCGCGACGCGCCTGCTCCACCCGACAGCGGCTGACGGGGAGCTGGGACGACATTACATGGTGGCGGTGCGCGGCGTGCGCGACGGACGCGGCGGTCGGCTCGGCGCGCGCGGAAATTTCCGTTGCGCGAGGCGCCGCGGGGCGAGCGGCGGGTTGGGGGCAGCTGCTGGGGGGGGGGGGGGGGGCGCGACGCTTGCGTATGTTCCTGCTGGTCGGGCTTGAGTTCCAAGGGGTTGTGGGTGTTGTTGCTGATCATGGTGGTGGTGTTGGCCGGTCATCTGGGGCTGTGCAGAGCTTGCAGGGACCCGATGTTGCGACGGTTCTGTAGACGTTTTCAAGCTACCCGCTTTCGGCCTAACATTTCCGTCCTTTGTTCTTTGTGCTGGGGCGGTCGCCGCAGCCAGCATGTAGGGTGGAGCCTCCGGTGAGGGTGAACGCTCCCATGCTTCATCCTAAACATAAATAAAACATGCAAATACACCGCCACCCATAACCAATAAATCACCACAAACCACAATAAACGCAATACCACTCGTGGAAAGCTCCCCATGCGTACTGGCGATGGACAGCGAGCATGCACAACTTCATCCTAAAATGTACAAAGAAGATGTCCATGCAAAAAAATCCCATCCAAATGCAATAAAAAACATTTCACAAATTATTATTATTATAACAAATTATAAGGCAAACATAACAACCTCATCGCTGGAAAACACTTCGTGTTCATCGCCGCTCTCCTCTTCAACGTCCACATCTTCCTCGTCGTAAAGCAGATCCAGGAAGTCCGCAGGAGGCTGCTCATTTACGCGCCAATTCGACATGCTTTAAAACAAAAAGAGAAAAAATATCGCCTTAGTATATAACCTTGAAGGGCACAGGAAAAGAAGGGGCTCATTAACATTCTCATTGTTTTGAGTAATCAAGTAATTAAACCTAAAATCTCTTAATTAACAATTACAAATTACTTAGAATTTCATATTTACCTATTTATACAAGGGACAGTGTACATTTAACACCATAGGTTAATGTTTTTTAACATTAATTTAGTAAACAAATAACAGTTTGATATTTTATTGTCAAAGTCCCAAATGTAACTGGAAAGAAGGTGCTCATTGTCGCAATGAGCTCCTTTTTGCATATTGCAACTGAAATGGTGATGATAAACAGTGTCTGATGTATTTCTGTTTTTCCTGTTTACTGTATTGTTTGAGTAATGAAATAAAGCAGATTTTAATTTTAGCATGACATTTTAATTATGGGGTAAATTTGTATAAAACAAGATGCTTTCAGGAGAACAAAATTTTTTCAAGTGCTGAAGATCACTGTATTTTTCTTGAGAAATTGGTAACTTCTCTGTGTACAAACTCCCAGGCAAAACGAATTCATTATTTTGTACAATGTTGCCCGCACTGGTTTTCTTCTTCCTTCCGCTAATGCATGCAGATTCCCAAGGACCATTATAAGTCGAGCGGAAGCCTATTTTAGGAGTAGACTTTTCAATTTTCAGAACTTTTATTGGCCTTGACGGAAAAGACGACTTTTTAGCATAAATTGAGTCCAAATGCTGAGTCCATGATCTAAAATAAGTTGTATCCACCTCTACGACTTTAAACGGACTGGGCTTGGAGCGGGCATTTTTAAAAATTTCTGTCCATTCTTGTGGAAGTTCTGCTCGTGTTTTAGATTTCACCAAACCCATGTTTTTATCACACTCCATGTATGAATGGCCCCTGACTGGAAATGTCACAGTAACTTTTTCAAGTTTTTTTTCAATGTGTACTAGGTGATGTAAAAAGCGAAACATTGTGAAATTCTTGTTTTGCCCTCCGCACGAGTCACAAAATATTTGAAGGTGAGTCGTAGTAGGCTTCATGTAGTTATAGACAAAGTTATGGACAAGTGAGCATACATCATCACTCCCTTTTTTACCTTCTGTTTCTGGATAGAGATAAAATATGCTTTCTGATGAAGATAACACATGCACATTGAAAGCATACACTGACAGCTGTCGCTTATAGTAAGTATCGTTTGTTTGTATGTTAGGTGCACAAAGATTTTTGCCGTAGTCAAAGCATATTGCCTCCATTGAGCTGCTGGCTTCTCTACTTTGCAACCTAGCCATCCGTTTTCGGCTATAAAAAGTGCCTGCTTGTAGCTTATGTAACTTGTTTTGATTAAACAGATTCATAATTTGCCGATCCAATGTGGATCTGGCAAGAGTTTCAGTGCATGTATTCTTCTCAGCCTCCAATGCTTTTGTTTTTGCAATAAACTCGTCACAAATGCTACATGTATCCGTCCGGGGGTAGCCGAAAGCAATGTTAAAATCATTGCAAAAAATATTTCTATAAGTCTCATAGGATACCGATACACTTTCATTATCTTGAAGGAACATTTTATGCATTTTTTTAACATTTAAATCTTCTGACAAATATGTTTTGCTTGAATCATGAAGACTGTAATGATTGGAACGACCTAGAACAGACAATATAAATGTTGTGTGTTATCATAATAATATTAATTTATAAAAAAAATATGTAGAAGACTATCACAGTAAATAGTTTATAAAAAGATACACTACCTTTAAATGAATTAATATGCCCTCTAATCAAACTTTTAACTTCATCATTGAGCTGTTTATGAGAATTATGCTTTCCTCTCTTATCAATCGGAGCACATCCATTTTTTTTCAAACTTGCTACTAAGTATTGAATTTTTTTTCTAGTAATTCCATGTATGGACATAAATGCCTTTTTGCATATAGTTATTTCTTTTATTTCCGAATCAATCATAGCAAGTACTCTGTACTTGTACACAGCGTCGTAATGTAATGCACTTTCATTCTTTGAAGGCCTTTTGACTGGAAGAACAGAGATTAATCCACTTAAATAGCTATTTTGGGCATCATGTGACGACAGTAAATTAAAATTCTGGAGAATTTGTGTTCTTGCTTGCTTAGTAACTTTATCGAAACATCCCAATCTGCAGCTACATGCTGGACCGGCTTCATGACTTGATAATCTTAACTTTTTCAATACTTCAGCCATTCGACCATGTGATTTCCTTTTTTTTGTAGTCTTATAAACACAGTTTTCTTCATTATCACTACTATTAATATCCATTTTGAAATAACAACGTACGAGTCGTAAAATTTCTGCAAGAAAGCTTATCTGACAGCTGTCACTTATATGACAACAAATTCAAAATGGCCGATAATGAGCGCGTTCTCTAATACAACCGCTGCAATGGGCGCGTTTTAACACTGTTCAATAGACAATGGGCGCCTTTTTACTTGGTTTGGTATGTAATGAGCGCGTTTTATTCTAAACTCAGATTTTTTTACATGGGCTTTACGTAAAATCAGCTCCTTTTACCATTTTTTGAATAATGTGGTCTGATTGGCCGTATAAAAACGCACCGAACGGCATAGTTAATTCAAAATTTAAAAATTGGCAATGAGCCCCTTCTTTTCCTGTACCCTTCCTATGGTCTCTTCAGTTGATTTTCTTTGGTAATAAGAAGAAAAAAAAAATAAAGTCATGTTAGAGCTTTAGAAATAACCAATTTATCATATAAAAATAAATAAACAATATTTATAAAATACCGCTATCACTATCGATGACTACAAAATTTTATCGACACGTGTATCGATACTGCAGTTTCCCTAGTAAAAACTTGATAAAAACAAACTCCAAATAAACTTTGTCCTTAGCGTGATACAAATAAGGACCAAGATGGCTTGTTGGATTTTGAATCCCAAAATGGCCGTTACGCGTGCTTTCTTATCAAAATTATTTTTCACTACAATTGAATAGAAACGTTATTATATCGTTGGATAAACGATCCTAATTACTTTTTATAATAGTTTCATTACATTTACTGATAAACATCATCATAATTTACACGGAAATCGGAAAACATAATCACAAACTATAACGGCTTTATTTATAAGTTATAACAATGTATTTCATGCAAATTATACTCTAAATAGAATCAATATAAGCAAAATAATAACTCTATAATAACAAATAATACTTACTTGAGTAAAATCTGGTAAAAACACAAACACAAACACAGCGAAGATGAACGCGCGCAACAAAATTATGCAGTGAATGTCAAACCGAAAAAAAAAATCTGAGCATAGATTATGAAATATTATGCGTTCAATTTGTAGAAAATTTATCTAAGACCATAAATAATCAAACTTGTTTATACGAAAGTAGACTCTAAACATCGGTATTATGGACTATAGTGGACTGGGTGTGAGAGGACGCCGGCGTCCGCTTGGAGTTTGACGGAGTAAAACACGCGAGGACGCCGGCGTCCGCTTAGGTTTCAACAGGTCTAGGAGGTGAAATATGAGACAGTGCTTCTTCATAAATTTGGTCAAACTGTGAACGGAATTTGTCATGCAACCATGAATTAATTTTTTTATTTTGTTACAACAAAAACCAACATCGACTTGTGATTTTTGAATTATATTGTAGGTACAAGCCGTCGGTTCTTTCAAATATTGCGTGGAAAACGAAAAGAAAAAAATAAAGTTGAAAGATGCAAGTAAATTGGAAAAGTTTTCTGCGGCTCAAATATTATCTCCGTCCCATTCCTCCGTGTTATCAGCCATTTCATCAAACATAGTAATGAGATGATGTTTTTGTTCATAAACCGTGTTTACAATACGCGATGAATATGACCAACGAGTTGCAGACAGATGAGGCAATTTTTTTGCTACAATAACTGTCATAAAAAGCAGCACGTTTCGTACTGTTACTAAAGAAAATAATCATTTCTTGAAAAGCTGAAAAAAAAAACAAACTTACCTCACCAATCCTACCACATGATTTGGAAAGTACCAAGTTTAGAATATGAGCGTTACACCAAACGTAAATACGAGTAGCTTGGGGGCAAGTAGGCAGTCCTTAACTTTTTTTTGGACGCGATTTCTTGACCCTGATATTACGCTAGCACCGTCGTAGCTTTGTGCTACTAATTTTCCGATGCACTCGTATTTATCCCTTAATAGGGCGGAGGAAAGAATTGAAAAACTAGGTTATGTAGTATTATTTATACGCTTATTGGGACCTTTTTAAACATTATTTATGAAAATCTAAAAATATATAATCACAAGGACGCGAATTTTCGCCCGTTTACGTTAAGGTGCTGGTGGTAATTATTTGACCTTAGCCCGTTAAGGTACTAGAAGTAGAGCTGCTACAATCCATAGCCTCTCCTTCTTCTGAAGCAATATGAAAGCTTTTGAAGCATAGTGTGGCACATAAAGCTACTTTGCAGACATCGCAAATGATTCTTGATCGTTTTTGAGTATTTTTCGTGCTCCAAATCGGCATCTAGTAAATTTTCCTTGGTCTTGTGGGTAGTGAGGTATAGAAGAGCATCTGATTTCAGCCGGTACCCCAAAATTTCCACCTTGCTTGTTCCTGAAAATAATACTAGTGGTTCTTTTTTTCCCTGTGAATCCATCTATAAGACCAAACGAAGTCGGAAATCTCGATTTGTGTGAACCGATTGCTTGTGAATTTGTATGTAACTTATGTACGCGTTGATGATAGCTGCATCAAACATGAAATAAAATAGGCTCAACCAGTTGCGCCTCGATTTTCGGCCCATTGGAAACGAGGCACGAAAGTGATCAAAATGATCCACACCTCCCATGTTCACAGTATATTGCGCAATAGCAGTTGGGATGGTAATATCGTTTTTAGAGCCATCCTTCTGTGTTCATTTGATCGTAGACACCGATTTTGGGTTGTGTGCTGTTGTCAAAATGTTCACCAGTCGAGTATCCATCCACTGTATAGCAGAAACGGGAGCTTTGGTTTTATACATGAACTCGTGCTTTTCAAGATTTTCCTTCTTGAGTTTATTTTTGGGCAACAACTTTTCTGGTAAGCCTTTACGGTTCAATCGCACGGTACCAACGGCATATTTTCCTTTCTTTATCAGCAAAGATCTCTGCAAGGTCTGCTGCAGAGTATCTTGGGGCCCCGTCGCTATGTAAGAGCGGGCGCACCGGAGCTGGGGTATTCGTCAACTGCCGGCAAAGTCTATGAATTGCCGGCCAGTCTTCCTCAGTGGAGTTTACGTGGTCTTCCCAGTTCTCGGCGTTGAACGCCTGGAGCTTGGCTCGGACTCTCTCCGCGTGGCGGTTGAGCTGTGCTTTCTGACCAGGGCATCTGCTTTGTTGCCACCGTTTGCGAAGGCGCCTAGTCATGGCGACCAGCTCTCGCAGGTGGGCAGGCAGGGGCCTAAAAACTTTCCCCTGCGGTTGCGGGATTGTGGTAGTTGCCTCTTCGTAGGCGCGTTGGACCTCTTCCGCCAGTCTGTCCACGTCCGGAGAGGAGACAACGGGCCAAGCTGGCGTAATGTTCTCCATCACTTCCTAGAATTTCAACCAGTCCGTTTTACGACGTGGCGCTGGGGGCGAGATTCGAGTCGGCATATCGGCTAGGACGACGAGAACAGGTTGGTGATCCGACAGCATCTCGTCCAAGACTTGCTGGGTGATCTGGCAGTTCAGGCCCTAATGTACGATGACGTCCAGCACATCCGGCGCATATAAGTGGTAGTCCGGATAGTGCGTCAGGGTTTCCGGACCGGACACGTCGTACCCCTGGGCCTGCGCGTCAGCGAAGAGTCGATTGCCCCCGGAATTCGTTGTATTGGAATTCCACGCTGGGTGTTTGCAGTTAAGGTCGCCGGCCAGGAGTGTCGGCCGCGACGATTGCAGCATGAGCGCCCGCAGCTCCACTACGTCAAAGCTAGTTGCGGGCGGGATGTAGGCCGCGTAAATATCGAGGTCCTCGCCGGCAACTTGGACCTGCACACCCAGCGCGTATAACGTGTTGAGTGGCGTCGGGGGCAAGGGCTGGTGGACGACTTTACGCTTCACTAATACCGCCAGACCACGGTAAGGAGTGCCGACTGCCGATTTCTCGTCCTGTCTGTGAATGACATTACCTGGGAACCTTATTCTGTCGGCAGATCCCAGGTGCGTTTCGCTAATTAGCGCCACGTCAATTTTTTGTTCCTTGAGGAGGCGGCGGAAGGGAGCGACCTTTTTACTGAGGCCGCGGGCGTTCCAGTGCATGATCCTCAAGGACTTACCCATTGGTTACCGGTCAGGATTTCCAGCAACTGAGGCAAGCCCTCGAGGAGCGCTGCCCACTGATCCCATGCTCCCATCACACGGAGTATAAGTGCCGGGAGATGGCAACAGTGCCCACTCGCTTATTCCTCAGCTCGTTGAGGAACACTGGGCATTTGGAGTGGCACGCCGGGTGGTCACCTGCACAATTTGCACAGGTAGTCGGTTCCATCCTTGGGCGTGGCAGTCTTTTGCGGCGTGGTTCTCGCCGCAACGCACGCATGCGAGCGGGCGGTGACACAGGTGCGAGCTGTGCCGGAACTTCTGGCACCTGTGACACTGGGCGGGCCCTTTTTTGCCCCTCCACGCTTCGATTCTGACACCTCGCCTAAATAGGAACTGCGTGGTGTCATAGATTTTGCGGATGTCGGGCGTCCTCTTAAGCACAGCGTGAAAGATGCAGCCAGGTCTCCCTTCGTGCGCCTTTATATTGCGCACGAACTCTGGCTCGTATCCTTGCTGGCGGAGCTCCTCTTCTATTTCTCAGGGGATGCCGGTGGTGAACGCGCCGTTTCGGCGAAGGTAGGTGACCACCACGCCCGTCGTCTACGCGGGGTGCGCTGAGGTAGAGGGTAGAGGGGTAGAGGGGGTCTATGCAGGGGCGCTTGGCCTCTTCAATGGCCTCGTCATCCAAGCTCCGTGGCCTACGCTGTGGTCGGGCCTCCAGCTGGAACTCATAGTCGAAGCCTGGGGTCTCCAATTGGCCCGCATACGGTGAGCCGGGTCGCGTGAGCGTGTCGGGTGACACGTCTCGGCGACCGGCGTGAGAGGAGCCCCCCGACGAGGAACACGCCGACATAGCAGCGGGGGAGTCCTGGGCGGAACCCCTTGGGGGTGGCTGCGAAAACTGTGGCAACACTGACCTGTCTGCTGTCGAGGTCGACGGCGTTGCTGAGGCCAAACCCGCCAGCAAGCGGCGGGTAGCCGGCGAAGTGGTGCGGCGTGCTGAGCCGAGCTGCGCCGTCTTTTCTAATCCGTTCTGTCCGGAGCGGTCCGGAGGTGGTATATTGGTGGTGGTGGGAGTGGGCACCTTCGTTGTACTTGTCCTTCCGGCACTGGACAATTTGACACCGGTGCCTGACACGGGTGGGCCACTAGTGAGGGGCGTCACTAAGCGCGCAATTGGCGCGACGGACGTGGGCATCCGGGGACAGAAAAGCGCCAACGTCCATCTCGACCTCGATGAAATCCTGGATCTCAGCGTCCAGCGGTTGGTCATCCGAAAATTCGTATAACCTGCGGCAATGTCTCAGGTGCCAGTTCACTGTAAAAATAAATACTTTTATTAAATTTACTTCACATACGTCCATATCGGTAAGATACGGGAGATGACTGTTCCTAAATAATATCAGTACATATAAACTTACGATTGCGACGGCAGATTGAGGAATATCGAGGATCTTGACCAGTCGCGGGACGCTAAGGGACGTGGCGACCAATCACCCTAAAATATTGAAACGTTAAACCACTGAAATCCAACTGTAATAAATACGAAATATAGCAAATCAAACAGAATAAAGAAGTATTACCGCTTGCGGCAGCCTCCTTGTAGGGCGCTCTGGTGACGTGAGAGGAGAGTAGGGTGGAGCCTCCGGTGAGGGTGAACGCTCCCATGCTTCATCCTAAACATAAATAAAACATGCAAATACACCGCCACCCATAACCATTAAATCACCACAAACCACAATAAACGCAATACCACTCGTGGAAAGCTCCCCATGCGTACCGGCGATGGACAGCGAGCATGCACAACTTCATCCTAAAATGTACAAAGAAGATGTCCATGCAAAAAAATCCCATCCAAATGCAATAAAAAACAGTTCACAAATTATTATTATTATAACAAATTATAAGGCAAACATAACAACCTCATCGCTGGAAAACACTTCGTGTTCATCGCCGCTCTCCTCTTCAACGTCCACATCTTCCTCGTCGTAAAGCAGATCCAGGAAGTCCGCAGGAGGCTGCTCATTTACGCGCCAATTCGACATGCTTTAAAACAAAAAGAGAAAAATATCGCCTTAGTATATAACCTATGGTCTCTTCAGTTGATTTTCTTTGGTAATAAGAAGAAAAAAAAAATATAAAGTCATGTTAGAGCTTTAGAAATAACCAATTTATCATATAAAAATAAATAAACAATATTTATAAAATACCGCTATCACTATCGATGACTACAAAATTTTATCGACACGTGTATCGATACTGCAGTTTCCCTAGTAAAAACTTGATAAAAACAAACTCCAAATAAACTTTGTCCTTAGTGTGATACAAATAAGGACCCAGATGGCTTGTTGGATTTTGAATCCCAAAATGGCCGTTACGCGTGCTTTCTTATCAAAATTATTTTTCACTACAATTGAATAGAAACGTTATTATATCGTTGAATAAACGATCCTAATTACTTTTTATAATAGTTTCATTACATTTACTGATAAACATCATCATAATTTACACGGAAATCGGAAAACATAATCACAAACTATAACGGCTTTATTTATAAGTTATAACAATGTATTTCATGCAAATTATACTCTAAATAGAATCAATATAAGCAAAATAATAACTCTATAATAACAAATAATACTTACTTGAGTAAAATCTGGTAAAAACACAAACACAAACACAGCGAAGATGAACGCGCGCAACAAAATTATGCAGTGAATGTCAAACCGAAAAAAAAAAACTAAGCATAGATTATGAAATATTATGCGTTCAATTTGTAGGAAATTTATCTAAGACCATAAATAGGTAATCAAACTTGTTCATACGAAAGTAGACTCTAAACATCGGTATTATGGACTATAGTGGACTGGGTGTGAGAGGACGCCGGCGTCCGCTTGGAGTTTGACGGAGTAAAACACGCGAGGACGCCGGCGTCCGCTTAGGTTTCAACAGGTCTAGGAGGTGAAATATGAGACAGTGCTTCTTCATAAATTTGGTCAAACTGTGAACGGAATTTGTCATGCAACCATGAATTAATTTTTTTATTTTGTTACAACAAAAACCAACATCGACTTGTGATTTTTGAATTATATTGTAGGTACAAGCCGTCGGTTCTTTCAAATATTGCGTGGAAAACGAAAAGAAAAAAATAAAGTTGAAAGATGCAAGTAAATTGGAAAAGTTTTCTGCGGCTCAAATATTATCTCCGTCCCATTCCTCCGTGTTATCAGCCATTTCATCAAACATAGTAATGAGATGATGTTTTTGTTCATAAACCGTGTTTACAATATGCGATGAATATGACCAACGAGTTGCAGACAGATGAGGCAATTTTTTTGCTACAATAACTGTCATAAAAAGCAGCACGTTTCGTACTGTTACTAAAGAAAATAATCATTTCTTGAAAAGCTGAAAAAAAAACGAACTTACCTCACCAATCCTACCACATGATTTGGAAAGTACCAAGTTTAAAACATGAGCGTTACACCAAACGTAAATAGCTTGGGGGCAAGTAGGCAGTCCTTAACTTTTTTTTGGACGCGATTTCTTGACCCTGATAATACGCTAGCACCGTCGTAGCTTTGTGCTACTAATTTTCCGATGCACTCGTATTTATCCCTTAATAGGGCGGAGGAAAGAATTGAAAAACTAGGTTATGTAGTATTATTTATACGCTTATTGGGACCTTTTTAAACATTATGTATGAAAATCTAAAAATATATAATCACAAGGACGCGAATTTTCGCCCGTTTACGTTAAGGTGCTGGTGGTAATTATTTGACCTTAGCCCGTTAAGGTACTAGAAGTAGAGCTGCTACAATCCATAGCCTCTCCTTCTTCTGAAGCAATATGAAAGCTTTTGAAGCATAGTGTGGCACATAAAGCTACTTTGCAGACATCGCAAATGATTCTTGATCGTTTTTGAGTATTTTTCGTGCTCCAAATCGGCATCTAGTAAATTTTCCTTAGTCTTGTGGGTAGTGAGGTATAGAAGAGCATCTGATTTCAGCCGGTACCCCAAAATTTCCACCTTGCTTGTTCCTGAAAATAATACTAGTGGTTCTTTTTTTCCCTGTGAATCCATCTATAAGACCAAACGAAGTCGGAAATCTCGATTTGTGTGAACCGATTGCTTGTGAATTTGTATGTAACTTATGTACGCGTTGATGATAGCTGCATCAAACATGAAATAAAATAGGCTCAACCAGTTGCGCCTCGATTTTCGGCCCATTGGAAACGAGGCACGAAAGTGATCAAAATGATCCACACCTCCCATGTTCACAGTATATTGCGCAATAGCAGTTGGGATGGTAATATCGTTTTTAGAGCCATCCTTCTGTGTTCATTTGATCGTAGACACCGATTTTGGGTTGTGTGCTGTTGTCAAAATGTTCACCAGTCGAGTATCTATCCACTGTATAGCAGAAACGGGAGCTTTGGTTTTATACATGAACTCGTGCTTTTCAAGTTTTTCCTTCTTGAGTTTATTTTTGGGCAACAACTTTTCTGGTAAGCCTTTACGGTTCAATCGCACGGTACCAACGGCATATATTCCTTTCTTTATCAGCAAAGATCTCTGCAAGGTCTGCTGCAGAGTATCTTGGGGCCCCGTCGCTATGTAAGAGCGGGCGCACCGGAGCTGGGGTATTCGTCAACTGCCGGCAAAGTCTATGAATTGCCGGCCAGTCTCCCTCAGTGGAGTTTACGTGGTCTTCCCAGTTCTCGGCGTTGAACGCCTGGAGCTTGGCTCGGACTCTCTCCGCGTGGCGGTTGAGCTGTGCTTTCTGCACAGGGCATCTGCTTTGTTGCCACCGTTTGCGAAGGCGCCTAGTCATGACGACCAGCTCTTGCAGGTGTTTCGGCAGGGGCCTAAAAACTTTCCCCTGCGGTTGCGGGATTGTGGTAGTTGCCTCTTCGTAGGCGCCTGGACCTCTTCCGCCAGTCTGTCCACGTCCGGAGAGGAGACAACGGGCCAAGCTGGCGTAATGTTCTCCATCACTTCCTAGAATTTCAACCAGTCCGTTTTACGACGTGGCGCTGGGGGCGAGATTCGAGTCGGCATATCGGCTAGGACGACGAGAACAGGTTGGTGATCCGACAGCATCTCGTCCAAGACTTGCTGGGTGATCTGGCAGTTCAGGCCCCAATGTACGATGCCGTCCAGCACATCCGGCGCATATAAGCGATAGTCCGGATAGTGCGTCAGGGTTTCCGGACCGGACACGTCGTACCCCTGGGCCTGCGCGTCAGCGAGGAGTCGATTGCCCCCGAAATTCGTTGTATTGGAATTCCACGCTGGGTGTTTGCAGTTAAGGTCGCCGGCCAGGAGTGTCGGCCGCGACGACTGCAGCATGAGCGCCCGCAGCTCCACTACGTCAAAGCTAGTTGCGGGCGGGATGTAGGCCGCGTAAATATCGAGGTCCTCGCCGGCAACTTGGACCTGCACACCCAGCGCGTATAACGTGTTGAGTGGCGTCGGGGGCAAGGGCTGGTGGACGACTCTACGCTTCACTAATACCGCCAGACCACGGTAAGGAGTGCCGACTGCCGATTTCTCGTCCTGTCTGTAAATGACATTACCTGGGAACCTTATTCTGTCGGCAGGTCCCAGGTGCGTTTCGCTAATTAGCGCCACGTCAATTTTTTGTTCCTTGAGGAGGAGGCGGAAGGGAGCGACCTTTTTACTGAGGCCGCGGGCGTTCCAGTGAATGATCCTCAAGGACTTACCCATTGGTTACCGGTCAGGATTTCCAGCAACTGAGGCAAGCCCTCGAGGAGCGCTGCCCACTGATCCCATGCTCCCATCACACGGAGTATAACGGCGCGTACACATAGAACATCCGTTTTACAGGATCCTTTTTAACTGATCCGTCGCTACTGGAGGTAATATTCACACAGCATTTACAGGACCGATTTTAACAGATCCGACGCTACTGGAGGTAATATTCACACAGCATTTACAGGACCGATTTTAACAGATCCGACGCTACTGGACTTTCGTTCTTCAGTGTATCGCCTACTTTCTACGAGAATGGACGTTGTCGTGTTGTATTGGTACTATCGTCGTCTGCGGCGGAGGAAGCCCCGGCGTTATTGGATACATCCACTATTAAGGCAAAGATTTTGTCGTGGTGCTGTTGTGCGTCAGCTGAAAGAAGACGAATCTAAATTTTTTACTTATTTCGGAATGACGACGTCTACTTTTGATGACCTTCTTAAACGATTAGAAAAGGATTTAAAAAAGAAAGACACAAACTGGAGGAAAAGCTTGTGCCCTGAAGTAAAACTAGCGATATTTTTAAGGTAAGAACTTTAATTTTTGTTATTATCAATTAAAATTTAAAATGACAAAAAGGTTTACAAAAATGAAGATTTATTTCAAAACATAGACAGATCTGGCAAGTCTGACTCCTGGCTGAATGTAGATTCTACTGATGGCGAACCTTCTACTGATGGTGTAGAGTCAAGATGATGTGGCCTACTAAAATAACCTTGGGTGTGGTAGTGAGGAGTGCTAGAACTTTGTGAATATGGAGGCCACTCGTAGTTTGACTGACCATATCTTCTACTTTTAATATTTTGTAAAAGGTTTATCACTCCAGACTGAAATTCTAAAATTTGATCGCCATTAAGTGAAGCCAGTTGCGGCAAAATACCTTTGAAGAACGATAAATTTGGATCTTCAAACTCATTTTTACTTTTTTTTAACTGATCATTCATGTATTCAATCATTTTGGCGTCTACTTCATTCACATTTCTTTTGATTGCCTTGCGTTGCGGCGGGGCTAAATTTTGTCTTTCCTTTTGTCTGTCACTACCACTTTGTTCCGTAATCTGATCAGGTTCATCTTCGTTGTCTTTATTACTTTCTACTGTTTCCGTGATGTTGTCATTAGCAGGGACGTTCTCGTGTGTATCACCTGGGGTGACAACTTTTTTCAAAAATAACATTTGATTGTGATATTTGTAAGGCTTGGTATTTGAGGCAGCAGCTCCAGATTTCTTCAATTTCTTTTTCTCACTCAATGTTCGTATCCAGGCATCTCTAGTCGAATTCCATTTTTTTATAACATATTTTCCTGAAGCAAGTAAATAATAATATAAGATGGTTGTCAATAGCTTAGTAAGTGAAAGGCGAATAAGAAGGTAGAATAGACTTGTCAGTAATTAATTACCATATTGGTCAGTGGATAAGTCAAATTGACAGTGCAAGAACTAATCGGTCAGTAAATAATGGGAAGCAAAAAAGTATTACTAATATTTAAATCAATTTATTTTAATTAGGTAATTTTATAATTTAGTTCAGTTCAGTTTAATTTTATTTTATTTATGTACTATATATATAAGTATGAGTTTTGATTTACGACTTTGCTAAAAACTCTCATAAAAATTTCGACTTTCCATACAAAATTTGTTGGTCACTATAATATTTTATAGTTTTATAATAAAACAAGACTTATTCATCAAGCCATCTTTAATAGTCTGACCATAGAGAAGTACCTCTACGAAACATAGACATATACATAATCAGTAATAGACAAAATTAACTAAAACTAAACCCTTACAGTCACTAACGTTACTTTGTATGGGAAGTCAATATATGTGTAATAATATAGTAATTGATTAATTTATTTTTTTTAGGTATGCAGCGTCTGGGTGTACATTTCAAGAACTTTATTACGTCTTTCGTGTCGGTGTGTCAACTATAAGCAACATTATTAAGGAAGTTACACGATGCATATGGAACAACTTGAATGACGAGTTTATGCGACTTCCTACAACAGTGAGTGAATGGGAGCATATATCAAATGGATTCGACACAAAAGCAAATTTTCCCCACTGTTTAGGAGCAGTGGACGGTAAACACATCAGACTTCGAAAACCAGCAAAAAGTGGCTCAATGTACCTAAATTACAAAGACTTTTTTTCCATCTTATTATTAGCGATCGTAGACTCTGACTATCGTTTTCTATATGTTAGTATTGGGTCGTATGGAAAAGAATGCGATTCATCAATATTCAAGGAGTCGACATTTTGGAAAATGATGCTAGATGGCAGTTTACAAATACCAGAACCTTGCCCATTAATAACAGGCTCAGAAACGAGAGTTCCCTACGTCATAATCGGCGATGAAGGTTTCGGTTTACACGAAAATTTAATGAGGCCATTTAGCGGGACGCATTTAGACGTAAATAAGCGAATATATAACTATCGTTTGACCAGAGCTAGACGATACGTTGAATGTGCATTTGGTATTCTTGCTAATAAGTGGAGAGTATTCCACCGGCCTCTAGACGTCAACAAAACAACAGCTATATGGATAGTTAAGGCATGTACCGTTCTACACAACTTTGTAAGGGAAAAAGAGGGCTTAAAGGATGGCAACACATCCGAATCTGAAGCATTTCATTTCAATAGCCTACCTGATGATGAAACGCTACGAGGTGGTCGAACTGCAAATTCAGTTCGAACGGAATTCGAAAACTATTTCGTGTCCGAATCTGGGTCAGTTTCTTGGCAGAATGAAGCTATTTAAAATAAAAAACAATGTCTCCATTACAATATAAAATAAATACTTACCAAATTCTTGTCTTTCTTTTTGTTCCATAGCTTCAAAATCCTCCTTTAGAATACCGCATATTTCGCGCCAAGCTGCGGTTTTTGCAATTTTATCTTTATAAATCTCCAGTGTTTTGTCCCAAAGAACTGGTCTACTTTCAACACAATTTATCAAAACTTCTTGCTCAACATATTTTTCAAACGCCTTGCTTGCCATGATTATGATAGCACTGGACACGTGCACTACTCTAGGAATGAAACCGGCAAATGGCGGCTGTGTGTAGCACATCGCACCCCGCGCACCCCCGTGCAAAGCCTCGTGCGGTTTCAATCCGATAAAACGGATTAGTATAGTATTACTGGATCCGGAATACTGTGTGAACTGGCTCATACAACTACATACGCTAATAACATATACGTTTAAACGGACCTGTAAAACGGATTGCTGCTTATTTTGTCGGATCAGTATTTTTTACTGGATCCGGAATACTGTATTCTGTATGAACTCGCTCATACAACTACATACGCTAATAACATATACGTTTAAACGGACCTGTAAAACGGATGTTCTATGTGTACGCGCCCTAAGTCCACATAGGTGCCGCATGACTCGGCTCATGCGGGTCCTCAGTAATTCTCTGTCCTCCGCTGAGGGTTGGCTCGGAGGACTACCATCGTCCTGTCGCTGCTGAGTCGGTGCAGCGCTTGTGTGCGCAGCCGCTTTAGGGGCGGCGCTTCACCTTCTTCTGCTCTTTAACATCAGCGACAGGTAAAGGTCTCTCGGGGGCCCTCGTCCCGGACTAGGGCGGTCGTTGCTTCCCTTTCGGAGTGCGTGGGAGGGGGCGGGGGCTTCTTCCCCTTTTTTTATCCTCCCCTGTGAGACTTCCTCCGCCTCTCGGAGGGGCCAGCTTCTCCTCTGACTGAGGGCCCATTTGCCGCCGCCATTAAGGACGCACTGGGCGCCTCGCTCTCTTCGGCATTTATGGGCCGCGCTTCGTTGGCGCTGTTGCCGGGAGATGGCAACAGTGCCCGCTCGCTTATTCCTCAGCTCGTTGAGGAACACTGGGCATTTGGAGTGGCACGCCGGGTGGTCACCTGCACAATTTGCACAGGTAGTCGGTTCCATCCTTGGGCGTGGCAGTCTTTTGCGGCGTGGTTCTCGCCGCAACGCACGCATGCGAGCGGGCGGTGGCACAGGTGCGAGCTGTGCCGGAACTTCTGGCACCTGTGGCACTGGGCGGGCCCTTTTTTGCCCCTCCACGCTTCGATTCTGACACCTCGCCTAACTAGGAACTGCGTGGTGTCATAGATTTTGCGGATGTCGGGCGTCCTCTTAAGCATAGCGTGAAACATGCAGCCAGGTCTCCCTTCGTGCGCCTTTATATTGCGCACGAACTCTGGCTCGTATCCTTGCTGGCGGAGCTCCTCTTCTATTTCTCAGGGGATGCCGGTGGTGAACGCGCCGTTTCGGCGAAGGTAGGTGACCCCACGCCCTCTCGTCTACGCGGGGTGCGCTGAGGTAGAGGGGGGTCTATGCAGGGGCGCTTGGCCTCTTCAATGGCCTCGTCATCCAAGCTCCGTGGCCTACGCTGTGGTCGGGCCTCCAGCTGGAACTCATAGTCGAAGCCTGGGGTCTCCAATTGGCCCGCATACGGTGAGCCGGGTCGCGTGAGCGTGTCGGGTGACACGTCTCGGCGACCGGCGTGAGAGGAGCCTCCCGACGAGGAACACGCCGACATAGCAGCGGGGGAGTCCTGGGCGGAACCCCTTGGGGGTGGCGGCGAAAACTGTGGCAACACTGACCTGTCTGCTGTCGAGGTCGACGGCGTTGCTGAGGCCAAACCCGCCAGCAAGCGGCGGGTAGCCGGCGAAGTGGTGCGGCGTGCTGAGCCGAGCTGCGCCGTCTTCTCTAATCCGTTCTGTCCGGAGCGGTCCGGAGGTGGTATATTGGTGGTGGTGGGAGTGGGCACCTTCGTTGTACTTGTCCTTCCGGCACTGGACAATTTGACACCGGTGCCTGACACGAGTGGGCCACTAGTGAGGGGCGTCACTAAGCGCGCAATTGGCGCGACGGACGTGGGCATCCGGGGACAGAAAAGCGCCAACGTCCATCTCGACCTCGATGAAATCCTGGATCTCAGCATCCAGCGGTTGGTCATCCGAAAATTGGTATAACCTGCGGCAATGTCTCAGGTGCCAGTTCACTGTAAAAATAAATACCTTTACTAAATTTACTTCACATACGTCCATATCGGTAATATACGGGAGATGACTGTTCCTAAATAATATCAGTACATATAAACTTACGATTGCGACGGCAGATTGAGGAATATCGAGGATCTTGACCAGTCGCGGGACGCTGAGGGACGTGGCGACCAATCACCCTAAAATATTGAAACGTTAAACCACTGAAATCCAACTGTAATAAATACGAAATATAGCAAATCAAACAGAATAAAGAAGTATTACCGCTTGCGGCAGCCTCCTTGTAGGGCGCTCTGGTGACGTGAGAGGAGAGTAGGGTGGAGCTTCCGGTGAGGGTGAACGCTCCCATGCTTCATCCTAAACATAAATAAAACATGCAAATACACTGCCACCCATAACCAATAAATCACTACAAACCACAATAAACGCAATACCACTCGTGGAAAGCTCCCCATGCGTACCGGCGATGGACAGCGAGCATGCAAAACTTCATCCTAAAATGTACAAAGAAGATGTCCATGCAAAAAAATCCAATCTAAATGCAATAAAAAAACAGTTCACAAATTATTATTATTATAACAAATTATTATTATTATAACAAATTATAAGGCAAACATAACAACCTCATCGTCAGAAAACACTTCGTGTTCATCGCCGCTCTCCTCTTCAACGTCCACACCTTCCTCGTCATAAAGCAGATCGAGGAAGTCCGCAGGAGGCTGCTCATTCACGTGCCAATTCGACATGCTTTAAAACAAAAAGAGAAAAAATATCGCCTTAGTATATAACTTATGGTCTCTTCACAGGACGAACAAGAAGCTTGACAAGACTTATAATAACAATTTAGGAGCTCGGTAAGAGCTCCCTGACCGCGCGTCCGCGAGGATGGCGGGCCTCTTCCACGAGACCTCGAGGGCGGCGGGCCTCCCCGGCGATCACCGCCTGCCGCCAGTTTTCTTTTATCTGGCGGAGTTCCTCCGCCCGGAGGCGCCGCCGCTGCCGGCGGAGCTCATGCTCCTCGACGCGCTTATCCGCCCTCTGCTGCCGGCGTTCCTCGGCTCTCCTTCTGTAAAATATAATTATATTTAGTACAAATTCATGTAAATCATAATAAATAGTCTGATATCGCATAAAAGACCCGTCCCAGCTTCGCACGAGTGCAAGGGTAATATTAAATATATAATATATTATGCATGTAATATACATATAAACCTTCCTCTTGAATCACCATCTATTAAAAAAAAACACCAAAATCCGTTGCGTAGTTTAAGATCTAAGCATACCTACGTAAGGACAGATAGCGGGAAGCGACTTGTCAGACCAGAACAAGTCCACAAAAAGACCCTATAAGAAAGTTCATTTATAAGCATTCATTTTTTAAATGAAGCTGAAAATTGAATAGTTTACAACTAGATCTTCTTACTCGTCATCCGCGGTCGCGGCACGTAGCGGAGTCGTGCTGCGAGTGCTGCGGTCTTCGCGGGCGCGGCCGCAGCAATCAGCAATTATAAAAAAAAAGGATATTCAAACCATGCAAGAACTAGATTACATGCAGACACATTCACAGCAAAATATCAATCAACACAAACAAGCTTTTTCATTAGTATGTCCCAAAGCCCAAAATATTCCACGTTTTTTTGCCACACCATGTTAGTATATCACTTCGCCGTAACACAGTAATAAGGTTGCAAGCATCATCATACCGCCGCGGACCGCCGTAATCCCTCATCATCATCGTATGGATGGATAAGTCTGCACATAAAATAAGAATCACTTGAATCTGCCATATCTTTACGTAAATACCACCGTGAGTTGCAGTTTATAATTCAATGTAACTTGCTACACCTCGTTTTAAAACTTTAGTAGTTATTTGTTTTGCACAATGTTATTATTTAATTTTTTAATATAATTACATACTAAGCGACCACGCTAAGCTTTTCTACTACCAGCGGAGGGTAGCGGAGTTTCTTTTTAATTGACCCCTTAGCTGTCGTTGCCGAGTTCGAATCGGCGTGCGCGGGAGCTGCACTTTCGACACACTTGTGTAATAAATTTAGGCCACTTACCCCTCTTTCATCTACCGGTGTGTCTTGAGGCGAGCGGGCGCTGCAGTAACGCTTCGCTCCCTCACAGGCTTCGTCCGAGCTCCTCCTCCGTCGCTAGGGCCATCTATCGAGCAAAGGGTCAACTATAATAAAACATTGATTTGGTTTCATATTTGTTTAAGAACTCATGACGGTCGTAAACATAATGTTAAAGTACCTAGCGCCGCTGTGGGAACACTTTGTACTAATGGGGTTGATCTATTTTGATCTGTATGTATATACTGGTAGGAATATAAATAAAACCACCGTATATTGACCAATGAAATCTCTAAGAGAATTCCCCCCATTACAGTTGAAATCTATCGGAAGACCCCCTGAGATGTAATTCTTTAAAGGTGCAAAAGTGGCTCCCAACGGATCTCTATGGCACCAGATGTAGTAAAATGCCGCCAAAGGCGCAGTCCAATATGTATCCATAAGTATCCGACCGCAGAGAAATCTGGCCATTTGGGACATTCACCTCTGATTTGGACCCCCAAACTTATTCATCTTGTCATTCTTCCATTTGAAGTCTCCAGTAACGATGTGGGCTCTTAATTCCGTGTGGTTCTTTAGGTAGAAAACATATAAGGACTTTATCGTATTTATAAGGCTGAAATGATTTATCATCCTAGGTATGTCGCATTTGATGGAGTCACTAAACGGTCTCAAGTTCTTCTCTCTTATGTCTAGATGTATGGCCTGGGATCTACCGGGTATTATGATCCCATAGCTACCGTCCAGTGTGAGTGGGAACACACCTGTGTCCATGCATTCTAGGTCATTGTCAATGGTGATGGAGCCAATTGATTCTTTATTTTTCAATAACGGAATTCTGTTGAGATCCCTGCTTTTTATCCCCAGAATTCTAGCAGGGTTGTAATTTATCTGTGTTTTTATGGTAGACCTTATGACACTTATGTCAGTCCCTTTTGTCTCATCAAACCCCCACATTATGTGCCCGGCAATGTTAGACAACAGTTCTCTAAGGGTTTCATTTGGGTGAAAATCTAAACTATTCTCGAATTCACTTGAATATCCAAAAAATCACCTAAATAATATTGTCTTTTATATTAGCAACTTTTTACATAATCCATTAAAAGTCAATAAGGGGGTCTTACACCAAGCAAAAGTATTTTTATAAAAATAGCAAAATTTTGTCAACTTTAGTTAACATGACATATTCTCAACAACGCAACTGTTTGGCAACTTTAAGTTTTAATTAAATTACGAACATCAACCTGTTTTAAAAACACTTCAATAAAGCCAGCTTAAATAGTTACATAAATAATATTCTAATAAAACAATCTTACTATAAGCTATTTATATGACATTATACTAACCTGTTCTTCTCGGTTTCCGTTTTGGTATGTCCTTTGAAGGTAACGGGTATGTCCGAGATGTGGATGGTTGAACATCTATTTGTTTTACTATAGCCTGCGATGTAGATTGGTTCTATTTCTGTAAGAAGATGAAACCATAACATGTATGAAAGGAAAAACAAAACATTTAATAAAACTGTCTTTCATTATGATTTGCAACATACCTTCCACAAATGTTTGCCTTATGTCGCTATTCATATCCTCCAACATTTTGACAGAAGCAACTGGCTCAACAGATACTTCTGCAGCTTCAGATGAGCTGGTGGCATCTAGAAAGCAGCAATAATCTTCTAAGACAAGACTATGTACATTGTTTTTATTCATTTTTAGGAAAAAAAAAAACATTAAATTGTATGTAATTCTATAGAAAATTTTTAACTGACACATATAGAATGAAAATATAGGTGATACAAAATATAATTGTAAACATGACACTTAGTTCAAAGTTACTTCATACATTTCATAGACACCTGCCGCAAAGAGCAAGCTATATTCCGACTATAAATTATATTATATTTATTTTTTTACCTGATGTAATATACAAGGTTGGCACTGCATTTCTGGTCAAGCACTTGCTTGGAGATATATAATAATTTTCAAAATGCTTATTACATAATCCTAATTAGTTGTAAATGTATGCATCTCCTTTTATTTTAATGGCGTCGTCCAATACTTCTTTCCAGACATCAAACCTTTCCCTATTACGGTCTTACGGTTTAGGAAAATGATGCAAAGGTCCAGAAATTTCACAGAATGAATTAATTACAGGTTGTGCAAACATAAATTTGTTTGCATTTCGTGTTTTGGATGTGCATTAGTGTGGTAAAAATATATATAATAATATAAAATTATTGTTAAAATAAGTTGAAGAACTAAACTTTTGAAGGGATCGTTTGTTTAAGGTCACATATTTTATCGTCAATTATTTTCATCTTACCTCCTTCTTCACATCCAAAATAGCAATGAGTGCGAGGGTTTTTCGGTATTCTCGCCATCGTAATCCAAAAACGTAGCCAAATTTGATCAAAATAAACATACACGTCGAAGTCCATAAAACGATGCCAGGGTCAAGCGAAATAAGTGTATTCGTCGGTATCAGTTTACGAAAAGCCAAGTAACTATGTAAGCCCTCAGCTCGTTGAGGTCTAGTCGAGCTGAGGGCGGCTTGTAACAGGCATACAAGCGGATGTCCTCACCGGCAACGTGCAGTTGAACGCCCTGCACGTAGAGAGAGTTGAGTGACGGCGAGGGGGCCTCCTGGTGGACGACTCTTCTTCTTACTAGCACCGCCAGACCACGGTACCGGATATTGTTAGCCGACCTTTCATCCTTCCTGTAAACGAGGAAACCTGGGAACCTGACCCTATCTTCAGGCCCCAGGTGCGTCTCGCTTATCAGCGCCACGTCGATATCTTGTTCGATCAGGAGATGGCGGAGTGGGGCGACCTTCTCCCGAAGGCCACGGGCGTTCCAGTGAAGCACCCTTAACGGCCTAGTCATTGCACAAGGTAAGTAACTTGGCCAGGCCGTCAAGGATGACCTGCTCCGGGCTCTGCCCCTGTCTGATGGCCTTAATTAAGTCCATTAGCATTTGTGTAGCGCAGGTCGTGATTTCTGAACTGGGGGCCCCCTTGGGGGCGATGTTGGTGGTGGTCGTGGTGTTGGGGGTGGTAGAGGGGGTGCGTTTGGCCTGCACTCCGCTAGCGCCAGCTTTGACGCTCTTCATCCCCTTCACGACCTGTGTCCCCCTCTGTGGAGGGGCAGACTTCGGGACTTGATCCTCCTTCCGGGTCGCTGGGGGCTTAGGTTTGCCCTTCCTGCCCCCACTCTTCCTCTTCCTCCGCCGGGAGGAGGTGGCCTCCCCGCGTACAGTGGACCCGTTTGCAGCCGCCATCAACGACGCGCCTTGGTCGCGTTCGTGTTCCTGCACTTGCCCTTGAGTTTCTAATGCGGTGGGTTGTTGTCGGCGCGTCGATGTCGACGTGATGGCGACTGTACCCGCCCGCTTGTTCCGTATATCCCTCTGGAAAACGGGGCACCTGACATGACACGCTGGATGCGGGCCCCCGCAGTTCGCGCAGGTGGCCGGCTCCTCTCTGGGACGTGGGCAGTCTCTTGCTACGTGCCCCTCTCCGCATCTAACGCAGGCGAGCGGGCGGTGGCACTGGTGCGACGAGTGCCTGAACTTCTGGCACCGGTGGCACTGTGCGGGCCCACGTTTGCCACGCCATGCTTCAATCTTGACACCCCCCATGTTCATAAACACTGAGGTGTCATATATGCGGCGCACGTCCTCCGTACGCCGCAGCACGACGTGGAACACGCAGCCGGGTTTTCCCTGGCGCCCCCTAATGTGGCGCACATATTCCGGCTCGTACCCCAGTACGCGGAGCTCCTCCTCAATTTCCTGAGGGACTGTGTCGGCTGGCAGCCCCCTAATGGCTACCTTAATGTTCCTCTCCGCTGGCAAAGAGTAGGCGAAACAACTGACGCCGCTCTCCTCCAGGGCCGTGAGGTATCGCTGGACCAACCTATACTCGTCCTCGAACTCCGGCGTGAATCGAACGCCAGTACCGTAGGGGCGAGCGTTGGGTGGTCGGCCCAGTGCTGCTAAACTACGAAAATGTTGCGCCCAGTTGGGTAGCTTTCTACTACCAGCGGAGGGTAGCGGAGTTTCTTTTTAATTGACCCCTTAGCTGCCGTTGCCGAGTTCGAATCGGCGGGGGCGTGCGCGGGGACTGCACTTTCGACACACTTTTGTAATGAATTTAGGCCACTTACCCCTCTTTCATCTACCGGTGTGTCTTGAGACGAGCGGGCGCTGCAGTAACGCTTCGCTCCCTCACAGGCTTCGTCCGAGCTCCTCCTCCGTCGCTGGGGCCTGGTCACTACCTCCATCTCATCCAACGACGGGGTTGGGGACATCGGGGTGTCCGTATCAATGCACTCACTCCTATGACGCACTTCACTACCCACTGACGTGAGCGACAAGCTCGAATCCGCGCGCGACGAACAATTCGAAAACACTGCAGGCGAGTCGTAAGCCAGTGTTGCCGTTTAGGAAAAAAAAAAGTCCCTAGACCTCGATGCAATAGTCCCTAGATTTTGAAAAAAAAAAAACGAATTAAAAAATCCGCTAGAAGTAGCTAAATATTTCAAAATTTTTATGATAACAAAATATGGTGTAAAATAAAAGCAAATTTTTATAATTAGGTATTTAATCATAATAATCAAATCTCTATAGGTTTAAACAAGCAAAAATTTCGTCATCTATTGCGTCATTTTCGACTTGGACAACTTCTAATGGCGCTGAAGCAGCAGAAGTTGATGGTTCCACTGTAGAAGTACTTGGTTTTTTAATAGTTTTAGTGATTTTGGTCAGGACATCATCTGGCAAGACATAGCTATGGCAATTTCGTTTTAAAATCTTTAACTGATTCCTTATAAGAAGTATGGAGTTTAAAGTGGTTGAAGCCAGCCTGTTCCTCAGTTTGTTCTTTATAATATTCATTTGACTGAACATTCGTTCCACTTCTGCGTTTGAATGTGGTAACG
The DNA here is from genome assembly GCA_958295575.1 of Leucania comma. Classification (NCBI taxonomy): domain Eukaryota; kingdom Metazoa; phylum Arthropoda; class Insecta; order Lepidoptera; family Noctuidae; genus Leucania; species Leucania comma. The sequence continues at coordinate 4,891,810 of OY282492.1, read as the reverse complement.
ACAGAACTGTGATGGCTAAGTCTGCTATGTCTTTGTACGTATTAAAACCCGCAGCGTCTTTGTATTTTAATACATGAGCCCAAAATTGTACAGTATCTGTAGTCATAATGTCCCATTTTACAAAGTTAATACTGTGCCATTGTTTTAAAATGTTTTCAATTTTGTCCTCCTCAAAACCTAATTCCACAGCGAGTTCAGCGATTGAGTTATCTTTTAACTGTTTTAAAGTATTTTCAACAGATAATTGTGTCATTTTTTGTAAGGCCATGTAATTGCTGGGTAATCGGTTTTGAATTTCTTTTGCCAAGCGCACGGTAAAATCAATACAACTTTTTTTAACTGTTGCAACTGTTTGGGATGGTAAATTGGCTTTAGCAACGTGGGACTCAAACATGTATCCGAGATGAGGTACTGGGCTTAGGTGGTTATCAATTTGAATGGTCAAATAATCTTTTTCAGTTGTTGCGGAGTTCGGTATCAATATCCTGTTACAGACTGATCGCAATAAATTCATCAATGAGAATAATAATTTGACAGGATCTGTGTTTTCTCCTTCGAAGATCTTGATTCCCATTTGCACATCATTTAGAACACTTTTCAGGTATATGAAATGTAAACGATTAGCTTCGTCTCTGTACATTCCACTCAATAAATCTGCAGTGTGGCATTTATCTTTAGTGAGTGAAAAATGTAACTTAAGCTCTTCCCACTGTGTCAAAATTCTGGCAACATTTGGCTCTATAGACAGCCAGCGAGTATCACAAACTTTAAGAATTTTAAGAGGTTCGTCGCCGCAGTTAATGAGGCTGTATAGCTCCTTGTACTCATGCTGGCGCTTTGATGAGATTGAGAACCACTTATAGGTTTCTCTTATCATAAATTCAATATGTTGTGGAATGGAGTGCTGAGACGCGTGACTAACGGATAATTGTAGGGAATGACAGATGCATCTTATTAGGATTAAATTGGGTAGATTGTACTGCCTCTTGAGTATTTCGTATACGCTGTTGTGACACCCTGTCATTACTGCAGCGTTATCAGTCCCAATTCCAACCAAATTTTGGAGCGATAAATTGTGTGATTGTACACAATTTACTAATGATGAGATAAGGCCGTTAGCATCAGCTCGTTCTACAGGCTCCAGCGACAGAAAAGCAGATACAACAGAATTTTGTGTCACACTGAAATATCTCACAATTACGCCCATGAATTTGGTAACACTAACGTCTGTAGATTCATCCAAAATAAGGCTATATTTTTGGCTGCCAATATCTTTGACAAGGTTTTCTCTGAAATGTGGTGCTAGAACCTGGTTGATAATCTGAGTGCACTTCGTTCTATGTATTTTTATGTCAGCACATTTTGAATCTGCGAACACATCTTTGCACAATTCTGACAGATGGTCTATTTGACAAATTGCACTGTGTTCCGTTATATATAAGGCAAGCTTACCTTCGGCTTTTTGGGTACACCTGTTCACTTTAGGAGCTGGAGTAAAACATATTTGCTGATTTTTTGAAATCGTTTCACATTTTTGTTTGTGTTTTTTTGTATCGGCGTGTTTCTTTAAGTCATTTAATTTTGCGAATATTTCACTGTGACAAAACGAGCAAAAGGCTTTAGTGGGATCAGTCATAACAGGTTTTAACCACATTTTAAACTCGTCTTGTTGTTCCCATTCTGGTCTATACCTTTGAGCATAAGACTTCTTTTTTAAAGGAATTTCCATTTCCACAATTATTAGATTTTGTTAAAAATTACGACAATTAAACAAATACACTATTCACACTTTGACAAACAGGTTTGTTCTGCGAAAACGTAACATAGAAACTGGTTATTCCTTCCTTTCTCTGAACGGTGGTGATAAATGAATGAAATGAAAAAGAAAGAGACAGTGATATCTGATGCATCGTTTGATAGAGTGAGAGGCACCAAACCGATTGAACTTCAAGATCGAACGTCATTCTGGTAGGGGATTTCCCGAAAAACCAATAGCAATATTCGTAGTGTTGCTAGTAACTACATTTAAATTTGAACTAAAATATGTCTGTGTTTACAATATCGAAAAAATAGCTTCTTCTAATTTCACTACACTACTGGGGGTTGGTAGTCAACTTTGCACACAAAAAGTCGCTAAAAGTGGCTAAATTTATTTTAGTCGCTAGATCGAAAAAAAAAGTCGCTAACCACATCAAAAATCCGCTAGATCTAGCGACAAAGTCGCTAAAACGGCAACACTGTCGTAAGCAGCGGAGCGCGGCGCGGCAGGGGAGGCGGGGACGGGAGGGGGCGACGCGGGGCGCACGTTCGCCGTGCGTAGTCTCGGGTCGCGAGAAGAGGCCGCTCCACCCGATTTCGACGGTCGGGGAACGGGAGCGTGAGGGCGAACCGGAGTCGGCGTAGGTGACGGGCGACTTGCAACGAATGCAGCGGCGGCCGTCATACGTACTGTCGTTGGCGCCACGGTGCGCGCGGCGGACGCTGGCGGAGTCGACGTTGGAATGCCGGCACTATTTTGGGCGACCGACGTAAACACTCGCGCATATGTTGCAGGTTTTTGAGACCTGTGGTGTCCACAGCGGACAGGTACCGACGACTGAGGGACACGGGGCACCTGCTTTTTTGGGTTCAACTTTTTCTTTGTTTCCAACGATCTTCGATCTACCCTCATTTTGTGACATCTTCTTCGAAGATTTTTTCTCGACCGTTGGGGGGACGATTGCCGGTACTGGGCACGACAGCGCCGTCCGTACGTTCGGGAGCGACGTAGTCCGGCCCAGCACAGGCCGCTCAGCAACATCTTCTTCTATTCGGCCGGCGCCTCCGCGGTCCGAGGGGCTGCGGGCGCCTGGCTTCATGGGTTTCATCTTCTAGGAGTAGCCGCCGCGACCACTTCGATGCGTTTCCACACCGAGGAGAGCGCGGGGCAGGCCTTCCCTTCGTGCTGTCGCCGATACAAACCTGGATTTGTACCGTCGACAACACAAACGGTTGGCCTGATTTAAATTTCGGGTCCGTGCGGTGAGTTGCGGGTGGAAGAAAAACGAAATCACTACGCGATACGGAGCACAGTGACACGTCTGTGCAACTTGACTACTGGCCGATCCCCTGACTCCACGTGCCCCGGACAAGGCCTTGTAACTATCGTCGCGGGCGGGGTAAATAAAAAATATACTTCACGAACTCCCTCCTTTCAACCAATCATATTAAAGAAAGCCTCTCTATTACCTTCTAAGGTAGCGAAATTCTCAACAATGGACTCGCCCGCTCGTCCCTTCTCAAATGGGTGGGGCTTAAAACTATTAAAAATGGCGTAAGTATATAAAAATAGTGAGGGAGTCGTGTCACACTACGTGTTCTCTTAAAACTAAATGGCAAGCGTGATCGTGTCTCCGCTACAGATGGTGTAATTCTGTTGGTTGATTGAACTAGGTCCAGCAAGTGCAGCGTCGTCGTTGGTCTCCATTGTTGAATCTTGTGAGTTGTCCATGTTTTCACCTTCAGAGTCTGTAAATATCATCTACGTTAAGTTTTGGCTTGTTTTTGTACTGTAACACTCCTAAATTGAAATGCTGGCACTCGTCTTCACAAGTGCAACTTAAACTTTTCATTATGAGTTTAGCGGCACTTGGAGCTGATTCCTGAGAACTTATTTATTTATTTATTATATGCTTTATTGTACACCATTACATATACAAAAATAAGAAACTAAAACACACATATACAATGGGTGGCCTTATCGCATTCTGCAATCTCTTCCAGGCAACCTGGAATGGACAGTAATTGTCTGGACAAGAAATGGGAAATATTTCAGCCTTTACTTGATGTATTTTTAGAGTGCCATTATAGCTTTTTAAATTAACTGTTTCATTTTGAAGGTCGTTTGTAAATTCTTGGATGGCTTTATCGTCGATTGTGAACAAGGTAATTGCGGAACATCTTCGTTGAATGGTCTCTACAAATGATTCCAAGCTATCAATATCACCTCCTGTAGCGACGACAGTATCAGCGGTTGACTTACAGGTCGCTCCAATGCCATCAGGGGCCCCTTTGCCATGGCCACTCTCTGAATAGTTCCACGTAAACTTCTTCACATTTAAAACCTCTTGTTGAAGTCTCGATGCCAGGATGTAAAACATCGTTTTGTTTCTGTATTGAGTTACGGGTCCATAGCTGACGAAGTGGATGCTCTTTATGTTAGGTGGGAGAGTTTTAAAGATTGGCCGCAAATGTGGAAAAACTAAGCTGAAGTCTCGACCCTCCAAAATGAAATGCTTGTATTTCTTGACCGTATTTGGAACAATAATTTTCTGAAAAATCCATCTATGTGATAGCGTCTTCGTCGGTAAGGTTTTGTTTGTATTTTTGATAGCATTGTATTGATGGGTAATGTTTCTCTCGTGTTGATAAGGCTTCCAAATCCTCGTGCAGCTCTTCTATTAGTTCTCGAGGGCGAACCGTAACCGTTTTCTTTAGGTATTTGGTAACTGTTCGAGCATTCTTGTGGTCGTTGTAAGTTTGTTTCTCGGATATCCATTTTTTAAATTCAATAAGCTTGCTGTCATGAAACTCCCTGTAGTCAGGATTCTTATCAATACAGCGTTGGCTAGTTCGTGACAAACATAGCTCGTGATAGCTATTACAACATGTCTTTTCAAGCATTGCAGTGTGACTATTGTAAGTCAAAATTCTTCGCCTGTGCAAGCTGACAGTTTCAGATCGATGTTCGCGTGCTTTATGCAGCGGCACGTGTCACGTTCGTTTACATTTGGTGTTATGACCCAGAAAGGATGTAGACGACAAAAAGTTGTGTAGCTTATTTTAAAATGTTCAGCTTGAAACTTCTTGTTTACAAAACAATATAATGAAATCCTATCCTGGAGAATACCTCAAGGGATCACCGCAAAGAATTTTTAATAACCGGTTAAGCAGAGCTCGCAGGATTGTAGAAAATGTATTTGGCTCAGAGTTTTACGAAAACCTATGCTCCTTTAGCCCGAAACCGTGGAGACTATAGTCATGGCTATTGAACACTTGCATAATTTTTTGAGAAACACGGATTCATCTAAAAACTTGTATGCACCCCCTGGATCACTTGACACTTTACACCAGTATGCAAAGTTATTTGATCACGTGAAGATGAAAAATGCATACTCTGTGTCTCTACATTATACTTACATTGGTAATTTTCAGAAAAATCAACTATAATAACAGCTTCATTTTCTTTAATATTGTCAACACATTGTCGAAATGATTTTTGTTGATGTATCATATTGTAGTAATGTCTTTTAAATAACTGAGCCTCTTCTTGAAACTTTTGCACTAAAATTTTTAAATTATCAGTCACCACTTCTTGTAGTTTTTTTAGTTAATGCCTCAATCTCTACGCCTTCTTCATTTTTCTTTCTGTAAGGAACCGTTTTCACGCATCACTGTAGCCAAGACACGGTTTTTTCATTAGATGAATCCTTAACTTCAATCTTCTTAGTACACTGCTTGCAATCTTTATGATTTAGATTACAAGAAATATCTCTCAAAGTTCTTCAATTTTATTTGTTTTTAAAAGTCCAAGTTTGTAAAGCTTTGTTAATTTATAAGACATATTTGCATGGCGTATGCAGGCACACGTTTCTCTGTTATTTAGTTTTGGAGGCAACACGTAAAACGGACGGTGTCTAACTAACGTGGAATAAGATGCTTTGCCTCCTTCTTTTTTATAGATAGTATGTAAATTTAATATAGAGTCAGTTAAAAAACGTATTTGCGTTTTGGTTTTATCTTTTATTTTGCATTCTTTCTTGCCCGCTGTAGCACGACTTATATCATCTTGCTTATGAATATACTGTTTATATATTTAAGCTAACGTCTTCTATGTTTTCTTTTTTTTTTGTCAATACTGTGCACCTCTGTAAGTGACGAATTCACTATGCTTAAAACTGTATGTTTTTGTTTGTGTATGTCTTAGTGGGTAAGTCGTTGAGGTGCCTACTCAATAAATAAATAAATTAATATAAAAATTGTGAATCTGTTGAATAGTAGTTCCTTTTTGTTGAAAAAGACATTTTAGTGCGAATTCTCCCTTTTATTCCGATAGCTAGTCCTATTTTTGTGGTCATACGATACTTCTTAGTTACAGAATTATTAACATTTTTTTAATAACTGCTTTTTCCTTATATGTACTCTTCGTAAACTGAACTAAGTGACTCGGATAGAATTTCAAATTCAGTAGGTGTCGATGGCTGCTCTTCTGCAGTTGTTTGTTGTCTTGTCTGGTTTTTGTTCCTTTCTTGCTTTAGCCGGTAGATTTGCTTTCTCATGGTTTCCTGTTTTTTTTAACGACATATTTAATTTATCTTGGCAACGTTTTAATTCTTTTCGAAGTTTGATTGTCTTAAGTTTCCACCTCTTTGTACTAAGCTCGTTTGGAATTGTTACTCTATTGTCTGCTGTCGGGTCACGAACAGATTTATTTATAGTAGCGATCAGAGTATTCTCTCCACTTCTGTCTTGTTTTTTCTTTTGTTGGCTTTGGTTCTGTTCCTTAATTTTTAATTTATTTAATTTAACTCTCTTTAAATGTTTTTTTCGCATTTCCTCATATTTAACTGGGTTTTGTTTAAGACGCTCTCTGTACCTTTTTTGCCTTTCAGCATTTGACACAGGAGCCATGGTGTTTTACTGAAACGAATATAAGTGGCACTGAAACAAATAAAGCATAATTTGTAATTTGTCTTACAAATTATGCTTTATTTTTACTTATTAATAAATTTGAATATTATCTAGATTTTATTTTTTAAAGTAAAGGTAGAAACTACAGTAAGCTGAGTTAGGTATCTGTGATAACTACTTAACCACATCGACATACCTATGAATATGTACATACATATGTATAGTCACCGGCACGTAAGTTGGCTAAAGATTTTCGTAGTCGAGTCGATCGTTTTTTACATCCGTCTTCGCATGTAAAAAACGACTTTGCAAAAAAGCCTACTTCCAAAAAACACAGTTGTCGTATACATAGTCAACGTAGGCCAAGAAGAAAAAAAACAAAACTACTGAACCGATTTTGATATTTCTCTGAGACCAATCGAAAAATACACCCTTTCACATTAAAAAAGAATTTTTCAAATCCTAACTTCCTAACCTAAAGTAAGTTTAATTGTTTGTTACCTTTTCACGCCTAAACCGATCATCCTGAAATTTTGCACATACGTTGTCAGGTGTACAGAAACGGACATAGGGTACTTTAAGTCTCGAAAAAAAGTACTGTTCCTGAGGAAAACAACAATAACGTTCTTATAAGAATAGATGACGCCACATGTCTTTCGAATCATGATTGACTTATAAATTGATAGCGAAATTCTAAAATAACGCGAGCGATGCCGCGGCCATAAGCTAATTGGTTCATAAATAACGGAGGTAACCAACACAAAAAAACTTCTTTTTTTTAATTAGGTTAAAAGTGTATGAAGTTGTATTCTGTGCAAACTTCCCTCACTATAAAATCTTTAGTCAACTTACGTGACGGTAATTATAATTTAAGTGCTTTTTGTCTTTGTGAACTAAGCTTAACAATTTCTCAGTTTCGTAACGTAACGCAAAATAACGAAAATGAGAATAAAATCTGAGAAATTATAACCTCTAAAAATATTTTAACGCAAACCACGTGTATATTATGCAAGCATTGAGCGTATTCGTTAAGATAATAAAAAAAAGTAGAAAAGAACATAGCAAGTAAACAAAAAATATAATAAACTTACCACAATAATAGTCGTTTATCACCCTGAGGTATTTTTTTTGTAAATATTCAATTGATAGATCTCGACTTCACGACTACTGAGAAAACGTAATGGATTCCGCGACATTGACTTTGACGTAAGTTATAGTGTTGTCAGAATAGGAAAAAGTATTTATATTAAAGTAAAGTATTTTTTTAAATATTTGATTGCGTGTTACTAACCCTGAGTAACGAAACTGCATAATTTTGGGCCAAAATTAGTTAAATAAAAATAAATTCTTCTATAGATGATTGACGAATATACTTGGTCCTATTTAATTACTTGATTCATCAATAATAATATAGCCACAGTTTATGTTAATTAAAGCAATGAATATTCGTAACAATTCATCTCTGAATATGTATAATCGTCATTGGGACACTAAAAAAATGTATGATGAAATTTGTAACAATGTTTTAACACTCAAAAAATCTTTAATAGACTAACATAAAAATTTAGGGGGGAAAAAAAGAAAACATTATCATAATTTGGATATTTATTTTAATAATAATAATAATAAACCTTTATTGTCAGGCAACTAAGGCCCATAGTTAAAATACACAAATAACCATACAAAATTAAACTAATACATATAAAGAAACTATTTCAAATGATTAAAATCTATTGTACACGAAGTGACGGCGTCGTGTTCCGCTGCGAGGTCGGTATCCTTCCACGAAATCGTCGATACACGACACCCTTCGGCCAAAACTCTCCTTTGAGGCAGGTCTCCAAATGGTTAGTCGGCACCCGCACCACAAACGACTTGAAATTTGTGTTATGGCGCGGCTCTAACTGCACCACTCTCAAAGTCCAATTGGCCTTCACACGTACATACTCCACGATATCCTCAACCTTCGTGGTGTGATGTAGCCTCGAAACGTACAGCTGCGTTGTGGGTATTGCTGGACGCAGCAGCAGGTTGGCCCCTGCCAGCGCGGTACCGCACTGGTTCTGACAAGAAGGCTTCTTCTTCTTCCTCTTCTTCTCTACTTTTGTGAAGCCATCCTCATCAATCTGCTTGCCCCCTTTCGTTTTACCTGCTTGTCGCGTTGTTTGCCACACAGCAGGTTTGTTTGCGGCAACTATAGCGGAATAGGCACGTCTAGGGGTCGACGTACCTACATGCGTCATCACTTCGACCGGTGACGATACAGCGACGGCAGCGGCGGAGCAAGATGCAACGCAAGCATTATCATCAGCAGCGGGTGACGCACTGCTACTCGCCGACTGAAAAATGCCGATGGATGCATTTCGATCGCCGCAACGAACGTTCATACTGGAGTTGTTAGGCGCCCTACTTTCCGAAACGTCGTTGCGCAACAGCTCTACTTCGGCACGCAGTGCACCTACGGTGGTATTCGACACCTCCAGCTTAGTTTGTACCTCGGCCAAGCTTGCTTTTAGGGATGTTATGTCCTTCAGCAACCTAGTGACGTCGACGTGGTCAAACGTGACGGGAGGCAGTTTATGCAGCTCCTTCGCCACGAACGCGGGTACGTCGTCGGGGTCGGTGCTCTTCATCATTGTGATGATATCCTGCACACTTCTCTGGCCGCCATCCCTCCGTCGGGATTGCATCTGGTCAACTTTTCCCAGCACTTGGAACAGCAGCAGCTTGGCACTACTTATCTCCTCCTCGTTGAAACTGGACTTACAGATCTGCAGAATGCTGACCTCGTCCATGTAGTCAATGGCATGTTTGATGAATGCCAACACCTCGTTGGCTATGAGTGGTTGACTCATAGCGACGAAAAACGGGCAACGGCTACTGCCGCGCAACACGCGAATATAAAATTCGTATCGAGCAGTGCAAATACGTCCGTACTTGACCGCGCATTGAAGTAGCGGGACAAGAAAAGATACCAAATGTACACTTTTTCTGAGTATGACCCATTACATAATATAGTACGCAAGCGAGATGGCTATAAATTCGATGACACTTTATCGATAACTTCAAATTTGTTACGAATGCATTCCTTTGATCAAAGTCATGACGGGATTCGAGCAGATTCTGTTAGAAATGAATTTGCCGACTATTTTGTGAGCCTTGAAGGTGAATTATCGTGGCAGTACAATAAAGCGTGAATGGTGTTGTTAGGTATACTCGATTTAATAAATAGTATTAATAAACTTACCACACTGGTTTTTTTTCCTTTTGTTTCCTTATTATCAAAATCTTTATAAAACTTTGTGCAAAGGTTTTCCCATGCTTTATTTTATAATATGCAATTGGACTACTCCTATGTCCTTTGATCCCAAATGCATGCAAATTGCGAATCTCCTCTATAAACATATCCGTGTCAAAAGTCTCGGAGTCGGACATTTAAATTTTTCGCACAACCACGCGGCAACTCAGTACAACGCAGAATGAAAGGGGGGAGCGAAGGCGCCAGCTAGGCGCGCGCTGTTGATGACGTCATGTCGTGGCGATGTAGCCGCAGTGCCGCCGCCGGTGCCGTCGCGATGTGGTCGTATTACACAGGTGGTCGATAACAACGGCAAAATGTGGTACGTGTTGTTACAAAATATACGCCCGACCACATGGCGTCGTTGTGGTGTGGTTGTGGCTATGGTGTTGTGTGGTACGTGTGAATTGACCCACTACGGCATCGCCCCTCGCACCGGTGCGTGGATGGCAGCGAAGCTGTTAATGACTATTTTATGAACGAGAGTAAAGTTTCTTGGCAGAATACGTATTTTTAAGTTTTTTTTTATCAAGTCGCACAGTATATAAGATTTGACTAATCTAGGGGGACAAAACTCGGGAACCTAAATATTATATTATATATTACATTTATTGTATACTTAAGAATGTTGTAGTAAATAAAAGGCAAAACTAAACGTGTAACATATTTTTTTTAATCTTTTAATAAGATTCTTATATCTATGTCTCGCTTAGATATTTGTTTTCGAGGAAGTTTTCTTAATAATGTTATATAAGGTTATGAAGATGTCAATAAATGTTTAATTAAATCATAATTAGTTCTGTGTTTTGATGTCTTCAATGTATGCCCTAATCAGTAAGTCAGTTGATTACGGCGATAGCCTCATCAATGTTCTCGTAGACTACCCTTGGAATAGACTCCGTCATCGTGGCTGACCGTTCTCAAGTCTAGAATATTGTCCCGCGCAACGTGCGATAACTAAGAGCACAGATATAAATAGACATAGATAACGCAAGCATCACGATATGTATGAAAACCAAGCGTGCCATTTTTTGACTACCTATTATAACGTCACAAGCACTATTTAGTGAAGACGCCGCCGCGTACGGCGTCCCCCTCGCTCCACCCCCACACCAACAGCACAATTAACCATTTTTATATTTTTAACTGCACCCGACTAGCGCTGTACTCCGATGCAGACTGAGCGCGAAAGTGACCACTTACGATTTTTGTACGTAAGCTAGGCACGCGAAGTAGTTGCTCTTGTGTTATCTAGGTATATCTATCTATATCTGTGACTAAGAGAACTTGTATCTTAACTTTCTCCAAGAATATTTGTACATATTCTCAATGCAATACTGCATTGAGAATGTGTTCAAAAGAGAATCCAGTCTTACTTCAGTCGGTATTTCGCTTACTGTTATATTTTCAACAGGAGGATAGAACTGCTTTTTAACCTGTGCCACGTGATCATAGCAAGGGTATACATTGAATCCCCTTTCTTTGGCTTCTTGTTGAACATTTTTGTATGTCTGGACAGTGAAATTATTTGATAATTATGAAAAACGCCAAAGCTTCGTCAGGAGTATAAGGTCTTTGTTCTTTTCTAGTATTAAAAATTCTTCGAGCTTTCTTATGTGGTGGCTCGTTTTGGCGAGGCTGTTGATAATTCTTCAATTAATGTAGCAGCATCACGTTTGCCACTAGCTCTGACACTTACTTGCACGGTGAAAGTCAGTTCACCTTTACTGTAGTCATTTAATAAGTGCTAAACTTTTCTCTTCTTCGTTTTTTTTTAACTTGCCACAAAACTTTTCTGCGGCCTGCCACCATTAGTACTTGTTATTGAAACATTTTCTGATACCACAAGCATGGCGAAAGTTAAATCTTCCTTGAGCCACTGTTCATAGTCTTTTAAAAACAAGTCAAATCGTCTTTGCTTGCGATCGCATTTCACACGATTTGTCAAGCAGTCTTTTTTCAAAAATGCTTTTAACTGCTCATCTTGTTCTTCAGTAACAAACAAATTACCAAAGCTCATTTTCACAAAGTTGATTTCTTTTTTTTAATCCACCTTTGGGCGGAATAGAACGCCAAAAATCACATTGATTTTCTCTGCATTCTGGCATCTACAAAGAAAAAAACAAAAAAATATATAATTGCAAAGAATCGCAATATACAATTATTATAGCATCAAAGTATATAACACAGAGAATTTATTAAGACTACTATCATAGCTTGACTACTGGATAGATCTCCAAACAAAAATTAATTAAAAATAAAAATACATTTTTATTGATGTGTTTTTTCAGTGAGTGTTACAGTTCGAAAGCATGCAATTTGGTTTGTTTGCAGGTTTATTTAAGAACTTAATATTCGATGACTCCATCACAAAAAAAAAACACACACACTTACAAGCACTCAATACACCAAAGAACATGTATACACGTTAGCGTTAACGGTCACACTGAGAGGGCGGGCGACTATCTGAATAGGTTCAAGTAACTTTGCCCATTGTTTAAACCAGTTTTGCGTAATAAGGGATTATTTGCCTTGTTGTTTATGTTGTTGTTAAAAGATGTATTCGACAGCGTAACAATATTATAAAAAACATAGTTTTAAACATTTCATTTAAATACTAAAATACCTATTGTCTCCCTAGATTAGTCTTCTATTTAAATTATTTTGGATTACATAATCAGCAAGTGTATTATTCATGTATAGTCTTTCGTTTACTATTTCAAGGATTTGGCTTGCATCTTCTCTATTCCTGACCCTTTGGTGAAACTTATTTATCAACGCGGCAGCCACCTTGAAATCTACAATTGCATGCTTAGACGCCAAGTTAAAAAATTCATGACGGAATATTTTAAATGAGTGTTTAAAAATCCCGTTAACTGCTTCTACATTATTTTTATTTTATTTATTGGCTGCCAACGTTGATAAATGAGTTTCACCTGCTTGTAAAGATGCAGGCATATGTACAGAATAATAACACTCTTCTAGTAGAGGTACAGTCTCTGAAACCCCTATCCAGAATAAAAACATCTCCTGCCTGAAAATACTGCCTCAAAGGGTTTGCTTCGGTTCTAAATTCATTCATCATAATATTAGCATCAGATGTTGATGCTGGATAAGGGCCTAATACATCAATAATATATCCATCGGAGCATACCATTAGGAAAGGTTTCGTTAGTTTCCTGTACTTATGCAAAGAGTATGTATTTTTTTGATACAGATAATTAGAACTCTTTTGCACATATAAATATGTACCATCAATTATAATAATTGGGTTACTGTCTTCTCCACCAAACAAACCATTTGGGATAATAAGGTTTTTTTGATATATTTCTGCCCTTGTAATATGATTTATGCCTAAATTATGAGGAACAAAATCCTCATTTAACATATCGCGAGCCTTGCCCATAAGCCTTGACAATGTCGAGCGTGGTACATTCAATAATGATGAAATTCTTTCATCGTTATCCCCAGTTCTGAGTTTAATTAAATATGCAGTTAGACCCGATGTCCCATTATGCAACCTAGGCAACCTTGGTCTGTTTTTAACTGACTGAATTGTGGTTTGGACAGTCCAATCCAGAAATGAACAATGTCTTCTGACATTCCTTCTATATTGTTAAAATCAAATGTTTGGTTTCTTTCTTTAATAAATGTTGCAAAATCCTGAATATGTTCTACAGTAAATATATAGTTAGGATTAGAAATATTTGATAAAAGCTCAGCCCAGTTATTGTCCCCTAAATGAAACCCAGATATTCTGCAGTTTTCCATGTTGGGACACTCAGTCGCTGTGATGAGTCACAATCTGGACAAAAAAAATAAGCTTGTGTATCAGGTGCTCGAGTATAATCTGGTAATATTATTGTTTCTGTTGATGCTCGTATTGAAACAGGAACTGGTGTTCTATCAGCTCGTTGCCAACATGGGTGGCAGATGCGATCAGATCCATGAACCTAAAACAATTTCTTCTGAGTTAGTGGTGTTACAACACAGTTATTTTTATTCCGTATTAGTGAACCACCCCAGCTTCGCACAGATGTATTGGTGATATAAAATATATTATGCCTTCCTCTTGAATCACTCTATCTATATATAAAAAAAACTGCAACAAAATCGGTTGCGTAGTTTTAAAGATCTAAGCATACATCACGGCGTCGTCACCTTCCGTTTGGCGCAGGTGCTGACCGAACACGGCAAGTTCGGTCCGTACCTGTACAAGATTCGTGCGGAAACGACGCCCGGGTGTCGCCACTGTGCGGACCGCCCGGTGGACACGGTGGAGCACACAGTCGAGGTGTGCCCCGCTTGGGAAGAGCATCGCCGTATCCTCGTGGGGGCGATCGGCGGCGATCTCTCGCGCCGGGGCTTGGTTCAAGCCATGCTCCGGAGCGAGGAGGAGTGGCAGGCGGTCGCCTCCTTTTGCGAAGCAGTAATGCTAGCAAAGGAGGAGGCCGACCGCATTAGGCAAAGGCGCACACGCCGCCGCCGCCGCCGGGTTTCCGATCCCGATTTCCGGCCACCGTAGGCGCGGGCTCGCGGACGGTGGGCAATGGGTAGCTCGCTGTCCGTCCGTCCGGTAACAGACCGGTCCGAGCTCAGGTCGTCTACGGCGCGCACCGTTCCCGCGCGCCTCAAGGAGTTGTCAGCAAACTGTAGGGGTCCAGCAGGGCCGAAGCCTACTGGGGCCAAAGGTTATGTGAGACTGTCACCACGGGCCCCGGGATAAAGGCAAGGAATGGAAAGGTAGGTTTTTAGTCAGTAAAAGTCTGACACTATTTCCCGCCCCACCCAAGGGCGGGATTTGTCATTGGATGATTTTACCAACCCAAAAAAAAAAAAAGCATACATAGGGACAGACAGCGCGAAGCGACTTTGTTTTATACTATGTAGTGATGACAACTTTTCATAAGCTGGGTATCCATTTAGCCTCGTGGCGAGCTGCCTCATCCTAAGCGTGCCGCGGGCTGCGGAAAGTACATGCGTCTCCACTTGAGCACACATAATATCGTATCGAGCGGCAAGCCTCAACCCGAGCTACGATTTTCTCAATTACTCATTTAACCACCATGGTTGACGTACGTAAAGTCGCTGCAGCATTAGTAGTAATTAGTCACTACAAAAGGAAGCAACATAAGAAACGGAAACATCGATGGTGGATTAAGGAAATATATCGTCAGCGAAATGTTCATGCAAAACAATTGTTGTAGAATAAACTATTAAAAATTTTACCAGAATGAACTCTGAGACCTTTGAAGATCTATGTATCAAGCTTGGACCAATATTGGAAAAAAGATACATCGTTTCGCAGAGCAATCACAACAAAAGAACGACTGGCCATTACCCTGAGTTTTTTAGCAAGTGGTGATTCGTTTGTTAGTTTGCAATACCTTTTTAGAGTGTCAAAGCAATCTATTTCAAAAATTGTTCGCGAAACATGTGATGCCTTGGTAAAAGTCCTCAAAGAATATGTTCAGGTATGTTAAAAATGCTTTATTAATCAAAATTTTAGTAAAGTACAAAGTTACAATAATGACAGAGTAGTAAATTGTTCAGTATTTCCAGTAGAATCTTGTGAGTTCACAGAAGTTTGCCCATATTGTTGGGAATTTTGTTCGTTCGCAGAAGTTTGACCGTATTGTTGTGTGTAGTATCCTTGTTGTCGTGTACCGGGATGTTCCCGGTATCAGCTTGAAATAAGATATCAATTATAGCTTTTTTAACGTGTGCTAAAGTAATTGGATCATATTTTCTAAGTTTTGCAGTAATATGTTTACCAAACGTATCATAACTATCATCTGTATAATTTAACACTTCCATAGCTTTATCTAGATCTATATTATCTTCACAAGCATCAGTCATTTTTCTTTTATTTGATCTTGAAGTTTCGGGCTGCGTCTGTTGTTGATCATTGCGGGGCAAAGATGATCGCTCGGAAGAAGAACGATGTGTGAGTGCGCTCAGGACGACTTGCAAAAGCGTACTGACCGAACCGCGTAACACTCAAAGGATTCGCCAAAAAACCGACAGCCGGATGGTGCACTCAAAGCGAGCAACGAGCGGCTCGTTGCTCCCTGGTTTCCCCGTAACACGACGTACTGACTGCACGAATGCTCGCGGTGTAACACGTTACATTACGCCCCGTAACGCCGGTCAGTACCCACCTTTAGGCGAACACAAATGTACTGACCAGCAGATTTTTTTTTCGCGAAAAGAAGCGTTCGTTCGTAATTAACGCCCTACGTATGACGTCATTATCTGATATGATCATCTATAGCTAATCATGTTATCTTACATAGCTGATTTTATTTACATGACTCGTTTGTCCGTCACAATTCGTGATTGTGACGGATTGTAATTGTGATGAACAGATGTATTGTTTTTTAAAATGATTGTTGTTGAATGTTCTCGTTCTCTATAATTTCTTTTTGTAGGAACTTAAGACTCTATTCCAAGATATATTTTGTTTGCTTTCTCTAACAAATCGAATAACTCTTCTTTATTAAATATTAATAATGGATAACAATATCCATGTTTGCTTAGATTTCTACTATTGAAAATATCGAAAACATTATTTATTTATATGATGAACTCTTCGGTACCTTTGCTATCTTTCAAACCTGAGATTTTTAATTCAACCCGACAAAGTTCTATAGCTTTTGCACCGCTTCTACTGAGCACGCAAACAAAGGCATTTAATATCTAGTTTCTAAATGTGTTTTTTAAACTTACAAAAATTATTAGCTAGATGTAAGCCAGTTTTACATTGTAAATAACACAACTTTTTACGTCTTCCCACCCATCTTATTTCTTTTTTATTTTCATTTAAGAAACATTCTTTGGATTCAAAGTGTTTCCTTTATAACATCGTCATCTGCGTTAGGGTGC
This sequence comes from Leucania comma, assembly GCA_958295575.1. Classification (NCBI taxonomy): domain Eukaryota; kingdom Metazoa; phylum Arthropoda; class Insecta; order Lepidoptera; family Noctuidae; genus Leucania; species Leucania comma. Next base: position 4,874,958 of record OY282492.1, on the reverse strand, counting down.
TTGAATGTAGTTTTTAAATGCCTAGGATGACATTTAATTTCACACCCCAGTATTTCCATTGCGGCTAGGTTGGTAAAATGTTTGTCAAAAGCAAGTCACACAACATCTACTCCTACTTCGTTGCATCTCCTAAGAATAGTCTTAATTATATTACATTTTTGAACGCCTGTTAAACCATGAACGAGGAAATAATCAACTTATTTCCAGGGCTCATTAAGTGAGACCAGTATAATAACGTATGCTTCGGAAGCTATTTTGTTTATATTTTCATCGGGACCTGAACCAATGTCAACAAGCCTGTCATCTCTCCGCGCCTACGCGGGCTTGAATTACACTCTAGAGGTAGGGCAGACAAGACTAAGTCGGTTTTGGAGCGATTTGTTTCTGTCGCTAAATTTTGTAGCACAACATATTGACTTTTTATGCCGCCATTTAATTTAATATTGGAAATGCTTCCAAGAATAGTATGCGGCAAATAAGTTGAACCAGTTGCTCACTTCGATTGAGACCCAAAAATCGGTTATAATTCTCGTTACACAAGTTGAACCATCTCACCATCGAGGTCATCAGATAATTTGAATTTGAATTTTTAATTTTTTTTTCATTTATTTGTTTAACTTTTTTTTGTTACGCACCAAGTGTAACCCCACTTTATGTCCAGGCAATCTCTTTCCATCCCAGGTTGCCTGGAAGAGATCACAGATAGCGATAAGGCCGCCCATTGTATTTTTTTTTTAAGTCTCAAAATTGTATAATCTTTTCAACTTGGTGTACAATAAAGTATATATAAATAAATAAATAAACCATCATGGCAGTCGACCTTGAATGTGAGTTGATAAATATCAAACGCCAAAATGTCCATAGTAAGTGAAAAGGAGATATTATACGAGTAGTATTATCATTTGCAGGCGCTGACAACGTTATTTCTTGGATTTTAAGGTTTATTTTACCTTTGTTTGACAATGACTATTCCCAGCAATATATAAATATAACGAATCAAATCAAATCTTGCCACATTCGTTAAATCTGGTTTGGACATATTGGGTTTTGAAGTAAACTAATGGACATAAACTACTTTGAAAAAAAAAGCATTGTAGGACATAGGTATTTGAATTTGATCAGAAATACTATAGAATGACGCCATCTTTGCGCTAGAACCTAGGGGTGGCACCAGGTGTTACCTATTACTCTGAATATGAGATTTAAAAAAGTAATAAATTTTAATAAGTCATAAATTTTAATCACAAATCAAGTCGGTTTTTCATAAATCAGTCTTTAACAGTAGTCAATTAGTAAATAATTATTAGTTAAACAAAGTCAGTAATTTCCTCGTTTTCTATATCTCCGGGATCTATTACACTTTCAATTTCGGAATCATTATTTATTGTACTATTGTCGCTCTTGGTAAGAATATTTTTATAATAAGATAGATCTTCAGGATCCTGCCATTCGTCTCCATAGTGTTTTGTGAAAAGATTGTTGACATCAATCAATTTTGCTGCCTTGACGGTAACTGAAGCTGGTATTGGAATCAAATTTAGCTCACTTAATCTCTTTCCGCGTTTTGTCACCGATTTATTGTTGCAAATGTCATTTCGATAGGAAACTTCACCGCGAACATGAACTGAATTACGATTTACTTTGTTGAATAAAATTCTTGTGCAATCGCTGATTTTAAAATGCCAACTTAAGTTCCTTTAAGAAATTCTTTGGTTTTGTCTTTCCAGTCGAAGACGGGTACTTCCGTCGCCAATCTGTGAATATTTGCATGTTCTCTAATAATGTTTTCATAATCACTCGGCTTAATAATGTTCTCCCTTTTCTTTATAAGTTTCTCATTTAATGCGAACACCCTGTCGGCGAGCAAGAAAGAGTGTCCAGTCATGGGAAATAGTTCGCTAGACGTCGGCCATCCCACCTGGCCCTTGGAATTGGTGAATGGCGATAGAATTCTTCGCGGACTATTCTTGGCGTCCTAGGGTCATTCAAAGCCTCAACAGTTCGCCTTAAGTTCGAAAGCAATACCGTATGACAGCGTGGGACAAAGGCTCCTCGCGTATTAAGCTCCTTTGGGAGCACAGGAAGATAGACATCACCCTGATGCTTGAGTACGCCAATGCAGTTGACCAACCTAAAGAATGGCTCTGGTACCATTGGAATGTGACGAATGGGTACATTAGAGGAGCAGAGATCCAGGGCAACATCAAGCAGCGATCTCGAGAATTTGAAGGTCCCAGACTATACTCAAAGTTCCTTTAAGAAATTCTTTGGTTTTGTCTTTCCAGTCGAAGACGGGTACTTCCGTCGCCAATCTGTGAATATTTGCATGTTCTCTAATAATGTTTTCATAATCACTCGGCTTAATAATGTTCTCCCTTTTCTTTATAAGTTTCTCATTTAATGCGAACACCCTGTCGGCGAGCAAGAAAGAGTGTCCAGTCATGGGAAATACCATTTCAATTTGTTTGATATTAGCGGTCGTTTCTAGAAGCCATTTCATCATCATACATATAATTATAGATTTTTTGTTTTGGCCGCCACAGCCGTCTGAAATCAATCTTATTTTGTTCACTCCAGTCATATCTATTGTTTTCATACAGTGGTACAAAGCGGAACAGATCTCATTGGAACCTTTAGCCGCTTCATCTTCAGTCCAAACATAAGCATGGATATTATTGGACGTCATGGATGACAGATCCCAGGAGATGACAGATCCACTGGACCGCCAGCCATTTTAGGTAAGTTCCGCTCTAGGTAGATTGCTAAATCGTTGAGATGGTCAAGGTCTCTCTTAAAAGCGACGTTGTCATAATCCGGCGGAATGATATCGTCTGGGTTCGCTAGACGTCGGCCATCCCACCTGGCCCCTGGAATTGGTGAATGGCGATAGAATTCTTCGCGGACTATTCTTGGCGTCCTAGGGTCATTCAAAGCCTCAACAGTTCGCCTTAAGTTCGAAAGCAATACCGTATGACAGCGTGGGACAAAGGCTCCTCGCGTATTAAGCTCCTTTGGGAGCACAGGAAGATAGACATCACCCTGATGCTTGAGTACGCCAATGCAGTTGACCAACCTAAAGAATGGCTCTGGTACCATTGGAATGTGACGAATGGGTACATTAGAGGAGCAGAGATCCAGGGCAACATCAAGCAGCGATCTCGAGAATTTGAAGGTCCCAGACTATACTCAAAGTTCCTTTAAGAAATTCTTTGGTTTTGTCTTTCCAGTCGAAGACGGGTACTTCCGTCGCCAATCTGTGAATATTTGCATGTTCTCTAATAATGTTTTCATAATCACTCTGCTTAATAATGTTCTCCCTTTTCTTTATAAGTTTCTCATTTAATGCGAACACCCTGTCGGCGAGCAAGAAAGAGTGTCCAGTCATGGGAAATACCATTTCAATTTGTTTGATATTAGCGGTCGTTTCTAGAAGCCATTTCATCATCATACATATAATTATAGATTTTTTGTTTTGGCCGCCACAGCCGTCTGAAATCAATCTTATTTTGTTCACTCCAGTCATATCTATTGTTTTCATACAGTGGTACAAAGCGGAACAGATCTCATTGGAACCTTTAGCCGCTTTATCTTCAGTCCAAACATAAGCATGGATATTATTGGACGTCATGGATGACAGATCCCAGGAGATGACAGATCCACTGGACCGCCAGCCATTTTAGGTAAGTTCCGCTCTAGGTAGATTGCTAAATCGTTGAGATGGTCAAGGTCTCTCTTAAAAGCGACGTTGTCATAATCCGGCGGAATGATATCGTCTGGGTTCGCTAGACGTCGGCCATCCCACCTGGCCCTTGGAATTGGTGAATGGCGATAGAATTCTTCGCGGACTATTCTTGGCGTCCTAGGGTCATTCAAAGCCTCAACAGTTCGCCTTAAGTTCGAAAGCAATACCGTATGACAGCGTGGGACAAAGGCTCCTCGCGTATTAAGCTCCTTTGGGAGCACAGGAAGATAGACATCACCCTGATGCTTGAGTACGCCAATGCAGTTGACCAACCTAAAGAATGGCTCTGGTACCATTGGAATGTGACGAATGGGTACATTAGAGGAGCAGAGATCCAGGGCAACATCAAGCAGCGATCTCGAGAATTTGAAGGTCCCAGACTATACTCAAAGTTCCTTTAAGAAATTCTTTGGTTTTGTCTTTCCAGTCGAAGACGGGTACTTCCGTCGCCAATCTGTGAATATTTGCATGTTCTCTAATGTTTTCATAATCACTCGGCTTAATAATGTTCTCCCTTTTCTTTATAAGTTTCTTATTTAATGCGAACACCCTGTCGGCGAGCAAGAAAGAGTGTCCAGTCATGGGAAATACCATTTCAATTTGTTTGATATTAGCGGTCGTTTCTAGAAGCCATTTCATCATCATACATATAATTATAGATTTTTTGTTTTGGCCGCCACAGCCGTCTGAAATCAATCTTATTTTGTTCACTCCAGTCATATCTATTGTTTTCATACAGTGGTACAAAGCGGAACAGATCTCATTGGAACCTTTAGCCGCTTCATCTTCAGTCCAAACATAAGCATGGATATTATTGGACGTCATGGATGACAGATCCCAGGAGATGACAGATCCACTGGACCGCCAGCCATTTTAGGTAAGTTCCGCTCTAGGTAGATTGCTAAATCGTTGAGATGGTCAAGGTCTCTCTTAAAAGCGACGTTGTCATAATCCGGCGGAATGATATCGTCTGGGTTCGCTAGACGTCGGCCATCCCACCTGGCCCTTGGAATTGGTGAATGGCGATAGAATTCTTCGCGGACTATTCTTGGCGTCCTAGGGTCATTCAAAGCCTCAACAGTTCGCCTTAAGTTCGAAAGCAATACCGTATGACAGCGTGGGACAAAGGCTCCTCGCGTATTAAGCTCCTTTGGGAGCACAGGAAGATAGACATCACCCTGATGCTTGAGTACGCCAATGCAGTTGACCAACCTAAAGAATGGCTCTGGTACCATTGGAATGTGACGAATGGGTACATTAGAGGAGCAGAGATCCAGGGCAACATCAAGCAGCGATCTCGAGAATTTGAAGGTCCCAGACTATACTCAAAGTTCCTTTAAGAAATTCTTTGGTTTTGTCTTTCCAGTCGAAGACGGGTACTTCCGTCGCCAATCTGTGAATATTTGCATGTTCTCTAATAATGTTTTCATAATCACTCGGCTTAATAATGTTCTCCCTTTTCTTTATAAGTTTCTCATTTAATGCGAACACCCTGTCGGCGAGCAAGAAAGAGTGTCCAGTCATGGGAAATACCATTTCAATTTGTTTGATATTAGCGGTCGTTTCTAGAAGCCATTTCATCATCATACATATAATTATAGATTTTTTGTTTTGGCCGCCACAGCCGTCTGAAATCAATCTTATTTTGTTCACTCCAGTCATATCTATTGTTTTCATACAGTGGTACAAAGCGGAACAGATCTCATTGGAACCTTTAGCCGCTTTATCTTCAGTCCAAACATAAGCATGGATATTATTGGACGTCATGGATGACAGATCCCAGGAGATGACAGATCCACTGGACCGCCAGCCATTTTAGGTAAGTTCCGCTCTAGGTAGATTGCTAAATCGTTGAGATGGTCAAGGTCTCTCTTAAAAGCGACGTTGTCATAATCCGGCGGAATGATATCGTCTGGGTTCGCTAGACGTCGGCCATCCCACCTGGCCCTTGGAATTGGTGAATGGCGATAGAATTCTTCGCGGACTATTCTTGGCGTCCTAGGGTCATTCAAAGCCTCAACAGTTCGCCTTAAGTTCGAAAGCAATACCGTATGACAGCGTGGGACAAAGGCTCCTCGCGTATTAAGCTCCTTTGGGAGCACAGGAAGATAGACATCACCCTGATGCTTGAGTACGCCAATGCAGTTGACCAACCTAAAGAATGGCTCTGGTACCATTGGAATGTGACGAATGGGTACATTAGAGGAGCAGAGATCCAGGGCAACATCAAGCAGCGATCTCGAGAATTTGAAGGTCCCAGACTATACTCAAAGTTCCTTTAAGAAATTCTTTGGTTTTGTCTTTCCAGTCGAAGACGGGTACTTCCGTCGCCAATCTGTGAATATTTGCATGTTCTCTAATGTTTTCATAATCACTCGGCTTAATAATGTTCTCCCTTTTCTTTATAAGTTTCTCATTTAATGCGAACACCCTGTCGGCGAGCAAGAAAGAGTGTCCAGTCATGGGAAATACCATTTCAATTTGTTTGATATTAGCGGTCGTTTCTAGAAGCCATTTCATCATCATACATATAATTATAGATTTTTTGTTTTGGCCGCCACAGCCGTCTGAAATCAATCTTATTTTGTTCACTCCAGTCATATCTATTGTTTTCATACAGTGGTACAAAGCGGAACAGATCTCATTGGAACCTTTAGCCGCTTCATCTTCAGTCCAAACATAAGCATGGATATTATTGGACGTCATGGATGACAGATCCCAGGAGATGACAGATCCACTGGACCGCCAGCCATTTTAGGTAAGTTCCGCTCTAGGTAGATTGCTAAATCGTTGAGATGGTCAAGGTCTCTCTTAAAAGCGACGTTGTCATAATCCGGCGGAATGATATCGTCTGGGTTCGCTAGACGTCGGCCATCCCACCTGGCCCCTGGAATTGGTGAATGGCGATAGAATTCTTCGCGGACTATTCTTGGCGTCCTAGGGTCATTCAAAGCCTCAACAGTTCGCCTTAAGTTCGAAAGCAATACCGTATGACAGCGTGGGACAAAGGCTCCTCGCGTATTAAGCTCCTTTGGGAGCACAGGAAGATAGACATCACCCTGATGCTTGAGTACGCCAATGCAGTTGACCAACCTAAAGAATGGCTCTGGTACCATTGGAATGTGACGAATGGGTACATTAGAGGAGCAGAGATCCAGGGCAACATCAAGCAGCGATCTCGAGAATTTGAAGGTCCCAGACTATACTCAAAGTTCCTTTAAGAAATTCTTTGGTTTTGTCTTTCCAGTCGAAGACGGGTACTTCCGTCGCCAATCTGTGAATATTTGCATGTTCTCTAATAATGTTTTCATAATCACTCGGCTTAATAATGTTCTCCCTTTTCTTTATAAGTTTCTCATTTAATGCGAACACCCTGTCGGCGAGCAAGAAAGAGTGTCCAGTCATGGGAAATACCATTTCAATTTGTTTGATATTAGCGGTCGTTTCTAGAAGCCATTTCATCATCATACATATAATTATAGATTTTTTGTTTTGGCCGCCACAGCCGTCTGAAATCAATCTTATTTTGTTCACTCCAGTCATATCTATTGTTTTCATACAGTGGTACAAAGCGGAACAGATCTCATTGGAACCTTTAGCCGCTTCATCTTCAGTCCAAACATAAGCATGGATATTATTGGACGTCATGGATGACAGATCCCAGGAGATGACAGATCCCAGGAGATGACAGATCCACTGGACCGCCAGCCATTTTAGGTAAGTTCCGCTCTAGGTAGATTGCTAAATCGTTGAGATGGTCAAGGTCTCTCTTAAAAGCGACGTTGTCATAATCCGGCGGAATGATATCGTCTGGGTTCGCTAGACGTCGGCCATCCCACCTGGCCCCTGGAATTGGTGAATGGCGATAGAATTCTTCGCGGACTATTCTTGGCGTCCTAGGGTCATTCAAAGCCTCAACAGTTCGCCTTAAGTTCGAAAGCAATACCGTATGACAGCGTGGGACAAAGGCTCCTCGCGTATTAAGCTCCTTTGGGAGCACAGGAAGATAGACATCACCCTGATGCTTGAGTACGCCAATGCAGTTGACCAACCTAAAGAATGGCTCTGGTACCATTGGAATGTGACGAATGGGTACATTAGAGGAGCAGAGATCCAGGGCAACATCAAGCAGCGATCTCGAGAATTTGAAGGTCCCAGACTATACTCAAAGTTCCTTTAAGAAATTCTTTGGTTTTGTCTTTCCAGTCGAAGACGGGTACTTCCGTCGCCAATCTGTGAATATTTGCATGTTCTCTAATGTTTTCATAATCACTCGGCTTAATAATGTTCTCCCTTTTCTTTATAAGTTTCTCATTTAATGCGAACACCCTGTCGGCGAGCAAGAAAGAGTGTCCAGTCATGGGAAATACCATTTCAATTTGTTTGATATTAGCGGTCGTTTCTAGAAGCCATTTCATCATCATACATATAATTATAGATTTTTTGTTTTGGCCGCCACAGCCGTCTGAAATCAATCTTATTTTGTTCACTCCAGTCATATCTATTGTTTTCATACAGTGGTACAAAGCGGAACAGATCTCATTGGAACCTTTAGCCGCTTCATCTTTCATTCATTGGCTGTGGCGGCCATATCATTCCGCCGGATTATGACAACGTCGCTTTTAAGAGAGACCTTGACCATCTCAACGATTTAGCAATCTACCTAGAGCGGAACTTACCTAAAATGGCTGGCGGTCCAGTGGATCTGTCATCTCCTGGGATCTGTCATCCATGACGTCCAATAATATCCATGCTTATGTTTGGACTGAAGATGAAGCGGCTAAAGGTTCCAATGAGATCTGTTCCGCTTTGTACCACTGTATGAAAACAATAGATATGACTGGAGTGAACAAAATAAGATTGATTTCAGACGGCTGTGGCGGCCAAAACAAAAAATCTATAATTATATGTATGATGATGAAATGGCTTCTAGAAACGACCGCTAATATCAAACAAATTGAAATGGTATTTCCCATGACTGGACACTCTTTCTTGCTCGCCGACAGGGTGTTCGCATTAAATAAGAAACTTATAAAGAAAAGGGAGAACATTATTAAGCCGAGTGATTATGAAAATATTAGAGAACATGCAAATATTCACAGATTGGCGACGGAAGTACCCGTCTTCGACTGGAAAGACAAAACCAAAGAATTTCTTAAAGGAACTTTGAGTATAGTCTGGGACCTTCAAATTCTCGAGATCGCTGCTTGATGTTGCCCTGGATCTCTGCTCCTCTAATGTACCCATTCGTCACATTCCAATGGTACCAGAGCCATTCTTTAGGTTGGTCAACTGCATTGGCGTACTCAAGCATCAGGGTGATGTCTATCTTCCTGTGCTCCCAAAGGAGCTTAATACGCGAGGAGCCTTTGTCCCACGCTGTCATACGGTATTGCTTTCGAACTTAAGGCGAACTGTTGAGGCTTTGAATGACCCTAGGACGCCAAGAATAGTCCGCGAAGAATTCTATCGCCATTCACCAATTCCAAGGGCCAGGTGGGATGGCCGACGTCTAGCGAACCCAGACGATATCATTCCGCCGGATTATGACAACGTCGCTTTTAAGAGAGACCTTGACCATCTCAACGATTTAGCAATCCACCTAGAGCGGAACTTACCTAAAATGGCTGGCGGTCCAGTGGATCTGTCATCTCCTGGGATCTGTCATCCATGACGTCCAATAATATCCATGCTTATGTTTGGACTGAAGATGAAGCGGCTAAAGGTTCCAATGAGATCTGTTCCGCTTTGTACCACTGTATGAAAACAATAGATATGACTGGAGTGAACAAAATAAGATTGATTTCCTTAAATTAAGTAGAAATGTTAGTTGAAAGTAGCGAACCATTCAGTAATAATCTTAACTAACCATTATATTGCTGCTCCTCATATTTGCGCAGCGTTTGCGAGCAGACTTCTCCAAGTTTTCCCATTTTTTAAACAAAGCTGGGCTGGAGTTCGTGGGAAACTTGATAAAGAAGAATTGAAATTGCTAGCTAAGGTTTTCCAAGCCTCGTTTTTCAACTTATTATTGGTGGCATTCGTGGCTTTATTATTAATGTCCGTATTTGCCGCCACAAGTTGCACAAGTAGCATCGTCTCGTCTTTTGTCATAGGTGCTGCTTTCACTGACTGAAAAAAATAAATCTATGAAAGCCTGAACGCATTATATTATTGTACTTAAATATCAACAGTAAATTATACTTGCAGGGTTCATCTTATTTCACTTTTATAAGATTTTTGTAGACGTAAACGTAAATAAAAACACTAACATTGTCACAACAAACAATATCGAAAAGAGCGTGAATAGATAGCTGACATGCGCGCCGGTGCCGATTGTCAAAACGTTTCGTTTTAGGTATCAGTTTTACTAAAAGCACAATAAATATAGCGAAAAAATCGATAAAATGCTTTAATTATTCTTTTTTTTTATGGTTAGCATAGAACGAAACGTTTGGTGCGGCTCAGATAGATGAGAGGGAAAAGCTATCTGTCGTTGGTTGAAGATAGATAGCACTTATCTTTGATTGTGAAACGCAGACTATGGATAGATAGAATCTTACCGCTTATCGGGGATAGCTATCTATCTATGAACTTCGGTTGATTATTGGAAACGGGCGGTATCCATTCTACAATCGATCGACTATCGATCGATTGGTGTGGTAGAAACTATCGATCGACGTCGACTAATCCATTCTACCATCGATCGATTGGTGTGGTAACACCCTAAGTCTCGGCTTCATCAGGCAACATTTTTCTAAATCATCGACAGAATAAATATATTCTAGCAGATTTGGTTCTTGCCGCTGTTCCTCTTCTGAATTTTTAATTTTTAAAATTAATATTTTAAAATTATTATTTAAAATTGAGTTATCCTTCTCACAATTTGTTTTTTTGGCTTGATTACATCTATGAACTTCGGTTGATTATTGGAAACGGGCGGTATCCATTCTACAATCGATCGACTATCGATCGATTGGTGTGGTAGAAACTATCGATCGACCTCGACTAATCCATTCTACCATCGATCGATTGGTGTGGTAACACCCTAAGTCTCGGCTTCATCGGGCAACATTTTTCTGAATCATCGACAGAATAAATATGTTCTAGCAGATTTGGTTCTTGCCACTGTTCCTCTTTTGAAATTTTAATTTTTAAAATTAATATTTTAAAATTGAGTTATCCTTCTCACAATTTGTTTTTTTGGCTTGATTACCTTATGTTTGTTCTAACGGCGGTTTTAATTCCCATCACAAAGTCTTGAATTGTGGTATTTAATCGGATCCACAACTATCTGATGCAGCCGAAACAACTTTCCAATTGTAGTGGACTGTATTGGTTCTTGAAATAAAACAAAGTTTCTTTTCTTCAGGTTTATTTCTTTGGAGATCTTCTTGAGGCTTTCGGAAAACGACTGCGTTCTCGCACTGTAGCTAATCGCACCGCCACCGCAGGGGGGCGTGGCGAGCGGCTTCAGGGCTTCGCCCCCTGACCGCGAAGTCCTGCCGGGGCCCGTAGAGACGGAGCCGTCATTTATTAGCCTAAGTTAGGCCTGGCTATGTAGAGCGACTCAGCTCCATGTGTTAATGTATGTATGTGTATACTGTAGGCGCGTCACGGTGCTATATTGATATAGCGCCGAGTTTTCACGACACACCGGCGGTCAGTCGCCGCCGGGTGGAGGGCAGCTCTTGTGGTTGCCTGCCTCTGGGATGACTTGGCCGGTGATTTTCCGCTGCCGGTAGACTTTTGCGGTCTACCCTCAACCATTTTCACATTTGGTTTTGAAAGAAAAATAGTTTATTTACGCGAAAATGACGCAAAGCTTAAAACCAATTAACAGCGGACGACGCCGTTTGCACGACGACACCCGCGTTCCCCACACCTTCCACCTGGATGCCATTTTGACCTGTCTGTACCTTTTCCCTGAGTTCCTTCAGGGTCGCATCTGAGGATTATATATCCTCACTGTTGGGATAAAACAAGACCGCTGGACCACGTTGCTCCACCGCCACTCGCTACTTACCATGCGGCAACTTGACGATTTCCGCATAGTCCGCCGTTCCTGGTAACTCTGGGACTACTGTCACACCCTCTGACCTGGTCTTCAGCAGTTCTACCTCCATCAAAGCCACCCTAAGCTTCATGGCCGTCACTGCGTGCTCCGACTCCGCCAGCCAAACGGTGAGTGCTGCCATCACTGCTAGGATGTCCTGACCATACCCGGCTATAGTACCCTTATCCGCCATGTTAAGTTTGTTGGCGGTATTAGCCACCCCGCTGATACCTGCAACAGTTTCGTGTACCTGGTCTATCAGCTTAGTCTTACTCAGCCCCGCTAGCACCTCATCTGCTGGACCGGATTCCTCCATTGGGGACACCGAGTCCCGACGCTCCCTAGTTTCCCGAGTGGTGGTTGCCGATGCCATGATACCACTAATGGGTGGCACCACTCCCGCTCAAACGCCTGAGGCCCCTGAGTCACCTGGGGACTGCTCAATGGCCTCTTACTGCTAGCTGACACCGGCCTACTCTCCGACGGCTGACTGTCCATCCTGAAAGGGGGAGTGTTGACCCCCGAGTTCGCAAAACCCCCCGGAGGTGTTCTCATGAGGGTCTTGCCTTGCGTGAAAGCTCTGGCCTCCAGAGGCTCCCCGGGATAGCGGCAAGCCTCAAACAATTCTTCTCCTTTCTGTCTCGAAGCCCTGAACGTGCTCACAGCAGCTTGGAACCCGTCATCGTGGCTTTCGGACATATTTGGAGTGACCCGGTAGCCATCGTAAGACTATCAAACTATCCTAAGCGATAAAAGTTACGCGCCAAGTGCAACCCCACTTTATATCCAGGCAATCTCTTTCCATGCCAGGTTGCCTGGAAGAGATCGCAAATAGCGATAAGGCCGCCCATTGTATGTTTTTATTTAAGCAAGGCCGTGCAATTCAAACAGCAAATCAGATAAGAAGTCTTGTAAGTATTTTGTAACTGAAGGGAAAGTTCCTTGGCAAGACAATTTTATTCATTAACTAGCTGATCCCGCGCGACCTCGTTCGCGTTGTGTCCTACACCTAGCCTACTCCTACCCTACACCTACCCTGCACCACCCTAGCCTTATAATTTAGGGGTATGAAAAACTTAAAAAAAAGAGAACCGACTTCAAAACACTAAAAGGTAAGAAATAATTGCCTGTATCAAAAATCATTCCTTTTTGATGTCGGTGCTGTTTTGATTTATAATTACCAGCCGATAGTACCGACATCAAAAAGGCAAGATTTTTTGATACAGGCAATTATTTCTTACCTTTTAGTGTATTGAAGTCGGTTCTCTTTTTGAAAAGTTTTTTTTTTTTCATTTTTAGTGAATATCTCCAAAGATCACCATCAAACTAAAAAGTATTATATTATACTAAAACCTTCTCCTAAATGTAAGAAATCTATTTCTGAAAACCGCATCGAAATCGGTTCAGCCATCATACATACAAACATACATACATACAGGTCAAACTGAAAACCTCCTTTTTTTGAAGTCGGTTAAAAATAGATGTTGGTCGATTCTCAGACCAACCCGATATGCACACAAAATTTAATAAAAATCGATTTAGCCATTTTGGAGGAGTATGGTAACAAACATTGTGACACGAGAATTTTATATATTAGAAGATGTCAAAGTACAGATATTGTATTTGAGTATAATTAAGCAATAAATATTTTTCCAGAAATAAAAGCTTACCTCATATTCGTCCTCATCTATATTCGATGTAGATGGTCTCGGTACTTCTTGATCGTATAAAAAACTCAACAACTCGAAGTACCATAACCGAGATTAATAAATTTTGTCAGTCCCTGCTCCAGATTTACACGATTTTTTTATTTTATTGAGCTCCTTTTTATATGTAGTTCGAAGATTATTGATCTTCTTACCCACTATATCCCTGGTGGCATTTGGATCTATGGATTTGTATTTTTCGACTAGCCTGTTGTAGGCGGAATTTTTTTTGTTGCGGTCATGGTAATCCTTACATGTAGTCTTCCAAAGGCAAGTTTCGTTTCTGTAGCTTTCTATAAAATCTTTCAGTTGTTCGCGGTGTCCACATCTTTCGTCTTCCGACATGTTTCCGTGAAAGCGATGCGCTCTCGCGCACACTAGCAAGATCCTTGAGGTACTGCCGAACTGAGCGATCTCCGTCCACACGCGACGATAAAATTGTGCAAACGCAATCGACAACGATTTTTCATACACACGATCGATAAAAGTGCGCAAACTGGTCTGCACAGATTTATCGCTACGATAAATCGTTACGTATGTATGAGGCATTAAAATGCCAAAGAACCGTTTAATTTCATGCAATCTGTAGGCATCCATTTCTGCATTCGGTATGATTTTGTTGTACTTTTGTTCAAGGTTTATAAAGCAAAGCGATTTGTTTCTTCGGCTATGTACTTGAATATACTATCAGGTACTAGCAATGAATAAAATTCTGCTGGTTTAGCTGAACTCATGATGGATCTGTTAGAAACCCGTCTAGGACACTCTTTTTAAAAAAGACAAATACTTTGGCTGTAAGAACAAATACACTTTATTTAGGTTTTTTTTACAATAATTATCGCGAATGCAGCTCACGAGTGTACGGAATGGAGGATGAAAGACGACTGACTGGATGAGTAGGAGGGGAGTGTGAGGAGTTAAGAAGTGATGTGTCAGCACTCTGACGAGACTGCAGCATAAGCTGCTAGGTAAGCCAAAAGGGGTAAATTGGATGGGTATAACAGATCGCAATGAAAATGGCTTAAGCCCAGGACATTCAGTATATGGAATAATGCTTGGTTGCTTACCGAACGAATTGAACCATACTTCTGTATTTTGTGAGGTTGGTAACATGGGAATCTGATCATCTTCACTGTCGGATAAAATCTGCCATCGATGATGATTTTTGGTCCGTGCGATTGATACTGTATCATCGAGATCAATGTCAAATACTTGTTTAGCATCACTATTCGATAATGTGTAACATTCTTGATTATACTCTGTTAAATCTAATTGCGATAGTTCGTAGTCCAAATCATCATCAAAATCTTACATTTTTTGTTGAAAATCACAAATCGGTAACGTATAACTTGCTAAATCACTAACTGAACAACTATTTACTGCAGTCTCCTTCGATGCACAGCGACAAATGACGCGCGGGGGGCAAACACACGTTGCTATAAAATCAAAATGGCCCTGGCGGCGGCGAGCGAGGCGTTCGTTTCGCGCGCTTTTGAAATCAAATGGCTGACAAAATGACTGACGCGGCCCCATTGAGAATTGTATTACAGTGGCGTCGCGTCAGCCATATATGGCAGCCACCATTATTTATTTATTTATTTCACTATTATATTATGTAAAATGTAACGAAAATAGTGAATTAAGACATTCCTCACATTCCGTGGACGTATTATACAAAAAAAAAAAAAAAACAGTTAGTTCATTATTTTGTTAGTACGGCTTTTACTTGTAAACTATCATTTCTTTGAATAGAACGAGAAGACTTTGGCGTTCCTTGATCATCATCAAGAAATTTTAATAAGTTGTAGTACCATAATGTGGGTACATACACGTCATCATAGGTACCAGCTCCAGACCGTATAGAATCTTGTATATTTTCCTTTTCCTTGCGGTAATTTGTACGTAAGGAATTCAACTTTTTGGTTATTAAATCACGGTTGGCGTTTGGTTCTAATTTTTGAAACTATTCCATTAGTTTATTATATGCAGCAGTTTTTTTTTATCCCTGTTGTGATAGTCTTTATTTTTTATCTGCCTAAGACATGGCTACAACTCATTTCCAGCCACCGTGTGTGGGATATCGGTTATTATCCCACCTTATGTGTTTATTGCTTCTCTTAGCGCACGAGAACCAGGATATACTGTTAAGGGGTTTACTAACCCTGGAATGTTTATGGTCGGAGAGACTGAGTATCCAGTATCTTCAACAAGCACTAGCATGATTTTGGTGGGGCCAGGTATGTATACGTTGTGTGCGTTTGGTATGCTTGTGAAATATGATTTGAATTGCTGTGCGCCTTGTCCGTGGTACCGTGCATTCCAACACCAATTCGTTCGACCAGCCCAAATTTCGCTAGATAAGTGCGAAACGATGTACTCCAAGAGCCAGGGTTCGTGTAGGGTGGGAGCGTCTATTGGTATGGCCACCCAAGATATGTCCATTTCCGACAGGGTGTATCCTCCGCTCACAGCAGGGTCTGGGTGTCCTAGAAAGGTGTCCACTCCCTTTAAATGCGCCGCGAATGCGGGCAAAGTTACTGCTATTGTCTGAATAGGTAACCGATCGGCAGGTGCGACGTCGAGTACTCGCATAGTTAACTGTGAGCGAGAACCTGGGACTTGTTGGCGGATGAAGTGCCGATCTAATTTGTCAGAGTACCAGGCGTCTACCGTGCTCGGTTGGGTGTATAGCATAGCCCTCAGGATTGGGGCAGTGTCTATAAAAGACGCGTTGCTGCCGCTCATATGTGATATCAGGTACGCGATTGCTGGGGTGTCCCGGGCGAAGGCGCTTCGTGTGCCAGGGGGCAGCCCCTGCGATGAGGTGCCTCGCTCTGTAGTGTACTGCTCCATGTATAGGTAGCTTTGTGATTTTGGCACTCCTATGGGTTCGGTCCCTTGTATAGATGTTAGAGTGGGGTCTACAGCTCGGAGTGGTATTTTCTTGGGTACACCAGTAGGTGGTGCTTCCTCTGATGCTACTATACTATAATCTGATCCAGCAGAAGATACTCTAGATGGAATTACTTCGATAGCGGTTGGGGGAGCTGATCTGGACCTGACATTTTCCACGTCTCTCTTGTTTAGTTTTGACTCCCGGTATGTCTTTTTCTCAGGTAGCCTTTTCAAAATGGTCCCCTTGCTTGTCATCCACCTCTTGCTATTTTGTAAGTCGTGGATCACTGTGTCTGTCAGGTCGTCTCTGTTACTTATAGCGTCGCTGAGGGCAGTCCCGCGTAGTATTACCGTTTGCTCTGGTCTGGTGTCTGGTTGTGCTGTGTTGGCACGCTCGGCGTTCACGTGCACTCTGGAGCCAAAGGCCACTAAGTTTGATCTTGTTTGGATGTTCCATGTTGTGTAGGCTGGATTGGAGAGGGATCACTACAGAGATCGGAATAAAAACTCAGTAAGCCAAAATAAATCTCTTTTATTCGTTAGTAAATATTTGTTCACCTTTCAGTCGTTTTATTTACACAGTTAAATCACAATCTCTAATTATTTACGGGTTAATCTTCTAATTTATAGTCTCAAATCACGTATTAATCAGAAATCAAAGTTCGCAATAACATTAAGTCTTACTGACAGTTTTACGCACTAAATATACAGTTTTTGGAACACTAGAAGCAAGAACTGAACACTGAGTACTGCAGAGTTTTCACTATTTTCGATGCTGGATCAGGAACTAGAACTGAACTGGTCAAAACCACTAAATTCCCTAGGTCTATACTTTTCAAGCTAGGTAGTGGTCTTGCCGATCTTTTTAATAAAATAACATCTAATCAAATAATGTTGGGATGAGGCCCGATTTTGATTAACCAATCAGAGTCGTCCATTTTACGACCTGACTCCGACAGGTTTCGACAGGACCTGTCGGGCGCGGTTTGATTCAAGACTTCTAACATGACTAAATTACTTTTGTTTACCATTTCAATTCCAGTGATCCTTCCTACGTAATAGGTAACAAATGAGACTTTAAATACTGAATCTACATAAATACAATAAAATATCACCTGAGTTAAGCTAAATAACAATAAAAAACAGGTTATTTACACTTAACATTACTGTTTATGTCAACAAACAATAGAAATCGTTACGTTCTCGCCTGATCGCTACTTATATATGTATATAAAGGCCCACATAACCAAAATAAGGCTCACATAACCACGGTCCACGCATACACGTCCGTGTTGTGGTCGTTAAATGTTTACATTGTGTAAAATGTTTATGTATTATGTAAGGCGTTTATGTAAGGTGTTGGTCATGTGTAATCTCTTTATATGGGTGTCCTGCACACACCGTCATTTCTCAAATATCCAGTGATGTTCGCCATGAGGGCATCGCATTTTCGGTAGGTCCTGAGAAATTCTCACGAACAGCCCTGAATGATCCAAAGTCTTCTTCCCACTTGAAACTACTCGAATCACCCAAAAGAGTATCGATAGCGTTATCCATCTCCGTATCGACCTCGTTTATCAAAGCCTCTACCGGTTCCTCAAGCTCCTCGGAGTCCGGAATTCCATTCCTGACAACTGGTATGGCCGAGACATCGTATACGTCCTCGATATCGCTGTCGGGGTCACTACCATAATCTCTAGCTACCGTCCGTGAAGGCAATTTTTCCCTCGAAGTTGATGATCAATTTCGGAGGAAACGCTTGCCTCAGACATGGCACTAGAGACAAGAGAAGCCAGAGCAACCGTGTTGCTGGCGCTGGCTTTAGTTGGCACCTTCGATGGCCCCGGTGCGTCGCCACCTCGCAGCCTCCTCAACCTCTGCTGGATGAACCCGGGATGTTTAGACTGGAGCTCCATGATCTCGTCGTCGCCCAAGTCTAAATCATCCAGGAGCACTGCCTCATCAGCCCTAGATAAAGATAATACAAATAAATGCAATGTCGTACACCCATGGCACCGTGATAGCCTAGGAGGACTGTGAAGGAAAATTAACTTACCCAATAGGCGAGTCCAGGCTAGGCCTGGACTGCCCTGCTTCGCTGATGTGGACTCTTCCACCTGGGGAATTCTCGATCGGCACCGTCGAATCGGTCAACCCCCAGGTGTTTGGTCGACGACGACAGCTCGAGACCTAAAAAGAAGCAATTACAAATTACACCACTGAAACTAAAGAAATACTGTAGGTAACGCCGCGCTATGAAAAAGACACTCACCGTGGTGGTGAGGGACCGTAAATTTCCCGTTCCGGGGCCTTCCTTATGAGGTCCAATAACAGGGCCCGACGAGCCGAGGGTAGCCGGTTAGGCCCGGGGCTGCCACGGCTGTCCCGGTCATCCCCAACAGGGGTGACGCTTCGAGAACGTAATCATAAAATAAAATGAAAAACATTAGTACTTGTACAATGTTTTGATCACCCAACTCAACCCATAAATGCCTGCTAAGTATAATATAATACCCTGCCTAAGTAAATGCGAAATAACGTAAAAAAGAAGAATTTTTTTTTTTATTTGATCATGAAAAATATATAATCGAAAAATAAAACAATCTTTACATTTGGCTTTCATAGATATGAACACTAAGACAATATTTACGTTATACTGAATATTCAATAATCACAACAAACAAATGATCGAAAAAAAATTTTTGCAGTCTGTACTTTATGCAATGTTTACATTGATATATATGTACTACGCACTAGATGAGGCGTGCCGTACAGTCACTTTACTTCACTTAATTGACCTGCAGGCCGAACACTTTTACATTGATGGCATTAGTGCAGTTTTGACGTTCATGCAGTGTCAGAGCGACGCTTATAAATACAAATTTAAGTGTACTTGGACATATATAATAATTTTGTAGTCAAGTAAGTAAAACCATTGGTTGTTCAAGCAATGTAATAGCTTCTACTATCGTAATAGTACGTTAGAAAAGATATTATTTTATTTAAACTCTTCCCCATTTTACAATCATAGACTAAAACATGCAGATGTTCCCTCCCACAAAAAGCTGAATTAGGTTTTTACCTACAGCTAGTTTACCAAATACAGACTTCGCACGGTCTTTTATACTGTTTGAAATTTTTAAATATTTTATTTAACGCTCTTTCTTTTTTTGTATAATTAATAACAATGTATTTTTTTTTAAAATATATTACGACGAAATGTCAGCAAATCATGAGGTATCAGTTTTCATCGGTAAGTTTTGTTGTTAAGCATGCTGTCATTCGTTAGCACTTAGGTAATACCAGGTACCATATTACGTGCAGGTTAATATTAAATTTGAATTAGGTTCAGTTGAATTTGTAGTCTTATTAGTGATTACTGATTTATTTATTTGTTTTACTGTTATTGAGATCTCGTTTTTACATACACTATAATTACATTTTGAAATAGAATATTATTGTAATGAAGTATTGTAGGCAAGAAACTGTGTCACTTCTGCGGTATAAAAATCTATATAGATGACATGTCATCACACTAAGTTGAACGAAACGCGTAAGTACTAGGAAATGCATGGCGCTTTAGACCTTTTGGTCGCGAAAAAGTATCCTCTATAAGCTGTCTTAGCGCTGTAAGTTTTAAAAGTTTTGTTAGACGACATAATGGCAATCTAGCGCTGCAGCGATTTATTGTTTGAACTTTTCAGTATTTTGACAAATAGTTTATATGAACGTGCTTGTCTATCGCAAGAATATAGGTCGATGAATGTTTACGAATTTGGCGCCATTTTTACCGGTTTATTTTCTTTCAACAACGATTATGATAACAATATGCAATTATATCACTTTGTAGTAACTTCATTATGTTTATAGGTAAATAAACTAACAACTTATGTAGATTTCAAAGCATTTCGAGATAAATTTTGCACTAAAACAAGTCGAAACACGACGGCCATGACGGAAAAAAATACGCATCTTCACAAGTTTCGTCACTTTTTCACTGGCATATTTATTACTTTTCCAAAAACAAACACTTGCTACGTAATCTACACTTATTTCTCAGTAATTCTATATAAATCTTATAAGATTACTCACCGTTTTCTAATTGGTAACATGATTTCCGTCCGCACGCAACCACACGCAACAATGGCTCCAAAAAGTGACAGAAAGCTGAATGACGGATCACTTTATTTTTTTCAATCTTCTTCATTCCATGTATCGATATTGCCAATGGAAAATATTTTAATAGAAAGCGAATGAACTATTCTGTTCAATCAAATAAAGAACGGGTTGCAACTTGAAAATATACGTCACAGAAAAAATATCCAATCGGTGCAAGTCACTCTCGTACACCCGTGTGTACAATTGCGCGATGGGCACTGAACTCTCTCGTACACCCGTGTGTACGAGAAACGCGCGAATACTATCAATAATCCTTTTGGATGTTTAGATACACAGTACTATTTTTAGATAGAAAGGGCATGATTTATGTCTTGGGCGAACAGGAACTAAAAACAAGTCTAATGTTTTTTAAATTTTATTAATAATCAAAATAAATAGTTCATTTTATTTGGGAGCTCTATAACGAGTCCGATTGACAAATTATAATTATAGGTCTTGTTAAACTTCTTGGTCGTCCATGCAGCAGCAGCACCACCCACAGGACGACCAAGAAACTTGACAAGACTTTTTATTATTTATTTATTTTTTATTTATTAGCCTGTTCTGTCCCACTCCTGGGCAAAGGCCTCCCTCCACGCTTTCCATTGCTCGCGGGCCCGCGCTTCTTGCCAGTTCTGCAGGAATCCGTCTAGCTCATCCCGCCATCTCCTTCGCGGCAATACTACGTCTTTAAAAATTCTTATTGAGGATTCACAGTAATTGTTTGTGTTATTCCCTCGTGTTAGAATACCAGAGCGATATGCTAAACACCACTCCTCACGCCGACTCCATAAACTTGTTAAATGTTTTTCAAGCTTTTTATTTTTCTTAACTTTCTCCTCATTTGATAAATCATACATTCTAATTTCGGCTTCTTGCATTGTATTGGCATACATTACAGTACGGAATTTTTTCATAACTGATTGCCGATCTTCTTTAATAACTTCATGTTCACTTTGCCACAACCAACGCCAAAGAGCTTGATTTACATGAAATATGCAAAGAAGTAATCTGCTGTTTGGAAATACTGTGCGTAAGGCATTCCTTTCTGCGCTGCTATCATCAGTCATTACGATTTTTGGTTGAAAAACCTTCTGGCAAGTCTCCTCTAAATAATCTTTTGCACATTGAAATGAATGTGTATAATTTTCCTGAGATTGACTCGTGTGCAAAATGACAACAATAGGTAAAGCACCAATTTTCGTTGCAGCAAAGATAAATGTAACACAGGCATTTGTTTGATCACAAGATCCACTTGTATCCATAAACACCATTTCATCAGCCAAACCAGCCATGAACACTCTTTGCATAATAGGCGTTATTACAACACACACACTTGGTTCTTCCTTTAAATATATCTCTACATTTATTTTAGAAAACTCAATCTTCTTTCGTTTTAAAACTTCAATTATATCACCGATGTCTCGCGTTCCGTAGGTTCGGCGACGCCATTGTTCATACAGATGAATAACTTGGCGGTCGCATGGATTTTTTTGTGCATTAGATAAAGTAATGTAAGCATTCTTCTCACATCCTTCAATGATAGCTATTTCATGATACAATTTTGCTGCTGCAGCTGTCATCCCACCTTCAAAATACGATTCAAATTGTTTTATCGTGTCTTCGGAACAACGCAGTAGGCTCAATGCTTGGGCGACATTGACTCGGTGGGAATGATTATAGTTTATCTCTATTAGAACATTCAGTCCCCGTTTCATTAGTTGCGAATTTTTTATCGTACTCTTTGTTACTTTTAAAAATTTTATCCCAATATTTGCTCTACAATTATAGTTTCTAGTCACACCTTTCTTTTTATCTTTGGTTTTGTTTCTTTCCGAAAGATGACAAATAAATACTTTTCTGAAATCATATCGTATCTGCTGAGAATATCGTCTCAACATAATCCAATTTGTTTGCGTTGCCTCCGAAAACTTTTCAATGAAATAACCACACTTTTTGTCATAATCACCTTCACAAGATAAAGAGCATCGAATTTTACATTGGTAATTATCATTGTCTCCATCATATTTTACGACTTCAAAATTGTTTACAATACCACTAAGTATATTCTTCAATAGTTCCATATTAATCGAAAGCACACTCTATAAACATAACCTCAAAATGTTCTAATAGTGTAACTAAAGTTTGCTTTGTATTTATTTATCACGATCACAAGATAAAGTTGGTTTGTTTATTGTTCACAATATTACCAATTTATCTTTTAATAGTTCCATAATCTAATATTTAATTATTTAAAAGCACACTTATTTCAAACGCTGCACAGTGGAAAAACAAACGAATGATAATGCGACTGGCGAAGTGACGAGACGCGAGCGAAGTTGTTTACGCGCGAACTTCATGGCTAAGTTCCATGCATCGCCTTGAACACGTGTTTGGAAGAACAGTTGGCGTTGCAAACCCGTGCGCGATTGGAGGATACGTGCCTTGGATTGAACACGATTTTGTAAAGGCAGTTAGCGCGACAAACCCGTGCGTGTTTCAAGACAGTACTGCCTCCTAATAAACACGGAAATGGAAATACGCGGACGGATTAGGTATAGCGTTGTTGATTGGAATATTATTATGTAATGGGTTCGTGTTTTGTGTTTCGTTAGTTTGCGAGTTTAGCATCGTTGTGGGTTGTGTATATTGGAATGTATGATTGTTGTTATGATTAGAAGTTTGTGTACGATCGATGTGTAGTAGTGAATGATGCTTACCATTACATAATCTGCATAGGGATGATCGGCAGCTGGGCAACGCGTGCCCCGGTCGGAGGCAGTTAAAACAAAGGTGGAGCTTGCGTACTACATTAGAGCGTAACCTAGTATTTAGGGCCAAGAACTTAGGACACTGAGTAATAAAATGTTTAGCCTTACAGTTAGGGCAATTCCCGTGATTACCAGTCGACGAACTTTGACCTCGCTGGCTGCTTTCTGGGTGGGACGTGGTTAGAAGACTTTACCTTGGTGGTTTTTCGGTATCCATCCTGGACGTCATAAATTCGAGTAGGTCCGCTCGCTTACGAAGGAAACTCTTAAAGTCCTGTAACGAAGGCAAATCCTTTGAGTTGATGTGTTCCTCCCATTTTTTTTTTCATTGAAATAGGTAGTTTAGCAACAATGAAATAAATTATTATAAGATCCCACTCGTCCACTGATATGTTGAGTGTACGTAGTGACCTTAGATGCTTGGAAATGTTATCAACAGTAGACCTTAAGGCTTGGGAGGTCTCTTGAATTTGATCTATATCAAAAAGTGACTTTAAATGAGTAAAAACTAATAACCGAGGGTTATTGTATCGCTCGCACAAAAGCTTCCAAGCCATAGAATAATTATCTGCAGTGTATTCTAGTGACGTAACCACCTCCAGTGCACTATCCTGCAAACAACTACGCAAATATTTGAATTTTTGAATGGGCTTAAGCGAGCTTGAGTGCACTAATGCTTCAAATGTTTCACGGAACTCTAACCACTCTTTATAGCTACCACTGAAGGTAGGTAAAGTTATCTCAGGGAATTTAATGGAGTCAGAACAATCATGAGAATGTTCATGCTTCCTATCATGTGGAATTTCGGGCTTCTTCTTAGACGCAATAATTAGGTTTGCTTTAGCGACATTTTTATAAAAAGAATTTTCAAAATTTTGTCGCTCAGCTGACAAGGCTTCTGAATCGGAACATGAAAGCTCTATATATATATATATATTACAATATGTCCCCTTTTGTATGTTTTTTTTTTCCTATTTTATTCTACTTTTTTATTTTATGCTAAATTGTATGTGTTTTTTTTTTTCATTTTGTATGTAAAAAAAAAGAATTGTAGTAATAATCTTTTTTTATCTCTTTTAATAACGAATATGTAATATTGTGTAAGCTGTGCGTACCTATAATAGGCATGCATACCAGTGTCATGATTTTAATATTTTGTTTATAAAAAAATCCTGTATGTAATGCTGTTGGTGTGCCAATAAATAAATAAATAAATAAATAAAAGGGTTTGGTATTGATCAAACCCGTCAAGAACGGATTGTATTTTACTTGTTCGTAGCTCTAAGTCTATAAGGGTCGTTCTCAAAAAAGTGGCACCGCTCAAAATAAATTTTACAATTTAGGAAAATGTGTTGTTTATTGAGTTTTTTAATGAAAATCCATTCAGGGCGTTTCTCTAATCCTTAATTGATTTAAGGGAATAAAAAATTGACATAAATAGACAAAATACAGCAATTAAAAAAAACTACTTTACAGGTTAAAGAGATATTGTACAGGTTAAAGAGATATTGTACAGGTTAATGAAAAAACTGTTCAGGTTAAAGAGAATGTAACAAGTAAATGAAAGAAACAGCAATTTAATCATACAAAATCAGATTTTATTATAAGCTCAAACAATAACTGTTACATTGAAAAGATCAGCTTTACAATTAAGAAAAAGTAAAAAAAATCTAACTCGATGTCATCTTATTATAATTTCTGTCGATACATTTAGAGAAATACAATTTCAAAAACCCAAATCTCTAAAAAAAAATAGGAATTTTCTTCTTATCTAATCAGTCAGACAATATAAAATTTAAAAATAACGGTAATAAAATAAAGAAACTTCTTATGAACAATTAATCTTTGGATTATTTTTTGGTTCTTGAAAAAAATCACATTAAATCAGACCAATTTTTTAAAATATATCGTAATCGGAATCACTATCACTATCAGTAACATGCTTAGAAGTATTCAAAGAAAACTCCGTTACATTTGCTGGCCCTTCATTTAAAATCCTATCTAGAGTACTCCTTTGAAGTTCTGGTGGTAATTCCATTTCAGAAAGTGCTGAAAATGGTGTAGATCTATGTAGAACAGTTACAGATTCTTCTGCAACACTCGTGCCAGGGGTAATAAAACTGTCATCATCCAAATCATTGAGCTCCATACAAGACGCTAAAACTCGAGCAGTGGCCACAGCAGAAGCTCTCATTGTTTTTTTGCGTTTAGGCTTCGGTGTGCTGACTTGTTGCCTTATAACATCATGGAAGCCAAGGTGTTTACCATGCTTACAATATTCGGCTTTAGTTAAACAAGTTTTTTTGGTACAGCTAAGGCGTCTTAAAGCGACAGATGAACTTTTTGTATTACACCATACAATCTGACGAACTTGTTGCGTTCCTTTAAATGGCAGTAATGTATTGGGCAATAGCAAGTCTTTTTCAAAGATTTTATATTCGGAAATAGTTTCTATTACGATGTTTTTAATGTTTTGTTTTAATAATTGGGAAAAACTTTCGAAGTCTGGTACGTCAGCGCCATGATTTACACACGCATCAGCAGTACGCTTTATAACAGCTCCAAATCCATCTGGAGCTCCCTTGCCATGGCCGGATTCCGAGTAATTCCAAGTGACACATTTAAGCTGAGGATTACTCCATCTGAGAGCGGTTATAACATAATAAATTTTGTAATTCCGATACTGACTGCTTGCAGAATCGGAAAGAATATGAAAAGTTTTAACTTGCGGAGCACGGTTTTTTAAAAAGTCTATAATTGGTTCTAAATGAGCCCATACAGCTGCTGTATCATGTCTCAGATTTGGATTGATAGTAGCAAAACATTGAGACTTTTTCAGTCCATTAACGTCAAAAAAATAAAGCACACTAGTGTGGATAGTTATTTGGGGCTTACTGGCACCAAAATGCGCCGATTGAATTTCTTTCGAGTACGCGCACTTATAATTTTCCGAATAATCAACATGAATAACAGCTTCATCGTTTTTTAATTGGTCTTTTATATTTTTTATTGCCTCTTGTTGACTAACAATTCTCCCACAGTGTTCCATATACTTGTCTATTATCTCTTCGTAGTGCCTGATGGCTTCTTTAGGTTTCGTCACTACTTTCTGTTTTTTAACCAACCTTATAGTTTTTTCGCTTCTATTTTGTACAATACATTCAGTCTGAGTTCCATGTCCAATAGCAGAAATCTACAGCATTGTCAGATATCAAATATTGAATAGTTTTGTTTTTGCAGCTTACACATTCACGAAATAGGCATTCAGCATTATATACATTACAGCAAATACTTTTAAGAGCCCTTTCACATTTCGGCATTACGCAAATTTAGGTATTTTATGCATCGAGCGGGCGGCGAACTACGTGAGCGATATTTTCATTCATGCTTCTAGCAGTCTCGCTCGCACTATGATATTGTGTATACGGCGGCTAAACGATCTTGATCTTTCGTAATTGAAGTATTGAGAAAGAGGTTAGAAGATGGATATTTTTTTTAAATGTCGTTTTAATTTAAATATGTTCAAACAAATATTTTTAATATTCTGCAGTATTCGATAAACAATCGATTCTAATATATACTATTCATAGCAAAAATAGATTTTTAAAGTTGTATATAATTATTTTTAATTCATATAAATTAGTGCTCGACTGTGATCCAACCTGATGGTAAGCAGTGATGCAATCGTTGATAACTAGTTTATTAAGTGTATTTTCAGTCTAGCCTTAATTTTATGGTAGTATGGTTGAAATCTTATCGAATAAATGAAACAACAAAATGTATTATTTATTTTATTATTTGGTACAGTCAGACATCATATTTTTACATCAGAAAAATATTTCCCGCAAAGGCATTGATCGATCTTTTCTTGAGTCGATAACTTCTGGCAGTACACATTTTTCATAAAAAGCTTTTAATTTGGGTAACATTTTTAACGACAAAAATTCGTCGTCTTTGTAGATTGTTATAGTTTTTACAGGAAAGTCTGGTCCAGTCCATATGGCAAGTATACAGACATTTTTATTGGATATATATATAAAGCTGTCCTTGAATTTGGTAGAACCAGTCATGACTTTAACTAGTCTAACTTTAATAAGTTCACTATCTGGTATACTAGTAAAGTGTGAACTTTATACTAATTGAAATATTATTTCAATTAGTATAAAGTTCACACTTTATTATAACTTCAATATAACGGTACATTATACCGTTCGAAAATAAATATTTACAAAGATCAAAAACTGCGTTCGTAGTTCACACGCACACAATAGCAATGCGGCAGCGTCTACGCGACAGTCGGCGCACACGACGGTAGTCACGGTAGTATCGGAACGAAAGCGCGCGGGAAAGAAACTGACATAGGTCCTACCTCGACAAGCGCTCGCGCGATACTAATCGCAGATGACCGGCGCAGTGAAATATAAAGTGTTTTTATTTATTTTATTAAAACATAATAGTAGCGATTTAAAAAATAAAAAAAATACTATAGTTTAAGCAAATGTTGATGATTATTTTGGTATAAATTTGAAGTTTAAATAATGTAGAACTTTGGAGATATTGGAGCTTGTTTTGAAGCCTTTTCGGTAGATAATTGAATTACGTAGTTTTTTTTTTTCTTTACATAAAAGGCATATAACGAAAATATTACCTGTTATGATTGAAGTATAAGATATTTGAGAGCTAATAATATTTTTGTTTTTGACTGATATTTAGTAGAATCTCAAAATTAGAGCTCAGAAATGATGTCTCCGTGAATTTTTGCCGAAACATGTATCGGGAGAAAGCTTATTACTAAATAATTAAATAATTAATCTAAAATCAGTTTTGAGGTAATTGTAGTAGAGAAAACGAACTATATTAACCAAGAAATTGTTATTTCATAAAACGAACATAAAACCTAAAATTTCAACGTAGAAAACTTGCAATTTCGTGTTTTTTTGTAATACGCCTCTTAAGAAGATTCGTGGGATCTTTGTGCTCAATTATTTTATATTTGTGAAGTGCAGATACTAAAAGCTGAAAATTTTCGTGAATGACACAGAGACAAGTGTCTCGTGGTTTTTTAGAAGCTGATAAAATCCAGAATGGTCTAAATCGACAAAATGTAGCAAAACTTAAAGTGTACGTATGTGACAAGTTAATTTTTTATGAAGATTACCAAGAGAATCATTTAAATAACGTTTTTGTACCTTTACACCTTCTTTCTTAACGTATTCCTTTTTTCCAGCAGCGCAGCTACTATTTTCGTCATCTGAAAGGAAGGTTTTCACATCGTTCTTCTTTTGCAAAACTGGCACGTTTTTAGATTGTCCATGTCGTCTTCTAAATACACTCTTGAACCTTCCCTTTAATTTGGTCGCTTGAATAGACTTTTCGAGATGTGGTTTTAGACTATTTGAAATCATTTGTTTCATCTTATATGATTTGATACTCTTGTAAGAACGTAATAAACTCTCCGCAAATGAATTTTCATCACTAGTATTAGATTGAAGTTGAACAGTATCTCTAGGAGGTTGCACGACTGAGTTATCCAGCGGAATATTGTCTCTAAACCTGGCGTTCTCAAAGGTGGTTGATGAATTTCGTTTTTCTTGAAGTGGTTGCAATCTTGAAATCTTTTTTCGATAGGCATCATTTAATTTAATAACCGATTGTAATTTAAGTCGTAAGGATGCTATTTCCTTGTCTTTTTTATAGCGCAACTTTCTCACTAAGCGTTGGGCGTTTGGTGAAACGATCCCAGAACTGACTGAAGAGCCTTGTGAAGTAGCAGGACTAACTTCTCTTGACCTAGTAATTCTCCTGCACTCAAAATTACCCTGTGTCCCTTTTGCTGCTTCTTCAACATGGCAATCAACTGCATTATCAATATTATCGATATTGATATTTTCAATATCGCTGGAAGGTGGACTGTTGCATTCAATAAAGCGTTGTATTTTTTGCGTTGGTAAGATTTTTTTGCATCTTCTCTCCACTTCCTTCTGAGCATTTTCTGATCTCTCGGTGTTAAACTATTTATAGATACTACTTTTCCTTCCTTTTTTCGTTTTTCGTACTTTGCTTTATTTTTTTCTTTATATTTTGCATAGAGCTCTGGATTATTTTTGATTTTTTCATATATTTTTTTTTCAAGTTCTCTTTTCCTAGCTAAGATATCTTCTTTTTTCTTATTTTTTGGCATTTTACCTTTGAAAAACAAACACATAAGTTAGAATAAGACTCTTAGGCTACTAATAAGCATTTTTTAAATAATAATTAAGCCCTAATTAGAAACTTTCTCGAATTAACACAACATCACGTGAATATTAAATAAACATCCAGCAGGGTCGATGCCCGCTAGGACAGCGGGGATTTTTTTAAAAGGTAGCCCGTAGTCCTAGAACGGAAAGGTCAACCGAGTGACACATGGGGTGTTTTAATCAGTAAAAGTCTGTAGCGACATCTATGTCGTCACAAATGAACTAATCCTGCATCGCGCAAGTAAGATTCGCGGCGCGATTGGAACATATAGAACAAACCCGAATTCATCTAGCGGGCAATAGCCCACCAGACATAACACCCGTCTGGTCGGAGGATCCTCCCTTTTCAAAGGGGGTATGTGGGACTTTACTCTCTGTTCCACTACCCCCAAACTGGTGACCCTCGACAAAGAACGTCAGCGCAGCCTTCGTGCAGCAACTACTTCGTGACGTCATCATCACTTCCTCAAGCTTTCGAGCAGCGAGCCATACAGCCAGCACCCACGGCTATATGGGTATCCTGACCACCAGCATGACTACTTGGTCATACCTGGTCATCACCCTCAGCCTCATCAGCGACCTTGGCTAAGCACCTGCACCTTCGGCCAGTCACATGAAGAGCCTTGAAGAACCTCTCCTGGTCGACGATAGCAGTCAAGCCCTACGTCGCACAGCACCGCTCCGACTCACTGGAGCCAGCCGCACTACTCCGACTCACTGGAGCCAGCCGCACTACTCCGACTCACTGGAGCCTGCAGCATCGTATCCCGACTCACTGGGATAGCACCACCCCGACTCACTGGGGCATCACCGCAGACAGTTCCGACTCACCGAGAACTATGCGGAATCCGGTTCCGACTCACTGGAACCAACCTCCATTGGCTTGGCACGCAGGCACGCATCACACGACGCATCAAGAAGCATCAAGAACCATCGATCTCCGATCTCCGGAGGGGAGTGATGTAGCGACATCTATGTCGTCACAAATGAACTAATCCTGCATCGCGCAAGTAAGATTCGCGGCGCGATTGGAACATATAGAACAAACCCGAATTCATCTATCGGGCAGTAGCCCACCAGATATAACACCTGTCTGGTCGGAGGATCCTCCCTTTTCAATGGAGGTATGTGGGACTTAACCCTGTGTTCCACTACCTCTAAAAGTCTGACATGCCCTCTCGCTCCACCCTCGCACCAATTAGCAACTAAATTTAACTAGTCCACCATAGTTTTATTAAACAATAACAGGGAAAGTCTCTTTAACCTGGTAGTAATCTCAATAACCTGTGCTTTCCAAACAGGTTAAAGAGATACAGGTTAATGAAAAAAATATGGTTTTGATGTGATAACAACAAAATGGTGTCGTTTTTGGAGTTTAGACCTATAAAATAATAAAAAGGCAGTAAATTACTTAATCTAACGTTTGCCCTCGCAAAGTAGTTAAGCCGCAAATAAAAATATGAAAGTCAGATTATAGAGAACATACCTGTTACAAACTCCGATTCAAGCAATTCGTCGTTATTTCTAAAAAAATGGCGCCAATGCCGACACTTCTTTCCTTGGCAATGGTTAGTCCGACACTGCCTGATCAGTTTGCGCGGGGGTGGGATGTTGAGTTAGTAATAGTGTTTGTGTGATGTGCGTTAGTGTGCAAGCACAGGTTATGGAGAAAATCACTCCGGACAAGATTTGAAAATGAATAACTCGCAAATTATGTTCATTATTAATATATTGTGTAAAATAAGTATAATTTCTTAAGATACAGTTTAGTATTTTGATAATTTTGAACCTATATTTTACATATTTATTTTTTTATGTTTATTTAAAGTGTGACTCTTTGCGTTTGGACACGGCAGGTTAAGGAGAAACAGGTGTTACAATTTTATTTTGCTGTTAGAATATCACTTCGGTTTTCTTAATATTACTCAGCCTCTGTGTGAAAAACCTCTTTAAGTACAATATTGTGTAGAATGTATTGATACACATTTCCACTAAAAACCGCCTGACAGGTTACAGAGCCACTTTTTTGAGAACGACCCATAACTTGATCAGCAGTTATTTTTGTAAAATCTGGGTTCAAATTATTAAGAAATTTGATAAACAAAGTAAGCTTGCCCTTGTAAATACCTCTTTGCTTTTTCCACTCCTTGATTTGATCTGCATTTTCTGATTCAGAATCCGACATAGTGGAAAATTAAATTAACAATAAAATAGGCAAAAATACTAAGGCGAGAGGGGAAAAAGGGACAAATTGGATGGGGAGAGAAAGGAAACCAGCTCACTTTACTCACGGTTTTTACCAGTTTTCTTGATTCTGCTGCTGCCTCTTTGCCGATGCTGCTTCTGCTTACGATTTAGGTGTCTTATCGTACCAGATATATCGAAGTGAAGATTGGTATTTGATGATTGATTCGCTAGTAGGTAGATGGATGCTCTCGCGTGGCACGGCACTCCTATGCCCGCGCGCCTTTCCCAGCGCGCCACGTGCTCGATTGCGAGCGTATGGAATCGGACGAATGTAGAAAATGTGGCCAAACCACAGCTCGTCCACCGATGCACCGTAGATTGATGTGTGTAGCGTGGCACGGCACTCCAATGCCACGTGCGTTTCTTCCTCGGGTTTTCTTCGCGCCACGTGCTCGATTGCGAGCCTCTGGGTCGTGGCGAGCTTGGAAGGAACCACAGCTCCTTGGCGATAGACCTTGCCACCCGCAGTAGACGCCGCCAGCAGTCCACGTGGCCACGTGCTCGCACGTGGCGTGATTGCCGCGGTTAACTCTACCGCGCCGCTTCGCCGCCTCGAAGAAATCCTCCTGCCTTTACAATTTACGAAGTAATACGAAGGTTGCAGATTCTTGGGTCACCAGCAATGTCGCAGAATAGGGGAAAATAAATAGGCCGGAGGACAATATACTTGATGTATTGCTTCTATGGTGACGGTGGTTGAAAGAGAGGGAATCCTTTGTTTCAACAGGTTTTATGCTTTTTAGTAACGCCCTCTATTCTCAAACTGAACTGAGCAGCGCCATCTGTGCGCTGTCGTGTGAACTATTAACGAGACATGATTGTCTAGATAAAGGACTAAAGATTAAGGTTTCTTTAGTAGTAATATTTATATTTGAGATTAGATGGCGCTTTAACAGTTGGATATTCGCAGCGGACATACAGCGACCTTCATGTCCAATATAACAATGCACTCAGGGTACTGTTGGGGCTGCTGTGGCGTTGTAGTGCGTCAGGGATGTTTGCTGAGGCGCGGGTTGATGGCTTTGCCGCCATATTCAGGAAGTGATGCGCCTCCCTGCTCACTCGCGTTCGTGGCAGCACCAACACTATACTGAGTGTTTTTGCAGATAGGTGGGAGTCCCCCATGTTGCAAAGATGGGTGCGACTTCATGTCAAAGTGTAGTTGTGTTTTGTGTTGTTAATTCCTACTAACAGTAGTTTTAAGATAATTGTTACTAACAGATTATGGACTTCGTCCGAAATAAATGTTTTATATTATACATATATATATAACGAATCCGATTGACAAATTATAATTATAGGTCTTGTTAAACTTCTTTGGTCGTCCATGCTAGCAGCAGCACCACCCACAGGACGACCAAGAAACTTGACAAGACTTTTTATATTTATTTATTTTTTATTTATTAGCCTGTTCTGTCCCACTCCTGGGCAAAGGCCTCCCTCCACGCTTTCCATTTCTCGCGGGCCCGCGCTTCTTGCCAGTTCTGCAGGAATCCGTCTAGCTCATCGCGCCATCTCCTTCGGGGTTGCCGCGACCCCGTCGCACTGTCTCAGGGCGCCAACTTTGTACTATTTTAGCCCACAGTTTGTCGGGCATGCGGCAAACGTGTCCTGCCCAGTCCCATTTCAGTTGGGCAGCCTTTTGAGCAACATCAGCTATTTTGGTTTTGACAAGACTTATAATTACAATTTAGGAGTTCGGTAAGAGCTCCCTGACCCGCCGCTGCCGGCGGAGCTCCTGCTCCTCTCCTCGATCCGCCCTCTGCTGGGCTATCAGCGCCTCGCGAAGCAGCATCCTCAGCCGGCGTTCCTCGGCTCTCCTTCTGTAAAATATTTAGTACAGATTCATGTACATCATAATAAATGGTCTGATATCGCAAAAAAAAGACCCGCCCCAGCTTCGCACGAGTACAAGGGTGATATTAAATATATTATGCATGTAATATACATATAAATCCTCTTGAATCACCATCTATTTAAAAAAAAACACACCAAAATCCGTTGTGTAGTTTAAGATCTAAGCATGCCTACGTAAGGACAGACAGCGGGAAGCGACTTGTCAGCTCATATCATGATCAGAACAAGTCCACAAAAAGATCCTTTAAGAAAGTTCATTTATAAGCATTCATTTTTTAAATGAAGCTGAAAATTGAATAGTTTACAACTAGATCTACTTACTCGTCATCCGCGGTCGCGGCACGGAGCGTAGTCGTGCTGCCGTCTTCGCGGGCGCGGCCGCAGCAATCAGCAATTATAAAAAAAAGGATATTCAAACCATGCAAGAACTAGATTACATGCAGACACATTCACAGCAAAATATCAATCAAGATTTTTCATTAGTATGCCCAAAGCCCAAAATATTCCACGTTTTTTTTTGCCACACCATGTTAGTATAACACTTCGCCATATCGTCTCACCGATCGTCATCCTCCGATCGCAGCATCGTCATACCGCCGCGGACCGCCGTAATCCCTCATCATCATCGTATGGATGGATAAGTCTGCACATAAAATAAGAACCACTTGAATCTGCCATATCTTTACGTAAATACCACCGTGAGTTGCAGTTTATAATTCAATGTAACTTGCTGCACCTCGTTTTAAAACTTTGGTAGGTATTTGTATTCCACAATGATTGGACTTACCGGTTCGCAACGTTGCCCATCTTCGTAGAGTGGTTTGTGCTACGATGCGAATTAATCTGCAAAAAATCAATAAAAAATTTAATTCAACATTAAAACAACAATAGTAGTCGCTCAAAATTCAAAAACTAAGGAAATGTAGAATTTATACTTATATAATTTTTAGAGCCACGAGTGCGTGCCACGTGCCAGTCCAGTTTTAAAGTTTTGACCACAGATACTCGTAGTTTAGTTGTACCAACATTCACTAAAAACAATCAAGTTTTGATGTCGCGTGTCGTACGTTTCTACACTTTTATATTATTTAATAAATTTATTCCCTTACCGATGGGCTAGTCATTTATATACATATATTTAGATTAATTTATTTATTGGAAAAATATTATAATCATATCGGTTAAATAAGTAAAAAGTCAAACACAGAAAGACGAAATTAGAGTGTGCCAATATTTAAAAAGTAACTTATCCGGAAAGTTTGTTTTCTGGAACTTAATAAAATAAGAATTGCTTGGGAAGTCCTCACGTAATATACGTTAACTCGGTTTACGAATATTTAAAAAAGAGGTTTTAATTTATTCAGATATTACACTATTGAAAAGTAAATTTTAAGTGCGTCAAATTGTTTGATCCCATTCATAAACTAACCATTGCATAAATGTTTGCACTGGTATCCTCTTTCATTGTGTTCATAAAATTTGTAAACATGCAGAATTTGGTGATAATGTCATTTTAATCGTTTTTAGTAATCGTAATTTATTATCAGAAATATTTTAAGTCGAGATTCTGGTTGACGACAATTTTTCTCAAAAACTTTTAAGAATTAAAAAAAAATCCCGTTATTCCTGGAACAAGTTTCGTGAAATATTCGAGCAAATCACGAAACTACCAAATGCTTACAGAGTTTTCAGACGTTATCTCTCCGTTTTCGCGTTGCCTCTCCATCATTCAAATTTTATAAACACAATGAAAGAGAACACCAGTGCAAACATTTATGCAATGGTAACATTCTTAGTTTATGAATGGGATCAAACAATTTGACGCACTTAAAATTTACTTTTCAATAGTGTTAATATCTGAATGAATTAAAACCTCTTTTTAAAATATTCGTAAACCGAGTTAACGTATATTACGTGAGAACTTCCTAAGCAATTCTTATTTTATTAAGTTCCAGAAAACAAACTGTCCGGATAAGTTACTTTTTAAATATTGGCACTCTCTAATTTCGTCTTTGTGTGTTTGACTTTTTACTTATTTAACCGATATGATTATAATATTTTTCCAATAAATAAATTAATCTAAATATATGTATAGAAATGACTAGCCCATCGGTAAGGGAATAAATTTATTAAATAATATAAAAGTGTAGAAACGTACGACACGCGACATCAAAACTTGATTGTTTTTAGTGAATGTTGGTACAACTAAACTACGAGTATCTGTGGTCAAAACTTTAAAACTGGACTGGCACGTGGCACGCACTCGTGGCTCTAAAAATTATATAAGTATAAATTCTACATTTCCTTAGTTTTTGAATTTTGAGCGACTACTATTGTTGTTTTAATGTTGAATTAAAATGTTTATTGATTTTTTGCAGATTAATTCGCATCGTAGCACAAACCACTCTACGAAGATGGGCAACGTTGCGAACCGGTAAGTCCAATCATTTATTTATTTATTATTATACACTTCATTGTACATACTTATTAAAATATACAAAGGAAAACCATTTAATTAAAGCACATACAATGAGCGGCCTTATCGCATTCCGCGATTTCTTACAGGCAACCAGGAATGGAAAATAATTTTCGGGACATGATATGGGGCTGTCACAATAAGCACCAACACTTATTACAAAGTACAATAATAGAAAAACAGATAAAAACATATGCTATATAATAGATACATAAATACATACATACCAAAAAATATTCAATAAAAAGAAATGGGAACTTTCGATAATCATCATTGTGCAATACAAATACCTACCAAAGTTTTAAAACGAGGTGCAGCAAGTTACATTGAATTATAAACTTCAACTCACGGTGGCATTTACGTAAAGATATGGCAGATTCAAGTGGTTCTTATTTTATGTGCAGACTTATCCATCCATACGATGATGATGAGGGATTACGGCGGTCCGCGGCGGTATGACGATGCTGAGATCGGAGGATGACGATCGGTGAGACGATATGGCGAAGTGTTATACTAACATGGTGTGGCAAAAAAAACGTGGAATATTTTGGGCTTTGGACATACTAATGAA
This sequence comes from Leucania comma, assembly GCA_958295575.1. NCBI lineage: Eukaryota > Metazoa > Arthropoda > Insecta > Lepidoptera > Noctuidae > Leucania > Leucania comma. The sequence goes on along the minus strand of OY282492.1, from coordinate 4,838,240 downwards.
AAATCTTGATTGATATTTTGCTGTGAATGTGTCTGCATGTAATCTAGTTCTTGCATGGTTTGAATATCCTTTTTTTTTTTAATTGCTGATTGCTGCAGCCGCGCCCGCGAAGACGGCAGCACTCGCAGCACGACTCCGCTACGTGCCGCGACCGCGGATGACTAGTAAGTAGATCTAGTTGTAAACTATTCAATTTTCAGTTTCATTTAAAAAATGAATGCTTATAAATGAACTTTCTTATAGGATCTTTTTGTAGACTTGTTCTGGTCATGATATGAGCTGACAAGTCGCTTTCCGCTGTCTGTCCTTATTGGGGTGTTTTTTTTTTTTTTTAAAAGATAGTGATTCAAGAGGAAGGGTTATATGTATAAAACATGCATAATATATTTAATATCACCCTTGCACTCGTGCGAAGCTGGGGCGGGTCTTTTTTTACTATATCAGACCATTTATTATGATGTACATGAATCTGTACTAAATATAATTATATTTTACAGAAGGAGAGGAGAGGAAGGAGGAGAGAGGGGAACGCCGGCTGAGGATACTGCTTCGCGAGGCGCTGATAGCCCAGCAGAGGGCGGATCGAGGAGAGGAGCAGGAGCTCCGCCGGCAGCGGCGGCGCCTCCGTGAGGAGGAACTCCGCCAGATACAAGACCACTGTTGGAAGGCGGTGATCGCAGGGGAGGCCCTTCGCCCTCGAGGTCTCGTGGAAGAGGCCCGCCGTCCTCGCGGACGCGCGGTCAGGGAGCTTTTACCGAGCTTCTAAATTGTAATTATAAGTCTTGTCAAAAGCAAAATAGCTGATGTGGCTCAAAAGGCTGCCCAACTGAAAAGGGACTGGGCAGGACACGTTTGCCGCATGCCCGACAAACTGTGGGCAAAAATACAGGCCCTGAGACAGTGCGACGGGGTCGCGGCAGACCGCGAAGGAGATGGCGCGATGAGCTAGACGGATTCCTGCAGAACTGGCAAGAAGCGTGGGCCCGCGAGAAATGGAAAGCGTGGAGAGAGGCCTTTGCCCAGGAGTGGGACAGAACAGGCTAATAAATAAATAATAAAAAGTCTTGTCAAGATTCTTGGTCGTCCTGTGGGTGGTGCTGCTGCTGCTAGCATGGACGACCAAGAAGTTTAACAAGACCTATAATTATAATTTGTCAATCGGACTCGGTATAGAGCTCCCAAATAAAATGAATTCTTATGTGATTTTTAATAAAATTTAAAAAATATAAGACTTGTTTTAGTTCCTGTACGCGCAAGACATAAACATCCAAAAGGTTTATGAATAGTTTTACACAATAATCACGCTCGAACTTGGTACGACGGTTTGGCCAGTCGTGCCAGGTCAAGCATACTAATTAGTGCTTACACTATGTACGGACGGACCAAGACCTTGGTACGACGGTTCTGGTCCGTCGAAAAAAGGCATGACCGCTTGTTCACAAACCCATACTGCCGTCCCTACGAAAAGTGCAATAACTAGGTCAAACCTGATTTCGAGATAAACGCTGTAAAAGATTTTATTTTGATTGTATCTCCATCACTATACATGGTATCGGATTGAAACTTTCACTACACGATGTAAAACAATGTAGAGAATATTATGTGGTTCTTATGTTTGTTCCTGCATTTATTCCCGATATAAAAACCAATAAATACAATAATGGTAAGTATTATTACTATGTAGAAAGAATGTTTACTAGTCATAACCGCAACAAGTAACCTATTTATTGCACTAATGGTTAGGAAACCAACATGATGCATTTTTGACTAGCAATTCATTTTTTTTTTAACTGCTTCCTAACCAAATATGCATTAAGCTTCTTATTTATTGCGGTTTTCATTAGTAAGAGACAAGTTTAAAACGCCAAAGTTTTAACTTGTTACTATTACAAAAACAGAGATGTTACACTTTTATGTCAAATACCTATGAATAAACAGAAGTTTGCAAAACATTATTTTACCTCTTACCGATTTAGCATGAAACTGTTTTCGGTAAAGTCAAGTCTACTCATAATATCTGCGTTCAGTTGTGTTTTTAAAATAATGTGAAATTGGTTATATTTATAATTTAATGAATAAAAAATAATTTATCATATTAAATCTTTTTTATTTCTAACTAAAAAAGTACAATCACAATGGCAATCACTTCGCTATTTTACTTATTAATTCTGGTCTATTAGCCAGCATTTAAAATTCAACGATTACTACAATTAAATAACAAACATTTCAAAATTAATCTTAATAGTAGTTAAAGTACACAATCGTTATTCTTAAAAACGAACTTAAAAAAATGTAATCTACTTTTTTATTTTAAGACACAATTTGAGATCAATGTTTTTTTCAGTGTAACTTATGACTAATTAAATATTTTTAGTCTAGGTTCAAAGCTCGGGACGTTTCAGGTAAGCTTAACCAAAAACCTCTCCTGGTTTCAGGCATCAAAGGTACTAAGTCGGCTATTATTCTATCTTTTCGTTCTTTTGTTATTCGTCTCGGTGAATTCTTGTTTGCAAAATTAGGAAAGTATTTGTTTTTAATTATTTTGACTTGTAGAAAATCTAGTTCTTTCCAATCAGACACGTGGGTAGCTTTTTGCTTTATGGTAAATGCTCCTCTTTCGGCTCTGACTGCCATGATGTCTTTTAGATAGACTCTGGGTTCCATGTTTCGAATTTTATGCTGAGACGACACATCCTCATAACTATAAAAATCAGATACTGTCATCACTCTTACTATGTTTTTTTTTAATTGGCCATTTTTACCGAATCTACAAAGTCATCAAAATCATAAACTTTCTTTTTCTTTTTTAATGCCATTTCTACCTGATGGTGAAAGCTATTAGCCGACATGAACGTATGGCCTGGTTCAAAATATTTTACGGTAATTGATTCGGCAGCAATCAGCTGACTATTTACTATGTTCACCAGAAAACACATAAACGCCCAGTGTTTTGTTTTGGGCCGCGCAATTGTCGGCCCATACAACGATATGTTTCATGTCGCGTTCATGTATAAAAAACGATCTGAATGCTGAAATTATATCTTCTTGGCTTCTACCAGAGACAGTTTCATTCCAAAGCACTGCATAAGGAACATTTGTACCATTACTACCTCCAAGTGGAACGAAACTTTCGTTAAATGTAATAACACGAGGACAAAATATCGCTGTTTTATATTGGTCCATTCGTGGCAACATGATTACTTTCTGTAGATCTACAGAAAAGTATATGCAGTCTTTGTCAGTAAGACCTTGCTCTTTGTCTCGTTGATATTCCTCTCTGGATTCCGTGTATCGTGACTTATGTTTACTGTTTTGGATACAGAGGTCACAGTTTTCCTGAGAACACCCAGTATGTGATTTAAAGAGAGCACATTGCTCAGATTCTTCATGCCCGAGATGAGCAAAGGAAATATTCATTTCTTTTACAACCTTTCGATATGTTTCAAAAGAGACCGACATATTGGGATATTTTTCAATGAAGCATTGATGCATCATTGTTACATTGATGTCACTCGGCAGATAAAGTTTATTAGGGTCATGTTCGCGACGGTAATGTGAAATTGTTGGATTAAAACTTTGTATATGATCCTTGATTACGTCTCTGTCTATGACATTTTGGCGTTGTATGATCCTCGTTTATCTTTTTGATTATCAATTTCCTTACTGAGTGCCGAGTGAATATGTCTGTTATTTTGTGGGTTGTAACCAAGTGTCGTTAAAAAAAAAGTTTTGCAAACATCAATTTTTTCATGTTTGACTTGAAAATGATAGTAATACGAAACATCTCTTCTCTTATTTCGACCTTCCTTAGTAGTTCTTGTTTTTATTTCCTTCGATTCGACCATTCCTTTAACCCTTTAAAGGTCATAAGGAGTGGACAGTGGAAATAAAATAATTATTATGATTATGGGTATATAATAGAACTAAAAATATATGTACATATAAATATATATGTATATATTTCTATGGTGGGAAATATATTCCCTTTACCGGTCAGATTCTATCAATAACTAATCTCTATTGCATGCTCTTTTCTCGCGCTAGACCTATTTTATTGCAGTAATATACAATTATTTTTTTGGTAGTATATCAAATAAACATCTTTACAAAAATCAAGTTTTTTTTATTTATAACAAAATTTTAGTTTTTTTATTTATTACAAAAATCACTTTTTTTATTATTTATTAGTATTTTTACGTATAACAAAAATCTAATCTTATTTTTTATGAAACTCACTGAAACAAGGTGCTATGCATAGTGCGACTTGGCATTTCGCACACATAATTTTCGATCGTTTATCGTTCTTTTTATTGCTACACATTTTACATCTCTTGTATGACTGCAACTGGCACGGCATGTGATCGCCCACGTTGGTATACCGTACTTCTTCGGGGACAGCACTGATAGTTTTTTGACGGTTTTCATTCGCGAGCTTCCGCCTGCTAACATAAGATGGCATACCGCCGGTCGAGCGTCTCTTCCTGCTGGTAAAACCACCTATCAATCCTCGTGCTAAGCCGACTCTAAATTCAAGATGGGAAAGCGTACATTTTTTATTGCTTTTGTACAACAAGAAAGCATTAGTTATGCTCGTGTCAATGAGGAAGTAGAAAAGTCGCAGCCACCATCTCTTACTCCGCCTGCCCACTGAATACGTGCCTTTCAGCTGATCAAAATGATCAACGCCACCCATTCGCTTGTTGTATTCTTTTACGACAAGTGGGCAAGGTACATTCTTTTTTGAACCGTCTTTCTCAGTTCGTGTTACATGTGTTTGAGCAACTTTAGGGTGGAACGCGTTACTCATGAGAAGTACCTCTTTACTGTCTTGCCAAACTACAAATGCAACATTTTTTTGTACTCTCCATTTGAAGTGTCCTTTCGGCAGTTTCAGCTTTGTTTTATTTTTTATTATTAGCGGCTTTTCCGCCCGGTGCCTGCGTACTGTTCCCGTCGCATAAATTCCTTTTTCATGTAAGTAATCCAACAGCTTATAATCACAGAAAAAATTATCAAATGTTAAGTGAACATTCTTCACCTCTAGTTGTATTAATTTTTCAGACAACTTTTTCACAATTTTTGCTCCTAATCCTTCTTCAACTCCATCATTGGTCTTACCGGTATATATGTCGAACTCGTATAGGTACCCACTCGCACTGTCGCAACGACACCAGATTTTATAGCCTCGTTTGATGGGCTTCAAAGGCATATACTGTTTGATGGTACTTCTGCCTTTGAAAAGGACCATGGACTCGTCGATACTCTGGGACGAGGAGTTTTTAGCGTTGATTTGGCAAGCGTTATTGATAATATTTACAAGGGGTCGGATCTTGTATAGTTTGTCGTAATCTGGGCTAGACTTCTCTGGGGTCAACAAGTTGTCATTAATATGTAGACAACGCATAATATTTTTGAACCTTCTAAGAGGCATTGTTGCAGCTACTTCTTCCACTCGAAAACCTGGGTCTGATGACCAATATAAATCAATGCTCGGAAGAATATGGTAACCCATGATAATAAGTATGCCTAAAAATGCCTTCAGTTCATTTTTATCAATGGGTGTCCACCATCCAAAGTTTTGTTGCTGAGCGTATAAATTTGTTTGGCATACTATCAGATCATATGCTTCCTCGGTAAAATATTTTTCAAAATAAACAATTGGTTTGGTTTTGCTATTGAACCCTTGGACTGGTTGCATTCGGGGTTCGTCAAAGCTACAAGGATTTGGTCTGCTAACTGTAGTAAAAGTTTTTTTTTTCCATAATACCTCCTCAGTATCTGACTGATCTGAATCAGAAAAATCATCAATAACAGGAAGGACTGGTACTGATGGTACTGGTCTTTGTAAATCGGAAGTACTGGGAATAGGTGTAACTCGCCGAGGACGTGTTATTCTTCTGTTTGAATCAAGAATTGGACTGAAATTATCGGGATTATTATCAACTTCCTGAACTAGTAAAGGCGAACAAGGCTGATCAATCTGTTCATCAACAGACGACGGACTAGGTATTGGTATGTTATCTACTAATAAATTTGCGGGACGAGGGTCATCTATATCTTCTAGAATGTGCTGAAGGCGGATTACACTAAAATTTGGGCATTCGTCGTCAGATTCTAAATTATCGTCCGATTGATCAGGGTCATCGGGTAGGCCAAACATGTCTTGAAGGGCCTCCTCTACTTCGTAATCCTTCAAGTGACGATCCATTTCTAAAACAAAGCAAAAAAAAAGAGTTTCAAGCCATACCAAGCAACACAAAAACGAACGCCACACAGACAGAGGGAATATTCAAACCACCGTAAAATTTACAGGCAGAAGGGCAAAGGGAATATACAACCCACCACAAAAAATCAAGATTGTCCAAAACCGCGTATAGCAAACTTGAAAATATTTACATTTTTTATTAGAAGAAGCTCACGTAAACCATAAATAAAAGAACTTACCTTTCGAAATTTGTAGATCTTCGAGATAAACCCTGCTTCAAACTAGTCGAAAAAAAAAGTACACTTTTACAACTTCTCTGTGCTCTCATGAAAAAAATATTTATGTCAACTGTCAAACCTGTCATTGTCAAAATGTCTATTGACAATCATAAAACTTACCTGAATGAAAAATACCGCTGGTGGGACGTAATTTCGGCGAAAAAAAAATAAAAATCATGGTGGTGAAAATATCACCTCTAACTTATAAAGGGTAAACCTCTAGACTCCCAATCTAATCTTATGTACCGATCATGTATTTCTCTTCTAATTTCTTCAGAAATCTTAGTTGTGCATTTTTTACGACATTTACCATCACACGGTGGTTTCAGTGACAGCTTTTCATCAGCATTTTCTTTTTTCTGTCTTTGTCGATCCGCAAGGGATATATCAATTCTACGTCTTCTCCTTGGAAAGCCCGCTTTAGTCAGTCCTTTCTCATTCTCAGGTATTACGAATTCTTCTACTTCACTATTTTCACGTTCAGTCTCCTCACGTTCAATCTCCTCACGTTCAGTATCTTCATGTTCAGTCTCTTCACGTTCAATCTCCTCATGTTCAGTCTCTTCATATCCAGTCTCCTCACGTTCAGTCTCCTCACGTTCAGTCTCCTTACGTTCAGTCTCTTCATGTTCAGTCTCCTTACGTTCAGTCTTCTCACGTTCAGTCTTATCATATTCAGCCTTTTCACGTTCTGCTTTTTCACGTTCAGTCTCCTTACGTTCAGTAGTCTCCTCACGTTCAGTCTCCTCTACGAAGCTAGGGTGATGATTGTGCTCAGTGTCTGTGCTTCTTCCGTTGCTCTGCAGCTCTGTCCTCGTCCTCCTCCGAGTCCGACTCCTCTCTTACACGCCTGCGGGTTGTTGGGTATCCGAGCTCTGCTAGCTTCTTCTTTGTGTCCTCTGAGAGCTCACCGAGCTCTGCTGCCGCGGTTTTCTTCACATACTTGTCTATGAGTATCTTGTGGTGAGACACATGGGACTGTGAGACCTGGAAGTTGTCTCCGATGATGCGTAGGGCTCTCGCGTGGGCGATGGCAGCATAGTACAGGTCAGGGAAATGAGAGTGATGAAGCTCTTGATGTGCGTTGATGTCCCTGACTCTGCTATAAGCTATATTGGGGTCTGCCCTGCTCGCAGCAGTCTGTTCACGTTCTGTCTTTTTGCCTCTAGTTTCTTTATGTTCAAGTAAATTTCTTTTAATACAAATGGGTGAATCAGAATCAGAATCTGAAATTATAAAATCTGGGATATAGTCTATATCAATGACACTATCGTCGGAATCTTCAAAATAATTTACAGGTCTGTTCATGTTTTCATATTCTTCTTCGGATGGTAGGGTTTCATAGCACAATGTCTGGTAACAGTTGTTTCAAAAGATTTGACTTTTTGAACAGCAGACGGTTTAATTATTGATGGCCTTGGAATCAGCTGATGGCTGGTAGGTTCAGATGGAGAAACATGTGGTTTTGAGTTTTGTTTTTGCGAAATAGCCAAAGAAAGAATTTTGTCTCTTCTGGACATGGTGTTGCCTGAAAAAAAGAAATATTATGCTTAGGGACAAAAATCAACAGGCGTAAAGAAAGCATAAAACACACACTGATAAATATAAACAAACATAATAATACTGGGTATTGCCTCAATGGTCAAGCGGTCACAAGCGCCTAATTCTCGTGCCGGGCAAGTGTTACTGGATTTTTCTATCGAGAAATTCTTAAGATTGCCACCTACCTATTACAAATGGCTCTTAACCATCGTGATAAAACATCCACTACGCTACCCGAGTGTGGAGTAGTAAACTATATACTTATATTCAAGAACTTGCAGGCTTATTATAGGTTTTCTTACTTTTCCCTTCACGGTCAGAGATCGTGTCAATGAAAACAAAAATAAAAACTTTGGAAAAGTTAGTGATGAGTACCTGAGATTGAATCCGAGTGACTTGGAAGTCTAAAGAGAGATGCCACACGAGCGTTGCTGGTGCGCTGTGACGCCTGGACGGTGACGCTACGAAGTTCTATTATAATATAAACGCTTACATATTAATCGTTTTAATCCGTTGGCCCAATGATTTATCTTACAAAATACTTTTATCAAAAGCTTGCACAGTATTGCACTTAAAATAAAAAAGGAAGTGATAACGTAATAATAGCAAAATGCAATTAACCGGTAGACGCGCCACGAGCTAGTTATCTACGCAAACGTCGCGCGTCGTAATCGTCGGTCGGTGCGTACCTAACTACCTACACTCAGCCGCGCCCGGCGCGCGGCGCGCATTTTGCATTGCCAATCAAATGGTGTATAAAACGATGGAGCGTGGTCAACGGCCGTGTGGCATCGCTCTTCAAAGTTTGAGTTATTGCAGTTATCTTAAGGGACCTTACTAATAATTATGGGATGAATACTAAAATTGATTTAGTAAGTAGATATATTGCATTTATTTGTAGGAAGATTAAACGAATACAGTATACCTACGCGAAATAAATTGCAATAAATTCACTATTTATTGCGTTTATAACTAGCACCAGGAGGTGAAGGGGGAGTAAAATATTTCGTACAGACGTCAGTCGCGGCGCTCGCTTACTTCGAGTCGGACGAACACACGCACGTGCGACCAGTTTGGGCGGTAAGTACCTAACGTATTTAATATTACAATATGTTTACATATCACGGATATTAATACGCTATGTTGTTATTAGCCAGTGTTACTTTATTTAGTTATTAATTTAATGTACTTAAAAGTTGATATAACTAAATAAAGTAACTCAAGGACTAAATAAGGACTCATCGGACTCTTGTCGTCCACCAACGCAGTGCATTTGGCAGCCCGCAACATGCACGACAAGCTTTGATTGTTTATCGGAGGTCCGAACGGACCCAATCGCTGGGCATAGTATCTTCGTCATCCCTACAATCAAGATACTGTAATGATCGAGGATCTTGTTCCACAATTTTAAAATAGATGGCGTCACTAGGCTCGCCACTGCATTTGAACATTTGCGAACATCACTGCATATTTCAGAAATGACGGTGGCTGGAAATCAGTGACACCGCGCGTAACATGATGGAAGAAAAGAACAAAGAGACATATCGTCGTTGTCAAACCAAAACCTGCTATGTGCAAAAAGTATACTTTTGAGATATTGACAAAAGAAGTTTTCCCGAAAAATTTTACATGAGAGTAATTTTTTTTAAGTATTTTATTTCAAAGTTATCATTATTATACTTAAATTTGTTTGTATGATAAACACATAAAACTAGTAATTTATTTATTTTTTAGATTAAAGAGAAAAAAAAAGCACATAGCAGATTTTAAGTAGTCAAGTTTAGGGCACATAACAGGTTTTAATAAAAATAATATTGAAGTAACGTAAATATTTAATGTTGACACATAAAAAAAACTGTATTAATTAGGCTTATATTTAAGGCAATCATAAAATGGTTGGTAGTCACGATCTACTCGTATAAATGGTTTCAATTCTTGAAGTTGATTTCATTGAGTTATTTCAAATGGACCATCATACAATGGCGCAGGTTCAGGGTACTCTTGGGGAACCTGCCTTCGCTGCGGTAGAATTGTATAATCTTCTGAATGGAGTTTGAAATACACATCGCCAGACGGCGTGTATTTAAAAGATTTGATGTCATTTACTGTAGGATCACCCTTCCTTTTACCTGGTCGAATAGACTGGTAACTTGTCAATAGATTTTCATAATCTTTGAATAAATCATAGTGAACCACCCTAATATCATAAGGTTGTTTGGGCCGTGCTTGTATTTTTGTGACGTAATCGTGAGGTGCATAAATAGGAGGTTTTATGTAATGCTCGATTGCAGAATGGACACTATCGACCTCCATCACAGTGTGTCCCTTTTCTAAAAAGATTTGCTCCACTTCTACTTTAAAAAAATAAGCAAAGTCACTCAATGCACTCGCTAATACCTTATTTCTATTTTGGTAATTACATCCGTCATTAATTATGGTCATGTGTTTATAAGCTCTGCTTGTAGTTTTAAGGTAATCGATAACACAGCTTGTAAATTCGTTGGATTTAACTCCTCCGTCTGCTTCGTGCCAAAAATAAATAGTGAGACCTGCAGTACGAGAATTATAAATCGTAAAATTATGTCACTGTAATTTTTGTTTATAATACAGTGCAAGTAATTTTGGTGCTAAAAGGACACTTTGAACGTCAACATTTCTTCTCCGAATTCAAAACAAATCTACAATTTTCTTTCCCCTGTTCATTGTAATGTTCACTTAAAGCCACAGCCCAAGGGCGGGGGATGTCATTGGATGATGTTACCTACTTAAAAAAAAAAAAACCAAGAAATGAACTGTTCCTTATAAGCTAACACTCGTTGTAACATAACATCAACTGACTGCGTATGAGTACAGTTAAACTATGAAGGCAATATAGTCATCGGAGTTCTAATGAAATTTGAGGGTAAACATAAATAAACAATAAAGATTTAGCACTTTGTTTTCTCAGTTGCACACACATTCAGATTATATTGCAATGCAAAACTGTTAAGGAACAAGAACATCTATTCATTATGTTCATATCAATATCATCCCTCTCTCTCTCTCAATATCTCTTTATAATTGTATTCTGTATGAATAAGCTGTAATATGAGTGTATAATACAGTTACTATTGTGTGTGTTATGCACTTAGCAACAGATTTTAAACTAGATATTGCTACTAGCTACACCTGGTCGTGGTCAAATAAAATGTACTATGTGGCAATTTGTTACATAGCAGTTTTTATTTGACAAATTTTTAGCTGCTGCACATAGCACATTTTATTCTGAGGCCATAATTCCACAACTAGTGGTCATAAGCACATAGCTGTTCTTTTATATGATAATTAAAATGAATGTTTACCCTTTTCCCAGGAATTATATCACACATTACCTGGGCCTCAAGTCTTCTATTACAATAGTGTCAGAATCGTCTAAAATTGATTTCATCATGGTTGACTTTGATAAGTTTGTTAATCTACTAATATAATGTCGTCACTATGACTTTCCAACAGTCAATCACAAAAAAAACGAACAAGCCTCGAGAAAAGAACGAACAAGCCTCGTGGCTGCTTTCAGCTGTACATTCACCGACTAAATTAAGCGAGTGTGCTGAACAGGGAACATAGTCGGCAAGGGGTGAAATTTCCTTTTAGCTTACAGGCTATCGTATATGCCTGACATGTTAGCTGCGTTGTCATATGATTGCTCGCGGCAGTTTGAAATGTCAATTCCCAATTCAGATAAAGTCGAAGTAACAACATCTATCATTTGTTATGATTTGTGGCCTGTGTTTGGAATAAACTTGAGGAACCGTTCTACGGGTGATCCATTAGGAAGGACATATCTGATTACATAAGTGGGCTGGTGAGAGCTCAGGCTACGTGAGATATATCCGGTGTCGAGTCAATGAAGAGAGAAAAATATTTTGCTGTTAGTATTTCCATTACAATTGTCTCCAAAACTTTGTTTCCCATAAGCCGAATGAATTCTTCGCATGTTGTTCCATTGTGGTTTGAACCAAATTTTTCGTCGCGTCCTCTGAAAGGCAAAGCACGTGGTGCAAGCGCTTTTACACATGCAACTACTCTTTCCAGAACGGTTTTCCAGTAATTTACTTCTCCGTCTAATTGCATTGTTATAATTGTTGGCCTGTTGGTCTAGTGGTTAGTGGCCCTGACTGCTATGCCGGAGGTCGTGGGTTCGATTCCCACCCAGGACAAATGTTTGTGTGATGAGCACGATCATTTGTTCTGTGTCTGGGTGTTATTTATCTATAATATGTATGTATTTAGAAATATATAAGTATGTTTATCAGCTGTCTGGTACCCATAACACAAGCTCTGCTTAGCTTGGGATTAGACGGTGTTGTGTGATAGTTGTGGAAATATTACATATTATTTATTATATTGTTAATGCGCGGTCAATGCGACCTAACGCGTTGCTTCGTTCATTCATATGCAGAACAGATAATTTGTGAGTAGGCGAATTCTCATGAGTCAACTCGACAATATGATTTTTTCCAGTCATTGAAACCTTACTTTTTGTGGAACTGAATCTCCCCGCTTGTGTGCATGGACATCTGAACATTGCGTAGCATGTCTGGTGTTACTGTCCTGAATGCGGCTTCGATTCGCTCTCTCATTTGCTCCACTGTATCACACGGCATTGCGTACACAATGCTTTTAATGTACCCCCACAAAAAGAAATCTAACGGAGTTAGGTCTGGGGATCGCGGAGGCCAAGCCACGTGTCTGCTACCGCGCCCAATCCACTGACGAAAGCGCAAATCCAAATGCTCCTGAACATCACGTGAATAGTGTGCCGGTGCACCGTCGTGTTGAAATGATAAATTATTGTCCATCACGAGATTGGCGTAACTTACAATTGATAATGATTCTGTGAGTGCATCATCCAAAACGTTCCTAAAAAATTTAAATAATTTTGACCGTGCGGCAAAAACATTGGTCCTACGACATCTCCCACGATACCAGCCCACACGTTTAGTCGCCATTGGTGTTGGAATGACGACTCTGTCGAAGCATGAGGGTTAGCGTGAGACCAAACATGGTCATTGTGGATGTTGCTTATCCCTGCTCTCGTAAATGACACTTCGTCTGTCCACAGCACTCTTGAGCTAAAATCTCTTGAAGCTTCTACCTGATCGCAGTACCACTCGCAGAAGGTGATGCGAAGCAAAAAATCTGCAGGGGTCAGCTTCTGTTAGGATGGCGTACCGTGGGTGCTTTTAAAAAAAAAACTTGTTGCTGCTAAAAGAATATTTAATTAACAGAGGTTACACTAGGACACACTGGAGCACATGGAAATGCCCTTTTATAATATTGGTAACAAATGGAAGCGACGGGGTTTTTATTATAGTCAGCATTTGATGCGTTACAAAGTCCGTTTATAACATCTCCCCCCTTTAGACTGAGCTTTATTTAATTTATTTTAATTAAAAAAAAGCTAAGGAATATTAAAATGAATAATAAATTAGTAAATAAAACTCAGTTACGTTACAGAGTGTGTCTTAACCAATTAAAAAGTATGCTTAAATTTTAAAACTTATCTAAGATACTATAATTATTAATTGTTGAACCCAAAAATAGAAATTGAAACTTATATTTAAAATGAGAAGTAATATTAAAAGTTACTCAATCAATCAATCAATCAATACGTTTATTTGCATAATACAGGTAAGTATAAAAAGGTGTTACATGTAGCTATAATATGCCGCTGTACTATAACCTAATAAGGTGTGCAAAATGTTTTAAATTAGTTTTAAAATTTCATTATGACCAAGTAAACAATGATTATTGTATCAAAATTTAACATGTAAATTCAAATTAAAAGTAGTATGTCATTGGTAATAAAAAAATGTCGTAATTTAAATAATCAAATAAAAATAAAATAAAAAAATTCAATTCAAAAATAAAATTAATCATTGGTCCAATTAAATTAGCTTCACATTATTATTGCTGTCATAATTTTATAATATATTATTACCACAATTTTTGTCATTCATATAGATTTGAGTGAGCTATTATTACATAACAATATTTTTATCTTGCAGATACTCATTGACATTATAGTAACATTTATTTACTAAAAATTTGTGCAGCTTTGACTTGAATTGTGGAAACGGTAACTGTTTAACATGATCAGGCAATTTGTTGTAAATCAATGATGCCATACAGACAATACTTTTGTTGACAAGTGCTGTTTTTCCATATGGTATTTCAACCTCTAGTCTATTTTTGTCACGCAATTGTCTATAATAGCTTTTAAAAGCAGTTTTAAAATAATTTGGATTCAATTTGACAAATAAACTCATTTCATAGATATATAGCGATGGCAATGTTAAAATTTTTAGGCTTTTAAAATATGGTTCACAACTGGTAGTATTGTCTATATTGCACATTGCTCTAATGCATTTCTTTTGAGCTTTAAATATGGATTCTTTATCGACAGAGTTGCCCCATGATATAATACCATATCTTAAGATAGGTGCAACAATTCCGTGATATGCTGTTAATACGGCTTCTTTGTTTACAATTTTAGATAGCTTATAGAGAGCAAACGAAGATTTATTAATTTTTTTACAGGCATGTTCAATATGTATTTTCCATGATAGTTTATCATCAATGTTGATTCCTAAAAATTTTGTGTTTGTCACAGGATGAACTAATTTGTCCTGGTAACTGACATTTATGTTAATGGGTTGTGTTTTTTGATGAAAGTGAATAATTTTTGTTTTGTCCATATTTATCTTGAGATTATTTTCAGTTAACCATTGTATTATTGTATGTAACGTTTGATTGATTACATGCTCATAGTCATTTTTGTTGTCACATTTTATTAGTACTGTGCTATCGTCTGCAAAGAGTACCATCGGTTGACTTATATGTTTAGGGAGATCATTGATGTATATCAAAAACAGCAAGGGTCCCAGAACACTGCCTTGCGGCACTCCAAATTTTATAGTTTTCATGTTTGACCTATGTTTGATCTCTCTACGTGTTTTCGGACATATGTGGGTAATTTCTGTTATGTGCTGTCTATTATGCAAGTATGAATAGAAGAGGTCCAGCGCTTTACCTCTTATACCATACATGCTCAATTTGTGTAGGAGTATGTTATGATCAACACGGTCAAAAGCTTTACTCATGTCCATAAATATTGCGCATATTGGGTTTCTTTTATCCATAGCAGCCAGAACTGTTTTCAGTAAGTCATAAATGGCAGTATTAATTGATTTCCCTTTGCGAAAGCCCTTCTGTTCGTCTACTAAAATATTGTATTTTTCTAAATATTTATACAGTCGGCTATATATGACTTTTTCAAATATTTTTGAAAAAACGGGGATTAATGCGATAGGTCTATAGTTCCCCATTTTTCTTTTATCGTCTTTTTTGTGGATTGGAATTACTATGGAGGTTTTGAGTTTTTCCGGGTATTTTCCGTTATATAAGCATAAATTAATTATGTAGCTCAAATGAGCTGCTATAGCCGGGGATACGTATTTTATAACTTTGGTGCAGATACCATCGTTACCTACGCTATGAGTATTTTTCAGTAGCCTTATTTCTCTGTCTACCTCTATAGGTGTTGTTGGAACAAGAAACATTGAATTTGAATGTCCTTTAGCATTGATTTTGTAATTTGAAGGTCGAGTGTTGTTTTGATTGGTGTTCTTTGAATAATTTGTTTGGTTTGGTTCTGAAGCTTGGTTAATGAAAAAGTTGTTAAAATGATGTGCAATTGATTTAGGATCAGTAACTTTCGTATTATCCTTCATTATTTCGGTTATTGGCTCTCTGGGAAAATTTAATTTAGACTTATTTATAACTGACCACGTCGCTTTTGATGTGTTTTGTGATGTGCTTATATAATAATTGTTTTGTGACTTTTGAGTCAGTGATACTACTTTTTTGAACCTTGCGGCGTATTGCTTAAAGGCGTCTTTATTTACTTTTGTTGGATGAGCTCTGTAATGCCATAACATTTTTCTTTTAATTTGACTACACTTTTTAAGACCTTTGGAGATCCATTTGGTTTTTTTCGTTAGTGTTTTTGTTATAGTTTTGAAAGGGAAACATAAATTATAAAAACATAAGAAAAGGTCTTGAAAATAGTTATAAGCTTCGTCCGGGTCGTTGGTACAGTAAACGTCAGTAAAAGATAGACTATTTATGCAATTTTTAAATTTAACTAGATGCTCAGTACTATAGTCGCGTTTTCTAATACGCCAAGATTTTATTACACAGGTTTTCTTAACAGGGCATTGTAATATTTGCGCTGTGTGGTCGGATATACCAAATTCAATGACTTCACTTTTGCTTCTAGGAATATTGTGTGCAAAGTTGTCTAGACAAGAGTTACTGCTAAGTCTAGTAGGTTGTTTAATTGCAAGTTTTAAATTGTGGCTTTCTAATAAATATTCAAAGTCAAGTGCATGACGGTTTCGTTTGAGAATATTTATATTAAAATCTCCGCATAATACAATTTTCTTATTAGTATTGTCACATATTTGGCGTAATAACTTCTCTAAATTCTTGTAAAATAAGTTTATACATGAATTTGGAACACGGTAAACACAAGCTATTATGAGTTCATGTTCACTCAGTTCTATAGCGCTACATTCTATGATACCTTTAATGGAATAAGTAGCAGTATTTAGTGTTGTATATTCTAGTCCAATTCTAGCTAATATACATGCCCCTCCCCTCTTTACATCTCTAGAAAAACTAGTCGCTAGGCGGAAGTTAGGTATGTCAAGTGTGTTTTCCTGGTCTGTCGTCATAAAGTGTTCGGTTATACATATTACGTCAATTGGTTTATTGTCATTTTCTAATTCATCTAAGTGTACAGTCAGAATATCTGATTTGTTTATGAGACCTGCTATGTTCTGGTGGAGAATGCGTATCTTATTATAAAAGAAAAAACTGTGAGTTTTGTCCATTTGTGTTACTTGGCAAGTCATAAGGGAATAATTCCATGTCAATTTTAATTCTATGCATTATGTCTTTGAATAAGCATTGCATTCCACTTTTATTTAATTTGCCTGTTATATTTGAAAACATGTCAAGTGATAATCCATAGTTAGAGTCAAAAAAATATGCATACTTATTGTTTTGGATATCCATACAAAGCAGGTTATTAAAAATTTCCACCTTATAGTTATACATAAGTGCCCCACGGATATATGTGGGTGCACAAATTATTATGTTAGTGTGTTGTACATTAACTAAACCTTTATTTATTACTTTCACCAGATCTATAAAGTTGTCGTTTGCTTTGATGTCAACTGTCCCCAGTATAATCAGACAGTAATCATTCATAGTAAAATGTTTTAATTTTGATTCTATACCCGCTAATAGTAATTTTATGTTACAATTTGGTGAAGTATAGCTACAATAGTTAAAAACGTTTGCAAAATTTTCATCAATAGCTTGTAGCATGCCTCGTTGTGTGAAGTTACTAACTACACATAGTTTTCTTATTTTGGTACCCTCTATAATAGTCTTCTTTGAAGGTGTAAGTGGTTTATCTGAAGTTACGTTTTCTTTCGTCGGCTTTAATTTTGTATTTGTTTTTTGTTTTTTTGCTTGTTTTGTTGGAAGAGGTGTCGGGGATTGTTCATGTATTGGTTCTGGAGTTTTTTCAGTTCTAGAAGTATTTTCAGTTATTTTATCATTTGAAATTACTTGTTTACTATTTGTTGCAGGCGTTGCGGTGATATTTTGACCATCTTCGAGTGTCTGGTTTAATCGCGGTGTCATTTTTTTATCTAAAAGGTTCAAGTTTTCTATGATCTTCATGTATTTCTGTAAATCTGATTTTAGCCGGAAATTCTCACTATTTAGGTTTTCAATCTCACGCAGTGCTATTTCTAAATCATTAGACAGCTTGTTAAGTTTTTCATCCAGGTCAAGGGTCGTTGGGCTAGCATTTATCGATGTGTTCGGTAAACTCATCATAGTTGAGTCAAAAAGTGCTGAATTATCTGAGTCAGTCGGGGTTAATGACCTTGTTCGATATTGTGTACGGTATGTTATATTGTCACTTTCTTCCATCATTTTTTATATAATATTTATTTTTCTTACAACAAAGATATTAAATTTCTTCATGGAATGGAACGTTATCAGCTGTGGTCTCAAAAAGCTAATATCCAAGTCGAGTCATTGTCAAATATTGCAATTTCCGAACGAAATCCTTTCCGTCATTGAGTAATGAGCTGAGTTGCGATTGGTGAATGATAAAACAGATGTCCTTTGTTTACATAAAAATTAGTCAATTTCAAATTCACAACTGTAATATAGGAATGTTTTTGTTGGATTTTCTTGTTGCAAAGATTAACTTTACTCAAACATTAGTTCCTCCATCACTATTTTATATTAGAAATACTAGAACGCTAACCTGATCTTGCGAAGTCGCTTTATAATGTCCATAATAAGCATTATTCACTGCCAATAGCACACTTGCGCCATCACTATTTTATTTGCTTATTTTAATGATGTTGATGCTGGATAACACTGTCACATATACTATTAAGTACGCTAAATGCACTTATGAATTTTATTTGTGTCCAATGGTAAGAAAACAATTTATTTTATGATATTGTTTTAGAAGCGATGTCTACGTCAACGGGTTACGTTCCGTTATTTCTATTTGATTTCTTTAACCCTATTCTTCTTCCTGCCCTTGTCCCATATTACTTGGGGTCGGCGCAACACGTTTCTTTAACCCTATTCTTGGAATTAATTAATTTTAATTAAATTAATTTTCAAATATGATGTTAAATAGGAACCTAGAATTTAGGGAAAAATATATAAAAAATCGCATATAACCGGTTAATGAGATCCTATATACTCGATTCAGTTCCTGGCTTCGCTTACGGCGATCGGCTTCTTTGGTACTAAAGTTTATAAATAAATGCAAGAAACTTTGAATTCGACGATACTCTGAAGAATGCTGAAACGTTATTACTAAAGAAATCACAAGCTGAATCGTTTAGAAACGAATTAACTGAAATAAAAAACAACAGAGGTTTACCAAAAACAAGTAAACTACTTACCTTATCTCCTTACCTGGACGAACACGGGATCATGCGCGTTGGGGGCCCCGCATTGGAGCTTCACCTGGCATTCTACCTGAAACTAAAAACCCTATAATATTAGATGGAAGAAATTACGTTGCGAGATTGATCGTCAAATATTATCACCACTGTAGCGACCTACATATAATAAAAATGTAAAAAAAAAAAAAACAAATATTTATATATGTACATTTACCACAAAACGACAAAGACAAATTTATTTAATTATTAGTAGATAGTTTGTTATCAGCCGCGATGACGCGCCCATTGTGTGAGCGCCGAGCGGGCCGGCTACGTCAGCGAACCGGTTGCGCGAGCGAGACGGCACGGTCGCTGCGTTGCGCTCACACACAGCGCGCGCGACGAAAGCCAGTACGCTCACGGAATCGATACTGACGGTACCCGAAAGTCAGCTTTCGCCGCGCGTAGTTTTTCTTATCAGTTTTCTTGCTTTTGCTTGTCTGTCTTTCCATCTTCCAACCACTCCTTCTTTCTCGACTTAGTGGGACTCTTAGTGTGATTGTGAACTGTAACCTGTGCAATAAACTTTCTTCCTGTTCACTGTGGACTTTGCTTTATCTATCCTTGCTACTTCACTCTTCACACACCATCGAGACTCCTAAACCACTATTACGCTCACAGTAATCAAGAAACAGTAGTGAATGAGATCAAACAAAGATACTGGATTACTAGACTTAGACCTACTGTCAAACATGTAACATCTAAATGCTCAACTTGCAGAATAAGAAAATACCAACCAGAAGTACCCAGAATGGGAGACTTACCTGTTGCTCGGATGGCCCATCATGAACGGCCCTTCACTTACTGCGGCGTGGGTTTATTTGGCCCCATAGAGGTGACGGTGGAAAGGCGCCGCGAGAAACGATACGGCGTCTTATTTATGTGCTTGACAGTACGAGCAATTCACTTAGAGGTAGTCACTAAACTTACAACCGACTCTTTTATTATGGCCTTAAGGAGGATGGCCGCGAGAAGGGGATGGCCACAGTATTTGTATTCGGACAATGGTACAAATTTACGAGGAGCAGATTCGGAGCTGAAAAGGGCTGTAAAGGAATTGGACGAAGAAGTGTTGAAAGATGAGGCCTTAAATCGCGGAGCCAAATGGACTTTGATTCCGCCCGCGATTCCCCACTGGGGTGGGGCGTGGGAAAGGCTCATCAGAAGCGTGAAAACCAGCCTGAAAATAATTTTAAAAGAACGTGCCCCGAGAGACGAAACTCTAAATACGCTTTTGACAGAAGTGGAGAATATGGTGAACAGCCGGCCGCTAACTCACGTATCTGTAAACCCAAATGATCCTGAAACCTTAACCCCTAATCATTTCTTGCTGGGTTCATCGTCAGGTTTACCTCATATCGGTAAATTTGACGATTCTGATGGTTACCTGCGAAAGCAGTGGCGAATTTCCCAAAGATTAGCAGATATGTACTGGCGCAGATGGGTCAAGGAGGTACTGCCAGACTTATTGCCACGCAGGAAATGGCAGGAGAAACATAGAAGTCTGCAGGTGGGTGACTTTGTAGTCATAGCGGATCCTGATAGCCCCCGCAACTCTTGGCCCAGGGGAATCATTCAGGAAGCTATCCCCGGAAGAGACGACCGAGTCAGAATGGTTCGAGTGAAGACCAAAACCGGAACGTTGACCAGACCGGTCACACGTGTAGCTCGAATACCAGTTGATGGTGAGTGCTGCTGAGGCAGCACTGGGGTGGGGCGTGTTAGTGATGAAAAATTAAAAATTGTAAAAGGGAGTGCGCGGGGTCTGAGCGGGTGAAAGGGCGAGTCTTAAACCGCCATTTTATTTTTACGATGAAGTAGTGTCAAATCCAATGCGACGGACAGCGCGCGCTTGCTTATATAAAAATTATTGTTCTCCAACCTACAGTTTGGAAATAGAAATCCTTTCGCTCAACTCTGCGTTTTTACCATAATTCCACACCCTCAACAGTGGTCCTTCGAGCCGATGTATCTTTGAAGATACACTGCCAGCTTAGCAAAAAACTTTGACCTTACGAGTAAGTGTCTTCCAGGATACGTTGCCAGGTTTGAGGAAATAAAATACACTAATTTTTCTTAATAATATATGTATTAAATTTGTATGTGGTAACAATTATAGTTATGAAACCAAAAACAACTTACAGATTAATTAAAATAAAAAGAAAAAAAAATATTTATCGAAACATTTGACGCGTACTATTAGCTTAAATAATTACTTATCAGTATGGAATTTTACAAAACAATTTCTTTCCAGCTTAAAACACAAGCGTAACGAGCACTTGGCACACATTACCGTAGTTTGGCCCTTGACACAAAATTTACATCGCCCTTTCAAACCAAACATTGGAAAATGGCCGACCTTATCGTACCTTACATCCGGTGAAGGTCGTGGTGCTGGTGCCTGTATTATTTTCGACGGAGTTGGTTCAGAAACTTCACAGTTGTTAACCGTATCACCTCGGCCTTGTTTCAGGAGGCTCTGTGCTACTTGGTACCTGAACATTTTTAGAGGCATTGTCTTTCCCGCACTATGTCGTCTGTATAAAACCCAGCTATTATTTATGCAAATATCTAGAACTTGCGACACTAATGGCAAAT
The DNA here is from genome assembly GCA_958295575.1 of Leucania comma. Lineage (NCBI taxonomy): Eukaryota > Metazoa > Arthropoda > Insecta > Lepidoptera > Noctuidae > Leucania > Leucania comma. The sequence goes on along the minus strand of OY282492.1, from coordinate 4,816,521 downwards.
ACCATCGATGGCCTCTGAAGTCTGTCCTATACAGGGCGACCAACATGTCTGCTAAGTCTACGCCCCTCATATGGGCGTTATAATGTTTAATAATGTTCGGGCAGGGTACCGCTATTCTTCTTTTCGCAACTTTGTCATAACGTTGTATGGTACTGACAGGCTCAGCTGCCACATAACTACTAACTGTGGTTACACATTTGTTGTCGTACCATTTGACGACACATAATTTATTTTTGTTACAGACAACTTGCGAATGAGAGCCTCTAGGTTTCTTTTTCAGGGCTTTGTCTGTAAGTAAACTTTTTTCCGCTCCTCGCAGTCTGTTAGACCTAATAGTACCTAAAGAAAATATGCCTATTTCTTCTCGTAAATAGTGTACCAACTCTAAACTCGTAAAAAAATTATCGAAATATACCACAGAACAAGCACGGTCTGGTATACTTTTACATAGAGCCAGAACTACCTTAGCACCAAGACCAAAACTGGACTCCTCAGGCGTTAGCGCATCATACCGGAAAGTATCTTCACCACCGTATACTATGAAGTCGTACACGAAACCAGGTACGCCAGCGCGAACAAAAAAATTATAGCCCCATTTTTTTGGCTTGTTTTCGTATTGCTTTCTGTTGCCAGCTTTTTTGCCTTTATATGGGACCATCATTTCATCCACACTAAATTTGGTTTCGTGTGGAACTTTCAAAGAGTTTTCACGTACTTTTTGTAACAAGGGCCTCACTTTAAAATAACGGTCACCATCGTCTAACAAATTATTATTAAAATGAATGTCCTTATCAATTGAAATTTTTTAAGTGACATTACATTGCAATGGGACTGTAGCGGAACTCACGTGACCAATAATCCGTGTAAGCTGGTAAATCGACAATTCCCATAAGAAGATTAATAGCTACGAAACATCTTATGTCTTCTTTAGTTAAATTTAAGGTTTTTCCTTTTTGTTGCACATAATATAGGTTAGATTGCTCGGTTATATAATCAAAAATGTTGTCTGTAAAAAAGTCTGTAAAATACTCGTAAGGAGTTTTGGCTATTTCAGATTGCGGAAGATTTTTATCTGAAATCTGGGCGCAATTTTTGAATTTATTTTTAGTCTACTGAAAATTTAGAGGCTTTTGAAAAATACGACGGGATGTGACTTCTTGCAGTCCTTCCGGGTGTTGAAGGTCTTCTTTGACGGCAGTTAGAGGAAATTAATGGAGATGGTGGCAAAGAAAGTGGTGAAGGAGAGCCATTTTGCGTCAATGAAAATGGTAGTTGAGCTGGAAGCGACTGGAATGAAGGCAGCACAGGTGACGGCAGCACAGGCGAAGGCAGCAAAGGAGACTGAGTAATAGCGTCTTGTACATCCACTATTTCTTCATCAGATAACAAATTCAAGTTTTCTATAGAAGAAGGCAAAGATGGCGCAGGTGAAGAATCGGAGTCAGTCACATGGTTACGGACATGACTCAAGCCAATTGAAATCTGCTGAAGTTCATCTTCAGATTCCGATTTATCGTCGTCTGATTTTTTACGTGGTTTTGGTACTAGAGCACAAATTTTTTTTGCTCTGGAAAAAGATGGTTGCATCCCTCCCTGCAAAAAAAGCCCTCACTCACATTCATGCCAATCATGCAATGCCCTTTCCCCAAAACACAGTTAAAAAAATAATACTTATAAAATCTTAGTGCACTTGGCAATGTATCCTATAGGATACGCTAACCTTGTGCAAAGAATCTTAGTACACCTAGCAACGTATCCTGTAGGATACATTCACTTTATTTGTTAGTTTGTGAAGCCAAGCGTAATTATTTCTCCTGCTTAATTATTTTCCAGCGTAAGTACAAACACATGAAATAATATAACACCAATTCCTCATGCCATTTTAAAAGAAAAACTATTAAAAATATTAAATTCTTACCTTCTTCCGCGGAATTGCACTCAACAGGTTCGCCATTTTGACAAGTTTGAAAAAGTAGTTGACGTAAGCTGTCATTGTGTCACTAATGTGCGTTCAGAAACGTATGCTTTAAAGGAAAATAAATTAACGTTCCATTTTACATGCATTTTATAACAGATGTTTTTTTTTAAATGATGTGTCTTACAAGATACATTGTCAAGAAAAGGGTTAAACCGAACAAGGCTTGATTTTTACCAATTTCTGTATTTGGAAGACTTTTTACACATTCACTTATGCTATCTAATAAGACGTAAGATAATCTGTCATCCGTTACTGCTACGTATATAACTTTGAAGGACGAATTAAAATAAGTTAAATAATGATCTGTATCGCATGGAGTAGGTAGCGGTAAATTCTTGTACAGGTTGAACTTAATAGGATACATTAATGGTACTTGTATGATAAACATTAGTTTGCTATTATAATAATATACGTTAGTTTGACAAGTCGATTATAATGTGAATGTTTTGCAATTTTAGCGAACCCGGAAACTCGGTGATAACTCATTGTATAATTTCTTGGGAGTTATGACATAAGAGTGTAAAATATTAGCTTTACGGAATAAAATTGAGTTAAGTATTGTATCTAAAATATGAATATAAATAAAATAAATAAAGTTAGTTTTTCTAAACATAACATAAAGGTAAGTGGCAAAATCGAATATGGATTAATCAAAGAAATTTAAAAAATTCGGCCACGGTATGTTGATTCACAAACGAAAACTTCAAGGTATGTAGAGTGGGTGGTCAGCACTTGGCGCGGTTAATTTAACATAATTAATAAATGAGAAAATCTTAGCAAAGCATAGCATAGCATTGCATCAGCCTTATAATGTTCCCATTGCTGGGACTCAGGCCTCCTCGCTAGGAGAGGGAATAGGCTCCACGCAGGCCCAGTGCGGGTTGGTGGATGGCACATGTCTTCGAATTTTTGATTCTAGGACATGCCGGTTTCTTCACGATGTTTTCCTTCACCGTTTTGAGAGCAATGGTGATGAAATAAATTACAGAAAGCAATGCGCCTGGCTGGGTTTGAATCCGCAACCCACAGCTCGTAAGTCAGTGTCGTTACCGCTCGGCCACCAGTGCTCTATTTTAAATTTTTTCCTCACACTAGGAATTTCTCCTGCATTGTGGGTGTGTTCACAAACATTTAAATTCGGTAATTGAAGCGCAGTGACTCAATCAGGGCCGATCGTGCCCTCAACTTGCTGGGCAAAGGCATTTTAATGCAAACGGAGATGGAACAAAGTACAGACTGACTTGGGACATGGGATGTAATGTATCAAGCCTAATGTAAAATCTTCAACAGGTATTTATTTTACAAGGTTTCACTTCAAGAGAGTCAGCTTGGTAGGTGACTCTTGAAGTGCAACACACAAATGGTCACAGCCCACAGCAGCAAAATAACAATAAATTAGATTAATTTAGTTTGATACTCATTTTGAATGATTGTAACGGCTGGGATCGAGAGCGGAAACGAATACAAATTGAAAACTATTTGTTTGTATCATTGATGAATAGTTCTAACTTCCGTGAAGATTTTTGTAATATTAAAACTCTATAATTATACTATTGGTTATGTCAGTGAAGCCCTCCAAGAGTAGTTGGTCACAAGATGCCACAAGATGTCACAAGATGATTGAGGCAGCGCGTCATGACGATGATGGTACTGGCCAACATTTTGATAAAATGAAATTCCAAATATACATTAACCAAAAAAAAACACCACAACAACAACAACAAACACCACACACAACAACAACGACAACAACATCAACATTTTCACCACTCATCGCTTTGGTGGCTTCGTCAAAAGGCTTCAATTTCAATACCTGGCATAGTTCGTTGAACATCTTCCACTCTTCGATTGACAATATCGGTAAATCTTTTTTTAGAATGGCAATCGTGGCACATATATGATTTTCCAGCTCAACGAATATACGTGGAGTTTCACCTCGTCGGTACTTCTTGGATCAACTTTTTCGGTGTTTCCTCTGGGCTCTCCCGTGTCTGCGATTTAAATAACTTTTCTACTGCTACCGTGTTAGTTTTTAAAATGTCTTAAGATAGACTTCACTTTGTCTAAGGTAGCTTGGACAAGACGAAAGGCATCCTGAACTATTAAATTTAGGGTGTGTCCAAAGCATCCGTAATGCTTCCACCCTATATCTGCTATGGCTTTCTTGACATTAGCAGCATTGTCACTTACAATAAAATTTATTTTACTCGTAACATCCCACTCGTTGGTCGTTTCGAGCAATGCAGCTTTAATGTTTGCACTGTTGTGTGTGTCTTGGAACTCGGCACATTTGAGCAAAATTGTTTTTAATTCCAGATCTTTTGTAATGTAATGACCTGTTACGGCAATGTATGCTCGTTGACCCGAGATGTCCATAGGTCGGTGGTTAAAGATATGGCTTCGATATCCTTCACTTCCTTGTTTTTTTGCTGGACTGTTTTATTATACAAAGCCGGGATTAATATATTTGAAACCGATTTCCATGATGGTAATTGATATCCTGGGATATGTCGGGCAAATTTATTAAATGAACGTTCTTCTACCAAGCAAAATGGGTGATAACTGTCTATAAATAAATCTGCAAGGTCACTATCTATTACCCATTTCTGAGCCTGTGAATTTTTTTTTGTTGTTCCATACAACAAACGTTTTATATTAAACATTTGAAAGAGAAAAAAAAGTCTAAATTATTAAATAAATTATTGTCATAAAATATATAAATTATTTATTTACATTTTATATTATAACAATATAAAAATCGAGTTAAAATGACTAATTCGGTAAAAATATGATAATAAAATAAAAAATATCATTGTCATTCATTATTTAAATTTATGAATATTGTCAAGGATTTTTGTAGTGACTAAATTCTAACCAAAAAAAACGACATTCAAAAAACACATCCAAACTTACAATAACAGTAAAAAGTTTACAGTAAAGGGTTTACAATCCCTGACGACGGAGGCCATTGCATCTGTGCGAGCGAGATGCGATATTTACGCGGGAGTGACCGAGACAGGTAATAATAGGTCAACGTACGAATTTCTTCCTGCTCCGCGTCCGGGCTTTATTACCAAAATTGTCCTGGAACAGAGTTGTGCCATAAAAAACCAATTAATAAATCGTCCGATGGCCACCTCCATGGGGCCAAAGTAGTCCACCCCACAGTGGACGAAGGCCCGACGAGTCACTTCCAGTCGGGCGGGTGGTAGGTCCCCCATTTTGGGTGCCGCAGGCTTGGCCCTGGCGACACGACACTGTTGACATGCTGCGGCCACCGCTTTCACGGAGGACCGCAAATTCGTTACCCAATACCTCTCTCGTATGTTGTTTACTACGGCCTCCTGATTCGCGTGCAGGGAGGCCACGTGATATCTGTGAATTAACAGACGCGTGAGGGCGTGTTTCCCGTCTAGGATAATGGGATGACGCGCCCCAAAGACAAGTTCACTGCAGGCGCCCAGCCTGCCGCGTACTCTTATCAGCCCATCCTCGTACAGCATGGGGTCAAGCGATTTAATTCTGCTGCTGCTTGGCAGTGGCCGGCCTTCCCGGAGGGCGTTGGCCTCCTCCCTGTAGCTTTCCCTCTGCCATAAGCTTCAGTAAGCGCAGCTCCTCCTCTCGTAGGTCTTCTGTTGTGACGGCAGCTGTAACACGTCGCTTACGACAGCGCTCGACAAATATAATCATTAATGCTACATGACACGCGCTGTGCGTGTACAGCGCGTGTCCACGTTGGCAGTCGCTCGTACGTCAGCGCGGGCTCGGTTTGCGTGGTCAATGCGTTTACTTGTTGCACACGCTCCAGATCCTCCTCCGTCACTGCATCACGTCCAGAGTCCACCGGCCATTGCTCCTGTGGACAACGAAGGAAGGACGGACCGGACAACCACTCACCATCAGTGCTGGGCCAGTCCCAACGGGTACCTTTGTCGGCCGGGTTCAACGCCGAGGGAAACCAGCGCCAGTCCGGCTTCTTTGACCGAGTGTCGATTTCAGCTAGCCTATGTGACACGAAACGCTGGAAATCTGTGGCGTCGGAACTTATCCATTTTAAAACGGTTTGACTGTCCGTCCAAAAATACCTATACCTAATATTTGCACCTAACTCCTTTCCTACTGTGCATGATATAACCTTTTGTGGGGCTACCCTAGCTTTGCCTAACACGAAGCTCGCCCGCCTATTTCCGAGTTCGTCAGTTCCCGCTATATAAGCGACTGCGGCGTAGGCGGACTCACTCGCATCACCGAAAACATGTAGCTCTAGGTTATCTAGGTTTAAGCCATACCATCTCGGGATAGTCACCCTATCTAGGTTTTTTTTTTTTTTTTTTTATGGTAGGGAAAATCATCCAATGACAAGTCCCGCCCTTGGGTGGAGCGGGAAGTAGTGTCAGACTCTTACTGACTAAAAACCTACCCCGTTCCTTCGTTGCCTATAGTGCCGGGGCTGAGCCTTCCTCTCAGAAAACGGCCCTTGACCCCAGCAGGCTTCGACCCTGCCTGCTTGCAGTTAGCAGGCTGGGCCTCTTCGGTGTGCTGACAGCTCCTTGAGGCGCGCGGGAACAGAACGCGCCGTCGACGACTTGGGCTCGGTCCGGTCGGTTACCAGACAATCGGACAGCGTGCTACCCATTGCACGCCGTCCGCAAGCCCGCGCCTACGGTGGCCGGAAATCGGGATCGGAATCCCGGCGGCGGCTGGGGCGAGCGCCCCGTTGCCTCTGCCTGATGCGGTCGGCCTCCTCCTTTGCTAGCATTACTGCTTCACAGAAGGAGGCGACCGCCTGCCATCCCTCCTCACTACGGACCATGGCCTGAACCAAGGCCCGGCGAGAGAGATCGCTGCCGCCGATCACCTCCACGAGGACACGGCGATGCTCCGCCCAGGCGGGGCACACCTCTACAGTGTGCTCCACCGTGTCCTCCGGGTGTTCCGCACAATGGCGACACCCGGGCGAATTCTCCGCACGAATCCGGAACAGGTACTTAGCGAACTTTCCGTGTTCGGTAAGCACCTGCGTCGTGCGGAAGTTGAGAACGCCGTGAGGTCTTTCCAACCACGCCTCAAGGATGGGCCTTATCGCCCCAATTGTGGCGCGCCCCGAACGAGGTTGCGATAGTCGCTGACGCCATTTCGCCATGAGATCCCGCCGGAGCTCTGTCCGCCATGCCTCGACTTGTCGTGGCAGTGGAATTTCACCCCGGCGTTGCATCTCCATGCGCTTGTCGTGCATGTGTGCAAGGACTGTTGCCTCCAGATCCCATGGCGGTTGGCCAGCAAGGAGGGTCGCCGCCTCGCGGGAAATCGTTCGGTACCCTCGCACCATGCGTATTGCCATGACCCTCTGGCACGCATTCAGCTGGGCCCTCGGTTGCTGTGTCAACGTCGGTGCCCACACCGGGGCCCCGTAGAGGGCCATGGACCGAACGATTCCCGCGTAGAGCTTCCGGCAGGAGGCGTCTGGTCCCCTGAGGTTAGGCAGGAGCCGCCCGAGAGCAGCCCCAGTCCTATTCAGTTTGGGAGCCAGACGTCGAAAGTGCTCCTTGAAGTTCCACCAGCTGTCGAGGACGAGTCCCAGGTACTTCATCGTCGACCCGACGCTGATGTGAACTCCTCCTACCGTTAGCTGGGAACCCGGTGGTGGCGCGCCCCGAGGGCCGTGGAAGCACATGGCCTCGGACTTGTGCAATGCCACCTCGAGTCCCAACTGCCGGATCCTATCAACGACTATCGCAACCCCGCGTGTCGCTAGTTCGACCGCCGTCCGGTACGACTCTCCCCGCGCTAGGACCAACGTGTCGTCCGCGTAGCAGACCACGCTGACCCCGTCGGGGAAGTCGCCGCGCAACACGTAATCGTACCCGATGTTCCACAAGGGTGGTCCTAGTACCGATCCCTGACCCTATCTAGGTACTGTAGGCTGTGTAGCCATTCAAACCACAGCCTGGCCTCCGCTTCTTCTAGTCTTTCGTCCCACTGAATCCCCGTGCGCCATATCCTCTGCATCAATATGCGCGACGGAATAACGCACGGGCATAGGAAACCCAGTGGGTCGAACACTGACATGATGAATCGTAAGAATTCTCGTTTCGTGGGCACGACTTCCCCGTCTACGATGGCCCTGGGTATCTTTTTAAATGACGTGTCGAAGGCAAATAGATCGGTGCTCGGCGACCATATCATCCCTAGAGTCCTTTCAGTCGCGTTGTCCCCATTTTCTAGGGAGATCAACTCTTGGGAATTCGTGACCCACCCCCGTATGTGGAACCCGCCCTCGGCGTGGACATGGGTCACGTCATTGATCATTTTCAGGCTCGTTCAACAGACCACGTGCTGTCTAGGTAGTCGTCCATGTAATGTTTATGTTGAACGGCCGCTACCGCTTCGGGAAATATATCCATGTAACGAGATGCGTTTTTATTTAAAATTTAAATAGCTGAGGTAGGTGACGACACGGTGCCAAAGATCATTGAACTCATGACGTATGTGTGTGGTTCCTTATCAGTGGCCGCTTGCCATAAAAACAACTGTGCTCCTCGATCTTGTTCCCTAACCTTCACTCTCAAAAACATATCAGCTATGTCTCCCGTGAAACTTATTGGGCCTAATCTAAATTTAAATAACATTCCTAGCAACGAATTAAGTAGGTCAGGGCCCGCCAACAAATGATCGTTCAACGATGTTCTCTGAAACGTGGCGGCGGCGTCAAAGACTAAGCGTAATTTCCCCGGTTTGTTTGGGTTTTTTACCCCGAAATGGGGTAAATACCACACCGGATCCTGGACGCCACCTTCCAGCCTATTGGCGTACCCTTCGTCTATCAACCTATTTACTTGTGCGTTATAGGCCACTGCATACTCGGGATCACGTTTTAGCTTGCGCTCTATTCCCGCCAAACGATGGCGAGCTTAGGTATAATTATCCGGGAGTTGCGGGCTGTCCCGTTTCCACAGCAACCCTACCTCCCATTGGCCATCTCCATTTCGATGGCTAGTCTTATCTAGGATGTCTATCGCTCTGTCGTTTTCCTTATTAGGTTTAAGAATTTCCGATATACCTATTGATTCCAATTCGAATCGACTCTTAACAAAATTGTGTAAATCTACAGATGGTTCCACAACACAATTCACAGACTCTTCAGTCGGCCTATGTCCTTTGCCTACGGGGCCGTGAACGACCCAACCTAGCTCGGTCAAAGAAGCAACGGGCTTACCGGACTTTCCTCGGAGTGTCTCTCAGCCGATCAGCAGCTCCCAATTGCGCGCAGGTGGGCGTGCTCCGTAAGCAACGCGGCCGGCACTGTTTGTGCGGGTAAATCCAACCTTTTAAACGTACGACACTTTATTTCGTGAACTCGACCGTTCGGCCCACACACTGACACTGACACTCTTCGTGAGGTATTGTCCGACACCTCTTGTCCGCGCGCACTCTTCAACACTAAAGGCTCCTCCTGTCCCCTGGCGTTCTCTGCCAACGAATCGTCCACCAGCGATACAGTTTCCCCGTCATTCAATAGGGCGTAGCAATCATGCGTATTATCTCCTATCGTCACACACACGGGTAATATTTTCAATAATGACTTGCCGTGGTACTCACTTACATTGGTGACGCTCTCTGTGGTCTTCCTCACTGCGTGTAACAGAGTATGGTGCCCATAACCACACGACGGGCACTTGTTAGCTCGACACCTGTTCTTGGGATACTGTTTCACAATACATTTGAAGCACAAATGCTTGTCTTTCACGTGCTGCCACCTGTCGTCCAAGCTTAAGTTCGCAAACTTTTCACACTTGGTAAGGTTGTGGTCTCCTCCGCAGAGGGTGCACTGGAACTGTCTTGACTGCTGCGGTTGGCTATCACTATGCACATGTAATCATTGTATATTTCTCGAGAGTTGTTTCAGGTTCGGTGCGCTTTTCTGTTGCTTAGCAACCGGTGCTGCGGTGGCGCCTACTTCCATCTGTACGTAGAACGAAGTGGCTCGGGCTAGATGGCTCTGGAACTCCGACAATATTTCCAAACTCGGCGATACTCTCACGTCGACTTCCTGGGTTGAGGCTATGCCCATCGCAAAGTCCCCGTACTGGGCTCTTTGTACAGGTGTCAACTTAGTAGCTCACTTACCAGTTGCGGGTTGTCCAGGTAGCCTGTCGCGTGCACGTTCTTAAGCAATGAAACACAGTTGCGCACTGTCGAGGAGAACTTTCGTAACTCACGACCACTGTCTGACACTTTGGGTAACGCACGCACTTTCCGTAATGCACATTCCAATATCAGGTTCGGGTGCCCGAATTCTTCATCCAACGCTTTCATGATCTCCGCAGGGTTCGTCGACGTCCTCAACAGGTCTTCCACCGCCGACTTGGCTTCTCCCTGCAGTGATGTCTTCAGGCGCGCTAAGTTCTCGTGGGGCTTGAAGTTGTACATGGCTGTGGTGTCCCAGTACATATTCTTGTACGAAATCCAGTCCGCCGGGTCTCCGTTGAAGTATGGTAACTCGTAAGCTTGTCTCGGTACAGGTCGCGGACGCGCCAAGCTCGATATGACTTCTGCCAGCTGGTCTACTTTCTTGTCACGCGATCGGTTTCTATCGGTGTCTTCGGTGAAGGTGTGTCCCCATTCAAGCATTTCACGGTTCACTCGCGGTGCGCTGCCGCTCGGTGCGGGCGCGTCGGTATCTTGATCGCGGAACTGTATGGTCGCAGCGCACACTGATGTTGGAGCGCAGACACTTGGGGCGTCACGGTCACTTCGTGGGGCGTCACGGGCGCGTACGTGGGTACGTCGCGCGAGGCCACGGGCGCGGACACGGGTACGTCGCGCACGATTCCGGGCGCAGTGACGTTCGCAGTCGCGGATGCCAGGCTCGATGGCGCTTGCGAAGTTAGCGGTATCTGTTCACTGGGTGCGTCGCGACACATCCACTCTTCGACTCGGCGAGTCGTCCGAAGCTTCGTCCTCGTCAGCTGCGGCGTCGATCTCTGCTAGATCCGCTTCAAGTTTCTTCCTGACGAGGTTCTCTTTAAAACGCACTAGCTCCTTCTCAGCTTCGTACTCGACCCTCCTCCGGAGATAGTCGGCGCTTCGTTGTCCGCTTCTCGAGGAGACGTGGCTGGCTCTCGAACCTCCCCTCGCGCTCCGTCGTACTTCTGATTCCCTGGGCGTGGCGGCGTCACTGTAGTCGAACACTCGACCTGGTCCCACCACAGGAATCACGGGCGCAGGTGCAGGAACTGATGATGGTGCTAGTGATGGTGACCCTGGTGCCATTTCTGACGGCATACCAGAGTCACTTTCCATGGCCCGTCGTTTGTTGGTCGCGTCTTCTAATTTTCTTAACTTGCTGCGTGTCGTTATGGTGCTACGTTCACTCATCTTCCCGGGGTGATCTTGCCGAACTTCGGGTTTGTCAAGCCTTCAGGACGGATCCGGCTCGAAGGACCAAATTTGAAGAATATTCAGGCGCAGGGTGGATGTGGTTCCCGAAGAAATGAAACTCAGCTTGCAGATTAATTCTTGTTTAATTTTCTCAGTTGACAACCGGCGACGAACGACGACAAACGACGACTGCCCGCATGGCTTTTTTTTTTGTGGGGCCTCTCGCAGGTCAACCTATGAGGTTGTCGGCTGCTTAACCGGGCTTGCCTGTGGCGGCCTCGATTCAAGAATCAAAGCCTCCAGCCAGGGCTTACTTAACTAACTTACATACTAAGCGACCACGCTAAGGGCACCCCCTGTGGGGTACGGCCCTCGGCTTAGGGCGTCGCTGGGGGAGGGCAGCAAAGGGACAAGCTGGATCGAACAAAAGATAAATTATTATTAAAAGGATTTTTTTTACACTACTGGCTCAGCGGCGCGGGCTGGCTCTAGCAAGGGACGGGGCGGACATTGACGGGGATTTCGCGACGGGCCTCGGCGGCGAGGCCTAAAGGACGGCGGTCTGTAAATGTGTTTGCGAACTGTACTTGTTTCCCTAAGGCTCTCTTGGAGCAGGGTAATGGGGTCGTCAGGGGTGACAAAAGTATGCCTAGGGCGGCGAATCTTGGAGATGCGGGAGGGTTCGTATCGGGCGGCCGATGCGATAAGGGGGTTGCGATGTTTTACAGCAGTATCGAAGAAACGCTTGCAAAGCCGTTTTATGAACTGCTGAATGGTGGGAATTCTGAGATCTAGATGTAGATTCTCATTACGGATATAATATGGGGCACCGAGGATCTTTCGGAAGGTCCGGTTTTGGAGGGTCTGCATCCTATGGAGGTAGCGGGGCTTGGCGTGTGCGAAGATGGCACAGGCGTAGGTCATGATCGGGCGGATGACTGCTGTGTAGAGGCGCAACGTGCACTTTCGTGACAATTTGCTGCGGGCTGTCAAGAGGTAATGGAGCCTACCTTGAGCCAAAGCGGCTCGCGAACGAGCTTGCTTTATGTACTCAGCGAAGTCAGGTGCTGGTCAAGGATCACACCGAGGTAGTTGGCTTGCTTCCCCCAGGGGATTGGCTTGCCGTACATGGTAATCGGAGGGGGTGGGGAGACGGTCTTCCGTAGTCTCGAGTAGAGAACGGCTTGACTTTTGTCAGGGTTAACCTTTTCTATTGCTGTGTAGACTACCTGTTCTGAAATCTTCAATGTGTTAAGGAAATATATCTTGCATACTGGTATATCACATACATCTATAGGAGAACTATATTTAAGTGTTTGTGTTCTATTTTGTTCTTTCGCTCCACAGTAAGTCTTTTTATAGGATTGGTAGTGATACGTCTAGTAATATATTGCCACTGCAATTCGTGACTTTGAAGCTTGCAAAAAGCGTTAAAAAAAAACTTTCCGTTTGCTGAGAGGTAAACTTTTCGCTAAATCTTTTCTTACATGAACATACCGGACCAATCGTCTTCGCTGAATACAATTTTTAGAACGACATCTTAAATAAGTTTTGCCTGAGTTTTTCAGTTTCTTGTGTTTGATGTCTTTCCATTCATTTTTATCACACTTTCGTTTTCTACTTCCATTCTGGGTTGAAGCTTCAGAGCTTTCATTTTGTTCAGTCGAGTCGGATTCTGGTTCGCGATAATTGAGGAGGTTGAAATAATTTTGTATATTTAAACATTCAAATACTATTTCTTGATAACGAGTGTTCTGGTTGTTTCTATTATCCTCGTGTATAACATCATTATTGCTCTTGCCCAACTAGATAAACCATTAATAATCTCATTATATTTATCTACATTAAGTATGTATTTAGAAATATATAAAAATGTATATCAGTTGTCTAGTACCCATAACACAAGCTCTGCTTAGCTTGGGACTAGACGACGTTGTGTGATAGTTGTGGAATATTATATTATATATATATAATATTCCACAACTATCACACAATCACAGACTTGGATTCTCACGGCAGAAGGCGCGACCCATACTGGTCCGATTTTTCAATATGGAATGCCGACAGTTGGTATGGGAAAGCAAGAAAGCCCTTAAGGGTACTGGAATAACCATATCCGAGTTTTTGACTCAGGCTAGGCACCGCTTGTTTATGGCTGCTCGTAAGCATTTCGGCATGCTGAACTGCTGGTCAATGGAGGGCAGGATAGTTATTATTTGCCCCGACAAATCCCGTAGGAAGATCGAGGGGGCAGGCGAGCTTCACGATCTGATAGCCAAGTTCCCGGCCAGCTCAGTTGACACCGGGGATTCTGCACAGTCTGAAGATCCTGGTTCTCCAGTGGCGGCAACTTTGGTTGCGCCCGCCAAGAATGTAAGGAAGACCCGTTTGCGCAAGTAATATTATCCCTTGTGGTTGTTGTTGTAAGTTGGTTGGCTTGATTTCTTCTAAATTTAGTCCCTTTGCACGATCGCGTAATTCACTTTACTACTTAAACTCGTAAGCCGGTAGTTTATAAAATTATTCTTGTCTGGCACCGTTAATACTTCTAGCTTTATTTTATTCTTTTAGCCGGTGTTTAGATCTATTTATTTGACATTGTTTTGACTGTTAGTAGTACAACCGGTCACACTGTCAATGTGACGGTTGCTGTCATTTGTCTATATTGACATCTGTCAGATGGCAGTGTCTTATTCGAGGTCGCGCTGCGTTTTGTTTCACGTACGTTTTGTTATATGTATTAATTCGCACTTTTCTTTTTTTTTTTTTTTTTTTTTTTTTTGTAACAAGACTAAGAATTTATTATTACTTTAAGAATTATGATTTAGTGAGTTGTTATGTCCACTTACTTTGTAAAATCTCTGCCAATATACCAGCGAATTGGGGTGGTTTTCTAATTGATAGAAACGTTTTTATCGTTTTTAGTTTATAACATTTTTATTTTATTTGTGTTTATTTTTTCTTCTTCTTTTAGTTATAATTTATTATTATATTTAGGTTTATCTATATATTATGAATGATGTAGCTGATCTTAACGACAGCTTTTTTTCATGCTCTTCTTCTGATAGTTTTGCTAGTGCGGAGAGTGACTCTTCTTTGCCACTCACTTTACATGATAAAATCTCTTCTCTTTTTTCTAATTATCCTAAAAACTTGCATATAGCTCACATAAACGCCCAGAGTGTTCCTGGTCATTATTCTGATCTTCTGGCATCCTTTAGTTGTGCTCATCTTGATGTCCTATTGATATCGGAATCATTTCTGAAGCCTTCCCTTATCTCTACTCATTATTCACTACCCGGCTTCGTCTTGATCCGTAACGATAGGACAGGCAAGGGTGGGGGAGGTGTAGCTATGTACCTACGCGCTGACCTACCCTACAAGGTGGTTAGCTCATCTCCTTCCCTATATTCCGAGTCTGCTGAATACCTGTTTGTTGAAATCTCTGTCCATCACACAAAAATTTTGCTTGGTGTGCTCTACAGCCCTAACCTTCGCATTGACTACTTTGATTCCCTTGACTGCACTCTCAATAATCTCTGCCCTTTGTATGAGCACGTTATTCTAATGGGCGATTTTAACACTTGTTTAATTAAAAATGACTTTCGCTCCCATAAACTCCTCTCTTTACTTTCTTCTTTCAACCTTCAAGTCTTGCCCCTTTCTGCTACTCATTATTCTCCGAATTGTACACCCTCCTTATTAGATCTTATGATTGTCTCCTCTCCCAACAATGTTTCTAGCTACGGTCAACTTTCGGCTTCCTTTTCTTACCACGATTTAATTTATCTATCCTATCGTATCCGTGTTCCCAAGCGTAAGCCCCAGTTTTTATCTCTCCGTAATTTCAAAGGAATGGACTTGGAGGCTTTGCAGTGTGGTGCTAGCAATGTTGACTGGTCACCTCTGGTTGATATCGATGACATCGATGAGAAAGTGAAGTATTTTAACAAAACCGTCCTCGACTTGTATGACCAGCATGCCCCTTTAAGACGCATCAAGGTAAAACATAATCCAGCACCTTGGGTAACTCTTCAGATTAAAGAGCTTATCGCTCGTAGGGATAAAGCTAAGAGCAGGTATAAGCGTCGACCTTCTGAGCTGAATCTCTCTTACTTTATTTCTCTGCGAAACTGCTGCAGGCGTCTGTGTCAAGTTGCTAAGAGACGCTATTTCCACGAACAACTTCTTAACCGTAGTTCTTCCGACGTATGGAAATTTCTTAAGTCTGTTGGCATAGGCAAATCACCAATCAACCAGTGTAAGGATGTGGACCCTAATGATCTCAACAAGCATTTCTCTCTTCTTCCCTTTTCCTTAGATCCTCGTGTCAAAGCTGCGACACTGGATGGTCTTTCTTGTTTGCCATTGCCACAGTATCCTCACTTTAACTTCAGCGATGTTACTGAGGATGACGTTAAGAAATCTGTTCTCGCGATTACTTCTTCTGCTGTCGGCTATGATAAGTTATGCTCTAGAATGATTACTCTCATCCTTCCCTCATTACTTCCTGTTCTCACGCATATCTTCAATCACTCTTTTACCACATGTTCCTTTCCGTCAGTCTGGAAACAGGCTTATATTATACCTTTACCTAAGACTAACAATCCTTCTTTACTAACGCATTTTAGACCAATTTCTATTCTCCCATTTCTTTCGAAAGTTTTTGAGCACTTAGTCCATAGACAGTTATCTCTTTTCTTAACGTCAAACTCAATTATATCTGCTTTCCAATCTGGTTTTCGCACGGGTCATAGTACTGTTACTGCGCTTTTAAAAGTAACTGACGATATCCGCTGGGCTATGGAGAACAAGTCCCTTACTGTCCTGGTACTGCTTGACTTTAGTAGCGCTTTTAACTCAGTGGATTTCGACATCTTACTCGGCATCCTTAAATCCATTAATCTCTCTTCTTCCGCCTTAACTTGGTTCAATTCATATCTTCGGGGTCGCTCTCAGTGTGTCCGTCTTGAAGAAGTGTTCTCTGACTGGTGTAGTCTCACTGAGGGTGTTCCTCAGGGTAGCGTTCTCTCTCCTCTTCTTTTTTCTATCTTCATTAACTTTGTTACCAGAGTAATCTCTTCCACCTTCCATCTTTACGCAGATGACTTGCAGCTGTATCGCCATTTTACTGTAGCCGACGCGGATTCTGCTATTGCTGCTATGAATCATGACCTGGCTTGCATCAGTGCTTGGGCTAAGTCATTTGGCCTACAGATCAACCCAGCTAAATCGCAGGCCATGATCATAGGCAGTAGATTCGTTCGCAATGCGGCTGTAGTTTCTTCTCTGCAGCCTTTAGTTCTCGACGGTGTTCGGATTGACTACTCCGAAACTGCAAAAGATTTGGGTGTTATTTTTGACTCCAATCTCTCGTGGCGTGCGCAGGTCAATGAAGTCAGTCGGAAAGTAAACTTTGCTTTTCATTCGCTCAAACGTCTTCAGGGTCTCTTGCCTTTGAAAACGAAAATCTCTTTGGCCCAAACTCTTATTCAGCCGATTATAGACTATGCTGACGCCTGCTACTTGGATGCTACTGAGGAGCTATTAAACAAGCTTGAGCGACTGCAAAATTTATGCATTCGGTTTGTCTTTGGTCTACGTAAGTATGATCACGTCTCTCATCTTCGCAAGGAACTCAAGTGGCTCCCTATCCGTCTTCGCAGGAACACTCGGATTTTATGTCTCCTTTTCAACATCCTTCACAACCCGTCCTATCCCTCCTATTTGCGCGACAGATTTTCTTACGCCCGTCCGTCCGACGCCCCGTGCAGATCACACCTAAGATCCCTCCTTAAATCCCCTCCACATAAATCCAGCTACTACTCCTACTCCTTCTCAGTCCATGCAGTAAAGTTGTGGAACTCTCTTCCGCCTAGTATACGTGACTTAAAAACTATTTCGCTCTTCAAAGCTAAAGTAAAAGAGCACTATCTTTCCTCTCTAGTATATTAATTATATATATAAATATATATATATATATATATATGTATTATGTATTTATTTTTAGTATAAGGTATTTATAGCTTATATATATAAGTATTTATTGCTTTAATTTAAGATTTCACTAACTCTTCTCACTTCTACACACTATTGCCTTCATTTCTTCTCATCTCTCCTTTCGCAGGTCTGCTGGTAGAAATTTCTTTTAGAAATAAGCAGTACCTTTGTACATTTTTTTTGTCATAATACTTTTGTCCTTTTCATTTATATGTGTGTACATAAATTATAAAATAAATAAATAAATAAATAAATAAATATATATATATTATATGGTTGACTCATTTGGTTTCAGAGTAATGTCTATTTTATCTGGTGTTAAAGTTTTATTTTCTGCAAAATTTTCGGGTTTATCAGAAATAGTAGAAGAATTCTTAGAATGCTTTTCTAGGTATTTTGGCTCAAGAGAGCAGTTGTGAACTTTGAGATTGGTCTTAATTCCACTTTCATACTGTTGTGGAATCTCCCGTTTATTTGAAATCTTGTATATAGCAGATGGTGACGCTACAAAATCTACATTATCGAAAACTAGAGACAAGTTTTACAGAGTTTTACAGAGTTCAGAAATTGTAGACGGACTACGCATATTGCTCGCACGGATCATTTTATAAAAAAGGAATCTCCTCCAATACTAGAGATATTGCTTGGTGTGTCAGATGGATGGCGAAAAATATTCAATGTTGTTGTCACGCTCATTGTATTTATTTTCTGTTCTTTTTTCTGTAATATAAGCAACTTCAAAGAAATGTAAAACGTAAAAATAATTACCTCGTGTATTGTATCTTTTTGTAATATTGACTTCATCACGCAAAATTTTGATTCGATACTTGTAGCTGTGAATGTGAGTGCTTGGGAATGGGAAAATGAAACTCGGGGCCCTGGAACGAAGGCAATGAAGGAACAGGAGTGGGTTTTTAAGCAGTAAAAGTCGCCCAAGGGCGCGAAGGTGTCATTAAATCATCAAATTCTCAACGAAAAATAAAATACTTGTAGCTATGACGTTCAATACATACCTCGTAACTACTTTCAACTCATGATAACCTTACGACGGTATGCCATAACTTGTCAAAACAATTGAAAACAAAAGAAATAAGTATTTGTTATTTAGTTTAAAAACACATTTAAAATACATGACAATAATGGTCTAATTTGTTATTTTTTGTGCCTCGTGAAAAGTTACGTGTTAGTTAGTTAAGAGATATTCACTATAAGCTATCGTTATGGAAGTTTTTATATTAGAAAGCAATGCTGAATCATTGCTAACCTGTAGCACGTGCTGGGGGCGGAGCTTAGGCTATCACTTTCGCTCGCATGCAGATGAAATGAGTGCGATGTATAAGTACTTGCTAAAATAACGATACATCGTACCGTGTCAATACACGTTGAAATCTGTGTGGCGAAATACTGTCAAATAGATTGCTATGTTTTCGAAATCGCGGAGTGTACAGTATTCAACATAACAATTCCAACTTTTTTAAACGATTTATCCCAAATGACTTTAATTTGAAATAAGAATTATATTTTTACGCGAATAATGTGGTAATATACTTTACCGAAATTAGTTTCATTTTTTCTACTTGAATAAGTTTGTAAGTACAATTTAGGTACTGGGAAAAGGATTTTGAGGAGAGAAATTGTGATGATATTAGTCACAAAAAAAAGTTTTTAAATTGAGAAGAATAGTACAGGTAAATTCATTACAAAATGTCTAACTCGAAAAGTAACAGCACGATTTACGTGAAAAGAATTAGTCACTATCGCTATTAAAAAGTTCCCAGAATTTTCTCTTCAAATCAACTGTAGAAACATAACATTTTAATGGCTTTTTAACCATCTGTGCTCCTTAGGTTTAAAATTTACTTTGATATTTGAAAAAATATTACTAACATGATAATAATTAGATTGTTTTGTATGTTCGGCATCGTAAGAATTAGTTAAAACTTTATTGGCAAGGTTATTTTCGCCGGTATATTTTACCAACATCTCAAGATCTTCTTGCTCAGATTCATTTTCAGACAAAGATTCTATAACGAGTCGTTTTACTCTCGTACGTTTAACTTGAATTAATTTGTGACTTTTTATTGCAAAACGTTGGAAAATGTTGGGCTTTAAACAAAAGCAGCTTAATATCCGATATTGAATTATATTATCTTCGTTGGATATTATCTGGTGTATTTTTTGCGTTTGGAACGGCCACGAATTCACAACCCTCAATTTGCCTTTCTATTTTCGATTTGTTCTGATCAACAAGAAATAATTTTACAGTGGTAGCAGTATTGTGTTTAAGTAATTGAACCGCAGTTTCAGCATCAGGTATATCATGACCGTTAGATACTTGTTTATCTAACAACCTTTTTATTACTCCCCCAACCCCCTCGCCTGCACCTTTCCCATGGGCCGCTTCAAAAAAATTCCAGTTTGCATAAATAAAACCATAAGATTCTATCATTTTGGTAAGAAGGGCAAAGTTCTTTTTTCGCCTGTACTAACTTGACGGACCACCTGAGAAGAAATGTAAAGTGTCTTTCAACGGAAATCTATTTTTAATGTCACGCATCATGGGCTCTATTTATGAGCCCAGATCGATTCCGATTGTGTGTGATTGTTGCAGTCCGAAAATGTGCAAAATGACACTGTTTCATTCAATTTCTTGTTCAACAAGTCATATCCGACCGATTTATTTCAGCAAATATCACATGTTGAATACATGCACTTTTGGGAGTATGAATCATATACTGTAGACTTTTTATTACAGTGTCCAATGTATCGCTGTCCTTAATCTTTTTTTGTGTTTTTTTTTTGCAAAGACAAGTATCTCGGTTTCATTGGGATCAATATGTAAAATGGCTTAAAACCACTGACTGTGGCGTATGATATCGGGATTCCAGTCTCCTTGACTAATTTAACCGTAAAGGACAAACCCAAACTCCATACAAGCTTGGGCCTGACTAGTTCCAGGACTGGAATTTGGCCATAAACTAGAGCATATAGGAAGGTTTCCAAGTTTCACGGTTCCAAGGTGCCCAAGTTTCACGGTTCCAAGGTGCCCAAGTTTCACGGTTCTCAGCACTGGCCAAATTGGTAAAATCAGGAAATGTTTACTTTTGAGGTTATTTTTTATATATATAAGGTTTTTATATAAAAAATGATATTTTGAAGCTTGAGCTTTACTTCTAACATAAATCTGGAACAAACATGAATAGTGCTAAGCACAGCAGCCATCACACCATGATGAGATTACAAATGCGTTGAACTTCAGCTGTAAACCATGTTTATTAATTAGACAAGGCCTAGCTTGCAGTTGTTAATAATATATCTAATAGAGGATTTGATGCAATCTCAGATTACAGTAATCTGAAATTGTAATAATATATATATATATATTTAAAAAAAACGTTTAAGTGTGATAAATGGTTTTATTAATCAGCTTCATTAGGATTATCATAATATAGTAATACATTGTCTAGAAATTGCGCAGGAGGTAATTGACTACCCTGGTGCCGTGCCCAACCAAGATACCAAATTATGCTCATGGTGTGGGCACAGCAGCCTACAGTTCTTTTTCCAACAATACAAGTGCAATAATATTGGATTATAGCATCCCTTCCACTTAAGGAGCTGTCAACTAACACATAAACATAATAAATCTTTTTACTAATATGCCTTGATTTTATCCTCCCTCTTAACATCCAAGTTGAGGCTGATGTTGACAACTGTTGCTGTAGGTCAACATCAACCTCTCTGCACACTTCTATGACATATGAGCCATTTTCTCTCACATGCTCCCCATAGTAAGAACGGGCTTGTTTGATTTGGTATGTGCCCAGGGAGACAAGAACAAACTCGCTATATGTTAACTCAGGAAACTCACTAACATTATTTCTTTCTACATCTATTGCTTGGAAATGCGCCCTACGTCGATTTATGTTATTGTTAATCACATATTGTGACTGTTCTTGATTTATTGGCTTCAAGGGTTGAAAGTTGAGATTCACCCTGTTGCAAAGAAGATGGTACATATGTCCTATAGCCACAGTTATTAAGTAAAGGCAAGGCATCCCGGAAGCCCCTATCCAATATAAACGCATCTCCCCTTTCAAAGTACTGTCTTAGTAAAGACTCGTCTCTAAACTCTTTATTAATGATTTCAGCATCAGAAGTTGTTGCTGGATAGGGACCCCAAACATCAATAATGTATCCATCTGAACAAACAAACAAAAATGGTTTCACAAGATTTTGGTATTTATGTAAACTGTACGTTTTTTTTTGGTACTTGTAATTAGAGCTTTTTTGCACATAAACGTATGTACCATCTAAAATAACGACAGGTTTTCGCTCATTATTATGGGTACCAAACAATTCATTAGGAATAAGAAGATTCCTTTCAATTATTTGCTGCTTATTTATATGATTAAGTCCCAAGTGATGGGGCACAAAATAATCATACAAGAGACTTCTAGCTTTACCCAGTAGAGTACCTAAAGTAGTTTTAGGAATTTGCAGAAGTGTTGACAATCGATCATCCGAGTCTCCGGTCCTCAGTTTAATTAAATAAGCAGCTAATGCAGTAGATCCTCTTTTAAACCACTATACAACCAATTCAGCAACTGTTATTTATTATTATATCCTTTTTTTGTACACCGTATAAACAAAAAAGTATATGACAAATATAATTAAAAAGATAGTATTTTTCTACCACGAAGTCTACAATAATTCTTCACATATATTTTTTTCTAAACTTGCAACAAGATCAGCTTAATAATTATATTATTAGGCTGATCTTGTCAACTCAAGACCTTGAATGAATGCCCGTGGAATTCGTAGTACAAAAATACTATCATTAGTCAAAAATAAACCTTCGTCTAAGGATTTTACTACACGTAAGTTTAATTTTCTGCATTTAAGAAGGGTCTTCCCCACTCGCTTGTCGTCAACGTCGAGCATGGTTTAAAAGCTTGTTGCTTCATCTAAATCATCGCAATCCATCGTCTATCAAATTAAAATGAATGTTTACCCTTTTCCCAGGAATTATATCACACATTACCTGGGCCTCAAGTCTTCTATTACAATAGTGTCAGAATCGTCTAAAATTGATTTCATCATGGTTGACTTTGATAAGTTTGTTAATCTACTAATATAATGTCGTCACTATGACTTTCCAACAGTCAATCACAAAAAAAACGAACAAGCCTCGAGAAAAGAACGAACAAGCCTCGTGGCTGCTTTCAGCTGTACATTCACCGACTAAATTAAGCGAGTGTGCTGAACAGGGAACATAGTCGGCAAGGGGTGAAATTTCCTTTTAGCTTGCAGGCTATCGTATATGCCTGACATGTTAGCTGCGTTGTCATATGATTGCTCGCGGCAGTTTGAAATGTCAATTCCCAATTCAGATAAAGTCGAAGTAACAACATCTATCATTTGTTATGATTTGTGGCCTGTGTTTGGAATAAACTTGAGGAACCGTTCTACGGGTGATCCATTAGGAAGGACATATCTGATTACATAAGTGGGCTGGTGAGAGCTCAGGCTACGTGAGATATATCCGGCGGCAGTTTGAAATATCAATTCCCAATTCAGATAAAGTCGAAGTAACAACATCTATCATTTGTTATGATTTGTGGCCTGTGTTTGGAATAAACTTGAGGAACCGTTCTACGGGTGATCCATTAGGAAGGACATATCTGATTACATAAGTGGGCTGGTGAGAGCTCAGACTACGTGAGATATATCCGGTGTCGAGTCAATGAAGACAGAAAAATATTTTGCTGTTAATATTTCCATTACAATTGTCTCCAAAACTTTGTTTCCCATAAGCCGAATGAATTCTTCGCATGTTGTTCCATTGTGGTTTGAACCAAATTTTTCGTCGCGTCCTCTGAAAGGCAAAGCACGTGGTGCAAGCGCTTTTACACATGCAACTACTCTTTCCAGAACGTTTTTCCAGTAATTTACTTCTCCGTCTAATTGCATTGTTAATGCGCGGTCAATGCGACCTAACGCGTTGCTTCGTTCATTCATATGCAGAACAGATAATTTGTGAGTAGGCGAATTCTCATGAGTCAACTCGACAATATGAATTTTTCCAGTCATTGAAACCTTACTTTTTGTGGAACTGAATCTCCCCGCTTGTGTGCATGGACATCTGAACATTGCGTAGCATGTCTGGTGTTACTGTCCTGAATGCGGCTTCGATTCGCTCTCTCATTTGCTCCACTGTATCACACGGCATTGCGTACACAATGCTTTTAATGTACCCCCACAAAAAGAAATCTAACGGAGTTAGGTCTGGGGATCGCGGAGGCCAAGCCACGTGTCTGCTACCGCGCCCAATCCACTGACGAAAGCGCATATCCAAATGCTCCTGAACATCACATGAATAGTGTGCCGGTGCACCGTCGTGTTGAAATGATAAATTATTGTCCATCACGAGATTGGCGTAACTTACAATTGATAATGATTCTGTGAGTGCATCATCCAAAACGTTCCTAAAAAATTTAAATAATTTTGACCGTGCGGCAAAAACATTGGTCCTACGACATCTTCCACGATACCAGCCCACACGTTTAGTCGCCATTGGTGTTGGAATGACGACTCCGTCGAAGCATGAGGGTTAGCGTGAGACCAAACATGGTCATTGTGGATGTTGCTTATCCCTGCTCTCGTAAATGACGCTTCGTCTGTCCACAGCACTCTTGAGCTAAAATCTCTTGAAGCTTCTACCTGATCGCAGTACCACTCGCAGAAGGTGATGCGAAGCAAAAAATCTGCAGGGGTCAGCTTCTGTTAGGATGGCGATCCGTGGGTGCTTTTAAAAAAAAAACTTGTTGCTGCTAAAAGAATATTTAATTAACAGAGGTTACACTAGGACACACTGGAGCACATGGAAATGCCCTTTTATAATATTGGTAACAATATGGAAGCGACGGGGTTTTTATTATAGTCAGCATTTGATGCATTACAAAATCCGTTTATAACATCTCCCCCCTTTAGACTGAGCTTTATTTAATTTATTTTAATTAAAAAAAAGCTAAGGAATATTAAAATGAATAATAAATTAGTAAATAAAACTCAGTTACGTTACAGAGTGTGTCTTAACCAATTAAAAAGTATGCTTAAATTTTAAAACTTATCTAAGATACTATAATTATTAATTGTTGAACCCAAAAATAGAAATTGAAACTTATATTTAAAATGAGAAGTAATATTAAAAGTTACTGATATTTCTATTTGATTTCTTTAACCCTATTCTTCTTCCTGCCCTTGTCCCATATTACTTGGGGTCGGCGCAACACGTTTCTTTAACCCTATTCTTGGAAAAAAAATACCTATTATTTTCAATTAATTTTCAAATATGATGTTAAATAGGAACCTAGAATTTAGGGAAAAATATATAAAAAAATCGCATTGTTTAGGGTGATTAGGTTGACTTTTGGTTACACTGTGTCAAATGAATTTCGAAATAAAATACGTCCGTTGGTTATGAGGTTTATTGGTAACTAAACAAACAAAGGTCATGCTTCTCTTTATAATAGGATATTGGCGTTAACATAGGCCGCCCACCAAAGGACTACAGATAGTCCTTTAAAAACTATAATGAACTTTAAAAAATGAAATCGATAAATTATATGATTGACGTATGATACATGCAAAAATTAAATTATCTCATCAGATGCTGCGTCGATGGGAAGAGCACACAATTTTGTCACGCATCTCTTTGTTATTGTGTCACCACTCTTTACACTATATACCCTGGTTATGGTGGCCTATTATAAGATGGGTAAGTTTGCCTTTTCGACCCAGAATTATTGGGTGCTTGCATTCATCAGTCAACTCCGCGTTCCTGAGCCGACCGCCCACCTTGAGGACTCCATTCTCGTCAAGGTAAGAATTTAATGATTTTAGTTTGCTTGATTTTTTTACTCTTTTCTTTCTTTTTAAGCTTTCTATTTCTTCTTTAAATTCTTTCTTTTGTTCTAATTTTATACAGGTTTGCAAGGAGAGTTCGAGTTCTTCAGTGGTGATTGTACTTTCTATGCTTTCTTTTAATTTATTTTGTTTCAGGAATCTTCGGCAGTAGGTGATAGTTTGCAGTAGTTCAGTCAGTGTGTCAAAGCCATCGAGTTGCGTAGATAATTTATTACTTTCTTCGTTGTCGTTTTTTGTTACTTTCAGAACTTGTAAGGTGTTTTTCTTTCTTTCTAGGTCTGTTGGGGCTATGTTTAGTCTAGTGAACTGTATCTTCTGGTGTGATAACCACTGTGGTCCGTTCCACCATAGCTCGCAATGTTTCAAATTGGCCACTAACATGCCTCTTGACGCAATATCAGCTGGATTATCGTTGGATTGGACGTGATGCCACTGACTAGGACTTACATTGGTTGTGATTTCGACAACGCGGTTTGCCACAAACGCCTTCCATCTGTTCGGATCTCCATTTAGCCAGGAGATGACAATAGAAGAGTCTGTCCAAGCATATATTTGTGTTGTTGGTATCCTCATTGCTTGCTTTATTTGCTTGAGTAGTTTGGATAACAACAAAGCTCCACACAGTTCTAGTCGAGGCAATGAAATGGTTTTCAAAGGAGCTACTCTCGTTCTTGCAGCAATGATTGTGCTTTTCACTGTGCCATCTGAGTTTGTGACTCGGCAGTAGGCCACAGCACCGTAAGCTTGCACAGAAGCATCGCAATATCCGTGGACTTCTATGGAATCTTTCCTTGAGCTCAATGTTCCCATCCATCTATTTATGTAGATTCCGTTTGCATTTTCAAGATCGGATCGTATTGTAGCCCATTTTTTAGCCAGTGTGGTGTTTAAAACTTCATCCCAATCAATTTTTTCCTGCCAGAGTTGTTGAATTAATATCTTTGCCATAACAAGGCAAGGGGCATTCCATCCGAGTGGATCGAATAACTTTTGAATGTCGGATAGAATGCTTCGCTTTGTGACTGCCTTGCCAGTAGCTGGTAAGTTCAGATTATACTCGAATTGGTCTTTACCCAAGTTCCATTGTATACCCAGAGCTTTAACAGTTCCATCAATCTTTAGTTCCAGATTTGCATTTGATGATCTTTCACTTGGTTTGATAGTCTCCATGAAATCACGGTTGTTTGAAGACCATTTTTTCAGTTCGAAGCCACCTAGACGCAGTAGTTTTTTGAGATCTTGACTAATTCGTATAGCTTGTTCCAGCTCATCGTGTCCTGACATTACATCATCGACGTAAAAGTCCTCACGCAATATCTTTGCTGCTTCGGGATATTTGTCACCCTCGTCATCTGCCAATTGCATAAGTGTCTTCACGGCGAGATAGGGTGCGGAAGCTGTTCCGAATGTCACAGTCAAAAGTCTGTAGTCTTTGATGTTTTCCGATGTATCATCTCTCCATAGAATTCTTTGATAATCGCTGTCTTCTTTATTTATCCAAATCATTCTGTACATCTTGTGAATGTCAGAAACATAACAAATAGCATGCATTCTCCATCTAATGATAATGCTTCTCAAGTCATCTTCTAATATTGGACCTAACAAGAGTTCATCGTTCAACGAAATTCCATTGGAGCCCTTGCACGAGGCGTCAAAAACAACCCGAGTCTTCGTCGTTTCCTTGTCACTACGGATCACCGCATGGTGGGGTAAGTACACTGATTTATTGTTTATTTCATCCTTAGGTACCTCTTCTATATGTTTTAATTCTTTGTATTCATTGATCACCCTTGTGTATTCTTGCTTAAGTTCTTTATTTTGATTAAATCTTTTTTCCAGCTGAAGGAGTCTTCGCTTTGCTTTTTCTCTTGTGTTGCCTTCAACTGATTTTGGTTGTTCTATTTTTAATGGTAGTTTGACTATGTATTTTCCATGTTTATCTCGCTTGTGTGTCTTCTCGTATATGTTTTCACATAGTTGTTCAGTTAGGGTAAGTTTTCTTTTCGTGTCGGTGTCAACTTCCCATATTGTGGTCAGTAAATCTTCTATGTTAATTTCTTGCTTCATGGCCGTCAATGATTTTTCTCGTGCATTCAGCTTGATTGTTATTCCACCCATTAATATCCATCCCAGATAGGTGTTTTGGGCACATGGTGTGTCTGGTGGACCCTTAATGAGTCCTTGCTTGAGAATTGCTGCATATTCGTTTACGCCCAACAACAGATCAATGGGTCCTGATTCATAATAATTTGCATCTGCTAGTTGGAGGTTTGCTATATGCGGCCAATCAGTCCCCCTCATGGCGCTCATCGGTATGTTCGAAGTCAAGTGCTTGGACATCACGTAGGCTTTGATAGGTAAGTAGAATTGGTTTTCCCACCGTGACAATACTTGAAACTTGACCTCGTGCTTGACTCTCATCTTCATTGCTTCCATTCCGGAGACGATTAGATTTACTGGTTGTTTTTCTAGATTCAGGATCTGAGTTACCTTCTCGCTAATGAAACATGCTTGAGATCCTGAATCTATCAGTGCTCTTAAAACAGTAGTGTGTCCATGCTCACTCTTCAAAATTACTACTGCTGTAGCCAATAGTGATATCTTCTGCCCCGCGGTATAATGAGACGCAACCATTGTGTGAACCTTCTTTTCTTCTACATCTGCTTGGCTGGATGAAGTCAGTTGCTTAGTTTCTACGTTCTGTGCTGCTTCATCAATCTTCTTGGGTTGATGTAAAAGTGTGTGATGTCGTCTCTTACAAGTGCGGCAAGACATTGGCATACGGCACTTGAACACCGAATGTCCCGCCCCAAGGCAGTTGAAACATAATTTGTTTGCTTTGACATGTTCGCTTCTCTCATTAATTGTCATTTTATTGAATGTGCTGCAATGACACAGTGTGTGCGTTTCTTTACATAAGGCACATGGTTTTTGTTGTTTATCATTATCTGTTGCTGTAACATGTAGAACACGCTCTTTGCTAAGTTTAATGGTGGTTGTCGGGGAAATCATTTCAAGCGTCCGGAATTTAGCTTCTAAAAACTCGCGCAATTCCTTCCATGTAGGCAGTTCTTGGGAGTTCACCGAGTAGGCAGTTTGTTCCCATTCTTTGTGTGACTCCGGGTCCAACTTCTGCACAACCAGAAATATAATTACTGGATCCCAGGAATCAGTAGGCACTCCCACATTTTCTAGACTATTCATAACTTCTGTGGTACAATCCAGGAGGGCCTTCAGGTGTACCGCCGTTTGACTGGTACATTTTTTCTGATAGAATAACCGCTTCATTAATGCGTTTACTATGATTCGCCTGTTATCGTATCGGTAATTAAGCGTTCCCCATGCTTGAACATAATTAGCACCCGTCACCTGAATGTGTTTCAGTAAAGATCGCTTTAGGCTTCGCCTGTGATACTGGTCTTCAAATAATGTAGTTTTTCAACTTCACTTAGCGTCGGGCATTCATGAATTAATGATACATACAAGTCTTTAAATGTGGGCCATTCTTCGTAGTTACCGGAAAACGGAGGAAGTTGTATGTTAGGTAGCATCACTTTAGCTCGTGGTTTTCCATCACACGATGTATTGTCGCATGAAGGTTGGTCGCGGTCAATCGTCTTCGAAGTGCATGCATCCAACATTTCTCTAAGGTCTCCTAACATGCATAGGTACAAGTCTTCATGGAGAAGGAATTCTTCATTCACGTAGTACGGCAAATTTCCACGTTGTTCCCGAGTTGTATTTTTCAACAGGTCGTTGTGCGCCTTCTTAAAAGATACCCAGTAATCTTCAATCGTTTGAATACGAGTTCGTAAATATCCAGGCTTCAATAACCGTTCTTTTGGGCACTTTTTAAGGTTTATTTGGGTCTTTTTGAGTATTGACGCCAAATCTTCAAGTACAGATAACGCTTGATCTGCTTCAGAAGTCATTGTTTATATGTAAATCACAAGAATCTTCAAAACGTAGTTCAATGTCTAATCGAGAATAGTCTATTTTCTATGTTATTAATGTTCAAATGATACACCGATACACCTTGCACACACACTAATTGACCAGTTCTAAGAAATTCGTGCAAAACAACACCAGGTGTTCCCTTATCGCGCTATGGAATGCGGTTCTTTTGTTCTCACGTCGGGCGCTCCGTCAATTCCCAATGAGGTTCGATCCGGCTCGTAATCGACCATATGTTTAGGGTGATTAGGTTGACTTTTGGTTACACTGTGTCAAATGAATTTCGAAATAAAATACGTCCGTTGGTTATGAGGTTTATTGGTAACTAAACAAACAAAGGTCATGCTTCTCTTTATAATACTAACCTTAACTACTTACCTTATCTCCTTACCTGGACGAACACGGGATCATGCGCGTTGGGGGCCGCATTGGAGCTTCACCTGGCATTCTACCTGAAACTAAAAACCCTATAATATTAGATGGAAGAAATTACGTTGCGAGATTGATCGTCAAATATTATCACCACTGTAGCGACCTACATATAATAAAAATGTAAAAAAAAAAACAAAACAAATATTTATATATGTACATTTACCACAAAACGACAAAGACAAATTTATTTAATTATTAGTAGATAGTTTGTTATCAGCCGCGATGACGCGCCCATTGTGTGAGCGCTGAGCGGGCCGGCTACGTCAGCGAACCGGTTGCGCGAGCGAGACGGCACGGTCGCTGCGTTGCGCTCACACACAGCGCGCGCGACGAAAGCCAGTACGCTCACGGAATCGATACTGACGGTACCCGAAAGTCAGCTTTCGCCGCGCGTAGTTTTTCTTATCAGTTTTCTTGCTTTTGCTTGTCTGTCTTTCCATCTTCCAACCACTCCTTCTTTCTCGACTTAGTGGGACTCTTAATGTGATTGTGAACTGTAACCTGTGCAATAAACTTTCTTCCTGTTCACTGTGGACTTTGCTTTATCTATCCTTGCTACTTCACTCTTCACACACCATCGAGACTCCTAAACCACTATTACGCTCACAGTAATCAAGAAACAGTAGTGAATGAGATCAAACAAAGATACTGGATTACTAGACTTAGACCTACTGTCAAACATGTAACATCTAAATGCTCAACTTGCAGAATAAGAAAATACCAACCAGAAGTACCCAGAATGGGAGACTTACCTGTTGCTCGGATGGCCCATCATGAACGGCCCTTCACTTACTGCGGCGTGGGTTTATTTGGCCCCATAGAGGTGACGGTGGAAAGGCGCCGCGAGAAACGATACGGCGTCTTATTTATGTGCTTGACAGTACGAGCAATTCACTTAGAGGTAGTCACTAAACTTACAACCGACTCTTTTATTATGGCCTTAAGGAGGATGGCCGCGAGAAGGGGATGGCCACAGTATTTGTATTCGGACAATGGTACAAATTTACGAGGAGCAGATTCGGAGCTGAAAAGGGCTGTAAAGGAATTGGACGAAGAAGTGTTGAAAGATGAGGCCTTAAATCGCGGAGCCAAATGGACTTTCATTCCGCCCGCGATTCCCCACTGGGGTGGGGCGTGGGAAAGGCTCATCAGAAGCGTGAAAACCAGCCTGAAAATAATTTTAAAAGAACGTGCCCCGAGAGACGAAACTCTAAATACGCTTTTGACAGAAGTGGAGAATATGGTGAACAGCCGGCCGCTAACTCACGTATCTGTAAACCCAAATGATCCTGAAACCTTAACCCCTAATCATTTCTTGCTGGGTTCATCGTCAGGTTTACCTCATATCGGTAAATTTGACGATTCTGATGGTTACCTGCGAAAGCAGTGGCGAATTTCCCAAAGATTAGCAGATATGTACTGGCGCAGATGGGTCAAGGAGGTACTGCCAGACTTATTGCCACGCAGGAAATGGCAGGAGAAACATAGAAGTCTGCAGGTGGGTGACTTTGTAGTCATAGCGGATCCTGATAGCCCCCGCAACTCTTGGCCCAGGGGAATCATTCAGGAAGCTATCCCCGGAAGAGACGACCGAGTCAGAATGGTTCGAGTGAAGACCAAAACCGGAACGTTGACCAGACCGGTCACACGTGTAGCTCGAATACCAGTTGATGGTGAGTGCTGCTGAGGCAGCACTGGGGTGGGGCGTGTTAGTGATGAAAAATTAAAAATTGTAAAAGGGAGTGCGCGGGGTCTGAGCGGGTGAAAGGGCGAGTCTTAAACCGCCATTTTATTTTTACGATGAAGTAATGTCAAATCCAATGCGACGGACAGCGCGCGCTTGCTTATATAAAAATTATTGTTCTCCAACCTACAGTTTGGAAATAGAAATCCTTTCGCTCAACTCTGCGTTTTTACCATAATTCCACACCCTCAACAGTGGTCCTTCGAGCCGATGTATCTTTGAAGATACACTGCCAGCTTAGCAAAAAACTTTGACCTTACGAGTAAGTGTCTTCCAGGATACGTTGCCAGGTTTGAGGAAATAAAATACACTAATTTTTCTTAATAATATATGTATTAAATTTGCATGTGGTAACAATTATAGTTATGAAACCAAAAACAACTTACAGATTAATTAAAATAAAAAGAAAAAAAAATATTTATCGAAACATTTGACGCGTACTATTAGCTTAAATAATTACTTATCAGTATGGAATTTTACAAAACAATTTCTTTCCAGCTTAAAACACAAGCGTAACGAGCACTTGGCACACATTACCGTAGTTTGGCCCTTGACACAAAATTTACATCGCCCTTTCGAACCAAACATTGGAAAATGGCCGACCTTATCGTACCTTACATCCGGTGAAGGTCGTGGTGCTGGTGCCTGTATTATTTTCGACGGAGTTGGTCCAGAAACTTCACAGTTGTTAACCGTATCACCTCGGCCTTGTTTCAGGAGGCTCTGTGCTACTTGGTACCTGAACATTTTTAGAGGCATTGTCTTTCCCGCACTATGTCGTCTGTATAAAACCCAGCTATTATTTATGCAAATATCTAGAACTTGCGACACTAATGGCAAATACCATCGATGGCCTCTGAAGTCTGTCCTATACAGGGCGACCAACATGTCTGCTAAGTCTACGCCCCTCATATGGGCGTTATAATGTTTAAGAGCCCTTTCACATTTCGGCATTACACAAATTTAGGTATTTTATGCATCGAGCGGGCGGCGAACTACGTGAGCGATATTTTCATTCATGCTTCTAGCAGTCTCGCTCGTACTATGATATTGTATATACGGCGGCTAAACGATCTTGATCTTTCGTAATTGAAGTATTCAGAAAGAGGTTAGAAGATGGATATTTTTTTTAAATGTCGTTTTAATATTCTGCAGTATTCGATAAACAATCGATTGTAATAAATACTATTCATAGCAAAAATAGATTTTTAAAGTTGTATATATTTATTTTTAATTCATATAAATTAGTGCTCGACTGTGATCCAACGTGATGGTAAGCAGTGATGCAATCGTTGATAACTAGTTTATTAAGTGTATTTTCAGTCTAGCCTTAATTTTATGGTAGTATGGTTGAAATCTTATCGAATAAATGAAACAACAAAATGTATTATTTATTTTATTATTTGGTACAGTCAGACATAATATTTTTACATCAGAAAAATATTTCCCGCAAAGGCATTGATCGATCTTTTCTTGAGTCGATAACTTCTGGCAGTACACATTTTTCATAAAAAGCTTTTAATTTGGGTAACATTTTTAACGACCAAAATTCGTCGTCTTTGTAGATTGTTATAGTTTTTACAGGAAAGTCTGGTCCAGTCCATATGGCAAGTATATGGCAGACATTTTTATTGGATATATAAAGCTGTCCTTGAATTTGGTAGAACCAGTCATGACTTAACTAGTCTAAGGGCGGGTTTCTGAATTGAGTATTTTGAGTTAAGAACGTCTCAAACCATACTTAAATGCCAAATTTTGACAGTTTTACAGGCTAAAGTAGAGTTTGAGTAATTCTCAACTTCAAATGCTTAAATCAGAAATCGGGGGTAACTTTAATAAGTTCACTATCTGGTATACTAGTAAAGTGTGAACTTTATACTAATTGAAACATTATTTCAATTAGTATAAATTTCACACTATATTATAACTTCAATATAACGGTATATTATACCGTTCGAAAATAAATATTTACAAAGATCAAAAACTGCGTTCGTAGTTCACACGCACACAATAGCAATGCCGCAGCGTCTACGCGACAGTCGGCGCACACGACGGTAGTCACGGTAGTATCGGGACGAAAGCGCGCGGGAAAGAAACTGACATAGGTCCGACCTCGACAAGCGCTCGCGCGATACTAATCGCAGATGGCCGGCGCAGTGAAATATAAAGTGTTTTTATTTATTTTATTAAAAAATAATAGTAGCGATTTAAAAAATAAAAATAATACTATAGTTTAAGCAAATGTTGATGATTATTTTAGTATAAATTTGAAGTCTAAATAATGTAGAACTTTGGAGATATTGGGGCTTGTTTTGAAGCCTTTTCGGTAGATAATTGAATTACGTAGTTTTTTTTTTCTTTACATAAAAGGCATATAACGAAAATATTACCTGTTATGATTGAAGTATAGGATATTTGAGAGCTAATAATATTTTTGTTTTTGACTGATATTTAGTAGAATCTCAAAATTAGAGCTCAGAAATGATGTCTCCGTGAATTTTTGCCGAAACATGTATCGGGAGAAAGCTTATTACTAAATAATTAAATAATTAATCTAAAATCAATTTTGAGGTAATTGTAGTAGAGAAAACGAACTATATTAACCA
This sequence comes from Leucania comma, assembly GCA_958295575.1. Lineage (NCBI taxonomy): Eukaryota > Metazoa > Arthropoda > Insecta > Lepidoptera > Noctuidae > Leucania > Leucania comma. The sequence continues at coordinate 4,782,497 of OY282492.1, read as the reverse complement.
AGAAATTGTTATTTCATACAACGAACATAAAACCTAAAATTTCAACGTAGAAAACTTGCAATTTCGTGTTTTTTTGTAATACGCCTCTTAATAATGTTCGGGCAGGGTACCGCTATTCTTCTTTTCGCAACTTTGTCATAACGTTGTATGGTACTGACAGGCTCAGCTGCCACATAACTACTAACTGTGGTTACACATTTGTTGTCGTACCATTTGACGACACATAATTTATTTTTGTTACAGACAACTTGCGAATGAGAGCCTCTAGGTTTCTTTTTCAGGGCTTTGTCTGTAAGTAAACTTTTTTCCGCTCCTCGCAGTCTGTTAGACCTAATAGTACTTAAAGAAAATATGCCTATTTCTTCTCGTAAATAGTGTACCAACTCTAAACTCGTAAAAAAATTATCGAAATATACCACAGAACAAGCACGGTCTGGTATACTTTTACATAGAGCCAGAACTACCTTAGCACCAAGACCAAAACTGGACTCCTCAGGCGTTAGCGCATCATACCGGAAAGTATCTTCACCACCGTATACTATGAAGTCGTACACGAAACCAGGTACGCCAGCGCGAACAAAAAAATTATAGCCCCATTTTTTTGGCTTGTTTTCGTATTGCTTTCTGTTGCCAGCTTTTTTGCCTTTATATGGGACCATCATTTTTCATCCACACTAAATTTGGTTTCGTGTGGAACTTTCAAAGAGTTTTCACGTACTTTTTGTAACAAGGGCCTCACTTTAAAATAACGGTCACCATCGTCTAACAAATTATTATTAAAATGAATGTCCTTATCAATTGAAATTTTTTAAGTGACATTACATTGCAATGGGACTGTAGCGGAACTCACGTGACCAATAATCCGTGTAAGCTGGTAAATCGACAATTCCCATAAGAAGATTAATAGCTACGAAACATCTTATGTCTTCTTTAGTTAAATTTAAGGTTTTTCCTTTTTGTTGCTCATAATATAGGTTAGATTGCTCGGTTATATAATCAAAAATGTTGTCTGTAAAAAAGTCTGTAAAATACTCGTAAGGAGTTTTGGCTATTTCAGATTGCGGAAGATTTTTATCTGAAATCTGGGCGCAATTTTTGAATTTATTTTTAGTCTACTGAAAATTTAGAGGCTTTTGAAAAATACGACGGGATGTGACTTCTTGCAGTCCTTCCGGGTGTTGTAGGTCTTCTTTGACGGCAGTTAGAGGAAATTAATGGAGATGATGGCAAAGAAAGTGGTGAAGGAGAGCCATTTTGCGTCAATGAAAATGGTAGTTGAGCTGGAAGCGACTGGAATGAAGGCAGCACAGGTGACGGCAGCACAGGCGAAGGCAGCAAAGGAGACTGAGTAATAGCGTCTTGTACATCCACTATTTCTTCATCAGATAACAAATTCAAGTTTTCTATAGAAGAAGGCAAAGATGGCGCAGGTGAAGAATCGGAGTCAGTCACATGGTTACGGACATGACTCAAGCCAATTGAAATCTGCTGAAGTTCATCTTCAGATTCCGATTTATCGTCGTCTGATTTTTTACGTGGTTTTGGTACTAGAGCACAAATTTTTTTTGCTCTGGAAAAAGATGGTTGCATCCCTCCCTGCAAAAAAAGCCCTCACTCACATTCATGCCAATCATGCAATGCCCTTTCCCCAAAACACAGTTAAAAAAATAATACTTATAAAATCTTAGTGCACTTGGCAATGTATCCTATAGGATACGCTAACCTTGTGCAAAGAATCTTAGTACACCTAGCAACGTATCCTGTAGGATACATTCACTTTATTTGTTAGTTTGTGAAGCCAAGCGTAATTATTTCTCCTGCTTAATTATTTTCCAGCGTAAGTACAAACACATGAAATAATATAACACCAATTCCTCATGCCATTTTAAAAGAAAAACTATTAAAAATATTAAATTCTTACCTTCTTCCGCGGAATTGCACTCAACAGGTTCGCCATTTTGACAAGTTTGAAAAAGTAGTTGACGTAAGCTGTCATTGTGTCACTAATGTGCGTTCAGAAACGTATGCTTTAAAGGAAAATAAATTAACGTTCCATTTTACATGCATTTTATAACAGATGTTTTTTTTTAAATGATGTGTCTTACAAGATACATTGTCAAGAAAAGGGTTAAACCGAACAAGGCTTGATTTTTACCAATTTCTGTATTTGGAAGACTTTTTACACATTCACTTATGCTATCTAATAAGACGTAAGATAATCTGTCATCCGTTACTGCTACGTATATAACTTTGAAGGACGAATTAAAATAAGTTAAATAATGATCTGTATCGCATGGAGTAGGTAGCGGTAAATTCTTGTACAGGTTGAACTTAATAGGATACATTAATGGTACTTGTATGATAAACATTAGTTTGCTATTATAATAATATACGTTAGTTTGACAAGTCGATTATAATGTGAATGTTTTGCAATTTTAGCGAACCCGGAAACTCGGTGATAACTCATTGTATAATTTCTTGGGAGTTATGACATAAGAGTGTAAAATATTAGCTTTACGGAATAAAATTGAGTTAAGTATTGTATCTAAAATATGAATATAAATAAAATAAATAAAGTTAGTTTTTCTAAACATAACATAAAGGTAAGTGGCAAAATCGAATATGGATTAATCAAAGAAATTTAAAAAATTCGGCCACGGTATGTTGATTCACAAACGAAAACTTCAAGGTATGTAGAGTGGGTGGTCAGCACTTGGCGCGGTTAATTTAACATAATTAATAAATGAGAAAATCTTAGCAAAGCATAGCATAGCATTGCATCAGCCTTATAATGTTCCCATTGCTGGGACTCAGGCCTCCTCGCTAGGAGAGGGAATAGGCTCCACGCAGGCCCAGTGCGGGTTGGTGGATGGCACATGTCTTCGAATTTTTGATTCTAGGACATGCCGGTTTCTTCACGATGTTTTCCTTCACCGTTTTGAGAGCAATGGTGATGAAATAAATTACAGAAAGCAATGCGCCTGGCTGGGTTTGAATCCGCAACCCACAGCTCGTAAGTCAGTGTCGTTACCGCTCGGCCACCAGTGCTCTATTTTAAATTTTTTCCTCACACTAGGAATTTCTCCTGCATTGTGGGTGTGTTCACAAACATTTAAATTCGGTAATTGAAGCGCAGTGACTCAATCAGGGCCGATCGTGCCCTCAACTTGCTGGGCAAAGGCATTTTAATGCAAACGGAGATGGAACAAAGTACAGACTGACTTGGGACATGGGATGTAATGTATCAAGCCTAATGTAAAATCTTCAACAGGTATTTATTTTACAAGGTTTCACTTCAAGAGAGTCAGCTTGGTAGGTGACTCTTGAAGTGCAACACACAAATGGTCACAGCCCACAGCAGCAAAATAACAATAAATTAGATTAATTTAGTTTGATACTCATTTTGAATGATTGTAACGGCTGGGATCGAGAGCGGAAACGAATACAAATTGAAAACTATTTGTTTGTATCATTGATGAATAGTTCTAACTTCCGTGAAGATTTTTGTAATATTAAAACTCTATAATTATACTATTGGTTATGTCAGTGAAGCCCTCCAAGAGTAGTTGGTCACAAGATGCCACAAGATGTCACAAGATGATTGAGGCAGCGCGTCATGACGATGATGGTACTGGCCAACATTTTGATAAAATGAAATTCCAAATATACATTAACCAAAAAAAAACACCACAACAACAACAACAAACACCACACACAACAACAACGACAACAACATCAACATTTTCACCACTCATCGCTTTGGTGGCTTCGTCAAAAGGCTTCAATTTCAATACCTGGCATAGTTCGTTGAACATCTTCCACTCTTCGATTGACAATATCGGTAAATCTTTTTTTAGAATGGCAATCGTGGCACATATATGATTTTCCAGCTCAACGAATATACGTGGAGTTTCACCTCGTCGGTACTTCTTGGATCAACTTTTTCGGTGTTTCCTCTGGGCTCTCCCGTGTCTGCGATTTAAATAACTTTTCTACTGCTACCGTGTTAGTTTTTAAAATGTCTTAAGATAGACTTCACTTTGTCTAAGGTAGCTTGGACAAGACGAAAGGCATCCTGAACTATTAAATTTAGGGTGTGTCCAAAGCATCCGTAATGCTTCCACCCTATATCTGCTATGGCTTTCTTGACATTAGCAGCATTGTCACTTACAATAAAATTTATTTTACTCGTAACATCCCACTCGTTGGTCGTTTCGAGCAATGCAGCTTTAATGTTTGCACTGTTGTGTGTGTCTTGGAACTCGGCACATTTGAGCAAAATTGTTTTTAATTCCAGATCTTTTGTAATGTAATGACCTGTTACGGCAATGTATGCTCGTTGACCCGAGATGTCCATAGGTCGGTGGTTAAAGATATGGAAACCGATTTCCATGATGGTAATTGATATCCTGGGATATGTCGGGCAAATTTATTAAATGAACGTTCTTCTACCAAGCAAAATGGGTGATAACTGTCTATAAATAAATCTGCAAGGTCACTATCTATCACCCATTTCTGAGCCTGTGAATTTTTTTTTGTTGTTCCATACAACAAACGTTTTATATTAAACATTTGAAAGAGAAAAAAGGTCTAAATTATTAAATAAATTATTGTCATAAAATATATAAATTATTTATTTACATTTTATATTATAACAATATAAAAATCGAGTTAAAATGACTAATTCGGTAAAAATATGATAATAAAATAAAAAATATCATTGTCATTCATTATTTAAATTTATGAATATTGTCAAGGATTTTTGTAGTGACTAAATTCTAACCAAAAAAAACGACATTCAAAAAACACATCCAAACTTACAATAACAGTAAAAAGTTTACAGTAAAGGGTTTACAATCCCTGACGACGGAGGCCATTGCATCTGTGCGAGCGAGATGCGATATTTACGCGGGAGTGACCGAGACAGGTAATAATAGGTCAACGTACGAATTTCTTCCTGCTCCGCGTCCGGGCTTTATTACCAAAATTGTCCTGGAACAGAGTTGTGCCATAAAAAACCAATTAATAAATCGTCCGATGGCCACCTCCATGGGGCCAAAGTAGTCCACCCCACAGTGGACGAAGGCCCGACGAGTCACTTCCAGTCGGGCGGGTGGTAGGTCCCCCATTTTGGGTGCCGCAGGCTTGGCCCTGGCGACACGACACTGTTGACATGCTGCGGCCACCGCTTTCACGGAGGACCGCAAATTCGTTACCCAATACCTCTCTCGTATGTTGTTTACTACGGCCTCCTGATTCGCGTGCAGGGAGGCCACGTGATATCTGTGAATTAACAGACGCGTGAGGGCGTGTTTCCCGTCTAGGATAATGGGATGACGCGCCCCAAAGACAAGTTCACTGCAGGCGCCCAGCCTGCCGCGTACTCTTATCAGCCCATCCTCGTACAGCATGGGGTCAAGCGATTTAATTCTGCTGCTGCTTGGCAGTGGCCGGCCTTCCCGGAGGGCGTTGGCCTCCTCCCTGTAGCTTTCCCTCTGCCATAAGCTTCAGTAAGCGCAGCTCCTCCTCTCGTAGGTCTTCTGTTGTGACGGCAGCTGTAACACGTCGCTTACGACAGCGCTCGACAAATATAATCATTAATGCTACATGACACGCGCTGTGCGTGTACAGCGCGTGTCCACGTTGGCAGTCGCTCGTACGTCAGCGCGGGCTCGGTTTGCGTGGTCAATGCGTTTACTTGTTGCACACGCTCCAGATCCTCCTCCGTCACTGCATCACGTCCAGAGTCCACCGGCCATTGCTCCTGTGGACAACGAAGGAAGGACGGACCGGACAACCACTCACCATCAGTGCTGGGCCAGTCCCAACGGGTACCTTTGTCGGCCGGGTTCAACGCCGAGGGAACCCAGCGCCAGTCCGGCTTCTTTGACCGAGTGTCGATTTCAGCTAGCCTATGTGACACGAAACGCTGGAAATCTGTGGCGTCGGAACTTATCCATTTTAAAACGGTTTGACTGTCCGTCCAAAAATACCTATACCTAATATTTGCACCTAACTCCTTTCCTACTGTGCATGCTATCCTACAGGCTAGTACCGCCGCTTGTAATTCTAGGCGTGGGATAGATATAACCTTTTGTGGGGCTACCCTAGCTTTGCCTAACACGAAGCTCGCCCGCCTATTTCAGAGTTCGTCAGTTCCCGCTATATAAGCGACTGCGGCGTAGGCGGACTCACTCGCATCACCGAAAACATGTAGCTCTAGGTTATCTAGGTTTAAGCCATACCATCTCGGGATAGTCACCCTATCTAGGTACTGTAGGCTGTGTAGCCATTCAAACCACAGCCTGGCCTCCGCTTCTTCTAGTCTTTCGTCCCACTGAATCCCCGTGCGCCATATCCTCTGCATCAATATGCGCGACGGAATAACGCACGGGCATAGGAAACCCAGTGGGTCGAACACTGACATGATGAATCGTAAGAATTCTCGTTTCGTGGGCACGACTTCCCCGTCTACGATGGCCCTGGGTATCTTTTTAAATGACGTGTCGAAGGCAAAGAGATCGGTGCTCGGCGACCATATCATCCCTAGAGTCCTTTCAGTCGCGTTGTCCCCATTTTCTAGGGAGATCAACTCTTGGGACTTCGTGACCCACCCCCGTATGTGGAACCCGCCCTCGGCGTGGACATGGGTCACGTCATTGATCATTTTCAGGCTCGTTCAACAGACCACGTGCTGTCTAGGTAGTCGTCCATGTAATGTTTATGTTGAACGGCCGCTACCGCTTCGGGAAATATATCCATGTAACGAGATGCGTTTTTATTTAAAATGTAAATAGCTGAGGTAGGTGACGACACGGCGCCAAAGATCATTGAACTCATGACGTATGTGTGTGGTTCCTTATCAGTGGCCGCTTGCCATAAAAACAACTGTGCTCCTCGATCTTGTTCCCTAACCTTCACTCTCAAAAACATATCAGCTATCCCGTGAAACTTATTGGGCCTAATCTAAATTTAAATAACATTCCTAGCAACGAATGAAGTAGGTCAGGGCCCGCCAACAAATGATCGTTCAACGATGTTCCCTGAAACGTGGCGGCGGCGTCAAAGACTAAGCGTAATTTCCCCGGTTTGTTTGGGTTTTTTACCCCGAAATGGGGTAAATACCACACCGGATCCTGGACGCCACCTTCCAGCCTATTGGCGTACCCTTCGTCTATCAACCTATTTACTTGTGCGTTATAGGCCACTGCATACTCGGGATCACGTTTTAGCTTGCGCTCTATTCCCGCCAAACGATGGCGAGCGTAGGTATAATTATCCGGGAGTTGCGGGCTGTCCCGTTTCCACAGCAACCCTACCTCCCATTGGCCATCTCCATTTCGATGGCTAGTCTTATCTAGGATGTCTATCGCTCTGTCGTTTTCCTTATTAGGTCGAAGAATTTCCGATATACCTATTGATTCCAATTCGAATTGACTCTTTACCAAATTGTGTAAATCTACAGATGGTTCCACAACACAATTCACAGACTCTTCAGTCGGCCTATGTCCTTTGCCTACGGGGCCGTGAACGACCCAACCTAGCTCGGTCAAAGAAGCAACGGGCTTACCGGACTTTCCTCGGAGTGTCTCTCAGCCGATCAGCAGCTCCCAATTGCGCGCAGGTGGGCGTGCTCCGTAAGCAACGCGGCCGGCACTGTTTGTGCGGGTAAATCCAACCTTTTAAACGTACGACACTTTATTTCGTGAACTCGACCGTTCGGCCCACACACTGACACTGACACTCTTCGTGAGGTATTGTCCGACACCTCTTGTCCGCGCGCACTCTTCAACACTAAAGGCTCCTCCTGTCCCCTGGCGTTCTCTGCCAACGAATCGTCCACCAGCGATACAGTTGCCCCGTCATTCAATAGGGCGTAGCAATCATGCGTATTATCTCCTATCGTCACACACACAGGTAATATTTTCAATAATGACTTGCCGTGGTACTCACTTACATTGGTGACGCTCTCTGTGGTCTTCCTCACTGCGTGTAACAGAGTATGGTGCCCATAACCACACGACGAGCACTTGTTAGCTCGACACCTGTTCTTGGGATACTGTTTCACAATACATTTGAAGCACAAATGCTTGTATTTGACGTGCTGCCACCTGTCGTCCAAGCTTAAGTTCGCAAACTTTTCACACTTGGTAAGGTTGTGGTCTCCTCCGCAGAGGGTGCACTGGAACTGTCTTGACTGCTGCGGTTGGCTATCACTATGCACATGTAATCGTTGTATATTTCTCGGGAGTTGTTTCAGGTTCGGTGCGCTTTTCTGTTGCTTAGCAACCGGTGCTGCGGTGGCGCCTACTTCCATCTGTACGTAGAACGAAGTGGCTCGGGCTAGATGGCTCAGGAACTCCGACAATATTTCCAAACTCGGCGACACTCTCACGTCGACTTCCTGGGTTGAGGCTATGCCCATCGCAAAGTCCCCGTACTGGGCTCTTTGTACAGGTGTCAACTTAGTAGCTCACTTACCAGTTGCGGGTTGTTCAGGTAGCCTGTCGCGTGCACGTTCTTCAGCAATGAAACACAGTTGCGCACTGTCGAGGAGAACTTTCGTAACTCACGACCACTGTCTGACACTTTGGGTAACGCACGCACTTTCCGTAATGCACATTCCAATATCAGGTTTGGGTGCCCGAATTCTTCATCCAACGCTTTCATGATCTCCGCAGGGTTCGTCGACGTCCTCAACAGGTCTTCCACCGCCGACTTGGCTTCTCCCTGCAGTGATGTCTTCAGGCGCGCTAAGTTCTCGTGGGGCTTGAAGTTGTACATGGCTGTGGTGTCCCAGTACATATTCTTGTACGAAATCCAGTCCGCCGAGTCTCCGTTGAAGTATGGTAACTCGTAAGCTTGTCTCGGTACAGGTCGCGGACGCGCCAAGCTCGATATGACTTCTGCCAGCTGGTCTACTTTCTTGTCACGCGATCGGTTTCTATCGGTGTCTTCGGTGAAGGTGTGTCCCCATTCAGGCATTTCACGGTTCACTCGCGGTGCGCTGACGCTCGGTGCGGGCGCGTCGGTATCTTGATCTTGGAACTGTATGGTCGCAGCGCACACTGATGTTGGAGCGCAGACACTTGGGGCGTCACGGTCACTTCGTGGGGCGTCACGGGCGCGTACGTGGGTACGTCGCGCGAGGCCACGGGCGCGGACACGGGTACGTCGCGCATGATTCCGGGCGCAGTCACGTTCGCAGTCGCGGATGCCAGGCTCGATGGCGCTTGCGAAGTTGGCGGTATCTGTTCACTGGGTGCGTCGCGACACATCCACTCTTCGACTCGGCGAGTCGTCCGATGCTTCGTCCTCGTCAGCTGCGGCGTCGATCTCTGCTAGATCCGCTTCAAGTTTCTTCCTGACGAGGTTCTCTTTAAAACGCACTAGCTCCTTCTCAGCATCGTACTCGACCCTCCTCCGGAGATAGTCGGCGCTTCGTTGTCCGCTTCTCGAGGAGACGTGGCTGGCTCTCGAACCTCCCCTCGCACTCCGTCGTACTTCTGATTCCCTGGGCGTGGCGGCGTCACTGTAGTCGAACACTCGACCTGGTCCCACCACAGGAATCACGGGCGCAGGTGCAGGAACTGATGATGGTGCTGATGATGGTGCTAGTGATGGTGACCCTGGTGCCATTTCTGACGGCATACCAGAGTCACTTTCCATGGCCCGTCGTTTGTTGGTCGCTTCTTCTAATTTTCTTAACTTGCTGCGTGTCGTTATGGTGCTACGTTCACTCATCTTCCCGCGGTGATCTTGCCGAACTTCGGGCTTGTCAAGCCTTCAGGACGGATCCGGCTCGAAGGACCAAATTTGAAGAATATTCAGGCGCAGGGTGGATTTGGTTCCCGAAGAAATGAAACTCAGCTTGCAGATTAATTCTTGTTTAATTTTCTCAGTTGACAACCGGCGACGAACGACGACAAACGACGACTGCCCGCATGGCTTTTTTTTTTGTGGGGCCTCTCGCAGGTCAACCTATGAGGTTGTCGGCTGCTTAACCGGGCTTGCCTGTGGCGGCCTCGATTCAAGAATCAAAGCCTCCAGCCAGGGCTTACTTAACTAACTTACATACTAAGCGACCACGCTAAGGGCACCCCCTGTGGGGTACGGACCTCGGCTTAGGGCGTCGCTGGGGGAGGGCAGCAAAGGGACAAGCTGGATCGAACAAAAGATAAATTATTATTAAAAGGATTTTTTTTTACACTACTGGCTCAGCGGCGCGGGCTGGCTCTAGCAAGGAACGGGGCGGACATTGACGGGGATTTCGCGACGGGCCTCGGCGGCGAGGCCTAAAGGCCGGCGGTCTGTAAATGTGTTTGCGAACTGTACTTGTTTCCCTACGGCTCTATTGGAGCAGGGTAATGGGGTCGTCAGGGGTGACAAGAGTATGCCTAGGGCGGCGAATCTTGGAGATGCGGGAGGGTTCGTATCGGGCGGCCGATGCGATAAGGGAGGGGGTTGCGATGTTTTACAGCAGTATCGAAGAAACGCTTGCAAAGCCGTTTTATGAAAGAACGACATCTTAAATAAGTTTTGCCTGAGTTTTTCAGTTTCTTGTGTTTGATGTCTTTCCATTTATTTTTATCACACTTTCGTTTTCTACTTCCATTCTGGGTTGAAGCTTCAGAGCTTTCATTTTGTTCAGTCGAGTCGGATTCTGGTTCGCGATAATTGAGGAGGTTGAAATAATTCTGTATATTTAAACATTCAAATACTATTTCTTGATAACGAGTGTTCTGTTTGTTTCTATTATTCTCGTGTATAACATCATTATTGCTCTTGCCCAACTAGATAAACCATTAATAATCTCATTATATTCTATGGTTGACTCATTTGGTTTCAGAGTAATGTCTATTTTATCTGGTGTTAAAGTTTTATTTTCTGCAAAATTTTCGGGTTTATCAGAAATAGTAGAAGAATTCATAAAATGCTTTTCCAGATAGAAATTTGCTAGGTATTTTGGCTCAAGAGAGCAGTTGTGAACTTTGAGATTGGTCTTAATTCCACTTTCATACTGTTGTGGAATCTCCCGTTTATTTGAAATCTTGTATATAGCAGATGGTGATGCTACAAAATCTACATTATCGAAAACTAGAGACAAGTTTTACAGAGTTTTACAGAGTTCAGAAATTGTAGACGGACTACGCATATTGCTCGCACGGATCATTTTATAAAAAAGGAATCTCCTCCAATACTAGAGATATTGCTTGGTGTGTCAGATGGATGGCGAAAAATATTCAATGTTGTTGTCACGCTCATTGTATTTATTTTCTGTTCTTTTTTCTGTAATATAAGCAACTTCAAAGAAATGTAAAACGTAAAAATAATTACCTCGTGTATTGTATCTTTTTGTAATATTGACTTCATCACGCAAAATTTTGATTCGATACTTGTAGCTGTGAATGTGAGTGCTTGGGAATGGGAAAATGAAACTCGGGGCCCTGGAACGAAGGCAATGAAGGAACAGGAGTGGGTTTTTAAGCAGTAAAAGTCGCCCAAGGGCGCGAAGGTGTCATTAAATCATCAAATTCTCAACGAAAAATAAAATACTTGTAGCTATGACGTTCAATACATACCTCGTAACTACTTTCAACTCATGATAACCTTACGACGGTATGCCATCACTTGTCAAAACAATTGAAAACAAAAGAAATAAGTATTTGTTATTTAGTTTAAAAACACATTTAAAATACATGACAATAATGGTCTAATTTGTTATTTTTTGTGCCTCGTGAAAAGTTACGTGTTAGTTAGTTAAGAGATATTCACTATAAGCTATCGTTATGGAAGTTTTTATATTAGAAAGCAATGCTGATTAGTTCGCCCAAACTTAAAAATAATATAAACAATCATTGCTAACCTGTAGCACGTGCTGGGGGCGGAGCTTAGGCTATCACTTTCGCTCGCATGCAGATGAAATGAGTGCGATGTATAAGTACTTGCTAAAATAACTCAACGATACATCGTACCGTGTCAATACACGTTGAAATCTGTGTGGCGAAATACTGTCAAATAGATTGCTATGTTTTCGAAATCGCGGAGTGTACAGTATTCAACATAACAATTCCAACTTTTTTAAACGATTTATCCCAAATGACTTTAATCTATAATATAAAAATGAATCGCAAAATGTGTTGGTAAGCGCATAACTCAACAACGCCTGGACCAATTTGGCCAAATCTTTTTTTAAAATGTTCGTTGAAGTTCAAGGATGGTTTTTACGGCGAGAAAAATAGAGTAGGGTAGAGTAGGGTAGAGTGGGGTAGAGTAGGGTAGAGTAGGGTAGAGTAGGGTATAGTAGGGTAGAGTAGGGTAGAGTAGGGTAGAGTAGGGTAGAGTAGGGTAGAGTAGGGTAGAGTAGGGTAGAGTAGGTTAGAGTAGGGTAGAGTAGGGTAGAGTAGGGTAGAGTAGGGTAGAGTAGGGTAGAGTAGGGTAGGGTAGAGTAGGGTAGATTTGGGTAGAGTAGGGTAGAGCGGGAGCGAAGCCGCGGGCAAAAGCTAGTTTGAAATAAGAATGATATTTTTACGCGAATAATGTGGTAATATACTTTACCGAAATTAGTTTCATTTTTTCTACTTGAATAAGTTTGTAAGTACAGTTTACTTTGAAAAGGATTTTTTTGAGGAGAGAAATTGTGATGATATTCGTCACAAAAAAAAGTTTTTATATTGAGAAGAATAGTACAGATAAATTCATTACAAAATGTCTAACTCGAAAGTAATAGCACGATTCACGTGAAAAAAAAAATTCACAGGTTGTAATCGCACCTCTAGAACAATCGAAGAGGCCCAGCCTGCTAACTGCAGGCAGGCAGGGTTGAAGCCTGCTGGGGTCAAGGGCCGTTTTCTGAGAGGAAGTCTCAGCCCCGGCACTATAGGCAACGAAGGAACAGGGTAGGTTTTTAGTCAGTAAGAGTCTGACACTACTTCCCGCTCCGCCCAAGGGCGGGATTTGTCATTGGATGATTTTACCTACCATAAAAAAAAAACCTTTAGAACAATAATTCCTCATAAAAACACTTCTATCGTAATAATCGATATTACGATATTATTATATATTACTAATTATCAAAGAGGTAATCTCATTACCATCAGGGTTATGTTTAATTTAAAAGGCGCGTACGCACGTACGAACACGAACATAGCGAACACAAACACCAGACCCGAACATTTGGTTCGTACGTATGGACGGCATATTCGAACACGAACGCAAACATAGTTCGAGTCGAGTTCGCGAACAACAGTCGTGAACTCTATCTTAGTAGCCATGACGGCGCCGTTGGAAGTGGTCGATTGTGAAGTAGCGGAGAATTTTTTGATGTTCGCAGTGATTCACGAAATGTTGTTTCCTAAAGCGGATCCTAGATGGTGGGAAACAGTATTGTTCAAAAAACGAAATGAAAATACATTACTTTTAGACTTAAAATCACAAGAAATAAGTGGACACTACAAAACTCTGCTAAAAATGTCAAGTACAGATTTTGAATGTCTATTAAACCTAGTTGGGCCAAGAATCGTTAAAAAGAATACGATAATGAGAGAATCCATATCTGTGCAAAATCGTTTGGCAGTGACCTTGCGCTTTCTGAATAGTGGTGATTCGTATACTAGTTTGCAATATTTATTTAAAATATCGAAACAAGCACTCAGTTCCATTATTCCGGAGGTGTGTGAAGCACTGGTAGCAGAATTGAAAAGCAACATAAAGGTAATCAAACATTTATTTCTATCACTTAGAGTAATTTAAGAATTCTTAATCGAGAAACTTATAATGGGAATAAATCATCAAACGAATCATTAGTATCAGTATCACTGTTGATATTTTGAATAGTTGAAACACTATCCTCGTCGGAACGTTGTTGGGGTGAATAATTTGAACTACCAACTCGTGTCGAAACTTCAGTCTGTACTTCACTTATTCGATTTTGTTCTTCAGTAGCGTGTGAATCGGTTACGTTATCGGTTACGTTCCTTGAGTTATATCCAAAACTACGACCATAATTATTATTATAATATTCGTAATATCCACTGTCCGCTTTACGAAATAAATTAAAAATTTCGTACTGAAGCATATTTTGGGTATTTTTTGAGTATTTTTCTAACTTCGATGCGATAAATTTGCAAAAATGTTGTACTTCAGGGTCACCACTTCGCTCCTCCATATTTTTTTCAGATGTTTTTTTTAATACACCCAACGCTTGTTTTAATAAACCCAGACGTGGAGATTCCTTCTTGGTTCGTTTAGCAGATGTCTCGCCTTGATCAGACAATTCCAATTGTTGCGATTCCTCGTTTTCCTGTAAAAATGTAATAAGTATGACTTTTTCCAGATACCATCAACCCAAAGCGAGTGGCTGAAAATATCGGAAGAATTTGAACAATCATTGAATTTTCCTCATTGTGTTGGATCACTGGATGGGAAACATGTTGTATTGGAATCGCCTATTAATTCTGGATCTGATTTCTATAACTATAAAGGAACGTACAGTATTGTATTAATGGCCGTCGTAGATGTAAGTAAAAGATTTATATTTGTTGATGTGGGATGTCAAGGGAGAATATCAGATGCAGGAGTATTCAGAGACTGCAAAATAAACTCTATGATGGAAGAAGGTACTTTGAATTTACCTTCACCGATACCATTGCCAGGCAGAAGAGTCAATTTGCCATATTTATTTGTAGGTGACAAAGCCTTTCCATTAAAAGAAAATTTAATGACGCCATACGTTGGTACACATCCCAGGGGCTCACAAAAAAGAATTTACAACTAACGTTTAAGCCGGGCTCGTATTACTGTCGAACATACATTTGGTATTATGGCATCTGTTTATGTAGTTAGTGTAGTTTTGAAGAAACCAATGCTGTTGCAGCCACACAAAGCGCAAATAGTTTTGATGGCCATTGCACATTTGCATAATTTTTTGAGAGAAAAATCTGAATTGTATCATACATTACGTCCGAACGAGACCGAAGAGTATACTCGTTCCTGGTTGCCACTTCGCCCTATGGCAACAAGAAATATTACAACACCCAAAGAAATAAGACATGAACTCTCCGATTACTTTATGAAAGAAGGCAAACTTCAGTGGCAAAATAAATACTGTTAATTTTACTTACAAAATCGAACTGTGTGCATTGCGCAGAATCTCGCCGATTTCGTGGTTTATCACGATCCATCAAAAAAGACATTGCTTCATAAGCATACCATTTACTTTTATAAACTTCAGATGCTCCTTTAAAAAAGAAAAATCAAAAATGAGTGTATTAATTACCTACTACTAATAGTAACATTATAATATAACTACCTACTTATGTGATAACTAATAAGTACAAAAAAAAATTACCTTTTCCAGTACCTTTGCCTTTCTTGGTTTTATTTTTCTCCCTTCTAAAAGCGCTGAGAAGTGAGTTCATTTTATGTTTGCAACTTTCCACATTTGTGTTCAAACATTTTGCTATTTCTGACCAGGCATCATTTTTCAAGTCATTTTTATAATAATTTATATCAGTCGGATCCCATAATATTGGCTTTTGTTTATAACAATCTATAAACAAAATTGTGTTCTCCACGTTCCACTGAAAATTTTCTTCGTCGGCCATGACTGGGAAACTTAGGGATGTTTTTAATAATAAACATAGCACGCGAATAACCTTGACGGCTACTCGTCGAGAACTGAGGTACGGGTAGGACCTCTGCCGCCCGCCCGCACCCCGCCCAGATCTAGGTATACGAACAGTTTTGTTGCGTAACATTTATTAAAGCTCTTCGAACACCGTCCATACAGAACACACTACAAGGATCGCCGCGAACATGTTTGACGAACAGAGTGTTCGATGTTCGATAGTGGTACGCACGTGCGAACCAAGTTGTTGCGTATCATGTAACGCAACAAATTTGTTCGTACGTGCGTACGCGGCTAAATATGGTTAATCACACATTAAGAGAGACAACATTCATATTTTCGGCGGCTTCAAATAAATGATCTAGAAAGACATGTCTGTTCAGTGGCCAAATTCCAGCTGCTTTAAATCCATTTGCAATATTGTCTATGACTGCCGCTCTTTGGTAAGCTTCCGTAAACAAACTTGCAACTTGATATTGCGTAACCTGGCGACCAGGGTTTGTCCTTAACCATTTTTCTGTGGCTTGGATATAATAGCAGCTCATCGGTTTAAAGAACGAAATGTCTAGTGGTTGAAGACAATACGGACAATACGGTGGAGATTTTTAAAATTAATTTGTGATTATTTTACTATTAAATATCATAAAGTACTTAAGTTTTTAAAATGTTGATTTACTGTCGCACCGCGCGCGCTTGTACATCCACTAGTAGGTATTCGTAACTCGCGTAGGTACGGCGCGTACTCGCCGGCGCCGCGGCGTTGCCGCTTTTACAGGTCAGTAAACTATTATTATAAAGGATGTTTTATTTTTTACCAATTATAACGCTATTTATTTTGTTTGAAAAATGCACTTTCTTAATTTTAGTAAAAAATAAAATATTTTTTATTTTAACGGACTGATAACAACTTGTAATACCTGCTGCATAATTTAATGTGATAACCTAATCGCTACGCGGTATAACGAGTCGTTTTACTCTCGTACGTTTAACTTGAATTAATTTGTGACTTTTTATTGCAAAACATTGGAAAATGTTGGGCTTTAAACAAAAGCAGCTTAATATCCGATATTGAATTATATTATCTTCGTTGGATATTATCTGGTGTATTTTTTGTGTATTTGAAACGGCCACTAATTCACAACCCTCAATTTGCCTTTCTATTTTCGATTTGTTCTGATCAACAAGAAATAATTTTACAGTGGTAGCAGTATTGTGTTTAAGTAATTGAACCGCAGTTTCAGCATCAGGTATATCATGACCGTAAGGTACTTGTTTATCTAACAACCTTTTTATTACTCCCCCAACCCCCTCGCCTGCACCTTTCCCACGGGCCCTTCAAAAAAATTCCAGTTTGCATAAATAAAACCATAAGATTCTATCATTTTGGTAAAAAGGGCAAAGTTCTTTTTTCGTCTGTACTAACTTGACGGACCATCTGAGAAAAAATGTAAAGTGTCTTTCAACGGAAATCTATTTTTAATGTCACGCATCATGGGCTCTAAACGAGCCCAGATCGATTCCAGTGTGTGATTGTTGCAGTCCGAAAATGTGCAAAATGACACTGTTTCATTCAATTTCTTGTTCAACAAGTCATATCCGACCGATTTATTTCAGCAAATATCACATGTTGAATACATGCACTTTTGGGAGTATGAATCACATACTGTAGACTTTTTATTACAGTGTTCAATGTATCGCTGTCCTTAATCTTTTTTTGTGTTTTTTTTTGCAAAGACAAGTATCTCGGTTTCATTGGGATCAATATGTAAAATGGCTTAAAACCACTGACTGTGGCGTAAGATATCGGGATTCCAGTCTCCTTGACTAATTTAACCGTAAATTTACCATTGAATCTAGCAAATATCGTTTTTGCATTTTAACTTTACATTTCGCTTTACATTTTCTTAGCTGCAGCGGCTCTAATGACATCATCTTGATTAAAAAATGCATAAATTTTATTTGCTAGGTCGTTTCGTTTAATATTAACTTTTTTGCATTACGCCTAATTGGGTATTTAATCCCAATGGCAGACCGTAATTTACTTTTCATTTTATACTTTTTTACGATGTCGTTACTTACAATTTCTTTCAATACATTTCTCTTTTCATTAGCTGTACTAGATTATATTTTTAAGGATTCTATTAACACATTCTTTCCAAATAACTCTTTTTTAATAATTTCTTTTTCTTCTTTAGTAGTGTTTAAATTAGCTACAAATGAATTGGTTTTTAATTTTGGGCTTGACACAGTGTAAATTTCTGAGTCTCTGCTAAACATATTTTCCTTTTCTTCGTCTTCTTTTATATTTTGCATCGAAATATTTATTCTTCAAAGCTTTATTCTCTTTCATTTGCTTTGCTGCTGATATGCGGTGCGAGACATCCATTCTTCAACTCGGCGAGTCGTTCCCTCTTCGTCCGATTTATTCGTCTTCGTCAGCTGCGGCGTCGATCTCTGCTAGATCCGCTTTTAGCTTCTTTCTGACGAGGTTTTCTTTCAGACGCACTGACGTGGCTGGCTTTCCAACCTCCCCTCGCGCTCCGTCGTATTTCTGATTCCCTGGATGTGGTGGCGTCACTGTAGTCCAACACTCGACTCGACAGGAATCACGGGCGCAGGTGCAGGAACCGATGAAGGTGCTACTGATGTTGACCCTTGACTTTCTGACGGTACACCAGAGTCCACTCTCCATGGCCCGTCATTTGTTGATCGCTTCTACTAGTTTACGTAACTTACTGCGTGTAGTTATTGCGCTGCGTTCACTCATCTTCACTGGCGATCTTCACAGGGCGATCTGATGAGTTTCAGGCTTGTTAAATCCTCAGGCCACGAAGGAACGGGGTGGGTTTTTAGTCAGTAAGAGTCTGACACTATCTCCCGCTCCGCCCAAGGGCGGGAGATGTCATTGGATGATTTTACCCACCAACAAAAAAAAAAAAAAAAAAACCTCGATCTGATGAACTTTAGGCTTGACAAGTCTTCAGGGCGATCCGGCGCGAAGGACCAACGTTGTAGATTAGAGTGCCTTCTACCACCTTGAAAGTCCTGTTTTTGCAAAGGCTTGTATATATGAATACGTTTGAGTGATAATCAAATTTTTACCCTGTAAAGTTTACATTCAGATCAGTCAACTGTTTATTCATATCTACCAAAAAGGCACAATCAACCCACCAGTCATTGTCATAATCAATTGGCTTGCCTTTTTCTAACATGAAAGCTTGAATAGGGTCACGTAACGCAAAAAATCTTTCTAAAAGTATCCTTCGACTAAGCCAACGAATTTCGGTGAAATAAGGCACATCGGAATATTTTTCGTCCAATTCTTGTAAAAACTGCCTGAACTGTCGGTGATTTAGTCCTCTGCTCCTTATAAAATTTACAATTTTAATTACAGGTTGCATGACATGGTCCATTTTTAAATGTTTGGATGCTAATGATTCCTGATGAATGATACAGTGAATTCCCACAAAATTCCCTGATGTTTTATGTTTCAATTTAGTAACAAGGCCCGAATGTTTGCCAACCATGGCGGGTGCGCCATCCGTAGTTGCGCTGCTGAATTTGTTCCAGTCGAGTTCATATTCTGTTATCAAATGCTCAATTGCAGAATAAATATCATTTGCTGTCGTAGTACCTGTCAATGGAACGCACTTTAATAATTCTTCAGTTATTTCAAAGTTACTATTATACTTCGTATAAAGACAGCAAGTTGAGCTGTATCAACAGTGTCAGTGCTCTCGTCAACAGCCAGCGAAAAGTTTGTAAATTCCTTAATTTTCTCCTTAAGTTGAAGAACCAAATTTTGAGATAAATCACTTATTCTTGAAGCAATAGTGTTTCTTGACTGTGAAATATTTTGAATTATTGACTTTTGAGATGGAAATGAAACATCGGCAACTTTTAACATACAGTCTTTAATAAAATCACCATCAGTAAAAGGTTTTGATTTATGATTCGTATCATAGTGTCTCTTCATGTTAAACTCCTTACAAACAGCAATAGTTTGATTGCAAATCAAACACGGTGGTTTATCTTTCCATTCTATGAAAAAATATGCAATTTCCCATTCTGACTGAATAACTCGGCACTCACTGTCAATTTTACGTTTTTGCGACATTATGCCACAATCATAACAATTATGAAACTCGAATGAACACCAAACTGCAGGTACGTACGAATTTACGAAATACTTGACGCGACTGCTCGTAACAAAGACTTCAACTTGAGTGCGCGGGGGAGGGGCGCAGTATGCGTTAGCTGCACGGACGAAATAGAAGACGACTTCGCGCGCGCACGAGAGAGAGAAAAGCGTAACTAACAGTAACACTCTTTCACTCGTCTAGTCTGGCGCTACTTTTGAAATTACTTTTAAGTAAAGCGCGCGTATTTTTAAACCTGCGAGCTCCGCAGAGGCATTGAGTGTAGTCTACAATCTCTAAAAAACAAGATTCATTTATCTGTGATATATTGTGATCGCGGGCCGTATCTTTGACATGACTGGTGTAGGGCATCGAGTTGACTGCCACCGTCTGCGTCGACGCCTCTTGTCGTCGATCATCGTCTGTAGGTGGGTAGGCAGAGGAGGAAAGGCCTCCTGCGGCTGCGACACGGTCGTTGTCGCCGCCCTTAGGGCGTCTTGGATGCAGACGGTGAGCTCTACGGCTAGGTCGTCGACGTCCGCGGCAGTGTTGATAGGCCGAGTAGGCGTAGTGATTTCCATCGTTCCTAGGAACTTGTCTCAGTCTGTTTTGTGACGTGGTGCAGGAGGAGTAAGTCGGGTCGGGGCCCCTTCGAGGACGACGAGTACTGGCTGATGATCTGACAGCATCTCGTCGTCTAGGACACGCTGGGTGATTTGGCATTCGAGGCCGTAGTGGGCCACGATGTTCAGCACGTCAGGGGCGTGTTTGACGATTACGGGGTAGTGGGTGGATGTTTCAGGGCCGGACACCGTGTACCCATGGGCCTCCGCATCTGCGAAGAGCCGCCTCCCCTTGGTATTCGCGATGTTGCTGTTGGCTTCTTCCTCCCTTTCTTCCCTCCCCGCTTCCCCTTCGTCCGCCCTGAGGGGCGCCCCTGACACCCCTCATGCACATAAACACGGAGGTGTCGTAGATGCGCCGGATGTCCGCTTGCCTTTTCAAGACCGCATAGAAAATGCAGCCCGGGCGCCCTTTACGAGCCCGAATATTTCTCATACTCGGGCTCGTAATCTAGACGGCGAAGCTCCTCCTCAATGAGGCGAGGATCTGTCTCCGCCGGTATACCCCTTATGGCGATTCTAACACTCTGCTCCGCTGGTAGGGATTATGAAAACCAGGAGAGGCCCTCCTCCTTTTCGAGTTTGGTGAGGTATCGCTGCACCAACCGATACTCCTCCGCACTCTCAGGTATAAAACGAATACCCCCTTAATAAGGGCGAGCGCTTGGCGGATGACCCAACTGGGAGCTCAGTGCCCTAAAGTGAGTCGGCCAGTCGGGTAACTTTTCCACTACCAACGGAGGGTAGCGGGGTTTTTTTATTTTCTGGCCTGTAACGGCCGCCGAGTTCGAATCGGCGGCGCCGGGGGCAGAGACAGCACTTGGTAGGGTATTTTCAAAAAGACTTACCCCGTTTTTCGAGTTTGGGGAGCGCGACCCGCAGTATCGCTTTGCTCCTTCAGGTGCCCCTCCGGTTGCGTCGTCGGAGCTCCTTCGCCTTCGCTGCGGTTTGGCCGTCATGTCGGCGTCTTCAAACGGCGGGGTAGGCGACATAGGGGTGTCTGTGAAGGTGTGGTCGCGCACTACACTATCACACTATGCTAGGGACTCGCTTGATCCCGCGCGCGACGAGCAAGCGGATCGCGGCGACGCGGCGGCGCGAGGCGAGGCCGGCACGAAATGTGTCGCGGGCTGTGCGTTTCCCGAACGCAACCTGGGATCGCGCGACGCGCCTGCTCCACCCGACAGAACTGCTTGTGGACTCGAAGACCGGTGGTTCATCAGTGGCATGTTTTCTGAATTTGTTTGTAACGGCATTTGTTTCGTACACAAGTCATTTTTCTTCATTTCTGTTCGAACAATTTCGGGGCACTTAAAGCATTTTATTAAATGTGCACACATCCGTTAGTTTACGTTTCCAAGTTTATATTTCTTTTCACAATACTTGCATTGTACAGATTTCGAATCAACAATGCGATAGTGTTTCCAAACACGTTCATTTTTTGGTCAAACTTTTTAGTTTATTGGGACGCTATAGGTATAAAAAAATTGGTAAAAAATATCAAAAACGTTTAAAAATAAAATGATATGTAATAAAAATAGGTTATTAATCACATTAATATAGGTATGACCGTATGTCCCCAAGTACTCATTTGGATTAGCACAAATTAATAAGAATAATAAACTTACCTTGAAACGTTATAACACAACATCCAAAATAATAACGCGCGTGCGCTCTTTATGACGCGTAACTGTGCACTGGACGGGACAGATACTATAAGGCGTAGGGGGTGGAGGGTAAGATAAGCAAAACAAAAACTAATAAAATGAAGGTAATGTAGTGTTTTTGAAAGTTTCAATGAAGTATCTAAGTAAGTACTAGAGATGTAAGCGCTGTATTATACCATTTCCAACACAATAAAACGAAAAATACCGTATAATACCATTTGCTACGGTATTTTATGTATAAATCGATTGTTTCTATATTTTTTAAGTAAATTATCTGAGTAATAATTAAAATACTAAATACGGTGGAAATGCACAGAAATAAAACATGAAATGGTATTTTAAATTTGTATTATTTATATATTATAAAAAAATATTTCTGGGCGTTTCATTCAGGAACGGTTCTTCTATGAAAAACGAAAGATTTGTTTTACGATTAGCCAACATTACGTTGTTAAAAACACTTGAAACTACCAGAAATGCTGAACGACTAAACGAAATGAACCATTCGCTCGTTTTTTCCAATGTGGCAGGAATATACTCCATATTGGTATTGCGATAAGAGCAAAATTTGTATGAATTGAATGTTTTTAGGTTTTCGTTTTTTAATTATGTGTAGATAAGTTAAAATGACTCTTATTTTCAGCTACGTAGAAATCAATTAATATACTCTAATAGTAATAGATCAATAAGAACCGGTTTTGTTAGCTTCATTTGACTGATGAAGGTCAAGCGTTCGTTTTATTTGTTTTGAAATTTAACCTTTTGAATACTGTAATTAGAGACATAATAGAAAGACAATAGGTGAGCGGACACCAGTGTTCTTTTGGGGCTTAAACAGTTTAAAATCTATTGACAGCAGAAACGCGCGCGCGTATTAATTGTCCGATATCGTTTGCAAATAAGTTCAACCAAACTGGCCGTCGTAGCTATGGTTATGCGCAGATTCCCCCGCACATTCAAGGTCAATCGCCATTATGGTTCAACGTTTCTTAGAACTGTTCTTTTTTTTTTAAAGCTGTTTGGTTTCGTTTTATGAAAAACCTGAAACGACCCAGTACTACAAAAAAGTATCACATCAATGCGCAAGCGAGATCGAGACGACACTACACGGCGCGAACACAGTGCGGTAGAACATGTCTGAACGTGTCAACGGCGACGAATGGAACGTTGAGCCGCGGGCAGGCCGATCACGCGGTAAATCGTACCTACTGTGCGGCCGGTGTGGGCGCCGTCGCTGCGAAAGCGAGTGGCGGCCCGGCTAAACGCCTGCCAGAGGGTCATGGCCATCCGGATGATCCGCGGATACCGTACGGTGTCCTGTGAAGCGGCGAGCCTCCTTGCTGGCCTACCACCATGGGATTTGGAGGCAACAGTCCTTGCACACATGCACGACTTACGCGTGGAGATGCAACGCCGGGGCGAAACTCAGGACCTTCCTCCTAGGACCACCAGAAACATGGCCAGTCGATGAGAGAAACCCCGTCATAATCACCGGGGAAGAGAGATCTTGTAGCGTTATAGATCAAGATAGAAGCACTCAAATCAAAGAAGTCATACCTGACGTTAAACGATTTTCACGCTGGGAGAGGTACGAGCGGCAGCACGAGTTTTACAATTCCTTCATCTATGTCGACAAGCGAAACAAGATATCAACTAAAAGAGAACCAAAAAGAATAGTAGTAACGATCCTGACTGGAAGAAAAACAAACAGATATCATCGACCAAAACAATAGAAAAGCTAGAAAATTCGATCATTATCCGCCATTGTCGGCGACGAGGGTCCCTTGCCGGCACCAGGGCGCAAGTAGTGGTCGGTATCACCTAGCACGTAAGATTTTTTATATTATGTTTAAGTTTAAAAGTAGGATGTTTAAACTTATTAAGTTGTTATTTCATGTAATTATAGGTTTAGGAAACTTAGGTCTCGATAGGTAAATATAAAGACTGAGTTTTACTAAGATTAGCCTGTATATAAGTTATTAAAGATTTTATGTTTTGTTTTGAATGACAAGATCTAAAGGAAAAGGTCTCTGTTTTAACTGTAATTAAGGATATACTCGTATATTAATTGATAAGGTCTAAAACGATGAGACATGTAAAATTCCTATAAGATTTTTTAAGAAAATTCGGTTTTCTAAAAGAATTCGATAAATCTATGTTTACGTTAGTGATAAAGTTTCATCTTGTGATATTATTTGTAGATAAGATTCTAGCTATGTTAATTAATGTTTTTTAGCCTAATAGAGACTGATAATAATGATAGAATTCACTTGGAAAGGATTTGTATAAAGTCAAGAATCTTAAATGTTCGTAAGTTAGTTTACGTAATTGTATTTTGAAAATGAAACTTTTTATTTAAGGTATAATTAGCATGAACACTATCTAATTAGTCGAGATCTTATAAGAAAATGATGTTATGATAATTAGAATCCCAATTGGAATCTTGTTGGAAAGGATATGACGTGTTTTGTGTTTATGAATATGGTCAGAATATTGAAAGATTAAATAAAAACATTGTCTGAAAGGGTTCGGCTTAGGTAAAAGTTAGAATTAAAAGTGTCGCAAAACGCGCGGTCGCCGCTAAGGGAACTTAGCCGGATATAAAAGGCGGGCCGTTTCTCGGTCCGAGTCAGTCGAAAACGTACCACCGAAGAGGCAACATTTAATAGGAAAAGGCTTCTAGCCGAACCCTTAGGGACTTAATGTCGAAAACGTTGTTTTATTTCTTTGATCTTCTGTCCTGAAGTCGTCGGCAAGTACTCCGTCGTCCACGAGCTATCGTGGGCTTTCTTACAAGCGTATACTTTGACATTGTGCACAAGCAGGGCATTAGCATGAGTCACGCCGATTATCTATCTAGAAATCCAGTTTCGGAGCCTACACCTAGTTCGCAGGGACCAAATGATCTAACTGTCGCTACGAATAAGAAAGTTCACTTCACTGAGTTACATCAGGGTTGGCTGGCCGTAGAGCAAAAACGTGATAGCGAAATCTGTGATCTCATTAACAAACATCAAAACAACGAGTTACCAGAAGCGATTGCACACACGTATGACGTACAGAAAGGCATACTGTTTAGGAAAATTGAACGCAATAGGACCAGCTCTTGGTTACCAGTTGTACCAAGATCCTTAACATGGACACTCATTAGTCATATTCATACCGAAATCATGCATCTTGGCGCTGATAAAACGCTTGACAAAATATACGAACAGTACTCGTTCCCACAAATGTGCAAGCAGGTGCGTAAATTTGTAGATTTATGTATAGTATGCAAAGCTTCAAAGGGAAGCTCAGGAGCGCAGCAGGTTCGATTGCATCCAATACCTAAGGTATCTACAGCTACACCTTGGCACAAGATTCACATAGACATTACGGGCAAACTAAGTGGCATAAGCGATAGGAAAGAATATGCGTCCGTTATTATCGACTCGTTCACCAAATATGTTCTCTTAGATTACACAACTTCTCTCGACGCTGCAAGCGCAATTCAATCCCTTAAAAGGGCAGTTTGCCTATTTGGTGCACCGAAGCGTATCATAGCAGACCAAGGTAGGTGTTATATAAGTGCGGATTTCAAACGGTTTTGTAATGAGCATAGCATAGAGCTGCACCTTATCGCCACTGGTTCCAGTAGAGCCAATGGTCAAGTTGAGCGTATAATGCGCATTCTAAAATGTCTGCTCACAATAGTAGAGAACGACCCAAACAAAACTTGGCGCGACGAACTTCCGGAAGTTCAGCTTGCCTTGAATAGCACTAGATCCAGAGTAACAGGCTACTCCCCAACGGAACTGATGTTTGGCATACGAGCAAAGTCATTGGGAATGTCAACCTTATCCTTGCATACGGAACCCGAGCCCCGTTTAGACTTAGACACCATTAGGCATAACGCCTCCGAAAATATCAAAAAGGCCGCCTCATCTGAAGTAGAACGCTTTAACCGGGGTAGAGCAATAGTGAAACCATTCAGTGTAGGCGACTTTGTCTTTATTAAGGGTAGTGAGCGTAACCAAGCCAAACTGCAACGAAAGTTCAAAGGTCCTTTCACGATTGTTAAAGTGCTAGACCACGATAGATACGAGCTGAGAGACATTGATGGGTCTAACCGAACTTATAAGTATGCCTATGAAAACTTACGCGCAGTACCCAGGGGCTACGATGGATTGATTGAAGTAGCTACTTCGTTACACAATGAGGCAGAGGAGGCCGAGACGGCGGAAGTCCATAGTCATGAGAATGGAACTGCAACATCTGATGATGATAGTGATACAGTATCGGTATCTATTTCACACACTGACCGCAAGCTCTGACACCCTCTCTGCCTCCGAACATGATGGGAAATAAATGGTGAGTTCATAACAATTGTGTTAATCCTGTGCTTTTATTGAGAATCGATCCAGAACATAGGGCACTGTATAGGCAGTTGAGAGCGGCGTGGTTGATCAAGGGGGCTGGCCTAAACCGGGTCGATGCCTCTGATCAGACTACGTGGTGTGTAGTGTGTAGTTGATCGACTGGGCTGGCCTAAACCGGGTCGATGCCCATGGTCAGACTACGATTTCTTCGGTTTGAGCTGGGTGGCAGGAGATTGGTCTGGGACTGGCCTATGTGGGTCGACGTTCCAAACCAATTGATTGCAGCAGCTGTGCGTGTGTGTGGTTTTTGTGACTAGTGGAAGGGGCGCTGACAGGTTGTCCGGTCTACCGCACTATGCGAGTTGGTGGGTGGTCGAAGGGGCGCCTGAAGTCAGTTGTCCGCCCAGTGTGTTTAATTCAGATATGAGGGTAAAGATCGAGATCCTTTTAAACAGCTGTCATAAATGGGTAGCTAGAGGGATGGGCGAGCATGCCCTGACGTGTATTACAGATTTGTATTTGGTCTTTGCAGATAAACCGAGGTGTGGGGTGCGGACTGTATAGTTCAATAAAACACGTATCGATTTCAGTTCGATATAATCACGATTCACACGATTAGATATTATCAGTTTTATTAATTCACTAAGTCTTAATCAAAAGTTCACGATAAACACATCAATAGTCAAACACATAAAATACATAGTTCACATAGAAAATAGTTCACACACAAAATAATTCACATAAAACAATTCACATAGAAAATAGTCAAACACATAGAAAAATTCACATAGAGAGAGAGTTACATAAAGAATTACTTACTAGACGACTTGCACTTACTACTGCTTCATTTGTTTTCCCTGGTCCGACAAACTGTGTCGAACGTAAAAATGCAACCCATATTTATAGCTCATTTTAGTAGGTGCAAGTCGTGCTCTAGATGAACCTAGCAACATTAAATTTTCTTCGTTTCCACCTATTATTGATAAGCAGCTCGGTCGAGACCCATAACTCGTAGAAACCTGTCGCGACCTGTCTGGATTCCTAGTTGGTTTACTCTGAGTGGCGCTGCTTTACTGATAGTGAGTTTGCTTATTGAGAATAAGATTTATGTTTACGTGTTATAGTGTACACGTTATCTATGTATTCTTTCGAATTCTTTCTTTATATCTCGGCGTCCGTAACACGAGGCGTGAGGAGTCGCACGAGGACGTGCGAATGTCAGTTCGGCCGTGACGGCGCTGGATATTTTGAGAGTGTCAAGAAACGTCAAGAACGACAGCTGACATCTGACAAGCACGGGTTGACGTTTCTTCACTCTGACGCAACCCCGGGCTCTTTTACACACGAGTGACAAGGAAGCAAAACGTGTTCGGTGGAGCGTCTTCGTATCTTCACTAATTAGAAGTGGTTGATTGTAAATGTCGCTGTATTTCTTTAAAATAATAATCGTACATCGTTGATTAGCTCAAAACAAGTGGTTTTACCTCTCCTCGCCCGCCTACCCACGATAGCTCGGCAGTAATAATGAACCAGGAACCATCTGATAATGGCCAGGTGCCGTTAGGTACTTTTTTTCGGGAAAGTATTATTAGTGCACAGCAGAGACTAATCGTAACGTTGCGTTTTCTTGCAACGGGAAACTCATATTCAGAGATTTAATTTATAAAGTTGTTTTTTTTTTTCCAAATAATAAAAATTCTTTCATCACATTTGCCGTACCTTCAATCATGATATTATTTTCATTTTTATAATAGAAGGATTTGGAGATAGGATATGCAACTCTACTACTTCATCAGATTGGATCTGATATTGTTGTGAAGATTGCAAGTCTTGTTGGTGTACAGGTGGTGTGGGCTAATGTGGAAGCTCTGGTGAGTGGACGTGATATTGAGGTAAAAAATGCAATACTTGTTGGTGTGCAGTTAGTTTGGATTGATGTGGAGTGCCTGTGAGTCTTAGAGATAGCGGAGAGGAGAGTGATCGGCCGATAGCTCTCCGGCTTCAACGGGTTCTTTCCCGCCTTGGGCAGCATAATGACGCGCCCTTCCTTCCAGGATGTGGGAAAGGTCCCCGTGCGCAGTATACCCGTATACAGGCGCGCCAGGGCCGCAACAGTGCGGTACGGCAGGTGGCGCAGCGCTGCGTTGGTAATACCGTCGGCACCGGGGGCCTTGCGTGGCTTGGTACGTAGAATGGCGCGTCTAACTGCGCCAGGCGAGAAATAGACGGGTTCTTCGTCGGGGGCTATCGGTGTCGCGAAGTAGTTTCTAAGGTGGTGCTCGACTGCTGCGACATGGTCGTGCTCGGTGGTCGGGTTCGGGCGGAACTGACGCTCCAGGTGCTCTGCAAAGAGCTCGGCACGGTCCTCAGCTACGTATCTGAGGGCCCCGTCGTCGGTCTGCAGAGGGCGCACCGGAGCTGAGGTATTTGTGAGCTGGCGGCACAGTCTGTGTGTCGCCTGCCAGTCACATGCTGCTGCGTCGATTCGTTCCTCCCAACTCTCGGTGGCCAGAGCCTCTAACTCGGTCTTTAACTTGGCCGCAAGTCGGTTGAGTTGCGCCTTCAGTACAGGGCAACGCAACTGTTGCCACTGCTTGCGTAGGCGCCTCTTTTGAGTGACCATGGCGTGAATTCGGGGTGGTAGGGGGGGCTGTAGCCTTCTCCCCTGCGACTGTGAGGTGGTCGTCGCCTCCTCCAAGGCGCTCTTCACGCAAGCTGTGATGTCGTCCGCAAGAAGGTCGACGTCTGCGGCGGTAAAGACGGGCCGAGTGGGCGTTGTGGTCTCAAGCTTTTCAGCGAACGCAGTCCAGTCAGTTAATCGACGTGGCCTAGTGGCCTAGGGGCTTTCGTCGGGTCGGCATACCCGATAGGACGACGAGTATAGGATGGTGATCGGACTGTTGCTCGTCGTCCAAGACCTGTTGCGTGATCTGGCAGCGCAGCCCTGTATGGATCACAATGTCCAGGACGTCGGGCATGTGCAGCGGGTTGTCCGGGTAATGAGTGGGCGTCTCAGGGCCGGACACTATGTATCCATGGGCTTCCGCGTCCCTGAAGAGCCGTCTCCTATCACACGCTCGTGCTCCTGCACTTGCGTGGGTGGTGGTGGTGGGTCTTGACGTGCTGAGAATGAGGTGATGGCGACAGTCCCCGCACCCCTGTTCCTGATTTCCCGTTGGAAAACGGGGCACTTGACGTGGCACGCCGAATGCGGGCCACCGCAGTTTGCACACGTGGCCGGCTCCTCTCGCGGTCGTGGGCTGTCTCTAGCCGTGTGCCCCTCTCCGCAGCGAACGTAGGCGAGCGGGCGGTGGCACTGGTGCGACGAGTGCCTGAATTTTTGGCCCACGTTTTCCACGCCATGCTTCTATTTTGACACCCCTCATGTTCATGAACACTGAGGTGTTATATAAGCGGCGCACGTCCTCCGTACGCCGCAGCACGACGTGAAACACGCAGCCGAGTTTTCCCTGGCGCCCTCTAATGTGGCGCATGTACTCCGGCTCGTATCCGAGTACGCGGAGCTAAAATGGGACGCCCAATTTGGTAGCTTCTCCACTACCATTGGCGGGTAGCGCGGCTTCTTCTTTTGCCCTTTGTTTGCCGGTGCCTCGTCCGAGCTCCGTCTGCGTCGTTGGGGCCTGGTCACCATCTCCGGCTCGTCCAAGACGGTGTTGGGGACATCGGGGCGTCCATGTCTTCTGCGTCTTTTGTTGTGTCACTGCACACCGACGCGAGCGAGAGACTCGAGCCTGCACGCGAGGAACAAGCCGAGTTCTCCGACTTAACGCTGGTGTCCAGATTTTTGAATACAGAAGCGGACAAATGTGGAGCCTTCGCGACTTCTGAAGAGAAGACATGGACCAAGAGGACTCATCGACAGGCGACGCATTCAACGAAGGAAAAGGAAGAGAACTTCAGGGAAAAGGAAGCAAGGATCAGCGAGAAGACTTGCCCCATGTGTGAGGGCGAACACCTCCTCCTGAATTGTCAGAAGTTCCAGAAGGCGTCGGTACAAGATCGGTGGGCATTGGTCAAGAAAAGTCGCGTCTGCTTCAAGTGTCTACAAGGAAAGCACCGCAAGGAGAACTGCAAGAAGCCGCCGTGTAAGGAATGCAAGAAGACCTCAGAGGGAAACAAAGAAACACAACAAGAAGTAGCGAGTGTCATGGCATCGGTGAATGCAGCCAACAACGCAAGGGCGTACCTGAAGATAATACCAGTTGAAGTCTTCGGGTCGCATGGATCAAAAAGAATATTGGCTCTAATGGATGAAGGGTCAACAGTGTCACTACTGGACGAGAAGGTGGCACAGGAAATCGGCGCTCAAGGGAAAACAGAAGAACTGATAATAGAAACAGTTGGAGGTCAGCTTATCAAGAAGACGGACTCCCAGACATTGGACTTGGAGGTGAAGGGGCTTCGTCAAGGAAGAAAGAAGACCCTCAAGAGAGTTCGAACCGTAGACAACCTGAAGCTGACACCTCAGTTCTTGGACAAGAAGAGATTGAAAGACTGTCCACACTTAAAGAAGATCGCCGACTCCTTGTACTACGAAGGAGAGTCACCACAGCTGCTCATTGGTCAAGATAACTGGGAGCTCATCGTGACTCAAACATTAAGAAAAGGAAGACCAGGTCAACCGGTTGCTTCACGAACGGGACTTGGTTGGGTGCTGGTGCTGCATGGATTCGACATGGGAGCATCAAGACCAGTGCACTTCGCCGATAGGTGTCTTCACACCAGCACAGCAGAAGAGGAGATGCATCAAGCCATCAAAGAACACTTCGCCATAGAAGCGCTGGGCGTGCAGCCGAAAAGACCCTCGACAGATGCAGAAGGAAGAGCACTGGCTATTCTCGAGAAGACCTGCAGAAGACTGGAAGATGGTCGTTTTGAAGCTGGACTGCTATGGAAACAAAAAGAAGAAGTCATGCCTGAGAGCTACACTTCAGCGAAGAATCGACTCTTCAACATTGAGAAGAAGATGGATAAGGATCCTCAGTTGAAGACGGAATACTGCAAGCAAATCCAGCACCTACTCGACAACCAGTATGCAGAAGAAGCACCTGCCAAGCTAGAAGAAAATAAGAAGACCTGGTACTTACCTCACTTCTCCGTGATTCATCCGCTCAAGAAGAAGATTCGGATCGTGTTCGAAGCTGCAGCGAAGAGCAAAGGAAGAAGCCTCAATGACGCTCTGCTGCCAGGACCAGATCTGCTCCAATCGCTCTTCGGTGTGCTGCTGAGGTTCCGACAAGGGCCGTACGCAGTAGCAGCCGACATCAAAGAAATGTTTCTGCAAGTTCGCATCCGACCTGAAGATAGAGACAGTCTACGGTTCCTGTGGAGAGGTGATCGACGAGACGTGGCGCCGAAAGAATATCGGATGACTTCAGTGGTCTTCGGTGCAACATCATCTCCCTGCACAGCCATATATGTCAAGAATCGGAACGCAGCAGACTTCAAGGAGCAGTATCCAGAAGCAGTAAGGGCAGTAGAGCTGAACCACTACATGGATGACTACCTGCACAGCTTCCATACAGAAGAAGAATTTAGAAGAATAACGGCGCAGGTAGACTTCATACACAAGAAGGCGGGCTTCGAACTCAGGGGATGGGCATCAAATCAACCTGAGCTACTGCAAGGCACGAACAGCGAAGCAACGGAGAAGACAGAAGTGAACCTTGGCGAGAAAGAAGAGAAGACACTTGGACTGCGTTGGTTCACAGAAAGGGACTCCATCGGATTCAGGGCGAATCTTCGAAACACACCAGAAGAAATAGCAAGGGGCTTCAAGATTCCGACCAAGAGGGAAGTCACCAGCGCCGTCATGTCAACCTTCGATCCATTGGGGTTGGCATCACCAGTTCTCGTCCAAGGCAAGAAGCTACTTCAAAGCATATGGAGAAGTGGCATCGGTTGGGATCAAGAAATAGAAGAAAGGGAATATGAGGCATGGAAGACTTACCTGGAAAAGATGAAGCTGCTCCAAGATCTTCAGATTCCGAGGTGTCTAGCGCCACATCGCACCGAGGGGGAGCTGCACACGTTTACGGACGCGAGTGAGACAGCGTATGCAGCCACCGTGTATTGGAGAACAGAAGATCAAGATGGCACATACCACGTAAGCTTGGTGGCGGCGAAAGTACGAGTGACGCCATTGAAGCCGGTATCCATACCCAGACTTGAGCTGCAGGCAGCCCTCCTAGGAAGCAGACTAGCACACTCAGTGGAAGAGGAAATGGATCTGAAGGTGCAGAAGAAGACCTTTTGGACAGACTCCAGCATAGTCCTTTCATGGATCAAGACGGACCCAAGAACTTTCAAAACCTTCGTAGCTCATCGCTTGGCAGAAATAGAAGATCTCACGAAACCACAGGAGTGGAGATGGGTACCTACGGCTCAGAATCCTGCAGACGATGCGACGCGCAACGTACCGGAAGATTTCGACTGCGATCACCGTTGGTTTACTGGACCTGACTTCTTGAAGAAAGAAGAAACGCACTGGCCTGCACCAAGAACTTTCAAGAAGGAAACCACCGGTGAAGAGAAGATAATAGACGTCGCGGCAGCAGCGAGCATAAGCCACCCATCACCTGATCCAGAGAGGTTCTCATCATGGAAGAGACTCTGGCGAGCTACAGCAAGAGTACTGCAGTTCATACGACGCTGCAAAAGGAAGGAGAAGGTCCACGTCAGCAAAGAAGACCCAACCTGGAAAACGACGCAAGGAAAGAAGGCGAAGATTAGCGAGAAGAACATTCGACCTTCGAAGAAACCTGAAACATGTTACATTCCATTAGACGCAGACCTACTAGAGCAAGCTGAAACTCTCCTGTTGAAAGGAAGCCAAGAGAGAAGCTTCAAAGAAGACATCAAGTGTCTACAGCAAGGAAAACCACTTGAGTACAGCAGCAAGTTGAAGAGGCTCGACGTAGTGTTGGAAGATGGACTCCTGCGCCTAAAGGGAAGGATCGACGCGATACAGGGTGTGTCAAGGGAATACAAACGACCCATCGTGCTCGACAGCAAGGACATGACGACAAGACTCATCATCGAAGATTTTCACCGTCGCTTCAATCACGGGAATCATGCGACAGTGATGAACGAGATAAGACAACGCTTCTGGGTATTGGGATTGAGGTCAGCAATCAAGGCAGTTCAGCATCAGTGTCAGTGGTGCAAAATGAAGAAAAAAAATTGTAAAACTTTTATGGGTCTGGATACCTGAATTAAATGATTATTATTATTATTATTAAAACCGCAAGAACTACCGACGGGCAACTTACCAGCTGAGCGACTGATGCACGGAACATCTCCTTTTACGTGCACCGGCATAGATTACTTCGGCCCAATGACGATCACCGTGGCAAGAAGACACGAGAAGCGATGGGGAGCGCTTTTCACCTGCCTAACCACCAGGGCGGTGCACATTGAACTCGCTCCATCGCTCTCCACCGACTCCATGATCATGGCTCTACGGCGGTTCGCAGCAAGAAGGGGGATGCCGAAAACAATATACTCAGACAACGGAACAAACTTTGTCGGCGCCAGCAAAGAATTGAAGGAAGCGCTCGACGCCTTGAAGAAGGAAGACCTCATCTCAGAAGCAGAGAAGATCGGCGTGCAATGGAAATTCATCCCGCCTGGTGCACCTAACATGGGCGGTGCATGGGAGCGTCTGGTGCGATCCATCAAAACCGCACTAGACGCCACGCTCAAGGATCGACATCCTCGAGAGGAGGTACTCCACACCCTCCTCCTAGAGGCCGAGCACATAGTCAACTCTCGGCCTCTCACCCACATCTCCGAGAACCCTGAAGAAGAAGCGCTCACACCAAACCACTTCCTCATCGGGCGATCATGCGGCGCTACGAGAATCGGCAGCTTCGAAGATCATGTGCTCGTGGGCAGGGTCACCTGGAAAGCTACGCAGCGACTTGCCGACCACTTTTGGCAACGTTGGCTACGTGAATACCTGCCCACCCTGCTGCCGAGGAAAACGACGGGAAGAACCAGCTCCACGGACCTGCGAGTTGGCGACATCGTGCTCATCGTCGACCACAGCCTGCCGAGATGCACCTGGCCACGCGGCAGAATTCTGCAGGTGTATCCTGGACCAGACGGGCGGATCCGGATCGTCGACGTCGAGACAAGAGGCGGTGTGCTGCGACGGCCGAGCTCGCGGGTGGTGTTGTTGGTGCCGGGAGTATCGCCGAGGCTGGAGGATGGTGCGACGCACGAGGGGGAGACTGTCGGCGACGAGGGTCCCTTGCCGGCACCAGGGCGCAAGTAGTGGGCGGTGCCACCTAGCACATAAGATATTTTATATTATGTTTAAGTTTAAAAGTAGGATGTTTTACTTATTGTTTCATGTATGTGCGGGACAGCAAACTCTCACAGTAATAGTAATTAAGTGTTTTTAAATGTAAAGTAATAGTAAGACCGTAATAACGTAGGGTTTAAAATTCGTGATAGTTCCTTATTATAATAGTGCGTAAACAGATGGTATTTATGGGTTTCTAGAATTTTCAGTAACCGAGAACCGGGCCCTGTAATTACCTTTTACTATTATAGTTTTGCGAGGCCGTTCAGAAATATTTTGTTATAGGGACCCTTTTTTGGGAAACGCCACGTGCTGTAATTACCTTTTTACTTTTATAGTTTTACGGGGCCATTCAGAAATATTTTGTTATAAAGACCCTTTTTTGGGTAACGCCACGTGCTGTAATTACCTTTTTACTTTTATAGTTTTATGATGCCGTTTCCAAATATTTTGTTAGCCGGCCATAAAAGACCTTTTTCGGTAACCCAACGCCGAGCGCTGTAATTACTTTACTATTATAATTTTATGTTGCCATTTGTTAATTTTGTTAATGTTTTACGGGAACATTCGAGAATATTTTGTTCACAGCTAGCCAAGTATAAAAGAGTCAACTTGACTCCCAGACAGTCAGGATCGGCCAGTAGCCCAGTAGTTCGCCAACAGTTCACCCGTGTCGCTGCGCTCCGTGTCGCGCGCCCATAGTGTTTTTCGGCAACTACCTACGTTCCGTACGGACCCGTATCCAAATTAGGCCGACCGTTTGTGTTGTCGACGGTGCAAATTCAAATTTGTACCGGCGACAGCACGAAGGGAAGGCCTTCCGCGAGTGTTTCCTCGGGTGTTTAACACCGAAGTGGTCGCGGAGGCTACTCGAAAACTCATGAAACCGCACGAAAAGGAGAAAATGAAGCCAGGCGCCCGCAGCCCACCGGACCGTGGAGGCGCCGGCCGAATTGAAGTTTATGAAGATCACCCAGTGCTGGGCCGGACAGCGTCACTCCCGAACGTTCGGATGGCGCTGTCCGGTTCAGCACCATCGAATGTTCCACCAACGACCGTTGAGAGAACAAAGAAAAGTTCAAACAAGAATGTGAAGTCCAATGAGGGTAGACCGCAAAAGGTTAGCGACGGTGGAAAAACCCCAGCCTCCAAGCAACGCCAGGCCCAGTCAACCGTGAGTGCTGCAAACCCTCCAGTTCCTGGCAACAGCTGCTCCAAACCGGTGATTTCAAATCGATCAGCAACCTACGCGCACGCCGCCGCCCCGGACAACGGTGCTCGCATTCCTGCGTCAGTTCCGTCGACGTCCGCCGCGCGCCCCGTGGCGCCACCGTCTACGCGAGTGACTACAGCCGGTCTGTTTGCCGCGACTCGCGTACAGACTCCGCACCCTCTCGCTCCAGCTCCCCGTCAATCGTTGGCGGGTAGAGCGGTACCCTCTCCTCGCGACCCGAGACTGCGCACGGCGACCGTGCAGCCCGCGTCGCCACCCGTTCCCGTCTCGCCCGCTGCGCCCCGCGCCTCGGCTTACGACTCGCCTGCCGTTTATTCGGCTTGCTCATCGCGTGCAGGCTCGAGTCTTTCGCTCGCGTCGGTGTGCAGTGAGGTGAATAGAGACACGGACGACCCGGACACCCCGATGTCCCCAACCCCGTCGACGGAAGACCTGGAGATGGTGACCAGGCCTCAACGTCGCAGACGGAGCTCGGACGAGGCAACTGAAGGAGCCAAGCGGTACTGTGGCACCCGCTCTCCTCAGGCGAACACGGACGCATGTAATAAGGTAAGTGGCCTGCCTATTAATGCAATCAGTGTCGCCAGTGCTGCCCCCGCGCCCGCCCCCGCCGATTCGAACTCGGCACCGGCAAAGGGGCAAAGGAAGAAGCCCCGCTACCCACCGCTGGTAGTGGAAAAATTACCCAATTGGGCGTTGCACTTCAGGCAACTGGCTGCCAAGCTAGGCCGGCCGCCCAACGCTCGCCCCTACGGCTCGGGGGTTCGATTCTCGCCCGAGTCCGAGGACGAATACCGGCTGGTCCAGCGCTACCTGACGGCGCTGGAGAAGGAAGAGGGCGTCAGCTGGTTCGCCTATTCCCTACCAGCGGACAAGAACGTGAAGGTAGCCATCCGGGGGTTGCCTGCCGACACTGACCCCCAGGAGATAGAGGAGGAGCTCCGCGTACTGGGGTACGAGCCGGAGTACGTGCGCCACATTAGGGGGCGCCAAGGAAAACCCGGCTGCGTATTCCACGTCGTGCTGCGGCGTACGGAGGACGTGCGCCGTATCTATGACACCCAAGTGTTTTTGAACATGCGGGGGGTCAAGATAGAGGCATGGCGTGGCAAACGTGGGCCCGCCCAGTGCCATAGGTGCCAAAAGTTTAGGCACTCATCGCACCAATGCCACCGCCCGCTCGCCTGCGTTCGATGCGGAGAGGGGCACTCAGCTCGAGACTGTCCACGACCGCGAGAGGAG
This sequence comes from Leucania comma, assembly GCA_958295575.1. Classification (NCBI taxonomy): domain Eukaryota; kingdom Metazoa; phylum Arthropoda; class Insecta; order Lepidoptera; family Noctuidae; genus Leucania; species Leucania comma. The sequence goes on along the minus strand of OY282492.1, from coordinate 4,745,277 downwards.
CCGGCCACGTGCGCAAACTGCGGTGGCCCGCATCCGGCGTGCCACGTCAAGTGCCCCGTTTTCCAACGGGAAATCAGGAACAGGCGTGCGGGGACTGTCGCCATCACCTCGTCCTCTACACGTCGCGATCCACCACCACCACCCACGCAAGTGCAGGAGCACGAGCGGGACCAGGGCGAGTCGCTGATGGCGGCAGCTAATGGGCCCACTGTACGCGGGGAGGCCACCTCCTCCCGGCGGAGGAAGAGGAGGAAAGGGGGCAGGAAAGGCCAGTCCAAGCCCCCAGCGACCCAACAGGGGACAGTTGTCCCGAAATCTGCCCCCCCATCGAAGGGGACGCAGGTCGTGAAGGGGAGGAAGGGTGCTCAGGCTGGCACCAGCGGGGCACAACAGAAACGTGCCCCCGCAAGTACCCCCAGCGCGACGACCACCACTAACAGCGCCCCCAGGGGGGCCAATAATCCTAGGAATTCAGAAATCACGACCTGCGCCATACAACTGCTGATGGACCTGATAAAGGCCATCAGGGAGGGGCAGAGCCCGGAGCAGGTCATCCTTGACGGCCTGGCCAAGCTACTCACCTTGTGCCATGGCTAGGCCGTTAAGGGTGCTCCACTGGAACGCCCGGGGCCTTCGGGACAAGGTCGCCCCACTCCGCCTTCTCCTGAGGGAACAAGATGTCGACGTGGCGCTGATAAGCGAGACGCACCTGGGGCCTGAAGATAGGGTCAGGTTCCCGGGGTTCCTCGTTTACAGACAGGATGAAAGGTCGGCTACCAACACCCGGTACCGTGGTCTGGCGGTGCTAGTGAGGAGAAGAGTCGTCCATCAGGAGGCCCCCTCGTTATCTTTCAACTCTTTATATGTTCTGGGCGTTCAACTGCACGTTGCCGGCGAGGACATCAGAATGTACGCGTGTTACAAGCCGCCCTCAGTTCGACTAGACCTTAACGAGCTGAGGGCCGCCCTAGCAGCCTCCGAGTCGCCAGCAATCCTCGCCGGCGACATGAACTGCAAACATCCTGCATGGAACGCCCTGCAACAAAACAACGAGGGGAGACGGCTCTTCGCGGACGCGGAGGCCCATGGATACACAGTGTCCGGCCCTGAGACGCCCACACATTACCCGGACAACCCGCTGCACATGCCCGACGTGCTGGACATTGTGATCCATGCGGGCCCGCGCTGCCAGATCACCCATCAGGTCATCGACGACGAGCTACAGTCCGATCACCATCCTGTGCTCGTCGTCCTATCGGGTATGCCGACCCGACTTAAGCCCCTAGCGCCACGTCGATTAACTGACTGGACTACGTTCGCTGAAAAGCTTGCGACCACAACGCCCACTCGGCCTGTCTCTACCGCCGCAGATGTCGACCTTCTCGCGGACGACATCACTGCTTGCGTGAAGAGCGCCTTGGAGGAGGCGACTACCACCTCTCAGTCGCAGGGGAGAGGGCTACAGCCCCCCCTACCACCCCGAATCCACGCTTTGGTAACCCAAAAGAGGCGCCTACGCAAGCAGTGGCAACGGTTGCGTTGCCCTGTACTGAAGGCGCAACTCAACCGTCTCGCGGCTAAGATAAAGACCGAGTTGGACACTCTGGCCACCGAGAGTTGGGAGGAACGTATCGACGCAGCAGCTTGTGACTGGACGGCGACACACAGACTGTGCCGCCAACTCACAAACACCCCAACTCCGGTACGCCCTCTGCAGACCGACGACGGGGCCCTCAGGTACGTAGCTGAGGACCGTGCCGAGCTCTTTGCAGAGCACTTGGAGCGTCAGTTCCGCCCGAACCCGACCTCCGAGCTCGACCATGTCGCAGCAGTCGAGCAACACCTTAGAGACTACTTCGCGACGCCGATAGCCCCCGACGAAGAACCCATCTATTTCTCGCCTGGCGCAGTTAGACGCGCCATCCTACGTACCAAACCACGCAAGGCCCCCGGTGCCGACGGTATAACTAACACAGCGCTGCGCCACCTGCCGTACCGTACTGTTGCGGCCCTGGCGCGCCTGTTCACGGGTATACTGCGCACGGGGGCCTTCCCCGCATCCTGGAAGGAAGGGCGCGTCATAATGCTGCCCAAGGCGGGAAAGAACCCGTTGAAGCCGGAGAGCTATCGGCCGATCACCCTCCTCTCCGCAATCTCTAAGGTGTTCGAGCAACTCCTGCTGCGACATCTCACCCCTCACATCTCTCCGCGTCCAGAGCAATTCGGGTTCCGTGCGGAGCATAGTACGACGCTCCAATTGTCGAGGGTACTGCACCTCTTGTCGGCAGCGTTGAACAAGCGAGAATACGGGGTAGCAGTATTCCTCGACATGGAAAAGGCCTTTGATAGAGTTTGGCATGAAGGGCTTATTTATAAGCTCGCCACCTCTAGCGCGCCCCGTCGCGTCGTCAAAGTGGTCCAAGCTTTCCTGTCTGACAGGTGTTTCAGAGTGGTGGTCGACGGGGCGCTATCCGCCCCTAGACCTATCCTAGCGGGCGTACCGCAAGGTAGCTGCGTCTCGCCAGCGTGTTACTCACGTTACACCGACGACATACCAACGACACAGGATGCCACGCTCGCGCTGTATGCCGACGACGCCGTGTACATAACAACATCACTCAACGCAAAGTACGCGGCGACGAAGATGCAGCGCGCGCTAGACCTCATACCCGGCTGGCTCGCCAAGTGGCGACTGTCGGTTAACGTGGGTAAGACGCAGGCCCTGATTACCGGCTCGAGCCTCCTCCCACCACGTCTGAAACTCAGCGGAGTCGAGATCGATTGGACGCCCCGGGCCAAGTACCTGGGTGTGACCATCGATCGCCGGCTCACCATGGGACCGCATGTTCGCAATGTCACCTCGCAGGGTAGAGTCGTCCGTCATAGACTCAAACCAGTGCTCTCGTCCCGACTCCCGGCGCGCGTCAAACTGGGCATTTACAAGACCTACATTCGCCCAGTGTTGACGTACGCCGCCCCAGCGTGGTACGCCCTCACTAGTGAGTCGAGCCGACAAGAACTCCGCAGGCAACAAAACCTGGCCTTGCGTAGAGTCGTCAACGCTCCTCGCTACGTGAGGAACGACATTATCCATAGAGACCTCGGGATTGAGAGCCTGGAAGAGTTTGTGCGGCGCCTCGCGAAGGTAATGTTCGCGCGTGCCGATGCCTCAGCTTGGCCGCACGTCAAGCACCTGGCACCCTGGCACGCGCGCCCACCTGACGCGAGACGACTCCCCCGCGACTTGATTGCGGACAGCGAGTCCCCAACATCCCCGGATTGACGCCTGAGTAGGTCGTACCAGTCTACACGCGACCTACTCAAACAATAAGACTCTACATACTACACGCACCCCGATAAGTACCGTGTTCTAAGTTAATATAGGCACGGTATAAATCGACCACACATTCACCACTACTCACTCGCCAAACTCACGCACCGAGTAGATAGCGTAAGCTCACTATTCGGTGCACGTGCACTGAGTAATGTCACACATACAATGTTGCTCACACTCAAACATAAGTCGACACTGCGGTCTAACACGTGACCGGCTCGCTCTGGAAGCGGGTTAGACGAGTGTTTTCATGCCTACTGTAGGTTCGTAACAAGCCGGCACACCTGTCGCAGGTCGTCCCCCGCCGGGCTTCCTCTAGGTAACTAGGGGTTTCACCTGGCGGCGACTGACCGCCGGTGTGTCGTGAAGAGTCGGCGCTATATTAACGTAGCGCCGTAACGCGCCTACAGTACACATATACATACAGATACACATAGAGCCCTACCGCTCTACATTGCTAGGCCCATAAGTTGGCCACCAAACGACGGGCCCGTTTTAACGGGCCGCGGTAGGACTCCGCGGCCAGGGGGCGAAGCCCCGAAGCCGCTCGCCACGTCCCCTTGCGGGGACGTAGCGATTGCCTCTCCAGACAGTCAGTCGTAAACGTGCCACCGAAGAGGCAACATCTAATAGGAAAAGGCTTCTAGCCGAACCCTTAGGGACTTTATGTCGTAAACGTTGTCTTATTTCTTTGGTCTTCTGTCCTGAAGTCGTTGGCAAGTACTCCGTCGTCCACGAGCTATCGAAGATACGCATTCAGGGGTGCGTGGTGGCGTACGTGAACCAGCGGATCTGTCAGGCAGCGTACGTCAACATTGGGTTGAACTGTCCCAGGGCTCGGTAGCTTAGCAGGGTACGACTCGCTACCGCGTAACACCTCCTAACGGGGATCAGTCCGCCACAACTCACTTTTCAACACTTTATGCACTCACAAGTCTTCTCTGGAATGTTCCTTCTTCTTCAATGCACTCAAACTTCTTCTTCGCCATGAACTTGGTCTCTCCTTCCAGATAAACGATGACGCATCCTTCTAATAAATGCTGAATCCACTTGCTGGTTTATCTATTTCTTATGTTTCTTTGTCAATTTCTGGTAAATTACTGCAAGTATGACAATAGCCATCAGCACCAGGAACGTGGTTATTAGAATGTTGTTAAATTTGATATGGTATTCTTGGTCGGTATCACTCGCGCCATTATTGCCTTTCGAAGCGTTTTGGGCAATGATAATGTCCTTTTCCTCTGTTTTAGAGAACTCTTTCCCATTTTTCTCGCTTTTAGCGTCTTGTTGAACACGGTTACAGTCAATCACACTCGTGGCTCTTATATTCACATCGTTAAATATTATAACTTTGTGCACCGAGGCACACAGGAATCCGCCTAGTCCGCACTTTGCGCCCGCTATCGGAGAGCTCGCTAGCTGAGTCCCCGGAACGTGTGTGGCAGGGTCGCCATGAAGTATGTGAGGTATTGTGTTGAGAAAGGAAACACGCCTGATCTACACAAGCGTTTATTGTCGACTAAGTTATGGCTACAATGTTGCTTATTACTAAATATATTTATTTAAACACTTCAGCATCACGGAACATAACATGAAAGATGATGACACCAAGCACTTATTTATACCTGAATATAAACTTGCGACACATTCTTCAAGAAACACCAGGAATGGTGGTACATGTATACTTATTAGACACAGATATGAGTTCAAGGTAATAGACATTAAAGAATTTAGTATGCCCAGCTTTATAGAGTGTTGTGCCATCGAACTGGTGACTCAAAACTTGATTATCATTTGCATTTATAGACCTCCAAAATACACGAGAGATGCTACTTTATTTTCTTTAATAAAATTGAAGATATTTTGAACTATTATGGAAGAAACTTGGGAAAACGGATTATGCTTTGTGGTGATCTTAATATAGATATTCTTCAAAAAACAAGAATATCCGCTGAATTCCAACATCTACTACTGAACTACAATCTTAAGCCGAGTATAAGATGTCCCACACGTATATCTAGTGGATCCTGTATCGACAATGTTATGCACAATGTCAGAGGTGGTACTGGTGAGCTTTAGAGCTGGCTCTATCAGACCACACCGCACAACTTTTTAAATGTCCTGTAAGGAAATCATGTTCAATTGATTACTGGTATATATTAAGATATATTAAGTCGTGACTATAGCTCCGAAAATATATCTAAGTTCGTCGAAGCCATAAGTAACTTAAGGGGCATTCCAAGCTAATGGTGAACGCATATGTGAAAAACAGTTTAGCATAAAAACGCATATATTACAGCTAAACGTGTAATAAACATTCCACACTTATTAACCATAGCATTTTTTTGAATAAAAACTACCAATTTATTAACTTTTTTTATGGCGAAACACTGCTCACTTTTTGATCCAAAGGTAGTTGTTATTCTTCAATGTTGGCAACACTGTTCTCTGCCATTCCGTTTACGTTTTGCCCCGTGCTAGCTGTTATTATTAATAAAATATACTATCATCTATTACTTGCAGAAGAGATACTTTAAAAAGGTAAGTGAATTTCAAACTTATCGTGTTGTGAAGTGGCACGTATAGCTTGTCCCGACCGTCACCGCGAAACAGATATAAGTTTTTCCTAACCTAAAAATGTGCATGCCAGTAAACAAAAACCTATTGTAAAGTAAGGCACAGCATTGGACACACAGTTTTATCTAGTTTATTTTTGCTCTTGCTAAATATATATTCAATTTATTACGATTCGAAGATTGTCCCGACCGTCACGGTTTTGCTTGTGATAAAGTTTATGCCGGTTGTACACTCTTTGCGAGACACCCCGAGACTAGAGATGCAACTTATGGTGTGGAGTTGAAGTAGCAGTGGTGGTTTTGCCTCCGTCGCGCCGCACCTCTTTCGTGTAGGCGACCTGCTTAGTCTTAATTTTTTTGGTTTTGGTATTGGCCAAGAGGTGAAGCGAGACGGCGGCCGCGGCAAATCCGCCACCTCGACTCATCTCGCCTCACCTCGTCTCGCCTTCCATGATTTAATGTTTCTGGTTTGGTTATGGCTTTTATACTGGTGATGGTGTTATGCTTGTTTTGCTATTAGCTTCCATTTTTATTACAGCATGGACCCAGCCGAAAGAAAACGTCGGTCTAGGGAAAAGATGAAAGAAAACCGCGAAGTTTGGGAACAGCAATTAGCTAAGGAAAAAGAAAGAAGTCGTAAAAGAAGAGAAAAAGCTAAAGAAGTACGTCAAGATGACAGTGCCAAAGAATTATGGAAAGAGAAAGAAAGGCTAAGAAAAAGGAAGCAAAGAGAAAAGAAAAAGGCATCCCAAGCTGCCAAACTTGAGTCCATTAAAACATCACCTTTGGGTTCCTATAAGTGTAAAAACACACTGCGAAAAGCTGTTTTGAAATTAAAGAAGTCAATGCCAGAGAGTCCAAGGAAACAAGAGGCTGTTGTGATAGAATTGGTTAAAGATGTATTGCCTAAGGTTTCTCTGCAAATGTCTCATATACACAGAGTTAAAAAACCAAGATCTGATAAATTGTCTGATGAGGCCGTAAAGAATGTGAAGCAATTTTACGATAGAGATGACATCAGTCGAGCTGCGCCTGGCCGGAAGGACACAATATCACTCAAAGATGAAAGTACTGGGAAACGGAACCATGTGGCAAAACGCCATATGGTGATGTCCGTCTCCGAAGCATACACACTATTTAAAGAGGAATACCTTAACCTGAAAGTAGGGAAGAGCAAATTCTTCGAACTCCGGCCGAAACACATCAGACCCATAAGTGAAATGCCACATAACGTGTGCGTGTGCATGTGTCATGCAAATGTACAGTACTTAATTGAAGCTGTGAATAAAAACGTGCCAGACTTTCCTGCATCTTCAAAACAATATCTATCTGAAATCACATGCAATATTGAATCTGAAAAATGCATGTCCGGAGACTGCCTGAAATGCTTTGGTGTTCACGACATCGTTAAATTAAACATTGATTTATCACGCAGACTCACCTGGAAGCAATGGGTGAAACAAGACAAAGTATTACAAGTTACAACGATCAGCGGAACTCTCCAAGAACTTTTGACAGAGTTATCAAAGCAAACTCCAAAATTTAAACACCACGTTTACGTAAAAAACCAACAAGCCAAACATTTTGAGGACACAAAGAAGGCCACTTCTTCAACAACAGTTGTACTTCAAGTAGACTTTGCTGAAAATTTTGCAATCCTTTCTCAAGATGAGATCCAGAGCGCGCATTGGTCTCACCCGCAAACAACTTTATTTACTGGGTGTGCATGGGGAAGCAAAGGCGAGGAAAAACACTCCTATATCATTCTTAGCAATGAGCTAACACACGACAAATTTGCGGTGTGGACTTTTTTAACCAAAATCATTAATGATTTGAAAACGCACTACCCTGAGCTCGAAAAAATCTGCATATTTACTGACGGCTGCGCTGCTCAGTTTAAAAATAGATTCACCCTTAGTAACATATGCCACGCGAAGTCTGACTGGGGTGTCGATGTCCAATGGAGCTTTTTCGCTTCGAGCCATGGAAAAGGCGCAGTTGATGGGGTGGGAGCCACAGCAAAACGAATGCTGTGGTCAGCCATTATGAGCAGGAGGGCCACAATTAACAACAGCTGGGAATGCTATGATTATTTAAAATCTAAATGCATAAAAAGTATGCATATTTTTTATGTTGAGATAGCCGATATTGAACGTGAAACTCTCCAAAGCAGGTGGGAGCTAGTACCGCCTATACCGTACCTACAAAAGCAGCACCATTTCGAAGCTTTGAGTGCAAACTGTTTGTCTTTCAGCAAAACATCTAGCTCAATTACAACATCAAAGAAGAGAGTCTTAATAAACATGACAGGAAAGTTAAATTACAATGATGTTTACTCCAGTGACAGTGACATGGACTTCTCAGATCAAATTACACAAAATGACCATTTTGAGATGTCTGAAAGTGAAAGGGCTGGAGGTGAGACAGATTTCGAGATGTCTGTAAGTGGAAAGACCAGAAATGAGGAAGACTTTGAGATAATTGGACGTGCAAAGACAGGAGATGGGACAGATTTCGAGATGTCTGGAAGTGGAAAGACCAGAGATGAGGAAGACTTTGAGATAACTGGAAGTGCAAAGACAGGAGATGGGACAGATTTTGAGATGTCTGGAAGTGGAAAGACCAGAGATGAGGAAGACTTTGAGATAACTGGAAGTGCAAAGACGGGAGATGGGATAGAATTCGAAATTGCTGAAAATGGAAAGACAAGAGATGAGGAAGTTGAGATAACTGGAAGTGCAAAGACCGGAGATAGTACAGAATTCGAAATGGCTGGAAATGGAAAGACAAAAGATGAGGAAGTTTTTGAGATAACTGGAAGTACAAAGACCGGAGATGGGACAGAATTCGAAATAGCTGGAAATGGAAAGACAAAACATGATTCGAAATTTGAGGAGGCTGGAAGTGGAGAGGCCGAAGATGAGGCAGATTTTGAGATGGCTGGAAGTGGAATGACAGGAGATAAGACAGATTTTAAGATAAATGGAAGTGGAAAGGCCAGAGATGAGGCAGCATTTGAAGTAGCTGGAAGTGGAAAGACCGGAGATGAGGGAGAATTTGAGGTTTCTGGAAGTCGAAAGGCCGGAGATGAGGCAGCAAATCTCATTCGAATAGGTTCTTATGTATTAGTGAGATTTATATCCAATAAAAAGTAAAGAAGGAGTACAAATACATAGCCGTTTGCCAAGGAGCAGTCGGTGAAGATTCAGAGGTTGAAGTCATGTTTATGAAACCTATCAAAACCTCAGCCAAAGGGGCTACATTCGTCATGAATGAAAATGACAGCTGTCATATAAATACGAGCCAAATTTTAAAAATTCTTGAAGAGCCTGCTGTAAAAACTTGCGGCAATCGTATTTACTACGAATTTACAGATGGGCTGTAAGATGATAAGACCGCCTATCTGTACCTTCAAATTTTTTCTTTTTGTGTATTCCTTTGTCGTGTGTTTGTGTGTGTGTGTGTGTGTGTGTGTGTGTGTATTTGTATTTGATTGTAGCAGATAAGATGAAGGTCTAATAAAACATATTTATGTGCACTAAATTGTATGGATTTCTTACTTGTCCCGACCGTCACAAGTCCATGTCCCGACCGTCACAGGCTTAAAAAATTTATTGTATAAAAATAGTTGATATTTAAGAGTTATTTCTTAGGACAAATTGTTACAGCACTCTTCAGGTGTCACATATAAAAGAAGCCAATATTTAAGACAATTGGTTTAACTGAAATAGAGTACAGTATGTACTAGTGCGAGGTAATCGGAATTGTGCGTGTCCCGACCGTCACATTGATTCACTAATCAATTTGACACAGAAAATAACTGAAATTTTTATTTATTCGTTGAGATTATTATTATACATTTAATAAGCTATCAAACCTCATACATTTTTTACTTATTAATAGGTTATTTACCAGGTATTTTCAAAAAGAGTCCAAAGAAATGAGTCAAAATGTCCCGACCGTCACCGTGGAATGCCCCTTAAGTTTTACTGAAGTATTCAATAGCACAAATCCAGAAATAGCTTTTAATTCATTTTATGATACGTTTAAACTTTTTTACGACTTGTGCTTTCCCACCGTGAGAAAAAAGGTTTCCACTCGGAAAACTCCACGATGGATATCTAAAGGTATCAGAAACTGTAGTAAGCGGAAAAGAGAGATGTTATGGTTGTACAGGCGATCTCCAAATATAGAAAATAAACAATTATTTAAACAATATTCGAGACGATTAAAAAGAGTAATACATTTGACACAAAAATCACAAAATAATCATGTTATCAATAATGCAGAAAATAAAACCAAAGCTACTTGGAAAGTAATTAATAGGTGTAAATTTAACTTTCCCCCGGAATCTGTAAAGCAAATTCTTATCGGTGATAAGACAATTAACGATCCTAAAGACATAGCTGCGGCTTTCAATAATTATTTTGTAGATTCGGTACATCCTGCAGAACATGTTTGTAAACAGTAGTGCTCTTATTAATCACTTCCCAAAAACCCTTTTTATGGGACCGACGGATGCTATGGACATCTTTAACATTATTAATGAACTAAAAAATACCAATAGCACGGGTAACGATGAAATCTCTACAAAAATTTTAAAGTTTGTGTCACATATAATTGCACCCGTCTTAAGTTTTATAATTAACCTATGCATAGAACATGGCCACTTTCCAAACTTATTGAAAACGACTTTAAGTAAGCCACTTTATAAAAAAGGCGACAAAGCAACCATGTCAAATTATATTATCGTCCAATAGCCTTAATACCGTTGAAAATCCAATTGCTGCGGTACTAATGGACATGTCTAAGGCATTCGATCACGTGGACCATACAATTTTACTGGGTAAACCTAGAACGTTATGGTGTCCGATGAAATATATTGAATCTAATAAAATCTTATTTATATGGACGAAAACAAATCACGGTTATAAACAGAATTTGTCCCAAATCTAAGAGAGAAGTCGCTCACAAGTCGTCCATTAGGTATACAACTTGCGGTGTACCCCAAGGGAGTGTCCGTGGACCATTGCTTTTCCTCATTTTTATAAATGATTTGCCGAAATGTACCGGTTATCAGACCGTCCTGTTTGCAGATGATAGCACAATTATTATACCGTGTGAGAACTCAGAATCATATGAAACCGAAATAAATAATGCCATCTGCTGCATTATAAACTGGTTACGTAAAAATAAACTTAGAAAAAAATTGAAAAAAAAATGCAGGTTATGACCTTCCAACAAAAAACAAAGTATCAAAATTTAAATATAAGATATGGAGACCAAAAAATACATGCAACCAACCGTGCCAGATTTCTGGGACTTTACTTAGATAGTCATCTAAATTGGAAAGATCATGTAGAAAATGTTTGTAAAAAATTAAACCAATATTCATATGCACTACATAATCTTGCGAAAATTTCTAATAAGTCTGTGGTTTTGACGGCATACAAAGCATTTGTCTCATCAACCAAACGTTTTAGAATAATGTATTGGGGGAATTCCACTGATAAAGGCATTGCGTTCAAAGCTCAAAAAAGATGTGTACGTGCTGTGTTTAAACTAAAAAAGACTGATAGTTGTCGACCCTTATTTAATAAATACAAACTACTTACTTTACCATGTATGTACATTTACGAGACAGCAGTATTCACAAAATCAAACTTGCATTTTTGTTTTAAACACTGAATTCGAAAAGACATTATAGAGAGATATATGCTATTCCACACAAGACTTCATTATACTCAAAGAGCTTTTTAGGAATGGCACCCAAGTTATATAATAAGTTGCCAAATACATTAAAAGATCTTGACAGCCTACACCATTTTAAAAGGGCTCTTAATCTATTGTGCGAGAAAACTTATTATACTGTCAATGAATACTTGGAAGACAAATTAATATAAGGACATAATCATCTTAATTATTTTATTTTATCTAATTTAATGTTTGTTATTTGAATTTTAATTGTTTTTAATAATGATGCTTTTGTATTTAATTTAAAATATTATTTTTTAATTTGTTATAATTACTTTTTTGAATGTTTTTATTTTTAATTTTTTTTTTATTTATCCAATACTGCATCATAATTAGAAAGAAAGAAAGAAAGAAAAAATATTTTATTTGGCACGCATGGATACACACACCGTAAAACCAAATTTATAAGACTTAGATAAGATAAGATGCAGACACAATGTGTCGGCGACGAGGGTCCCTTGCCGGCACCAGGGCGCAAGTAGTGGCCGGTGCCACCTAGCACGTAAGATATTTTATATTATGTTTAAGTTTAAAAGTAGGATGTTTTTACTTATTAAGTTGTTGTTTCGTGTAATTAAAGGTTTAGGAAACTTAGGTCTCGATAGGTTTTAAATATAAAGACTGAGTTTTACTAAGATTAGCCTGTATATAACTTATTAAAGATTTTATGTTTTGTTTCGAATGACAAGATATTATAAAGGAAAAGGTCTCTGTTTTAACTGTAATTAAGGATATATGTAAATTGATAAGGTCTAAAACGAGGATACATGTAAGATTCCTGTGGTGTTCACTAAATCACTATTTAGGGATTTGGATTTATAAATTAAACAACAAAATTATCAGTAAGTAGGCACAACTAGAGAATGACGTGTGGTCGGCCTCGGGTATCGATGGCGAGTGCTCACGACGTCACACTTCAGTTGGTCTACATTTATTGAGTATACCACATCTCTTCCTTTTTATAAAATGATTTAGATTTCAAGATATTTAGCACTCAGATGATAATTTACAATATTAACTAGTTCGGTTTTCAAGTTCAATTACAGTATTAGGATTTTTAAAGTATATGCCACATGATTTTTATTTTATTTTTTTATATGCCACATGTCTTCCTTTTTTTTATCAAGATTTTAAATTTAATTACAATATTTAGCATTTAGACGCTAATTGGGTATTGAAGTGCAATTACAGCATTTAAAATTTAGAAATTAAATGCGTTTAACATAAATTTTACTATGTTTCGTACGAGTATTAAAACATGCTTTAAGTTTTAAATTACAATATACTATGTTATACAGTTAAACATTCGAGTTTTTAAGTACAATTTACTATATTTTGCAGTTAAACATTCGTCTAGTTTTAAAGTACAATTAATTATGTTTTGCAGTAAAACATTCGTTAAGTTTGAAAATACAATAATCTTATTTTAGATTTATTAATATAAAATTAATACATTTAAGTAGCATTAAAGTAATAATGCCAATATTTAAATGATTTTATTTATTTTGCAAGTAACGTTTTTTTTTTAAAAAAACTTTAACACGTAATTATTTTTTTTCATTTTAAACTAGATGAGGCCTGTGTTTCCTAGCTGACTACTCTGAGAAGAAACACAGAAACAAACTCAGAGGTCAAAGTCCTTTTAAAATCCACAGTAAACATGTAATGGTCAAATCATTATGAGAACCTGCAGATTAGTGTTTGAGATATTAAACTTTAAGAAGCGTTTCTATTTGCTTTCAACCTTCTTCGTGCTTTAAATTGAAGGTGTTGGTGGCTCGGTGGTCTTCTTTGATGTTCCTCTTGTTGTTTTGTTCAATTTTGATTTCTGGTTTCCTTTACGAGTGACTATTATAACGAAAGATACCCTCTTTGTTTATTTATTGTTTGGGTTTTTTGTGTCTAACTTCTTATTTTTAAGCACGCACAATGGTATTATCGATGGGTTGCTGGATACGAATTTTCTCGTTTATTTATTTATGTTTTGGTTTTACTTTGTGTCTAACTTCTTATTTTTGAAGTTTGCACAATGGTACCTAATATAGCAATGAATTGCTGGATATGAATTTCTCGTTTATTTATTTATGATTTGTTTTGTTTTTTTTTTTTTTGTGTTTAACTTCTTATTTTTTTGAAGTATGTATGCACAAATGGTACAATATTGATGAATTTCTGGATATGAATTTTCTTGTTTATTTATTTGTGTTTTTGTTTTTCTTTGTGTACAACTTCTTATTTTTGAAGTAGGCACAAAATGGTAAGTACTATATTGATGACTTGGATATGAATTTTCTTGTAGTTTCTATTAAACATCTCGCCTTGAATATTTCTTAAGGTCTGATATCCTGTTTCGTCATAATTAAAGCCATCTTTGGTCCATTTTTTTTGTATTGAAAAAGTTACTCCACGTTTAATACTGTGTGTATTAAATCCCTGATTTCACATTTGTCTGCCTATATCAGGCTTATATCCCCTTTTTTTCTTTGACTTAGACATGCAATTTACATACACAAAACACCCAGACTCAGAACACTATCTGTTGGCCAACTTGAGATTAGCACCTTTGAAGTATGTAGGTATATATAATAACTATTATTTTGTTCTATCTAGAAACAATTACGCTCTTTTAGTGAGTTATGGGAATAAGCAATTGGTTTGTTTTAAACATGACACAATTATGTTGTTTGGTTTCGATTTTAGCCTAAATATGATATCCTGATGGACGTATGTTTGTGCTTGGTTTTATATAGTCCTTAGGCTTATAAAAGCTACATTCTTAATTTTTTTTAATCAATGTCTTTGTTCCTGTGGTTAAGGAATCTTTTTATAACCTATACTTTATTACAGGCTCAATTATATAGTGGATAACCCACTTTGTGAGTACTAGGTGCCTTAACTGGTTGGCCTTTGACCTGAATGTGCTCTGGCGGTTTGGAATGTCATGTTTTGCTTGCTTGTTTTAATTATTTGTTCTTTGACATTTTTTTTTTTTTTTTTTTTTATACAGACTTTTAAAATGTATGCATTATCATATAGTAGTTACATCTACTTATTGATCCGAGTATCGGTAGTTTCTTGCCCGTACAACGTGCAAATTTGTATTGAATTCAATTCAACTCATGAATTCAATTAGATATACTAAAACTTTGCCTCGTTTATGTCTCTGAAGTCATTGTGCATGAGATTTTTTGATCAATTACTGAATTAGCTAACAGAACTACCTTCAGCTCTACTTGAGTACGATCTTTTGTCATTATAGCCAAGGTATTTTTTTTCAAAACCAATAGTTTGATTTTTTGGGTCGAAATTTGGAGTTTCCTTTTTCAATAACATTGTTTCAGAAAACAGCGGATTTCTTCATTAGGTTCCATGGTGTGAAAGTCTAGATTGACTGTCTTATTTTTAACTACTTGTAGTTTGAGAGGTACTTGATGACATTCATCTTCAGAAAATGAATAAGTTTCAATTGATATATAATAAACACTAGCAATTTACTGATTGACTTCTTAACTATTCATTAACTTCGATTTCAGCATGTAGAAAGTGTTTTCAGTGCTTCAAAGGTAAATATAGCTTTGCTGAATTTTGGAGTCATTGATTGGCTTTGCTAGAAATACTACAGAGATAATGCATCAAATATCCCTTGCACGTATATTATTTAGTATGTAAAAATCAATTATTACAATTATTGCATTGTCGTCGACGCGACGTAGCAAATAAGTACTAGACGTTTTCTTTAGTATTTTGTTTCTATTTATTTTTTAGCTTCATTTGTTGTCATTTGACGAGAGACAGACATATTATTTTCTCTTTCATTGATCCTCGTCTGGCATTATTTCAGCAAATAACGCTTAAAATGCCTCTTTATGCGATGTGTATTAATTATAGAGCATGATCTGAATTGTCAATAATTGTTCGAACTACAAGCACTTTTGTGATTAAGTACCACAATTTTCATGACTTGCATGATAACACCCAATTCATTGTTGTGGTTTGACAAGAGGTTAGTACTCTTTTTATGCCATTAGCATTAATTATAGGGCATGAAATGAATTTTCATTAATTTATTGTACTGTAATCACTTTTGTGATTGCCACAATTTTCATGACATGCATGATAACAACCAATTCATTGTTGTTGTTTGACAAGAGGTTAGTACTCTTTTTATGCCATTTGCATTAATTATAGGGCATGAAATGAATTTTCATTAATTTATTGTACTATAATCACTTTTGTGATTGCCACAATTTTCATGACATGCATGATAACAACCAGTTCATTTTTGTTGTTTGACAAGAGATTTAGTACTTTTGTGATTTTTTTTTTTATTTATTATTGGTCCCTGTTTTGCAGTGTTTCTGAAAACCAAATTTGGAAACACCTTTTATGCAATTAGCAATAGTTTTATAGGAAAGGACCTTTTATCACGTTTGTGATTTTAATTGCTGAATCAGCAACACAGTTTTTATTCAAGTGTCAATTCCTCTAAGGCGGGTAATAACTTTGACTCTGGCTATCGTGGACTTTGTAGTTCAATGCCGAGTTTGCTGTTCCTTAAGGGTTTGCTTAAGCAATGATTTCCCATTGTCATAAGGAGGTCAGGACATTGAATCTACAACTATACCTACGAGTACTTACAATTCAAAATCAGTTACTTGAAATTGAAGCAAGAATTTGCCATAATTCAAATTAGTTATTTTTATTCATTTTCATCTTGTTCTTGTTGTACTAAACTAAAATGAAAGAATCGAGTAGACGCACAACACATCGTTACTTTATTTATGACCCTGAATTGATTACTTATAGCCAGCTATGATAAGAGCTCTATGGGTACTGTTCCCATAAAATTTTAAATAAACAAACTCTAGCTAGCGAGGCGCACAAAGGCCCATCAATAGGTACCTGCGCCGGAGCGACATGCCACTCAGCAAAACGTCCACTTGAATTATGGGTTAAAAACCAAACACATGAGCGTTATAACGCGTGTGACAAATTCTTTGTTTGATGAGTAAAGCCAGTGCAAAATGTATTTTATTTAATCAGCCATAAGGATTTTAGGACACTTATTTAGTTTTAACAATATAATTATAGTAATACCTAATCAGGCATCACATAACTTCAAAGTATCGAAGTGGTACTTGCGTTAAAACTGGTACTTAACGATATTCACGTTGGTACTTTTCATTTTTAGATCTAATAATATCATTCGATAAGATTAGCATCTGTAAACGTGTTATTTAATATCGCTGGGACTTTTGATCGAATATTTTTCATTTTAATTCGATTCATTAACTTTGTTCATTAACGATCTCTCGTTGGTACTTTTATTTCGATCCTTTTAGGATCATATTATGTATCTACAAACGAATTTGGTCAACAAGCATCGTATAAGTACTTCGACGTAATTTGTGTTTTTGTATTAATGTATTTACATAGTTAGGTCTAGTACCTATACATGCTTAGTTTATTTTTTATGTACTTATGTTTAGTATAAATACCTAGTTAATATTTAAGTTTCTTCCGTTGCTGTATTTGCAAAAAATAAAAGCAATCAAATTTTGGAAATTATATCTATTATCGAAATGTAGGGTAGATTGTGTGCCGTAATCACATTTAGATATACGGTCCCGTTTGTGTATGATTTCATTGATTGATCTATACTGCGCATCTCTCAGCTAAACACCGACGCAGATCGCTCATAGATCGGTAAATAACAACAGAAATATGGACATTTACTGAATTTCTTTTAGATAACTGTCACTTCTTTTTTTCTTTCAAAGCACTTTTTGTTGTAGGTAGGTACATAAAATAATAATTTTTCTGACCCATATCCGTAAGTAGTACATATTTTAGTTTTGGCCACTTTACTTACTGCGCTTTTTACTCGTCGCCAATGTGGTGTTCACTAAATCACTATTTAGGGATTTGGATTTATAAATTAAACAACAAAATTATCAGTAAGTAGGCACAACTAGAGAATGACGTGTGGTCGGCCTCGGGTATCGATGGCGAGTGCTCACGACGTCACACTTCAGTTGGTCTACATTTATTGAGTATACCACAATTCCTATAAGATTTTTTAAGAAAATTCGGTTTTGTAAAAGAATTCAATAAATCTATGTTTACGTTAGTGATAAGGTTTTATCTTGTGATATTATTTGTAGATAAGATTCTAGCTATGTTAATTAGTGTTTTTTAGCCTAATAGAGACTGATAATAATGATAGCATTCACTTAGAAAGGATTTGTATAAAGTCAAGAATCTTAAATGTTCGTAAATTAGTTTTCGTAATTATATTTGAAAATGAAACTTTTTATTTAAGGTGTAATTAGCACGAACACTATCTAATTTGTCGAGATCTTATAAGAAAATGATGTTATGATAATTAGAATCCCAATTGGAATCTTGTTGGAAAGGATATGACGTGTTTTGTGTTTATGAATATGGTCAGAATTGAATCTTGTGCAATCAATGTTCTAGAAAGTTTTTTATGTGTGAACTTATGTAAAATATAATTAAGGATTGTTAAAGTAGAGTTCATTACGAACATTTTGATGTGCATATTGTCATGATTTGTGAAAGAAAGTAAATAAAAACGTTGTCTGAAAGGGTTCGGCTGAGGTAAAAGATAGAATTAAAAGTGTCGCAAAACGCGCGGTCGCCGCTAAGGGAACTTAGCCGGGTATAAAAGGCGAGCCGTTTCTCGGTCCGAGTCAGTCGAAAACGTGCCACCGAAGAGGCAACATCTAATAGGAAAAGGCTTCTAGCCGAACCCTTAGGGACTTTATGTCGAAAACGTTGTCTTATTTCTTTGGTCTTCTGTCCTGAAGTCGTCGGCAAGTACTCCGTCGTCCACGAGCTATCGAAGATACGCATTCAGGGGTGCGTGGTGGCGTACGTGAACCAGCGGATCTGTCAGGCAGCGTACGTCAAACATTGGGTTGAACTGTCCCAGGGCTCGGTAGCTTAGCAGGGTACGACCCGCTACCGCGTAACACCTCCTAACGGGGGTCAGTCCGCCACACAATGTGTGCCTCACGGCGACGCCAAATAGGTCCAGTTCAGCATAAATGCCAGACAACTACATGATAGTCAGTGGTAGTTGCCTGACGCTGGTTTTCAACTGAACCTTGCTGAGAGTGAACGGTAGTTGATAACTTAATATGTACTTGGTAAATAAATAAATATATATAGATAAGTTAATGTGTGATAAATAATAACCAGGTGTTTAGCGTTAGGTGTGTAGGAAATCATAAAATACTAAAATAAGAAATAAAATAAATAAAAAATGACAAAATTTGACTAGACTGAATAATTTTAATCGAGCATAATTCCATGTGCATCACAAAAACCGGTTTTGAGCGACTCAACCTCAACACACCGGCGCGTAGTGCAACTAAACTAAACAGCTAAACAGTGCGGACGAATCGCAGTCAGCGCAAAATATTCAGTGAGAAAGAAAAAAATATAGTTCTGTTAACAACGGGTATTTTGGAAAAAAAAAAATAAGATCACGGTCGGATGATGCATATGTATTTTAGTGTTATCAGTAAAGTGAACTTTAGTGATTTAGAAGAAAGAAACTGGAAATAGAAAAAATGAATATAGGCCGAAGGTGAGTGTTACTTGTTTAAAGAAATTTCTTTTTTAATTAATCAAATTGTATAGCAATTTCATTTAATAATATATTTTATTTTTAGTCGGGTATCACAATGACAGCCATGAATGTCACGAGGATGTGTGGCGACAGCGACCACCAATGCAAGTACCGGATGCAAGTAGGCCAGACACGTAAGGTATGTAACCATAAAAACAAATGACTAAATTCAGCAATATTAGTATTTAAAATTCTTGAGTACGTAAACGTGTGCTTTTTTTTCGTACAGGTCCTCCAACTACGCGGGAAAGTAATTGTTAGTAAAACGGGGTGAATAGAACTCGCGGGGTGAAAAGAACTCGCGGGGTGAAAAGAACTCGCGGGGTGAAAAGAACTCGCGGGGTGAATAGAAAAAAATCTTGGGAAAATTTCAAACGTTTTATATGGCAAACTCGGTGATCCCAGTAGAAAAACCGCATCTTAAGCAATTTGGTGGTATTCTTTTTCTTAGTCTGGCAATGTTTTATTTGTGGCAACATCGCTAAAAAACATCAAAACCGAATGTCAAAGTTGACAACAAAACAAGTGGTAAAGTGTAAGTGAGTTTGAATCTCCATATTTCGGTGAATTTTGGTGTTATTAGTTTAAAATTTCTTCAAATTACGGCCAGTGCAATTATAAATATATTGGGCTATAATTATTGAGGTAAGAATATACATTATTACATTAAATTGTTCTTATTTCATAAGCCTTATTTTCTTTAATTTTTCGAGGTGATTAGACACACGAAAGGGGTGAATAGACACGCCTGAGGGGTTAATGGACATGCGAATATTGTTGGCGACGAGTGCAATTAAGTGACTAAAGTGATTAAGAGAGACTAAAGTGATTAGAGTGATTATAAAAATTAAAGTGATAATTAATAGAGCCCGTAGGGACTCGAATACGTGACTAGTGTATGTGATTTACCGTAAGTACCTCGCAGGTAGCCTAAATTTGTGAATATTAGCTAATTACTTGTCTTAATTAAGTAAATACTTATATGTTTAATTAGGCTAGTTTATTAGACGCACTGACCAATAAGAATTGTGATTGTATTCTAATTAGATTCGCTCTTATAGCCTTTTCAAATATTCTTGTAACAATGACTTTGTTCATGGACAAATGTAAATTCAAACTTATTTTCTCATCTAATAACATAAGCAGTACAAATTATATATTTTAAGATAGCTCGAGACCTCTAGAAGTGATTTAAAGTAAAGTCCAGGTGCAATATTGTAATTAGTGATAAGAAACAATGTAAAAACTGTGTAACCGAAAGCAAAAACTATTGTTCAAAGTCCTGTAAAAATCATGGTTCTCGTTAAGGTAAAGTTTGGTAGTACAATAGTAAACTGGTTTTTTCGGTCGTCGTCGTCTCCGGTCCTGAAAGTTTCTCCTTTTTTGTGAATCAAGAATAAACAAGACTGATCAAGATTGCTGGTTTTTATTGGAATCCCCTACAAATATGGTTAATAGACACAGCAAAGGGGTGATTAGTTACGAAAGAGGGGTGATTAAACATGATTATGTCAGGGCTGCCACTAAGTTTAAAGCACCGTTGGTAGTGGTTACCTACGGTTCAAATTTCACTTTTAGTTAAGTACTTATAGCGTTTTTAATTTTCGTTTTATTATTTTGTAATTTTGTGGCTCTTAATAATTATAATTATACTTGTGATGCAATCATAGGTAAAGATCTTATAACATGTCGCCTTATTAAGGGGGAGGAAGTGCTGGGTATAGTCGCCACGACTCCCCCCCCTCCCCCACCGCTGCAAGTACGAAGTTTCGTTAAATTGAATTTAAATTAATAAGAAATGTTAGAGTTTAAATGTCCATTAATTGCTTTCTAAAAAAACCACGACATGGGGTCTGCCCCGCCATCTAATTCGGTTATATGCTCGCCAAGTTCATTGGCGTTGCCTACCGCCTTAATGAAAAAAAACAAATAATAAAAAGGTACTCATTGTATTTGGTTAATTTTATCGTTGTTTTATTTCTCAGGTACAAAAATGCCTCGAAACTATAAACCCGATCCACGGGGTAAGCAGTATCGCAAATATGACCATAATACAATTGAATATGCAATTTCGAAAAGGGCACATCTCGAATATTTCGTCTAATACTTTTTTTCATTTCATTGCGTTCTAAATACTTGTATACACCTATTATGTTCGATAAAGGCATATCTCTGATATTCGTTCTATGGTAGATGTTATGGCGCGCACAGAAATAATTTCGAAAAGGTCACAACTCTGAGAGATGTGCCCTTTTCGAATTTATTGCTTAGACATAAGACCGTTAATCGCCACAATAGTTCTGTCTCTTTAGTTTCTGTGACATAAAACAACAAACTTATTGCGTCATCCATCAGTCACTGAGTAGTCTAAAGCTAGTAAACACGTGCGGTTAAGCATCCACAATGAGTAATTCTGATAATGAAATTCCGAAAAAAAAGAAGAGAGGTGTAAGAAATTCCGAGAAATATAAACATGTAGTCATAAAAACGGCTAAAATAAAAGATTTACCTCATGTAAACCACAGAGGAAAACAGTTACCAGGACGACGAACGGGAGAGACTTGCAGGTAAGTTTCATTGATTATTATTTAAGTAGGTAGTTTTAATTCGTTAGAAAAGTAGGAAGGTAGTTCTTTATTTAGATAAGTATTTTACTTATTAGTGGGTTTGTATTTAATACTTATTTACGTGTTATTTTAATATATGTGTAACAATGTGTGTTGGTGACGACTGATTTTATTGTTCTATTCTAGATGTCCCCAAAAATGTTTTGATGGTTTGTCTGATGACGATAAGGCTGGCTTGATTGAACAAATCAATTCCTTTGGAACGAAAAATGAACAAGATATTTATCTTCAAAGTATGATCGAGTTATTTACACCCAAAGACACCTCAAAGCGGGGCAATGATCAAGCAAACACAAAACATAAAACGATATCTTGTAAATATTATGTGGAAATTAGTACACGTAAAAAAAAAGTATGTAAATCTGCTTTCATAAGTTTACATGGAATAACGGTTAAGAGATGCAGACGTCTAACAGAACTAAAAAAGGAGAATAAAATACCACAAGATCTGAGAGGCAAAGCACTTGGTTCAAGAAGTAATGTAATTTCTGGGGAATATTCCTTCGAAATTCACAACTACGACGTTAAGAAGCAATATTTGTCATCGTCATTAAATATTAAAAAATTACATGAAATGTTTTTGAATAGGAATCCTGAAATAAGAGGCAAAGTTAACTATCAGTTCTTTCGGCAATATTTTAATTTGAATTTCGAGTTATCATTTGGCAGACCACAAATCGACGTTTGCAGTAAATGTGAAGAATTAAATGTTAAAATAAAAGATCCCCATTTAAACGACGGCGCTAAACGAACAGCAACTGCAGAATTATTAGTACACAAGCGTCGTGCAAGCAAATTTTATAAGAAAGTTAAAGAAATTGAAGAAAAATGTGCCAATGACGAAACAGTTTTAGGATTATCCTTCGACTACATGCAGAACTTGCCTTTACCTACATTGCCTGTACAAGAAATTTTTTATTATAGACAGCTGTGGGTCTATGAATTCTGCATTCATAACATGAAAACTGGCAAAGGAACATTTTATTCTTATCATGAAGGACAAGCATTGAAAGGCCCTAATGAAGTATCAACATTTTTAAACGATTACGTCAATAAGTTTGTTTCACAATCAGTAACTGATCTTCATCTTTTTTGTGATGGGTGCCCCGGACAAAATAAAAACAATACTGTTATAAGATTTTTGATGGCATTATCCGTACAAAGAAATATGATGATCCATCTATATTTTCCAGTGCGCGGCCACTCTTTTAATGATTGTGACAGAAATTTTTCAGTCGTGAAAAGGAAAATTAGACGCGAAGATCGTGTGTTCACGAATCAACAATATATTGATCTTATAATGCAATCCAGCAACACCGAAAAATTTAACGTTGAACAAGTAAATACAGAAGATATTATCGATTTCAAGAAATGGGCTCAACTAAATTTTAAAGGTAAACCTTTATCAGTAAGAAGTTATGGAAAAGATGTCCCTAAAAATCAAAAAGTAAATTTTCAAGTATCGACTTATTATGAATATGTTTTTGATCCAAACAAACCTGGTGAAGTTATCGCAAAAAATTATATAGATAACAACATCTCTCAGGAAATTTTCGTTCTTTCTAAAGTAAAAGGTACTTGCAGTAACTTACCAAGCCAAGCTGATCGAGCTTACAATGGCAAAGTACCAATTAATCATTTGAAAATTGCAGATATTGCAAAGGTAAAACAATATATACCGTCAGAATTTACAGATTTTTATGATGAATTACTGAAATGGCCAACAACACACGAACGAGAGCTTCCAGAAGAGGATTTTTGAACAAAAGACAAAATTATTTCTTTTGTTTCAGTATTATACTTAAATTTAAATTACTAAAATAAAAGTTTCCCAAATTTATATGTTTTTTTTTCTATAAATTACACTGCGTTACACGATTTTGGTACCCTCTTAACTGATAGCTGGAATGAATAGGTAATGAGTCACAGATGAAATGTTCCAAACATATGTGGTATCCATCACGTCTAGTTTTCGAGGTACAGTCAATTATTTTTTCTACTACCCTCACTTTAGGCGTAAAAGAAATGTTTGAAACCGCTTTCGATGTATTGTACTTTTTAAATATTTTGTTTTGTTTAGTAATCGTTTCCATTCGATAACGTCGACATCTTTGTGCATATTTTACTTGAAAATACAAAATGAATACTGGACTAAGTGGTCGTCGCAACTGCTCAAATGCACCAAATAAGTTTTGTTACGTTTGCGGACAGTATATTGTGAAATCACAAACGAAAAATGTTTCCGAAAAAGTGAGAAGTGCATATTTACTATATTTTGGACGTGCTATTAATCAAGATAAACCATGGATACCAAAGTTTTTTTGTGTTTCGTGCTATGCTACTCTCATATCTTGGTTCAATGGGAACAAGACATCAATGCCATTTGCCATACCAGCTTTATGGCGGGAACCTAGTAATCATTTTAATGATTGCTACTTTTGCATGACTGACATACGTGGTTTTACAAAGAAAATCAAGCACAACATCAAGTATCCTGACGTTCCTTCAATGTCGAAACCAGTACCTCACAGTGAAGAAATGCCTCCTCCTTTACCTCCCTCCAAAAATGAAATTGAGGTTCCAGAAGAACCAGATTTGCCAAATGTTGTAGAATACAGTGAAGAAAGCAGCGAAGACCCCGAGTTTTTACCTTCAACAAGTTCTCTTGGCCGTCCACATCTGATAAATCAAAATGAATTGAATGATTTGATACGAGACTTAGATTTATCAATTAGGCAAGCTGAATTACTAGGATCTAGATTAAAAGAGTGGAATTTGTTGGCTCCTAACACAAATGTATCTGTGCTACGAAAACGTAATAAGGAACTGGCTTCATTTTATTCAAATTTTGAAAACATATGTTACTGTAACGATATCGAAACTTTGATGAGTGAGTTGAACATTCCTTACCAAACACAAGACTGGCGTTTATTTATTGATGGTTCAAAAACAAGTCTGAAAGCGGTTCAAAAACAAGTCTGAAAGCGGTATTGCTTCACAATGGCAACAAGTATGCATCAGTACCAATAGCATATTCAACTGTTTTGTGTTGCTGTGCTGTGCTGTGTTGTGTTTTGTTGTTTTGTTCTGTTTTGTGTTTGTTCTATTCTATTCTATCAATATTAAATTTAATAAAATACAAAGATTACGGCTGGAAAATATGCGCTGATCTCAAAGTTATAGCTATTTTGCTCGGATTACAGGGTGGATTTACTAAATACTGT
Source organism: Leucania comma (assembly GCA_958295575.1). Taxonomy (NCBI): domain Eukaryota; kingdom Metazoa; phylum Arthropoda; class Insecta; order Lepidoptera; family Noctuidae; genus Leucania; species Leucania comma. The sequence continues at coordinate 4,720,105 of OY282492.1, read as the reverse complement.
TGTTTTCTTTGTATGTGGGACAGCAGAGCCACAGAAAAGCACTATACTACAAAAGTATGGCCAGAAAGGTCAGAGTTTGTTTGCGGAAAATCTAATGTGAAACATATACCATTGATAGATCCTAAAAATGTCATTTTACCTCCCCTCCACATAAAACTTGGTTTGATGAAAAATTTTGTGAAGGCTATGAATAAAGAGGGAGATGGATTTTTATATTTAAAGACAGTATTTTCAAAATTAAGTGATGCAAAACTCAAGGAAGGGATATTTGTGGGACCGCAAATACGCACATTGATGAAAGACCCAAATTTCGACAAAAAGCTTACTAATAAGGAACTTGACGCCTGGTTATCACTTAAAGCAGTTATAAAAGGGTTTTTAGGGAACCACAGAGCCGAAAATGCGGAACAGCTGGTTAACGACATGTTAAAGGCATACGAAAAGTTGGGTTGCAGAATGTCATTAAAAATTCACTTTCTTCATTCTCATTTTTCTTTCTTTCCATCTAATCTTGGTGCGGTCAGTGATGAGCAGGGTGAGAGGTTCCACCAGGATGTAAAGAAGCTTGAGGAACGATTTCAAGGTCGTTGGGACACAACCATGCTAGGTGATTACTGTTGGCATTTAAAACGAGAAGATCATTCAGAGCACAAAAGAAAAAGTTAAATTTTCATGATATTTTGTATTAAAATTTTATAAAATGGCTTTTTTTGAGTTTTTTTTTACCTAAATGATAAAATTAAACTTGATGAATGTAAAAAATTCTGGTTGATTTTATTAGATTTCTTTAAAATATGTTTTTGCCTTTTAATTTTTAATATAAATTGGCACATTCTTACAGAAGAAAAATGAGACGTGATGAAAAGAAAATTTGTATGTATGTTTAATAAGCGATAGGTATAAATAAGAAAACATGACATTTCAAAGCGGGTACTCAAAATTTTTTTTAATTTGTAACGCAGTGTTATGAGTAAATTTCGAAAAGGGCACATCTCATAAATTTATAATATCGAAATATACATTTATAATAACGTTAACATCGCAATATTTCTGTAACTTTCGAGAGTTAATATGCCCCAAATTGTAACTCAAAAATATTTTTGCTAAATATTATACTTAATTAGAAAATAATTAGTTTTTTTCATTTCCTGGAAAGTTTAAATATTCAGATATGTGCCCTTTTCGAAATTGCATATTCAATTAAACAAGCTTTGGAAGAGTTTGAAACAACTCCAAGTGTTCATTAGCCTCTATTGCAGAAAAATATAACATAAACAAATCAGTACTATATCGACATAATAGGAAAACTATGAAAACGCAAGGTGGTCAGAATGCATTAGATGAAGACACAGAGCGCCACATCGTAAATTATCTAAATATTTGCGGCAATTGGGGTTATCCATTAGACACCTATGATTTAAGAATTATAATTAAATTGTATTTGGATAATCTACAGTCTGTTCCACAAGAAAGTAGGCGGCATTTTAAATAGTAAAATAGAAGTTATTTCCGTTTCTTTTTCACAGTGCGATTGTATTATCGGTGGGCTACGACGCCATCACTTATTCATTTTTGCGTCACTCGAAAAGTTGTAGGAAGCGGACGTTAATAAAAATGAGTGCTATGTACGCAAAGCGATTTGAAGCTGTCTTTCTGTGCACGCATCCGAAAGGACCTAAATTATCATATGCTGCTGCAGCCAAAGTGATTAAAAAGTCAAAAAAGTTTGTTGAGAAGTGGATAAAGAGATATAAACAATCGAAAAACGTGGATGATTTTCCTAAACGCGGGAAAACGAGAGCAACAACCAGTAAGCAAGATAAAGAGATCGCAACCTTGTTTGAGAAGAATTCCGCTTTGTGCCTCCGCGAAGCTAAGTTCAGACTCGCCAAAAAGGGAATTAATGTCAGTCTAAACACAATCAGGCGACGTTTGCACGAGGCAAAATTATCATATCGATCTACGAGCTCAAAACCTCTGCTAACGGAAAATCATATGAAAAAACGCCTTAGCTGGGCGAGTGAGAACAAAGATCGTGATTGGTCGGAAGTAGTTTTTTCTGATGAAGCAACTTTCTGGGCATGGGTTCCGGTGAAGCGTGCCTGGTTAAGGAGTAGAACAGATTTCATTCAGCGCACCGTCAAACAGCCACTAAAAATTAATGTCTGGGGATGTTTCTCACAGCGCGGATTCGGTTGTTTAGAGCTCTTCACTCAAAATTTAGATTCGCATAAAATGATCAAAATTTACAAACGTGGCCTCTTGAAATCGGTACGAAAGATGTTCGGACCCAACAATAAAAATTGGGTTTACAAGAGGATAATGACCCGAAACATCGGAGCCGCCTTTGTCGCCGCTGGAAAGAGGAAAATGGCATCACCACTATGGATTGGCCCTCCCAATCCCCTGATGCCAACCCCATTGAAAATATTTGGGCCATTATGAAGAGCAAGCTTGCCGGAAAGCCTGTTTACGATTTGAAGCATCTTTCAAGAATGATTCGGAAAATTTGGCGACAACTTCCGACAAGTTACGCCGTAAATCTTGTTGATAGTATGCCTCGAAGGTGCCAGGCCATTATCAACGCTGGTGGCGATTATACCGTTTACTGAATATATTGCGCCTTAGCTTATTTAACGTACTTTTAATTAAAATAGTTTTTAAATAAATATGTATTTTTGTTTTTTTTTTAATCCCGCCTACTTTCTTGTGGAACAGACTGTAGGTATCACGCACAGGCGTTTCAAAAACAATATGCCTGGACCAGATTATGCCACAAGATTTTTAAAAAAACATCAGGATTCCATTTCTTTGAGAATGTGTCAAAACATAAAAAAATCGAGGGCTCAAGTTTCACCTGATACAATTAAAGAATACTTTGGGTAGTTAGAGGAGTCACTGAAAGAAATTGATCCAAAAAATATAGTTAACTATGACGAAACGAACCTCAGTGATGATCCTGGACGCAAGAAGGTTATAGTGAAAAGGGGAACTAAGTACCCTGAAAGAGTCCTTAATCAGTCGAAATCTTCTATATCCATAATGATGGCCGGCACAGCTGCAGGAGAGCTTCTGCTTCCTTATGTCATTTATAAGGCCAATAATATTTATGATACGTGGACTACAGGCGGACCTAAAGGTGCACGCTACAATAGAACTGCATCTGGATGGATTGATGGCAGCACTTTTGAAGATTATATTAAGTCCATTGTGATCCCATTCTTTAAGAGGCGTATTACAAAAAAACACGAAATTGCAAGTTTTCTACGTTGAAATTTTAGGTTTTATGTTCGTTGTATGAAATAACAATTTCTTGGTTAATATAGTTCGTTTTCTCTACTACAATTACCTCAAAACTGATTTTAGATTAATTATTTAATTATTTAGTAATAAGCTTTCTCCCGATACATGTTTTGGCAAAAATTCACGGAGACATCATTTCTGAGCTCTAATTTTGAGATTCTACTAAATATCAGTCAAAAACAAAAATATTATTAGCTCTCAAATATCCTATACTTCAATCATAACAGGTAATATTTTCGTTATATGCCTTTTATGTAAAGAAAAAAAAACTACGTAATTCAATTATCTACCGAAAAGGCTTCAAAACAAGCCCCAATATCTCCAAAGTTCAACATTATTTAGACTTCAAATTTATACCAAAATAATCATCAACATTTGCTTAAACTATAGTATTATTTTTATTTTTTAAATCACTACTATTATTTTTTAATAAAATAAATAAAAACACTTTATATTTCACTGCGCCGGTCATCTGCGATTAGTATCGCGCGAGCGCTTGTCGAGGTCGGACCTATGTCAGTTTCTTTCCCGCGCGCTTTCGTTCCGATACTACCGTGACTACCGTCGTGTGCGCCGACTGTCGCGTAGACGCTGCCGCATTGCTATTGTGTGCGTGTGAACTACGAACGCAGTTTTTGATCTTTGTAAATATTTATTTTCGAACGGTATAATATACCGTTATATTGAAGTTATAATAAAGTGTGAACTTTATACTAATTGAAATAATATTTCAATTAGTATAAAGTTCACACTTTACTAGTATACCAGATAGTGAACTTATTAAAGTTAGACTAGTTAAAGTCATGACTGGTTCTACCAAATTCAAGGACAGCTTTATATATCTGTCGGCGACGAGGGTCCCTTGCCGGCGGCACCAGGGCGCAAGTAGTGGTCGGTACCACCTAGCACGTAAGATATTTTATATTATGTTTAAGTTTAAAAGTAGGATGTTTTTACTTATTAAGTTGTTGTTTCATGTAATTATAGGTTTAGGAAACTTAGGTCTCGATAGTTTTTAAATATAAAGACTGAGTTTTACTAAGATTAGCCTGTATATAACTTATCAAAGATTTTATGTTTTGTTTCGAATGACAAGATATTATAAAGGAAAAGGTCTCTGTTTTAACTGTAATTAAGGATATATGTTAATTGATAAGGTCTAAAACGAGGATACATGTAAGATTCCTATAAGATTTTTTAAGAAAATTCGGTTTTGTAAAAGAATTCGATAAGTCTATGTTTACGTTAGTGATAAGGTGTTATCTTGTGATATTATTTGTAGATAAGATTCTAGCTATGTTAATTAGTGTTTTTTAGCCTAATAGAGACTGATAATGATAGAATTCACTTGGAAAGGATTTGTACACAGAAATTTTAAAAACATAGAAGCGGCATGGGGGCGTGAGCGAGTCCGCGGCACAAGCACTACATGGGCACATACCGGCAAACGGCCAGTCATTTATAAACTTGCGAGATTGCGAACGTTTTCGTAAATAAATTTAGAATGCCGTGTTGTGCAGTGGTTTCGTGCAAGAATCGAAGCGATAAAAAAAGCCTGGGTCAACAAGGAATCTCTTACCATGTGTAAGTACAAGTTTAATAGTATATTTATCTTTAAAATCAGGAAAAACAACAAATCTTGTAATATCCCTTACTTTTACTACGTTATTTTTATTTTCAAAGATCAAAGCGACTTTATTATTGTTACAGTAAATACATTGCTTTTTAACCACTACCGAATTTTGACGCTCAATAACTGGACCAGCAATGTAAAAATAACATAACGATACTTTATCAGTGCGGTATATTTCATAATATGGCCGCTGTTTGACGCGGTGAGCTAGTGCTGTCCGTAATGTAGGTAAAAATGTAGACTATCGATAACACTATCGATTGTTTGGATATCCGAAGTGGAATAATGTATTTTTATTTATTATTATTTTACAGAGTAGTTGAGAAATACGTAAGCAACTGTCGTAAAGTAAGTTGTTTAAATTATAAGTTAATAGTCGGTGGTCTATTTTTTGGTTTCGGATGTAGTGTGTTATGCGTTATCTTGGTGTTATTTCCTTACTTTTTCAGATTTTGATATTTTTTCTTCCTTCTGTCTTTAAAAGCTTCGAATGCGCTATAATAATGGGCTATAAATATGACTCAGAATATATTACCGACTTTTGCTTAAAATAAGACAACATTTTCTAGCTCTTTATTTGTTGTGCATGGGTGTGTGTTGTATTTTATATACTAAACAAGTTCTGTACTATTTTTTTTGTCTAACAAAAGCCTTTTACGTGGTGAGGTTTAGCAGTAGCTTAGGTAAAAATTAAAACTAAAATGTTATTTTATGTTTACAGTTTCCCGAAAGACGCAATTTTAAAAACGCAATGGATTGATGCCACTGGAAAACCACCTAATTGGTTCCCTACAAAAAACAGTACACTATGCTCAATTCACTTTCAACCAGAAATGTTTCAGCCTCTAAAGAAAAGACGCAGACTTTTTGAATGGGCAATCCCTAAATTAAGACTAGAACTTATTTTTGCAGAAGTGAGTTAGTTTTTTTTTTTAATAACTGAAAGGTTTTTCATGTAATAATTCTTAATTGTAGAATATTCAGGCGCAGGGTGGATGTGATTTCTGAAGAAATGAAACTCGGCTTGAAGATTGTAGTCTTGCTTTTATTTTTCTTGTTTTCACTACTGGCGACGAACGATGACAAGCGACGGCTGGCTGCGACTGACCGCTTGGCCGTGAGGCGGCTATATTTATACCCCACGCGCGGGGGTGTAAGTAGTGGCGGTGTCGACCCACACAACGACCAACCGCGCACGACGAGTCAGTTTACTACTTTGTTTGGTGGGTGGGGGAAATGTCGGCCAACCATCAGTCTTTCACCCATGTTATTATTACAATTATCTGTTCGTTCTTATTCTACTTTTCACAATTACGTATTTACTTTATTTACAATCAAAACTAGTTTTATCAGCTACGAAATACATCTGACGGTTATAGGGCGCTGTGCTCCTTAACAACCCCACCCCCCGTAAGAGGGTTCAGCCGATTACAGAGCCATCGGTGGGGAGCACAACGACCTTTACAACTGGGCGTCGCAATGTTCCACTGCTGGTCTTAACATCTACGACGCGTACAATGTTATCGGGGCCCGGGTACACTCGCGTCACGACACCCTTTGTCCATAGGGTGCGTGATTTGTTTTCGTCTACGATCGCAACCACATCACTGACTTTCACTTTGGGTCCGTCACCACACCACTTTCTTCGCTGTTGCAGCGTGGGCAGGTATTCGCGCAGCCATCGCCTCCAGAAGAGGTCGGCCAGCGCGTTCACTCGCCGCCACATGCGGCGCGAGTCGAGGTCGACTGCGTGTCGACGTGTGCACGGCGCATCTCCCGCGGCAGTGCCCAGCAGGAGATGATTCGGAGTGAGCACCACCGGGTGCTCGGCGTCGCTGCTGACGTAGGCGAGCGGTCGGCTGTTCACGACCAGCTCAGCCTCCGCTAGGAGAGTGTAGAGGACCTCCTCGCGAGGGGCCCGCTCTTTCAGTGTCGCCCGCAGTGCGTTCTTTACCAAACGCACTAGGCGCTCCCAGCAGCCGCCCATGTGTGGGGCCGCGGGAGGATTGAAGTGCCAGGCTATGCCCCGGCCTGTCGCCTCGCTTTCGAGACGGTTGTGTTCTAAGTCTCGTAGCGCCTCTCGTAGCTCGGAGTGCGCCCCGACGAAGTTGGTCCCGCGGTCGGAATATATGTCCGCGGGACAGCCGCGGCGAGCGATTAGGCGCCTTAGCGCCAGTATCGCCGAGTCAGCGCTCAGCGACGCGGCCAGCTCTAGGTGTACGGCGCGAGTGGTGAGGCACGTGAACAACACGCCCCACCTTTTCTCCCGGCGCCTTCCAATGGCCACCTCCATGGGGCCAAAGTAGTCCACCCCACAGTGGACGAAGGCCCGACGAGTCACTTCCAGTCGGGCGGGTGGTAGGTCCCCCATTTTGGGTGCCGCAGGCTTGGCCCTGGCGACACGACACTGTTGACATGCTGCGGCCACCGCTTTCACGGAGGACCGCAAATTCGTTACCCAATACCTCTCTCGTATGTTGTTTACTACGGCCTCCTGATTCGCGTGCAGGGAGGCCACGTGATATCTGTGAATTAACAGACGCGTGAGGGCGTGTTTCCCATCTAGGATAATGGGATGACGCGCCCCAAAGACAAGTTCACTGCAGGCGCCCAGCCTGCCGCGTACTCTTATCAGCCCATCCTCGTACAGCATGGGGTCAAGTGATCTAATTTTGCTGCCGCTTGGTAGTGGCCGGCCTTCTCGGAGGGCGTTGACCTCCTCCCTGTAGCTTTCCTTCTGCATCAGCTTCAGTAGGCGCAGCTCCGCCTCTCGTAGGTCTTCTGCTGTGACGGCAGCTGTAACACGTCGCTTGCGACCGCGCTCGATAAATACAACCATTAGTGCTACGACACGCACAGCGCGTGTCCACGTTGGCAGTCGCTCGTACGTCAGTATGGGCTCGGTCCGCGTGGTCAGTACGTTTATTCGTTGCACACGCTCCAGATCCTCCTCCGTCACTGCGTCACGTCCAGAGTCCACCGGCCATTGCGGCTAAACTTTCCTTTATGGGCCGTCGAGTTGGATGTTCATTTTTTTTTTGTAGACAGTACTCATAAACAGAAGGCATTTTACGAAATCTTAAGTTGCGGAGACTCACGGTTCACGAGATATAATTTTTTAAAGTTTCCATATAAATTGATAAATAACACGCCATTTTGGTGGGTAAATAGTCATGGTAGACGTCAAATTTGACGTTTCACGTTCCGTTGATGGTGGAGGTGTATTTCAATCAATTTTATTATTTTTATTTTTTTAATATAATTACATTTTCACATGATAAATATAATATGTAGTTAATATGTACAAAAAATGTGCTGTACTATGCAATTGCATTGACTTTTTTTACATAAAAAATAACGAAAATTTGTTTACACTGTGAAACGGAACGTGAAGCGACGCCATTTTGTTGTTTTGTTGTTAGTGTCAGTCATCGTTCGTTTGTTGCCCTTGCGAGTTGCGTTCGTATGACTACCATGGCGTCTCCGAAGTCCTGTGCTTCCGTGTCTGAAGAGTCGAGTGATGTGCAAGTGTTGGACTCTAATGAGCCGCTTGTCACGGCCTCCTCTTCAGTGCCTGTGTCTTCTAGTAGTGCGCGAGTGATGGACTCAATAGAGCCGCTTGTGCCTACTGCGCGAGTACAAGTGTTGGACTCAAATGAGCCACTTGTGCTCCCGTGTGTGTCGTCGTCGTAGTCGTCGTTCGTCCTCGACGAACCGGTTGCTGGTCCCAGTGGAGTAGCAGCTGGCTCTAGTGGTAGCTTACCAGCTATCGCTAGTACTTCGGAGGACGAGGATGAGGATATTGTTCCTGTGATGCGCAGGCTCACTGGGTCAACTGGCAGAAGGATCGATCTTAGCTCGGATGAGTTAAGGTAAGTTTTGAATTATTGTTTATGTGTTATTGCTAATGTGAGTTGTTATTCTTCAGGCTACCTCCTTCGAGGTTAACATTTTTTTAAATCACCCAGAAGCAGAAGCCCTATTAATCCAAGAGCGAGCGAAGCGAGCTCCGAATTATTGGGCACCCCGACTCGGATAGATTTAGGTTAGAAGGAGGTGGCGGGGTTGTAGTGAGCGAGCGAAGCGAGCGAACACAGACCCCGCCACCTCCTTCGAGGTTATTTTTTTTTTAAACCACCCAGAAGTAGGAGCCCCGCGTAGCGGGGCTCCGTCGACCTATCTTAGCAGGTAGCCAACCACCTAGAAGTAATAACTAATTTAAATCACTTTTTTATTTGTTTCAGAACTATGTGGAATTGGAGGAAGATTTTCTCAAGACTTGGCACAAATGAACAGTGTGTTGAGTTTGCGGAGGAACGAGGACTCATCCCTAGGATAAAACTGTGTTCCTACCATCGTTCACCAATGACATTGTCAAAAGACTCCGGGCAACTTGGGAAATACAGGTGTCGGAAAAGCAACTGCCGGTCAAAACAAGTTTCCCGTGCTGCTGGGACATGGTTTGAAAACGCACGGTTATCCCTGACAGCAATATTCCAAATTATGTATGCATTCAGCGTGGGACTGACATACCAAGAGACTCGGAGGGAATTAGCTTCTGATGATGGTCCAATTGTTTCGACTAGAACTGTGGCGGACTGGTTTAGTTATTGCCGGGAGACAGTCACAATATATGAATTGAAAAACCAAAGGTCTCAAGGGAAGATAGGTGGCCCAAATAAAGTGGTGCAAATAGATGAATCAAAATTTGGAAAAAGGAAATACAATCGCGGTCGCCACATCGAGGGACATTGGGTGGTTGGCATGATAGAGGACGGTAGTGATGATTTGCGGCTGGAGGTGTGTCCCGATAATGACAGGTCTGCAGAAATATTAGTGCCACTAATAAAAAAACATGTTGAGGAAGGCTCCATTATTCATACAGACTATTGGAGAGCGTACCAGAGCCTTCCTCAGCATGGCTACATCCATAAACGGGTCAATCATAGTGACCCAACTAATAAGTTTGTGGCACCAGATGGGACACACACTCAACGCATAGAGAGCCAGTGGAGGATTCTAAAACAAAAATTTAGACAACAACAGAATAAACAAAATTTCACCGATTGGTTATGTGAGTATATATGGAGACGGAGAAACACAATTGAACACTTCGATCCCTTTGAGGAATTATTACTAACTATCAAAAATGTATATAACTTTGAGTAATATAATAATAGTGATAATATTCCTTGTGTTTTATTTAATTTATTGAAAAATACCCTAACCTAACCTTTAAATTTTAACCATGGATATCTTCGTAACCATGGGTTTCTGTGGGGTGGGGATGGTACAGGGGTAGGCCTCCTTGCTCTCGCCCTCCCTGCCCCATAAATCTATAGAAATTAGTGTTCAATATGATAGAAATTAGTGTTCTAACCTAACCTAACCTCAAAACTTTAACCATGGATATCTCCGAAACTATGGGGCTCCGCGGTTGGGGGTGCCAAAGGGGGGTAGTCCTCCTCCTCCCCCCCCCCCTCCCCCCCATCCCGACCCTTAACTCGACGGCCCATAAAGGAAAGTTTTACCGCCATTGCTCCTGTGGACAACGAAGGAAAGACGGACCGGACAACCACTCACCACCATTGCTAGGCCAGTCCCAACGGGTACCTTTGTCGGCCGGGTTCAACGCCGAGGGAACCCAGCGCCAGTCCGACTTCTTTGACCGAGTGTCGATTTCAGCTAACCTATGTGACACGAAACGCTGGAAATCTGTGGCGTCGGAACTTATCCATTTTAGAACGGTTTGACTGTCTGTCCAAAAATACCGATACCTAATATCTACACCTAACTCTTTTTCTACTGTACACGCTATCCTACAGGCTAGTACCGCCGCTTGTAATTCCAGGCGTGGGATAGACACAACCTTTTGTGGGGCCACCCTAGCTTTACCCAACACGAAGCTCGCCCGCCTATTGCCGAGTTCGTCAGTTCCCGCTATATAAGCGACTGCGGCGTAGGCGGACTCACTCGCATCACCGAAAACGTGTAGCTCTAGGTTATCTAGGGTCAAGCCATACCATCTCGGGATAGTCACCCCATCTAGGTACCGTAGGCTGTGTAGCCATTCAAACCACAGCCTGGCCTCCGCTTCCTCTAGCCTTTCGTCCCACTGAATTCCCGTGCGCCATATCCTTTGCATCAACATGCGCGACGGGATAATGCACGGGCATAGGAAACCCAGTGGGTCGAACACTGACATGATGAATCGTAAGAATTCTCGTTTCGTGGGTACGATTTCCCCGTCTACGATGGCCCTGGGTATCTTTTTGAATGACATGTCGAAGGCAAAGAGATCGGTGCCCGGCGACCATATCATCCCCAGAGTCCTTTCAGTCGCGTTGTCCCCGTTTTCTAGGGAGACGCGATCTGGCATGTCTAGTTTTAATTTATTCATTAACTCTTGGGAGTTCGTGACCCACCCCCGTATGTGAAACCCGCCCTCGGCGTGGACATGGGTCACGTCATTGATTATTTTACAGGCTCGCTCAACAGACCACGTGCTGTCTAGATAATCGTCCATGTAATGTTTATGTTGAACGGCCGCTACAGCTTCGGGAAATGTGTCTATGTAACGAGATGCGTTTTTATTCAAAATGTAAATAGCTGAGGTAGGTGACGACACGGCGCCAAAGATCATCGAACTCATGACGTATGTGTGTGGTTCCTTATCAGTGGCCGATTGCCATAAAAATAACTGTGCTCCACGATCTTGTTCCCTAACCTTCACTCGTAGAAACATATCAGCTATGTCTCCCGTGAAACCTATTGGACCTAATCTAAATTTAAATAGCACTCCTAGCAATGAATTAAGTAGGTCAGGACCCGCCAACAAGTGGTCGTTCAACGACGTTCCCTGAAACGTGGCGGCGGCGTCAAAGACTAGGCGTAATTTCCCCGGTTTGTTTGGGTTTTTCACCCCGAAATGGGGTAAATACCACACCGGATCCTGGACGCCACCTTCCAGCCTATTGGCGTACCCTTCGTCTATTAACCTATTTACCTGTGCATTATAGGCCACTGCGTACTCGGGATCACGCTTTAGCTTGCGCTCTATTCCCGCCAATCGATGGCGAGCGTAGGTATAATTATCCGGGAGTTGCGGGTTATCCCGTTTCCACAACAACCCTACCTCCCATTGGCCATTTCCTTTTTGATGGCTAGTCCTATCTAGGATGTCTATCGCTCTGTCGTTTTCCTTATTAGACCTAGGAATTTCCGATATACCTATCGATTCTAATTCAAATTGACTTTTTACTAAATTGTGTAAATCTACAAATGGTTCCGCGACACAATTCACAGACTCTTCAGTCGGCCTATGTCCTTTGCCTACGGGACCGTGAACGACCCAACCTAGCTCGGTCAAAGAAGCAACGGGCTTACCGGACTTTCCTCGGCGTGTCTCTCGGCCGACCAGCAGCTCCCAATTGTCTTGTCCCAGCAACAGCAGCGGCTTGGCCCCGACCATTTCCTCGCAGCCCAAGTCGCGCAGGTGGGCGTGCTCCGTAAGCAACGCAGCCGGCACTGTTTGTGCGGGTAAATCCAACCTTTTAAACGTACGACACTTTATTACGTGAACTCGACCGTTCGGCCCACGCACTGACACTGACACTCTTCGAGAGGTATTGTCCGACATCTCTTGTCCGCGCGCACTTTTCAGCACCAAAGGCTCCTCCTGTCCCCTGACGTTCTCTGCCAACGAATCGTCCACCAGCGATACAGTCGCCCCGTCATCCAATAAGGCGTAGCAATCATGCGTATTATTTCCTATCGACACACACACGGGTAATATTTTCAGCAACGACTTGCCGTGGTACTCACTTACATTGGTGACGCTCTCTGTGGTCTTCCTCTCTGCGTGTAACAGGGTATGGTGCCCATAACCACACGACGGGCACTTGTTGGCTCGACACCTGTTCTTGGGATGCTGTTTTACGATACATTTGAAACACAAGTGCTTGTCTTTCACGTGCTGCCACCTGTCGTCCACGCTTAAGTTCGCAAACTTTTCACACTTGGTGAGGTCGTGCTCTCCTCCGCAGAGGGTGCACTGGAACTGTCTTGGCTGCTGCGGTTGACTATCACTATGCACATGTACTCGTTGTGTATTTCTCGGGAGTTGTCTCAGGTTCGGCGCGCTTCTCTGTTGTTTAGCAACCGGTGCTGCGGTGGCGCCTACTTCCATCTGTACGTAGAACGAAGTGGCTCGGGCTAGATGGCTCAGAAACTCCGACAAGATTTCTAAACTCGGCGACACTCTCACGTCGACTTCCTGGGTCGAGGCTATGCCCATCGCAAAGTCCCCGTACTGCGCTCTTTGTACAGGTGTCAACTTGGATAGTAGCTCACTTACCAGTTGTGGGTTGTTCAGGTAGCCTGTCGCGTGCACGTTCTTCAGCAATGAGACACAGTTGCGCACTGTCGAGGAGAACTTTCGTAACTCACGACCACTGTCTGACACTTTGGGCAACGCACGCACTTTCCTTAATGCACATTCTAATATCAGGTTTGGGTGCCCGAATTCTTCATCCAACGCTTTCATGATCTCCGCAGGGTTCGTCGACGTCCTTAACAGGTCTTCCACCGCCGACTTGGCTTCTCCCTGCAGTGATGTCTTCAGGCGCGCTAAGTTCTCGTGGGGCTTGAAGTTGTACATGGCTGTGGTGTCCCAGTACATATTCTTGTACGAAATCCAATCCGCCGGGTCCCCGTTGAAGAACGGTAACTCGTAAGCTTGTCTCGGTACAGGTCGCGGACGCGCCAAGCTCGATATGACTTCTGCCAGCTGGTCTATCTTCTTGTCACGCGATCGGTTTCTGTCGGCGTCTTCAGTGAAAGTGTGTCCCCATTCAGGCGTTTCATGATTCGCTCGCGGTGCGCCGCCGCTCGGTGCGGGCGCGTCGGTGATTTGATCGCGGAAATGTACGGTCGCGGGCGCACACTGATGTCGGAGCGCAGACACCTGGGGCGTCACGGTCACTTCGCGGGGCGTCGCGGGCGTGTACATGGGTACGCCGCGCGAGGCTACGGGCGCGGGCGCGGGTAATTCGCGCGAGGTCGCGGGCGCGGACACCGGTACGTCGCGCATGATTTCGGGTGCAGTCACGTTCGTGGTCGCGGGTGCCAGGCTCGACGGCGCCTGCGAGGTTGACGGCATCTGTTCACTGGGTGCGGCTTGGCACATCCACTCCTCGACTCGGCGAGTCGTTCCATCGTCGTCAGAGGCTTCGTCCTCGTCAGCTGCCGCGTCGATCTCCGCTAGGTCCGCTTCAAGTCTCTTCCTGACGAGGTTCTCTTTTAAACGCACCAGCTCCTTCTCAGCCTCGTATTCGACCCTCCTCCGAAGATAGTCGGCGCTTCGTTGCCCGCTTCTTGAGGAGACGTGGCTGGCTCTTGAACCTCCCCTCGCGCTCCGTCGCACTTCTGATTCCCTGGGCGTGGCGGCGTCACTGTAGTCGAACACTCGACCTGGTCCCACCAGAGGAATCACGGGCGCAGGGGCAGGAACTGATGATGGTGCTAGTGATGGTGACCCTGGCGCCATTTCCGACGGCATACCAGAGTCACTTTCCATGGCTCGTCGCTTGTTGATCGTTTCTTCTAATTTTCTTAGCTTGCTACGCGTCGTTACGGTGCTACGTTCACTCATCTTCCCGGGGTGATTCTGCCGAACTTCGGGTTTTTCAAGTCTTCAGGACGATCCGGCTCGAAGGACCAAGTTTGTAGAATATTCGGGCGCAGGGTGGATGTGATTTCTGAAGAAATGAAACTCGGCTTGAAGATTGTAGTCTTGCTTTTATTTTTCTTGTTTTCACTGCTGGCGACGAACGATGACAAGCGACGGCTGGCTGCGACTGACCGCTTGGAGAGGCAATCGCTACGTCCCCGCAAGGGGACGTGGCGAGCGGCTTCGGGGCTTCGCCCCCTGGCCGCGGAGTCCTACCGCGGCCCGTTAAAACGGGCCCGTCGTTGTGTGGCCTAACAGTGGGCCTAGCTTATGTAGAGCGGTAGGGCTCTATGTGTAACTGTATGTATATGTGTACTGTAGGCGCGTTACGGCGCTACGTTGATATAGCGCCGACTCTTCACGACACACCGGCGGTCAGTCGCCGCCAGGTGAAACCCCTAGTTACCTAGAGGAAGCCCAGCGGGGGACGACCTGCGACAGGTGTGCCGGCTTGTTACGAACCTACAGTAGGCATGAAACACTCGTCTAACCCGCTTCCAGAGCGAGCCGGTCACGTGTTAGACCGCAGTGTCGACTTATGTTTGAGTGTGAGCAACATTGTATGTGTGTCATTACTCAGTGCACGTGCACCGAATAGTAAGCTTACGCTATCTACTCGGTGCGTGAGTTTGGCGAGTGAGTAGTGGTGAATGTGTGGTCGATTTGTACCGTGCCTATATTAACTTAGAACACGGTACTTATCGGGATGCGTGTAGCATGTAGAGTCTTATTGTTTGAGTAGGTCGCGTGTAGACTGGTACGACCTACTCAGGCGTCAATCCGGGGATGTTGGGGACTCGCTGTCCGCAATCAAGTCGCGGGGGAGTCGTCTCGCGTCAGGTGGGCGCGCGTGCCAGGGTGCCAGGTGCTTGATGTGCGGCCAAGCTGAGGCATCGGCACGCGCGAACATTACCTTCGCGAGGCGCCGCACAAACTCTTCCAGGCTCTCAATCCCGAGGTCTCGATGAATAATATCGTTCCTCACGTAGCGAGGGGCGTTGACGACTCTACGCAAGGCAAGGTTCTGCTGCCTGCGGAGTTCATCTCGGCTCGACTCACTAGTGAGGGCGTACCAAGCTGGGGCGGCGTACGTCAACACTGGGCGAATATAGGTCTTGTAAATGCCCAGTTTGACGCGCGCCGGGAGTCGGGACGAGAGCACTGGTTTGAGTCTATGGCGGACGACTCTACCCTGCGAGGTGACATTGCGAACATGCGGTCCCATTGTGAGCCGACGATCGATGGTCACACCCAGGTACTTGGCCCGGGGCGTCCAATCGATCTCGGCTCCGCTGAGTTTCAGACGTGGTGGGAGGGAGTAGTATATTATTGGGCATTCTATTCCACTATCGGCAAGTGCTCGGGCGAGTGCGCCTCGCTGCCGATAGTGGTATAGAATGCCCAATAATCGACAATCGACTCGACTCTCCACTCGAACGAGACAGTTTGATGGACCGTGTATTAGGAACGATTAACTCGACCAATAACTAGTTACCTGCTTCTTAACACTATCTTCCGTACGGCTGGCTAGTATGCCGCGTTTAGGAGCACGATGAAAAATCAACCATCAACTCGATTCTCCGTTTACTTACTCTCTAGTGCATTACTGTACACGACCAATGATCTTGCGAGCTCGCTATCGCTCTGAAGGGTGGTACAGAATGCTCAATAATGAACAATCGACTCGATCAATGACCAGGAACCCAAAAGAGGTAAGTTTATAAATGTTAACGTTCTATATACATTCACTCATTTTCAATCGGTTCATTTCCGACAGTAATCATGAAATTTGTAAAACAACCGCAATCGCTGCATGTTAATACAGTCTGCGATGATATTTGTAAGACTAGTTTTCGTCATGGAGAATCATTGCCTAACACAGTACGATGTAACATTTGCGGTCCGTCCAACTGCGGAAAAACCAATTTATTAATTGGTCTTCTTATACACGAAAACGGATTAAGATTTGAAAATGTTTATGTTTATTCAAAAACTCTGCACCAACCCAAGTACATTTTTTTAGAAAGAGTTTTGCAACGGGTGCCTGGTATTTCCCTCCAGAAATATCAGGGAAATGAGGAGGTACTAAGCGTTCAGGACGCAAAACCCAACTCCGTGATTATTTTTGATGATGTTGCTTGTGAAAATCAAAGTAACATGCGTGATTATTTTGCGATGGGAAGACACAAATGCATTGATTGTTTTTATCTAAACCAAACATACAGTAAAATCCCTAAGCAGTTAGTAAGAGACAATGCGAACTTAATCATACTTTTTAAACAAGATGAAATTAATTTACGACATATTTATGAAGAACATGTCAACACTGATATGTCATGGATTGAATTTCGTGAAATGTGTTCAAAAATATGGAGTGAACCCTTCAATTATGTAGTAATTAATAAGGATTGCTCCAAAAATAAAGGATGTTACAGAAATAAATTTGACACTTTTGTTGTCTTTGATTAAAAATATTAATATTTAAGACCTGTACCCTCGCGATATTATTATTCTTCTTCAGACAACGCATAATCAATCACGAACTTTTTTTGTTATTATGGAAAAATCACTGAAAAGACAAATAGTTGAGGCTGCAGAAGCTGTTAAGAAGAAAGTACGAAAGATGAGAGATGTTGAGATTAACAATCAGCAAGTGCTGGAATCAGTTTTCAAGCCGGTAACAGAACCACTCAACCTAATTGCTAATGTCAGTAAGCAGGCTCCTCTCCTGCATAATATAGAAAATGAAGAAACCGAAGTTCCATTTATCGATAAAACTTTACAAAAAGAAGTTCCAATTAGTAAAGGAAACAATGAAGACGATTTTGAATCTGATATCGAAAGTGACTCTTCGTATAAATCATTAGTTGAAAACAAGCAGGGATGTGATACGTCGTCCTGGTCAGTGTCCTCAGAAGCACTGTCAGATATTCCGTTTGGTGTTAGAGTACCTAGAGGGTGGCAAATTGATGTTAGGTTCTGCTCGTATAACGATCAGCGATGAGTATATCATCGTGGCTGGACGCAAATACCGAAATACGCCTGGTTTAAAACAGTTGCTGTTGAAAAAGAACGTAGATTTAAGCTTGGTTACAGAGAGTGATATGAAACATTATAAGTCGATGCTACTAGACACAAATGCACATCGACGAGACTATGAGCCTGGTAAACCAATAAAAAGTAATAAAGGACAAAAATATTTGCAAATTATTAAGCCTCTATTCCAACTACGAAGTACAATTCAAGAGCACCAATCGCAGGGAAAAGGACTACCCTTAACAAAAATGTGGAAGAAAAACGTAGATTTTGTATATTGGGACGATCCCAATGAACTGGTGGATAGATTAAAATTATTGATTGCATCTCGAGATGCTGGTAACACAGGATTAGATAATGAAATTATATCTATCATTGAAGAATTGCGTGAAAGTAAAGTTATAAATAAATAAATATTTTAAAATGTGTTTATTTTATTACCAGCTTCTCGATACAATACACCTAGACATGAACGTAGACAAATTCGGACACTACATTCACAAAAGAATGCGTTTTTCGGAGTTATTTGAGTTTAATGAGAATGCATTGTTAAAATTAGAAAACGGAGATTTTGATTTAAAAACATCAAGACTGAGAGGAATTCGGTATCCGGTAGAATCAGACGATGCTGTGAACAAGGATTATGTGGATCATTTAAATGCTAACATGTTAAAAGAATTTAATAATATGATTGGTTTATTGCGTTCTCAAATCATGAAAGACGCTAAGGGTACAGTTCAGGCTACTTTAAAAGCAAAGATACCTGAGATTTTAACTCATTTGCAAGATAACTTTTATACTAAGGCAGAGGTAGATAAATTACTTCAAAAACCTTCGTAATGGCAAAGCAGCAAATTGTAAATGAAATACACAAAGCAGCACGAAGAAATTTTCTTAGGCGTCCTGTCATTCTAAAGGGAGTCGATGACTTATGGCAAGCTGATCTGATGGACATGCAAAACCTAAAGAAATATAATAAAGGTTACAATTACATTTTAGTAGTGATTGACTGCTTCTCAAAGTATGCTTGGACGGAGCCATTAAAAACAAAAAATAAACTTGATGTTACTCATGCATTCAAAAAAATATTAATTAATAGCAAACGCAAACCTGATAATTTACAAACAGATATGGGAACAGAGTTTTATAACAACTCATTTCAGATGCTTATGAAGTCATACAATATTAACCATTACTCATCATTTTCTACCAAAAAAGCTTCTATTGTTGAGCGACTAATTAAAACTATTAAAAATAAATTATATAAATATTTTAGTCTGAACGGAAACTATAAATGGTTAGATTTACCGTTACAAGATATATTAAAGACATATAACAATACAAAACATCGAACAATTAGAGTTAAGCCAATCGAAGTGAATAAAGCTAATATGTCCATTATAGCAGAAAATATAAGAAAATCATTTAAACATTCCTCTATTTGTAGAAAACCTAAGTTCAAAGTGGGTGATTTTGTTCGGATCAGTAAATACAAACACCAGTTTGAGAAAGGTTATACACCTAATTGGTCAACTGAAATATTTACCATAAAAAAGATTAATTTTACCATACCTGTTACATATCATTTAGAAGATCAGCGAAAGCAAGCTATATTGGGAACTTTTTACGAGCAAGAACTTCAAAAATCCAACTTTCCTGGTGTTTATTTGATAGAAAGAGTTTTAAAAAGAAAAGGATCAAAAATTTTCGTAAAATGGTTGGGTCTAAACAATGAAGAAAACAGTTGGATTGACAAAACTGCAATCGTAGGATAAAATAATATTAATATAAACATTATTTTTGCACTATTTTCATCATTACAATTCGGACAATGCAAGGAGGTGAACTAGTTAATACGTTAATTAATAATTTACCGTTTGAACTTCATTTGCCTGGTTACAATTATTGCGGACCAGGAACCAAACTCCAGAAACGATTACAACGAGGTGATCGAGGTGTAAATAAGCTAGACGAAGCTTGTATGCATCACGACATTGCTTATGCAAACCATACAGACTTAACCAATCGCCACAAAGCCGATTTACAACTATTAAATATGGCTAAACAAAGACTTAAGTCCAAAGATGCTGGAAAAGGAGAAAAACTGAGTTCATGGATAGTAAGCAAAGTTATGAAAGCCAAATTGAAATCTGGTGCCGGCGTTAAAACGTTTAAGAACTTCGTGTCAAAAATAAAATCAACGATCAAGAAACTGAATCCAAAGGATAGCAAAACATTAATCAACGTTGCTTACGCAGCGGCAAAAAAAATATTTCCAAAAATCTCAAAGATTCGAATACCGCGAGTGATACCGTTACCAAAAACTGGAGGAATTCTACCTTTGATTCCAATTTTTGCTGGTTTATCGGCTTTAGGTACTTTAGCTGGTGGTGCGGCGGGTATTGCAAAAACTGTTAACGATTACAAAGCTAGTCAGCAAAATTTGCAAGAAACAGTAAGACACAATAAGGCTATGGAGTCTTTAAAGTTAGGCAAGGGTTTATACATTAAGTCACATAAAAATGGTAAAGGTTTATTTATAAAATGTTCAAAAAACTAAGAAATAAGCTACCTAATCGTCCTCTAACTAATGTAGATATACAAAAGTATGCACGTGACATCCCCTACTTTCGAGGAGTTTACATGAAGGATCAATTACCAAGGGTGCCAAAACGGATTGAATGCGGTGTCGTTAACTTGGATAATTATAAGAATGTTGGGACACATTGGGTAGCTTATGTTAAAATTAATCACTATTGTGAATATTTTGATAGCTTTGGGGATTTGAAACCTCCATTGGAACTAATGCGATATTTTAAGAAATGTAATGTTTTTTATAACTATACTAGATATCAGAAATTTAACACAGAAAACTGTGGGCACTTATGTTTAGAATATCTAAGGACTTTTTGGAATAAAAACGTATAAAAATTATAATTTTCTTTTATTTCAATCATTTGCAAGATGTCATTCACATTGTCAATAACTGGAAACTCGTCAACTTTATCTACGTACTATCCTAACACATTGCAACTAAATGAACAGTATGAGTGTGCCTTATTGCATTTCTCAACATTTAATTCTATTCCAAACATCGACAAAACGAATAATAAGTTTTATTATGACTCTAACGAAGTTATTGAAATACCAGAAGGCACCTACGAATTGCAAGATATTAATGATTACTTAAAATCTAAAATTAAAGATGCATCAATCAAACTGCAGTGCAATAACAATACGTTAAAAACTACTGTATTCTGTACAAAAAACATAAATTTTAATAAAGAGAATACTATCAGAAATTTATTAGGTTTTGATAAGCAGATCTTGGAACCAAATAAATGGCACGTGTCACAGTTTCCAGTCAACATTTTACCTACGACAGTGATCAGGATCGAATGTGATATTGTAAGCGGCTCGTACACAAACGGAAAACCGAGTCACATAATTCACGAATTTGCACTTAACGTACCTCCTGGTTATAGAATTATAGAAATTCCAAAAAACGCAATATACTTTCCAGTCAACCAAAACAACATAAGCTGCATACATATCCGATTGATTGATATAAATAACCGCTTAATAAATTTACGGGGTGAAGAAGTGCAACTGTATTTGCACCTGAGAAGCAAAAAATGATTGACTACAATAAATATGCGCATCAACAAATTCAAAATATCAGTCCCCCTCAAGCATCCACCCAAATAAGAGCTCGCTGTAAGAAAATAAAATTAACTAAAGACAACAAAGCATTTCTCAAAGTGATTGGTTTGCTAAAATGAATATCTTAGACGTTTTATCCGCTCCGACTTCTGATAATACGGTTGAAGGAATTGAATTTCATTCTTACAAGCCCTATGTAACTAGTTTTAATAGAAATGACGAAATTCGTATACCTATTAACCAATAGGACTTGTACATTCTTCCATCAGCGAGTACCTTGTATTTAGAAGGAACCATTATCGTAAGCAAAAAGGATATGAAAGATAAAGTCACTAGTGTTCATTTCACGAATAATGCTCTACTCTACTTGTTTCAAGATATAAGGTACGAGCTGAATGGAGTAGAAATTGATAGAATAAAAAATGCTGGCGTAACTACCACCATGAAATCGTTGATATCAATGAATGAGAACGAATCAAAGACATCTAATTCATGGGGCTGGAATATTGATGGTACAAAAAACATTAATGGTGGTAATTTTTCTGCTTCTATACCACTCTGTAACATCATCGGTTTCGCAGAGGATTTCAAGAAAGTCGTGATCAATTGTAGGCACGAACTGATATTGCTACGAAGCAACACTAACCTGAATGCTGTAAAACTTAACACTGGTGAAATTGTAGAAGACGTTCAGATAAATAAAATCATTTGGCGCGTACCGCACGTTAAAGTGTCTGACAAAGAAAAAATAAGTTTGCTGAAACTATTAGAAAAAGATCGACCACTCCAGATGATATTCAGAAATTGGGATCTGTACGAATATCCGGCTTTACCTAAAACTACTAAACATACCTGGTCAATCAAAACATCCTCGCAAATAGAGAAACCAAGATACATTATTATGGGACTACAGACAAATAGAAAAAACAATAGCAGTTCTGATATGTCTCAGTTCGATCATTGTCACGTTCGTGATGTAAAAGTGTACCTTAATTCTACTTACTTTCCATATGAAAACCTAAATGTGAGTTTCGCGAATAACAGAATCGCTTTATTATACGAGCAATACGTCAGATTTCAGCAGTCTTATTATGGGCGTCGACCGGAGCCCTTACTAAGTGAAAAACAATTTAAAGATTTGGCGCCACTATTTGTCATCGATTGCTCTAGACAAGCTGATAATATAAAGTCAGGCCCTGTTGTAGACGTAAGAGTGGAAATTGAGAGTGATTCGGAAATACCAGATCAGACTTCGGCGTATTGTCTTATATTGAACGACTGTATTATTGAATATAAACCTTTAAGTAATACAGTCAGGAAAATATCATGAATCCGAATACCGTCATATTAGATGTTCAATGATGTAAAGACCTGTACAATAATTTTATAATAAAAGAGTTAGCTTTTGCTACCCGTGATTATACCCAAACATTTTTAATAAAACCACCATATTTGTTTAAATACTTAACAAGTGACGAAAAACGGCAAGTTAAGTGGCTAGAAAGAAACAGAGGTATTTATTGGAACGAAGGGTATATCGACTATAAAGAATTTCGTCGTATAATCGTTCCCTATCTAGAAAATAAGGAAATCGTTGTTAATGGTTTGGAGAAAGTTAAGTGGGTTAAGGAACTTTGTGAGAACTGTAAAGTATCAGACCTTGGTACTGAAGGATGTCCTAATTTCTTTATTTTACATAAAAAATACTGTGAAGGAAGAACTAATTTAAATTGTGTAAAACATTTAAAGCATTGTGCTCTTAAAAATGTGTTATGTATAAGAAAGTGGTTAGAGTTATAAATGTGTACCTACTTAGGTTATTGTTTTCTTAAATAAAAAACCATTTGTATTGTAAAACTTCTTTTATTTTTATAAACACCCAACACTTCTTTATATAAAATAATCTACGAGTACTTTAAAATTAAATAAAACAAATTTATAAGGACTAAATATTTGCCTAATCAACTTCATACGCAAACAGATAAGTACTAAAAATCACTATCTATTAAAGATTTAGAAATTTTTTTAACTAGAGATTCAGTTTCGTCCATAACATTGTCGATAGCGTCTTTAACAATGTATTGCGCACTTATAATGACGTTCTCACTGTCACTGTCACTGTCACTGGTTTGCGGATTGTTATTGCTTAAATCTATGACTGATATTTTAATTAGTTTGATGCCTCGTCGCTGTAGTCGACTCATTACAAAAGATTTAGTTGAATTGTGCTTCTTCGACTTGTCCCTGCAACGTTGTTTTGATTTCTTTTCTTTCATCACTTTTTTGCTGTACTCGGGTTCGTTGTGAAGCGTTTCGGAGAATACTTCATAAGGATTTTGAGCATACTGGCTAAACATAATTTCTGATTCTGTATTCTGGAATAAAAATAGACATTCATTAAGTTTAAACTAAAACGTAGACGTTGATATAGCGATGCATAAACGAACTGTCAGCGGGTTACAACATTCATAGCAGATCCACTAGTTACTAAACAATATGAAAATAAATTGAGAAACTTACCGATGACATGTTCGAGGTAAGCACAGCGCTGCTTAGTACAAGTACTAAAGACGAGTTTTATTTCGTAAATGGTCAAAAAAAGAAAAAAAAATACTATCGAAACAATTCCTAATGCAGATTAAAGTGTTAACTAAGCATTTATGAGGGTAATGCACTGTTACGTATTGTATGATCAGCGTTATGATTGAATTGACACAAACATGGCTCTTCGAAATTTGTATAATCAGTCTTATTGTAATACGTACAAAATACATTTTACATCTGAAAAATGAACGATTCAAGTTTCGACATGCACTTCATGTTTGCAAATTGAATCTTAGTCAGGTTTCATTTTATTTAACCAACTACAAAAAAGGAAGATGATGTTTCAAAACATAAATTAAACAAGTAGTCATAATAAATCACATTTTATTTATATATTCATATTAACTTAGGTTTTTACAACTAAGAATTATTATTTATCATACATTAAACAGTTACCTAGGTATATTTTTAAGAACTATATTAAGATTATATTACACTGGTTACATAAATCAAATTCGAAGTCTATTACTAATTAGCTTAATCTTGAAATACATTTTCGCTCTTTAAAATAAGTGAGTGGCCCCAGGCTCGCGTTGATATTCCATCTACAGATCTCGACCTTAGAGGCATTAGGTCGGATGTGAAGATCCGACCAAAATGTCTTTTTAGTGTAGCGATAATATGGCGTTGTTTCTCTTTCTATCAAACTGATCGTGGTATTTCTATCTCTTTCCGTTAGCAAAATACACGCATGCATAAAGTCGGATTTACGCACTTTTTGAAATGCCTTGGAGGCATATAGGTTTACGTTCACTTACATCTTTATGCACTAAATTATTTTTACTTTAAGGAGCCTTATGTCAACAAAAACTATTATGCATCTAAAATATTTGGCACATCACGCTGGGCGCTTCAACTCATACGACCTTGTGCACCTAATTTATTATTCAAATAAAGAAACGTATCATCACATTCAGCATTATGCTTGGAAAAATGTTATCTAGCATTAATAAGGCATAACGTCGTATGTCAATGTAAGACTTTCTTGCTGTAATAACAACAATATTGTATTCGGATTTTGGTACGTTTGTTGACTTCCATCCTTATGTCTCCAAATAAATTAAAGTTACTTTGTCCTGCTTGGTCGGTAGTTAAGATAGTTCGGATATTTCCGTATAGAAAATTTTGGTCGTCATGAACGCACGTGGCGCATCGACAAATGGCGTGAGACAGCATTATAGCTCGTCGCCGCTAGAGTGAGAGTGACAGTGATAGTGGAGCAGTGGCACGTGCCGCACCACGCCCGCCCCGCCGCGCGTCGGCCGTTGGTTACAATAGCAAAATTTATTCGTTCGTTCGGCACCGGTCACGCCGGTCACTTGTGTATGGTTTTCAGTTTTATGTGAAAAAGCAGTGGTTAATGAATACTTAGTGCGATATTTTGTATTACAAACTGTTTATGTTTCATCAATGCAGTGAACAGTCATAACATAATGGAAAAAAATGAAGTAAGTACCTACTTAAATTAGAATGCAAGCAAGTTGGTACCTACCTACATAGTTTTTTCTAACCAACCTTTCTTAAATCTCTTGATCTAGCTAAGTAGATAACAAATACATACCTACTACTTGTACCTAATTATTCTTGCAGAACACAGTACCATTGTATGAACAATTATTTGAAAAACGACGACGACTTTCTAAGGTTCGCGAAAAAGTTATTCAGGCTCGAGGAGGAAAACCATTCGGTGATATAGAAAGTAAGTTTTGTACAATTAATTACGTAATTTACTTATGAAAGTTCGATAACATGAAAATAATTTTAGGTACATAGGCAATACAGAGGACAACGATCGTAGAGATTGTATGGTCGTAAAGATGGTTCATTAAAGTACAAGTATATTAGCTAGCTATTGCCCACTGTTGCCCCGCTTGGAATTCTGTTATAGGTATATTCATTCATAGATGGATTAACATGTTAATCCAGGTGCTGATCTGTCAATCTGCCTTAATCCGTCAAGTTGTTTAGGCATGAAGTGGACATACATACACAAATTTCAGCGTTATAATTATTAGTGTGATAATTTGAATATTTTTTCAGATAAACTACCTCATGAAGAAGAAGGAACTAAGAATACTGCGTGCGTTTCAAAAAAATCCAATATAGCTCACGACATAGATATGAATGGTAGGTAAACTTCAAACTTCCAATAATTTAGCAATGCGACTAAAATGAAATTTGAATAACAAACAAAAGCCTGCCTTTTTACGTGTTTACTTACTTCGATATTGGTCCCCAATAAGTTTTCTGGTTTTTTTTTTAATTTGATTGAATATTTATTTTTATTTTCAGATGGCGAAGAAGACATTTTTGATTATGGAAGTGATGACAGCGTTAAAGACAAAGATTATGAACCTGATATAGAGAATGACTCAAGCTGTAGCGAGATAAGTGACTCTGCTCAATTCAGGCTCTTAAAAATGTCTCAAGATCAAGTAAAAAGACGCCTATTCCCACCGGATAATTATTGTCCTGAAGCTTGTAAACACGAACCTTGCAATGCTCCAGTCAGTATACATCTATCATCACAAAATAAAAATACAACAAATTACCAAGGTAATGCAGAGAATACTTCTGACTTAATAACGGTAGAAGATCTTATAGGTCCACAGAATTTAAGTAGTAAAAATATCGATTCTGTTCCTGATTTTGATCAATGTGCTTATTCGCCTCTCAAGAAAAAGACATGTTTAGAAAGACCAGAGATTCACATTAATGAAACTGGTGAATTGAGTGATGATTCCGATACGCCATGTACTGACAAAACAATATTTTTGCCTTCAAAACAAGAAGGTTCAAAAGCTTTAGTTTGCTACAAAAAAATTGACAAAAATGTTACGATGTCACCGACCTTGACACCTGATCATTATCCCATAATGGTTGTTGACTTAAATGGAGTGGTGTATTTGAATCAAGTACAAGGATTATCAGAAACACAAAATGTAAAGAAAAAAATTGCTGATCCAACGAAATGGAAAAGGAATTCTACCAAAATCGCGAGATTGAAGGGATCTCCATATCACTCAACAGTCGCTAAGAAGAAACCAGACGTAGAGGGTCGTATGTTAAAGCCTCCGTGTTCGTGTAAAGCTAAATGTTATACGAAGATATCTCATGAAAAAAGAGAACTTATCTTCAACCAATTTTGGAAAAATTGTCGTAATTGGGATCAGCGTCGACAATTTATTGTTAGCAACGTAAAAAAAGACAGAAAGCGAAACATGAAAACTAGTGGTGACTTGGAGCTAGATAGAAGGAAGTTCTCTTATAATTATAGTTTTACTGTAGACGGTTCCAAAGAAAAAGTATGCAAGGTTATGTTTTTGAATACACTGTCGATTGGAGAAAAATTTGTAAAATTAAGTGTAGAAAAAAAAATGGAGGGAGGTTTAACGATTGAAGATCAAAGGGGAAAACATGTACCAGGAAACAAATCACCTGCACCCATAATTAATAAAGTAATGGATCATATTAATTCCTATCCATCCTATGAAAGCCACTATTCACGCCAAAAAAGTGGGAAAAAGTATTTAGGTCCGGACTTAAATATTGCAACCATGTATCAGCATTACAAAGAACTTATGATAAAAGAAGGAACACCTAATAACCTTGTAGCAAAAGAATGGTTATACCGAAATATATTCAACACAAAATTCAACCTTAGCTTCAAACTCCCGTCAGTAGACACATGCGACGATTGCGATGCTTATGAGAGAAAATTTAAAGACGCTATAGAAGAAACAGAAAAAAAAGAGATTGAAAAGGAACATAAATTACATCAAGATGCAGCAAATGAAAGATATAATTTAAAGAAAATTGATAAAGAAGAAGCACAAAACAGTTCTGGAAAGAAAAGAGTTTTAATGTTCGATTTACAAAAGTGTTTAGCGACACCTAATTTAACCAATACCAAGTCTTTCTACCTGCGAAAACTTTGGACATTGAATTTAACAATATATGACGCAACGAGTAACGTTGCTTCAAATGTGATCTGGTCTGAAAACATAGGCGGAAGAGGGGGTAACGAAGTAGCATCCTGTCTCATTCGTTGGGCAGAAGAAAACAGAGCTAAACTCGGAAATGTTGAAGAATTGCTATTTTGGTCAGATAATTGCGCAGGCCAAAACAGAAATTTGATGATAGTGATGGCCTACATTTGGCTCCTGCACAAATTTCCTAACATAAAGATCATTAATCACAAATTCATGCTAAAAGGCCACACACACATGGAAGTTGACCAAATTCATTCCCAAATTGAAAGAAGAAAAAAACAG
This sequence comes from Leucania comma, assembly GCA_958295575.1. Taxonomy (NCBI): domain Eukaryota; kingdom Metazoa; phylum Arthropoda; class Insecta; order Lepidoptera; family Noctuidae; genus Leucania; species Leucania comma. The sequence goes on along the minus strand of OY282492.1, from coordinate 4,691,862 downwards.
CTGAAGACAATGCAGATCGCCATTCCCAGAGATTGGTCCCAATTCATAAGAACATGCGGAGGAAAAAAAACTTTTGAAGTGTTTGATATGGAATTACAGCATTTCAAAGATTTGACCAGTTTATATAAAAAGAATGGACCATTGGTGATGCGAAAAAAGAACAAGGACGGTCAAGAGTTTAAAATCTCACAGTGTGTTTGGCTTCAACTGAAGCAAGAACAGCCGGGAACGCTGTTTTACAAAACAAACTTTTCAGCGCAATTTTCTGAAATATCATTGGTACGCAATTTGTCTAAAGGTATTCAGTTTCCCAGTGACTTGCCGAATGTTCGAGAAGAAGCAAAACCGATATCTTCTGCAAAATATAAAGATTTAATTACCCTTTTGGAATGGGTACCCGCAGAATTTCATGATTACTACAGGAATCTGAAACATGATGCCAATGAGCCTGACTTTCCTGAGACTGACTAGATATTTTTTTTATTATTTCTTGCCAAGGTGCCTTCTTAACTATATTTTTGTTATCATTTGTCGGTTCTTCCGACCCTTTGCTTTTGTATTAATATAATGCAAACCAATTTTATGTTATCTTAAAACCTATACTTTGTTGTAAGTGAGAGATTTATAAAGGCTTCCGACCTTTTGCTTGAAATTAAATAATTAATAAAAATTTTAGAAGTATAAAGTAATATCCACTAATCAGACTTGGTTGAATTGTAATATGTCTAGGAGCATAAAACTATATGTCATTATAAAGCTAAAAGTAAACGCTTGAAATTGCAAGTATAAAGTCGGATGTAGACATATGCCTGCAGTTTCAATTGTAAATCTATAATATTTCAGGCATAAGGTCGGATGTAACTGATTAAATAAAAAAACTTTGTTTATTTATTTATATAAATAGGTACAGTGATTCTTGTCATTAGAAGTAAGAGGTACAACTATTTACCTAATTATAAAAAAAGAAAACTGATTTAAATGCTTAAAGTTTAATAAATATGAAGAGAATTGTTCGTCAATTTTATTTTTCCTCTCCTGAAAAGTTGGAGTTTTGTACATCCGACCTTATGCATCTGATGTCGAGAGATATTGAGCGTTTATCGTCATTTCGAGATAAGGCAATTTTGTTGACACTCTTAGTAAATATTTCGTGCTTTATAGATTTAAACATAATATTTTTTCTACGAATAATTCCACCATTTAATAAAATATTTTCATAATCTGTTATAGTTAAGTCTCTTATTACACTTGATTTTACTCCTTTTGCTTTTTTAATGACTTTATCGACTGTTTTTATTGAGTAAAGCTTCGATCTCAAACCAACAAAATCTGAGATATATTTTCCTCCCATTTCGTCTTTGAACAAACCTGGAACTTTTTTGTTTATAATTGGTATGTCAAAATCATTTTTATCATTATAGTTACTGGTGTCAAAATATTGCAAAAAATTATACTTCAAGTCCTGATAAAAGTCAAACGTGAATATTTTATAAACAAACGAATCGGTATCAGTGTAACACAACTGCACTCGATCTTCATAAAAAGGTTTTACAATATTATAATGAAAGTCATACATATGTGTCTTAGAAAGTTCTAATACAGTGAACCCAATATAAATAGGTTTATCTAAAATAATTTGGTCAGGTTTCATTTGTATTGCAACTAAGTTTTCAGTTAGAATAGAAGCGCTATGGAAGTAGGGATTGGCTACAAGTCTCTCGGAGGATATAAATTTCTTAGTTCGATTAGATTGATCGCACCATTGATTAACTAAATGAACGGTTACTCTATTTTCAGTATTTTCTAATGTTTTGCCAAAAACACTATTGTTTAACAACTTAAAAAAGTCTTGTTCAAAAGAACTTTTTGCCTTTTGTCTTAATCGAGTGTTTAATTCTATGTACTGTTTTAAATAAGAACTTTGTCTAAAAGTAATAGCTTTATGAACTTTACGTAATATTAAACCATGTTCTAAACACTTTTTTAAATGAACGTAATGTATTACGTAGTTGTATTTATTATGCAAATTTGCAACTAGTTTCTTCGTTTTACCTCCTGGAGGTATACATTTCTCAGGGCAAAATGGTAAATCATTGTGGTGTTTGTGTAAATGTTCAGGATAAAAAAGATCGACTTCTAATATAAAGCCCCACTCAGAGTTATTCTCGATATTTTCTACCCGAAAATTAGTTAATTCGTTTTCATCAAGAAATCTAAAACTAGAATACGGTAAATACTGACACATGCTAAAGCCGTATAGGTTATTACAGTCTAGATATACTATAAAACTCTGAGGCTGTGATGCATCATGTTCTGGCATGTATTTGTGATTTGCTTTTGCATACCGATGGGAACACATGCACAAGCCCCCTCGTATACCGCTTTGAATCATTCTGACGATAGCTAAATCCGAAATCAGTTCTAACTGAACACCTGTTTTTAGTAACATTGCATCGAAAGATAAACTGGGTGCAGTTATGTAAAAGGCAGGATCGAGTTTGTAATATTGTTTACATGTTTTCCGAAAATTTTGAAATATGTCTGTCAACAAAAGCACATCTGTTTTTAAGTATAGATCTGTATACTCGCCTAGGTCTCAGAAATATTGAAAACAGCCCAAACATTCTGAGCATGATTATAATCTTCATCGCTAATACCTTCGTTAGTCAAATAATTATGGAAATAATATTTAGATGGTAATGACTTTTGTTCGTAACATTTCCAGTCTTTCATATAGTCATACGGGTACACACCTTTACGAATCAGCAAACTAAATTGCGCTTCATCGGGAAAAATTGATTTAAGGTTAACAAAATCGTCAACTTGCAAAGTTTTAGCAAGTTTGTCTAAACTAGTTCCTAGAAAGTTGAAGGAATCTAAAAACCTTATTTGTATAAACTCATTATCAGCAAGAGGAATAAACTTTGTAAACGATATATATTTTTCCTTAGTCTTGGGTATTATTTTAATTTGTCCTGGAATTTCACCTAACTTTTTAATAAATAAATGACAATCGTACCCGGACAGGTTATGAAAAAATATTGGGATGAATTTTGGTACTTTATTTTGTAGGTTGCAGTGTCGGTGTGCTGCACCTCGGTACCGGCCTGTAATATGACAGTGATCCCTTACTCTATCTGTCAACAGTAAATTATCACAAAGGTAGCACTTAACAGCGCGTTTGAAATCTAGAGCATCTATTTCTGTGAATATCATAGGCTCGCTTTTAGTTAGAATTCTGTGTATTGCTTTAGCATCTTCAGTCAGTAAATGTATAAATTTTGAAACACAATCTTTTCCACGATAACTTCTATAGCCGCCAACCCTATCGTTAAATGATGACACTACATTATACGCGAATGCGGCCGGAATGTGTCGATGTGAGTATGACGTTTTAGCGGTGTTGAAATCATCGCCGGAAATCGGTTCGAGTATCGTTTCGAAATCAGCATATATGACGAAAGGAATGTTGTTTTCTATCATAATTTTTGAATTTTAAAAATGTTCCTTTTTCTGGTAATACCGTAGCAATTCCTCCACACAGGTGTGATTCAATTTGGATGCGTGTCGGAAAAAACAATAAGCACGTTTCGCAGAAGTACAGTTTACCATGATGTTTAGTTATCTGATTTCTGACTAGACGAGATAAATCATTGATAAGACAATAATGAGTATTAGTATTATTTTCTAAAAACAATAGATGGATGCTCTTATATTTTTGATTAGATGTTGAATACAAAGGTCCAACGATAGTCTTATTATTTTTTAAACCATACACGTAAATATTCAAAAACGGATTATTTTTCACAAATACAGCTATATCCGAAAATGTTATCGGAAATGTTAAACCATCAACATTCAAAACATCCCGGAAGTAGGGATAAGATGAAACTCTGTCGGGATGTTTGTTAGCGGGGTACAGAGCTGCCACTACGCACCATAAAAAGCAAAACTCATCATTGTTACGAATATTCAAAAAGCTTTTTTATTTTTTATACATTTTGGTAAAGTTATAAATTTAGATCCACCGAGAGGCTGATATTTATTAATATTTAATTCTACATGGGAATTGCTCAAAAATGACCAACCACTATCTCTCTCCTGAAACTCTTCAATTTTCTTTAACAGTAAATCAACCGTTGCTTTATAAATTGAATCAAAATCGTAATTAAAATTAATAATAATGTTTTTTGTGGCGAACGATTTCATTTCCTTTTGATCATTTTTAAACATAAGAAAAAAAGAAAAAAGTTCAAAATTTATTTTCAGAGCTGTATGTTTCAATAATGATCGGTTTATAAGAGTTTTAACTTGTTCACTAATATTATTAAGAAACATTTCAGGAAAATTATTTTTTTGTTCGCCAGTTGCGATGATCTTGTAACTAACGATTCGTTTTTTAAACGCAGAATTAATAATTGCGACATTGTCAAAAACAGTGGTCGCACCATTACTTTTATGAATATTACTACGTAAATGACCAGACCATCGACGATTATCTACAAATAAATTGCAAACCAAACAGTGGGGCATTATTTTACTATTTGATATTAACTATTATCCAATTTAAACTCGAAACGATCTTACCCACGTATAACGACTAATAAACAATCGAAGTTAGTGTAGTGTGACAAAATTATTGAATTTTTGAATCTGGAGCAAGTCTGCATACGCCTTTTGGTTTGATGATCACTAATTGTTCTTCAAGCAGTGCATCTGATTAGGTATCAAGGTATTTCTGAAAAAAAGAAAGATCGGTTAGTACCTATTTTTAGTAAAAAATAACAACATTTTAAACAAAAATACGAAACATATTCTTTAATTACCTTTTTGCATTACTTTATTGAATTTTTTAATCTGGAGCAAGTCTGCATACGCCTATTGGTTTGATGATCACTTATTCATCAGGCACTGCATCTGATTAGGTATCAACGTATTTCTGAAAAAAAGAAAGATCGGTTAGTGCCTATTTTTAGTAAAAAATAACACAATTTTAAATAAAAATACGAAACGTATTCGATAATTACCTTTTTTGAAAATTATTTAATGTTGTACATAAATGTTCCAATTTTATGTACGTGTGGGTGTTTTCAGATCGCAATATTAAACGTCAAGTACAGCTTCGCGAGATTATAAAACTAGTTATTTCGACATTCGCTGTAAATCTATATATTTTTTAAATGATTAAACGATTTACACCCCGTCACGCGTCGTAGCTTTGAGATAATGTCAAATTATTTTTCGACATTACTAATTAACGGAGTATTCGTTACTGATTACCTAGTCAATAACGAATACTCCATTAATTAGTAAATTTATAAAATATTTGATTGAAATAATTGTTATTGCGTAAAACATTACACGTGTAACCTTGTTTCTTTCTTTTCGTCAGCTTAGTTGCATTCGCAACAGTAAGCTGTTTTAGTCAAGGTTGGCACGCATACATATTAAAGTATGGATAAGTATCAGAAACTATATAGGAACACTATCACAAAATAAATAAAATGTCGAATACCAGGTTAGAAACCTATAGGTTTCTAACCGAAGAGAAAGTTCATTTAAAATTTGTTACTGTTACAAGTCAACTTATTTCCTGTACTTACTTTACTCAAGCATAAAAGTATAACAAGTAAAACTTGGATATATAACATGATAAATACTAATCTTATGATTGTCTCTAGATTGCTAAATAATTAAATTACTTGCTAGAATATTCCTTAATACCGTTGTTGCTATTCTATCTACTGGTTAACGTTTTGCCAGCCCTAAGTCGTTTCGCTGTCTTGTCATTCGGTGCTAGCTAAAAGAACCTTAGTGTTCACTTTTTGAACAAGTATAATACGTCTAAGGAAAAATGTTGTTTTACGCAACATTATAATGAACAGTTGCAGTCATTTTTAATATAGCGAATTATCGTTCGTTTTCCGATTTATAAGCTACATGTTTTCGAAGTACTCGGTACAAACCAACTGAAGTCTACAAGTGTGGAAGTAATCTTCAAGAAGTGCTCTGCGATCTTGCTGAGTTATCCTATCAATGTTGATATCTAACCGCTGCCTGCTGCCAACAGTCACTACGCCTGCTATCATCAGCCTGGTATATCAAACGGACATAAGTGAAAAATGTAAGTATAAAATATTTCCGATCAGGTCATAGCTTAGAGATCTGACTCATTGTAGGTGATTGTAATAATTTGATTTGTGTTTGATTATTATTTTGTTTTATCTTTATTTCAGGTCTGACTCTGAGTGCGAGTACCTTCAACAAGCTCCGATCCCAGACCAGAGAACGACTCCCAGCCGCAAGCTGTCTGCAGATAATAGGAAACGCAAGTCGCATCCATCAACGAATTTAATTCGTAAGAGGTAAACAAACTATTCAATAATTTAGTTCACCATACCAATTAAAAGTGTGTATTTTTTTTTCTGCTTGTATCTAAACGTTAAATGTACCCTGTAAGTGTATGATAAACTAATAAAACTTTCGTTGTTGTTTCAGTAAAAAAACCAATACAGATAATGATGTATTCGGTATCAGTAACAACTACGGGACTGACACCGTGCCAAAAGACGATTCATCGAGTACATGTCTATCATCATTCTTCGTTAACCGAGTCGCCAAAGGCTGCGAGCGGCGAGCAGCGAGCATCAACGGAGAGTACTACGTCGACTGCAAGGTGTACAAGGCTGACGACGCGCGCCACACCGACTCCCAGGAGCTGTGGAAGAAGGCGCTTGTGCGACTCAAGTTCCAGACCGACGCGAATTCATCTCAGTGGCAGAAACTACAAGAGTTCGTGCGTTCGGTAGATACAATTTTCCGAGAAAAACCAATGTTTTACGAAAAATAAACCTAATATATAATTTGTACCTTGTTTATTATGCAGATCCAGAAAGCAGTGCGTTAACAAGTCGTTTCTAATATTGAAACGCATTTCACAAAGACCAAGTCGTTTCGACCCACGAAACGCATTACAAAAACCAACAAGTCGTTTCTAATATTGAAGCGCATTTCACAAACACCAAGTCGTTTCGACCCACGAAACGCATTACAAAAACCAACAAGTCGTTTCTAATATTGAAGCGCATTTCACAAACACCAAGTCGTTTCGACCCACAAAACGCATTACAAAAACCAACAAGTCGTTTCTAATATTGAAGCGCATTTCACAAACACCAAGTCGTTTCGACCCACGAAACGCATTACAAAAACCAACAAGTCGTTTCTAATATTGAAGCGCATTTCACAAACACCAAGTCGTTTCGACCCACGAAACGCATTACAAAAACCAACAAGTCGTTTCTAATATTGAAGCGCATTTCACAAACACCAAGTCGTTTCGACCCACGAAATGCATTACAAAAACCAACAAGTCGTTTCTAATACTGAAATGCATGACCAAATCACTAGTCGTTTCCACCTTTGAAGCGCATTCTAAAAACCAACAAGTCGTTTCTAACCACGAAACGCATGTCAAAATGAATAAGTTAAATTTTAATCATTGATCATGTCGATATTTGTCACTACTGTCCGAAGCGAAGCAAACTCGCCTAGCTACTGGCAGGCAGTCGTATAACTCGCACGATCTTTGTATGAGTAGAATGATACCAATCGATTCTAATACTGAAATAAGTACCAAATTCATCAAGTCGTTTCCATGCTGAAGCGCATTACAAAACCCAACAAGTCGTTTCCACCATATGAAGCGCATATCAAAATCATCAAGTAGTTTCTAAAAACGAAACGCATGCCAATATGATCCATACCATCGTCCGCAGCACGGAGAACTCGCCTAGCTACTGGCGGCCAGTGGTACAACTCATATAATCTTCAGGCGAGTACAGTAATATACTACACAGTCGAGTCGATCGTTCATTATTGGGTATTCTATACCACTATCGGCAGCGAGGCGCACTCGCCCGAGCACTTGCCGATAGTGGTATAGAATGCCCAATAATATACTACTGGAGGGGGCTAGAGCCGGTAATCAGGGCCTGCGTCTTACCCACGTTAACCGCCAGTCGCCACTTGGCGAGCCAGCCGGGTATGAGGTCTAGCGCGCGCTGCATCTTCGTCGCCGCGTACTTTGCGTTGAGTGACGTTGTTATGTACGCGGCGTCGTCGGCATACAGCGCGAGCGTGGCATCCTGTGTCGTTGGTATGTCGTCGGTGTAACGTGAGTAACACGCTGGCGAGACGCAGCTACCTTGCGGTACGCCCGCTAGGATAGGTCTAGGGGCGGATAGCGCCCCGTCGACCACCACTCTGAAACACCTGTCAGACAGGAAAGCTTGGACCACTTTGACGACGCGACGGGGCGCGCTAGAGGTGGCGAGCTTATAAATAAGCCCTTCATGCCAAACTCTATCAAAGGCCTTTTCCATGTCGAGGAATACTGCTACCCCGTATTCTCGCTTGTTCAACGCTGCCGACAAGAGGTGCAGTACCCTCGACAATTGGAGCGTCGTACTATGCTCCGCACGGAACCCGAATTGCTCTGGACGCGGAGAGATGTGTGGGGTGAGATGTCGCAGCAGGAGTTGCTCGAACACCTTAGAGATTGCGGAGAGGAGGGTGATCGGCCGATAGCTCTCCGGCTTCAGCGGGTTCTTTCCCGCCTTGGGCAGCATTATGACGCGCCCTTCCTTCCAGGATGCGGGGAAGGCCCCCGTGCGCAGTATACCCGTGAACAGGCGCGCCAGGGCCGCAACAGTACGGTACGGCAGGTGGCGCAGCGCTGTGTTGGTAATACCGTCGGCACCGGGGGCCTTGCGTGGTTTTGTACGTAGGATGGCGCGTCTAACTGCGCCAGGCGAGAAATAGACGGGTTCTTCGTCGGGGGCTATCGGCGTCGCAAAGTAGTCTCTAAGGTGTTGCTCGACTGCTGCGACATGGTCGAGCTCGGTGGTCGGGTTCGGGCGGAACTGACGCTCCAAGTGCTCTGCGAAGAGCTCGGCACGGTCCTCAGCTACATACCTGAGGGCCCCGTCGTCGGTCTGCAGAGGGCGTACCGGAGTTGGGGTGTTTGTGAGTTGGCGGCACAGTCTGTGTGTCGCCGTCCAGTCACAAGCTGCTGCGTCGATTCGTTCCTCCCAACTCTCGGTGGCCAGAGCGTCCAACTCGGTCTTCACCTTAGCCGCGAGACGGTTGACTTGCGCCTTCAGTACAGGGCAACGCAACCGTTGCCACTGCTTGCGTAGGCGCCTCTTTTGGGTTACCATTGCGTGGATTCGGGGTGGTAGGGGGGGCTGTAGCCCTCTCCCCTGCGACTGAGAGGTGGTAGTCGCCTCCTCCAAGGCGCTCTTCACGCAAGCAGTGATGTCGTCCGCGAGAAGGTCGACATCTGCGGCGGTAGAGACAGGCCGAGTGGGCGTTGTGGTCGCAAGCTTTTCAGCGAACTTAGCCCAGTCAGTTAATCGACGTGGCGCTAGGGGCTTAAGTCGGGTCGGCATACCCGATAGGACGACGAGCACAGGATGGTGATCGGACTGTAGCTCGTCGTCGATGACCTGATGGGTGATCTGGCAGCGCAGGCCCGCATGGATCACAATGTCCAGCACGTCGGGCATGTGCAGCGGGTTGTCCGGGTAATGTGTGGGCGTCTCAGGGCCGGACACTGTGTATCCATGGGCCTCCGCGTCCGCGAAGAGCCGTCTCCCCTCGTTATTTTGTTGCAGGGCGTTCCATGCAGGGTGCTTGCAGTTCATGTCGCCGGCGAGGATTGCTGGCGACTCGGAGGCTGCTAGGGTGGCCCTCAGCTCGTTTAGGTCTAGTCGAACTGAGGGCGGCTTATAACAAGCGTATAGACGAATGTCCTCGCCGGCAACGTGCAGTTGAACGCCCAGAACATACAATGAGTTGAAAGATAACGAGGGGGCCTCCTGATGGACGACTCTTCTCCTCACTAGCACCGCCAGACCACGGTACCGGGTGTTGGTAGCCGACCTTTCATCCTGTCTGTAAACGAGGTAACCCGGGAACCTGACCCTATCTTCAGGCCCCAGGTGCGTCTCGCTTATCAGCGCCACGTCGACATCTTGTTCCCTCAGGAGAAGGCGGAGTGGGGCGACCTTGTCCCGAAGGCCCCGGGCGTTCCAGTGGAGCACCCTCAACGGCCTAGCCATGGCACAAGGTGAGTAGCTTGGCCAGGCCGTCGAGGATGACCTGCTCCGGGCTCTGCCCCTCCCTGATGGCCTTCATCAGGTCCATCAGCAGTTGTATGGCGCAGGTCGTGATTTCAGAATTTTTTTTGGCCCCCCTGGGGGCGTTGCTGCTGGTGGTCGTCGCGCTGGGGGTACTTGCGGGGGCACGTTTTTGTTGTGCCCCGCTGGTGCCAGCCTGTGCACCTTTCCTCCCCTTCACGACCTGCGTCCCCTTCGATGGGGGGGCAGACTTCGGGACTACTAACCCCTGTTGGGTCGCTGGGGGCTTGGACTGGCCTTTCCTGCCCCCTTTCCTCCTCTTCCTCCGCCGGGAGGAGGTGGCTGGTTGACCGCTTGGCCGTGAGGCGGCTATATTTATACCCCACGCGCGGGGGTGTAAGTAGTGGCGGTGTCGACCCACACAACGACCAACCGCGCACGACGGGTCAGTTTACTACTTTGTTTGGTGGGTGGGGGAAATGTCGGCCAACCATCAGTCTTTCACCCATGTTATTATTACAATTATCTGTTCGTTCTTATTCTACTTTTCACAATTACGTATTTACTTTATTTACAATCAAAACTAGTTTTATCAGCTACGAAATACATCTGACGGTTATAGGGCGCTGTGCTCCTTAACACTTAATAATATTTAGTTATTAAACTTTTCAGGATTTTATAGAACCAGGACCAGCCCCACCAGCCGTATCACCAAGACCTTCTGATCTAAAGTGTTACATAAGTAAACATGCATCTTTTATTTGATAGGTCAAATAAGTTAACTTATATCTGACTCTAACTTCCCCCCTTGTTTAATTTGAAATTACAAAAATTGTTATATTGTATTTTTTTATGATTGTTAAATATCATGTGTTCTTTTATCAACAATTAAAACCGTCAAACGAGGAATCTGAAAAACCGCCTATAAAACGTATATGCCTTAGTAGTCGTCAAAAGGAAGGAGAAAGTCAAGAAACCCAAAATCAAGATTTGGTATAAAGTTTTTAAAATTATAATTACACTATAAAATTAAATATTTAGATGTAACACTGTTTTTTTTTTTTCAGAAACCAGTAGACGCTTCTGATAACATACAAATATTAGAAACACCTCGAAAACGTAGACTGCGCATCGAAATTACTCAGAAAGAAAACCTATTAAAAAAGCAAAGATTTCAAATTAAACGACTACAAAAGAAAATATTAGGATCGTAAAAAAATTGCAAATTTAAATGACATTTTGTCAGATATCCGTGAACAAAATCGGTATTTTAGAGGATGCATTTTGAAATTGTATGACTTGATTTCGCTATCACCTTTTTCTGACGTTCGGCGAGTTTCAACAACACAAGGGTGGCTCTTACGTTGTTGAAATCTCTACGGTCCAAACTAAGCGTTTCGCATCGTCGTTTATACCGCTTATATCGAAGGACTAGAACAATTTACCTGCTACGGTCTTCCCGTCTGATTATAGTTTGGGTGTCTTCAAGATTAAAGTGAATAATAGGCTCAGTGCGTTTCACCATTAACGATTGCATTTCTGCTTACCATCAGTTGAGATCGCAGTCAAACACTAGTTAAGTTATATTATTTAAAAAAAAGCACAATAAACGAGCTATGAGCTTGAAATTTGGTTATAATGTTTTTTCGTCAGTTTAAATAGATGAGGCCGGTATTACGTATGTTTTTTCCTGAGAAATTAGTAAACCTGTTTATTTTTTTATTTTTATTGTTTTATTATTAATATATAATTTTTTGAACCTACCGGTTTTTATATCATTTGTTTTTGGAACCCCAAAAAAAAAATTGCATAAAAAGAAATGAAAATATCGATAACTTTTCTATTTAGTCAATAACTAGCGTAAATGTAAAATAAATTTCTTTTGCACAGCACATTGATGTTTATGTGTGCGTAAGTTATACGGTGCATGGAAAATACACGATGTGCTAAGGACGATAAGGTTTATAATTGACTGTGTAATATGGTCTGATTTATAATTTGCGGGAGTGTGCGCGACTGTGTAACTATTGTGGCATATGTAGTGGTGTCGGTGGTGGTAGGGACAACTGGAGACATCGTGTTCCAATACATTTTTCATTACGTAACGTATCTCTCCTTTCCGAAATCTGTGGATTTGTATAAAGTCAAGAATCTTAAATGTTCGTAAGTTAGTTTACGTAATTGTATTTTGAAAATGAAACTTCTATTTAAGGTATAATTAGCACGAACACTATCTAATTAGTCGAGATCTTATAAGAAAATTATGTTACGATAATTAGAATCCCAATTGGAATCTTGTTGGAAAGGATATGACGTGTTTTGTGTTTATGAATCTGGTCAGAATTGAATCTTGTGCAATCAATGTTCTAGAAAGTTTTTTATGTGTGAACTTATGTAAAATATAATTAAGGATTGTTAAAGTAGAGTTCATTACGAACATTTTGATGTGCATATTGTCATGATTTGTGAAAGAAAGTAAATAAAAACATTGTCTGAAAGGGTTCGGCTGAGGTAAAAGATACAATTAAAAGTGTCGCAAAACGCGCGGTCGCCGCTAAGGGAACTTAGCCGAGTATATAAGGCGGGCCGTTTCTCGGTCCAAGTCAGGATCGGCCAGTAGCCAACTAGTTCGCCTACAATTCACCCGTGTCGCTGTGCTCCGTGTCGCGCGCTCATAGTGTTTTACGGCAACTACCTAAGTTCCGCACGGACCCGTATCCAAATTAGGCCGACCGTTTGTGTTGTCGACGGTGCAAATTCAAATTTGTACCGGCGACAGCACGAAGGGAAGGCCTCCCGCGAGTGTTCCTCGGGTGTCTAACACCGAAGTGGTCGCAGAGGCTACTTGAAATCAACATGAAACCGCACTAGAAGGAGAAAATGAAGCCAGGCGCCCGCAGCCCCCCGGACCGTGGAGGCGCCGGCCGAATTGAAGGTTATGAAGATCACCCAGTGCTGGGCCGGACAGCGTCACTCCCGAACGTTCGGATGGCGCTGTCCGGTTCAGCAGCATCGAATGTTCCACCAACGACCGTTGATGGAACAAAGAAAAATTCGAATAAAAATGTGAAGACCAATGAGGGTAGACCGCAAAAAGTTAGCGGCGGTGGAAAAACCCCAGCCTCCAAACATCGCCAGGCCCAGGCAACCGTGAGTGCTGCAAACCCTCCAGTTCCTGGCAACAGCTGCTCCAAACCGGCAAACTCAAACCGACAAGCAACCTACGCGCACGCCGCCGCCCCGGACAACGGTGCTCGCATTCCTGCGTCAGTTCCGTCGACGTCCGCCGCGCGCCCCGTGGCGCCACCGTCTACGCGAGTGACTACAGCCGGTCTGTCCGCCGCGACTCGCGTACAGACTCCGCACCCTCTCGCTCCAGCTCCCCGTCAATCGTTGGCGGGTAGAGCGGTACCCTCTCCTCGCGACCCGAGACTGCGCACGGCGACCGTGCAGCCCGCGTCGCCACCCGTTCCCGTCTCGCCCGCTGCGCCCCGCGCCTCGGCTTACGACTCGCCTGCCGTATATTCGGCTTGCTTTTCGCGTGCAGGCTCGAGTCTTTCGCTCGCGTCGGTGTGTAGTGAGGTGATGAGAGACACGGACGACCTGGACACCCCGATGTCCCCAACCCCGTCGACGGAAGACCTGGAGATGATGACCAGGCCTCAACGTCGCAGACGGAGCTCGGACGAGGCAACTGAAGGAGCCAAGCGGTACTGTGGCACCCGCTCTCCCCAGGCGAACACGGACGCATGTAATAAGGTAAGTGGCCTGCCTATTAATGCAATCAGTGTCGCTAGTGCAGCCCCCGCCGATTCGAACTCGGAACCGGCAAAGCAGGGGCAAAGGAAGAAGCCGCGCTACCCACCAATGGTAGTGGAGAGGCTTCCGAACTGGGCGTCCCACTTCAGGGAGATCGCCGCCAAGCTGGGACGGCCGCCCAACGCTCGGCCCTACGGCTCGGGGGTTCGATTCTCGCCCGAGTCGGAGGATGAATATCGCTTCATTCAGCGATACTTGACGGCGCTGGAGAAGGAGGGTGGCATAAGTTGGTTTGCCTACTCCCTACCAGCGGAGAGAAATATGAAGGTAGCCATCCGGGGGTTGCCTGCCGACACTGACCCCCAGGAGATAGAGGAGGAGCTCCGCGTACTGGGGTACGAGCCGGAGTACGTGCGCCACATTAGGGGGCGCCAGGGAAAACCCGGCTGCGTATTCCACGTCGTGCTGCGGCGTACGGAGGACGTGCGCCGGATCTATGACACCCAAGTGTTTTTGAACATGCGGGGTGTCAAAATAGAGGCATGGCGTGGCAAACGTGGGCCCGCCCAGTGTCATAGGTGCCAAAAATTTAGGCACTCGTCGCACCAATGCCACCGCCCGCTCGCCTGCGTTCGATGCGGAGAGGGGCACTCAGCAAGACTGTCCACGACCGCGAGAGGAGCCGGCCACGTGCGCAAACTGCGGTGGCCCGCATCCGGCGTGCCACGTCAAGTGCCCCGTTTTCCAACGGGAAATCAGGAACAGGCGTGCGGGGACTGTCGCCATCACCTCGTCGCACCAACCCTCTCATCACACGGGGGGAGGCTGGAGGACGCATAGACAAAGAAGAGAAGCAGCTGCGCTTCGAAGCCTCGAGGGCGAGATCTCCAACACCAACTCGGGGCAGTATCGACCAATTGACTATGACCCTAAGGAAGATGGCCAGGCCACGACTCCGGCACACCGGTGAATCAGTGTCGGCGGCCACACCACGCCACGTGACACAAACTCCTTGAAGGGCCAGGCCTGTTGCTATCGCTCCCGGGAATCATCTTCCGTTTCCGGGAAAGGACGATAGCCGTCACTGCGGACTTTCAAGAAATGTTCCTACGTGTAAAAATATGGCCTGAAGACCAGCCAGCACAACAATTCCTGTGGAGAGGCAGCGACAGAACAAGCCCTCCGCGCCATTATACAATGAGAAGCATGATATTCGGCGCGGCCAGTTAACCATTCTATCCCTCTTTGTCCGAAACCACAATGCGGACATATATGGGCAAGAATATCCACGAGCACTAGAAGCCATCAAACAGAGTCACTACATGGATAATCTGGTGACAAGCTATGACAGTACTCTAGAAGTTCTCCAGGCAGTGGACGAAATTAGAAAAGTGCACGCAAACGCTGGCTTCACTCTGCGGGGAGCGCCAACGAAAACTGGTACTGAGAGACGTACTCCAAGAGCTGCACGCCACGACGCCCACAAAACTGGGGGGAGAAAGGCCCGAAAATTAAATACTCGGACTATACTGGAACGCTGAGAGAGACGAACTTGGGTTCAATACCTCAATGAACCGAGTTCCCACAGAAGTCAGACAACGAATGCGAGCACCAAACAAACGAGAAGCACTCAGCGCGGTGATGTCAATATTATGATCCTCTCGGACTACTGAGCCACTTCACAATCAGAGCTAAGATAATACTGCAAAGTCTGTGGCGCCTCCCGATCAAGTGGTACGAGAGGATACCAGAGAAAGAAAATGAGCTCTTCACAAACTGGCTCACTCAACTCAACAAGATAGCTCAATTACGCTTGCCAAGAAACTATTCTGCGACGCGAACGAACAAGAACATACGCAGCCGTGGCCTACTGGAAAATAGTGAATTAAGACGAAACCACGACCGTCATACTAGTAGTCGCCAAAGCAAAGGTGGCGCCACGACGGGTACAAACGATCCCGCGACTAGAACTTCAGGCTGCGGTCATAGGAGCAAGACTGGCTGACCACTTAAGAAAAGAACATCGCATCGAGAACAGTATATTTATTGGACAGACTCCTCCACTGTCGTCCTTTGGATTCAAAATGATGGGCGACGATACACCCCCTTCGTCGCAAACCGGCTAAGTGAAATCGCCAAGCTAACTAAGCAAGAAGAATGGCGTTGGCTACCCACAAAACAAAATATAGCCGACGAAGCCACCTGACTTACAAACACACCGATTAGCGCCACCGACCGCTGGTTCCAGGGACTTGACATCCTACATACTCCAGAGAAGCAATGGCCCCATAAGTCTGAAGAAGAAGTTGAAGATCAAGGAGTCCTACAAAGATTCAAAGATTCAAAAGACACAAAAGCATTTATTTCAAACAAACCATTTACAGGCACTTTTGAAAGGTCAAGGAGTCAGTCTGTCAGAAAAAAAACATGATGCTAATTGCACATTCCAAAGCGTAGATCTCTATTGAGAAAAATGTGCAAGAAACTCCACGGACACTCTTTTCAATCATTTTATGTACAACAAATATCTCTGTTACATGTTTCTTGTCGCTGCTATTATGTGAGAACAATGTCAATAAAATAAAGACGGAAAAAAAAATTTCTAAATATAGATACTAAAATAAACCACTGGCAGCTAAGAGATGACCAGTCTCAACTGACAGCGCCCGTTCACGGACATGACGCGTACACACATATCAGCACCACTCAGCTCAACCATGATCATTTATGTCAAACAAGTCCAATATTAACCAAAAACCATAAATTGCTCCGTGGTACTCACATTTACAAACTTTGAAAATAAATGCTTCTACATTATACAATAATAATTTAATATCAAATAAAAAGATAAAAAAGTATTTTGCAAACTAATCAATTTGTACGCCCTGCTGGTAGTGGACCTGGACCAACATTAACCCAAGCATTTTTATCTTGAATATTATCCTCAGCTGGCTACCCGATCCTGCCCGCTTCTCAAAATACGAGACCCTAGTAAGAGCTACAGCAAGGGTACTCGCCTTTGTTGACGTGTGTTGACATACAGCGAAGGGACTTGAGCATCAACACATACAGCGCGCCGAGAAGGAGCTCTTGCAACAAGCACAGCTGGAAAATGAGAAAACTGTATCGACTAGACCCAGTATACGAAGATGGTCTTCTACGAGTACGAGGTCGGATAGAAGCATCGTCAGCACCCAGCGTGACCAAGAGGCCCGTCATCATAGACAGAGACATGCAGAGCCATACACCTGGAACTCGTCGCCTTGCTGACCACTCCAAGTGGGCGACGTAGTCCTCGTGGTCGACGGGACTCTGCCCAGAAATGTCTGGCCAATGGGAATCGTCGAGAAAACTCACTGCGGACCGGACGGCGGCATCAAAGTTGCAGAGGTGCGAACTCGTACTGGTATATTTCGGCGCCCCACGAGCAAACTCGTCGTCCTATTGAATAAAGAAGAGGCTACGCGGGCTACGCCGGGGGGAGGAACTGTTACGGACGCCGAGATATGAAGTATAAATCCGAAGGAATACGTAGATAACGTTTATACAATAACACGAAAGCATAAAACATATTCTCGATAAGCAAACTCGTTATTGGTAAAGCAGCGCCACTCAGACTAAACTAACAAGGAATCCAGACAGGTCGCGACAGGTTTCTACGGGACTTGGGTCTCGACCGAGCTGTTCATCATTCATAGGAGGAGTCGAAGAAAATTGCATGTTGATAGGTTCATCTAGAGCACGACTTGCACCTACGAAAATGAGGTATTCGTATATATATGGGTTAAATTCTTACGTTCGTTTCGTTTCGTTTCGTTCGTTCGTTCAGCTCGTAGCCAATTCAACAAGTGTACCCTGTCATTCGAAGAAACGCCGTGACGCAAGTGAAGACGAAGACAGAGTACCCACAAGAAGCCGCACGAACCCGAATACAAATCAAGGTCAACCGTTTGTGGTGTCGACGGAGCAAACCTCGGTTTGCGCCGGCGATAACACAAAGGGGAGGCCTACCCCGAGCTTACCTCGGTGAGTTATTCACACCGAAGTGGTTGCGGAGAATACGAAGAGTGGAAAGCCAAAGCCAGAGAAGAGATGTCGAAGCCTGACGGCGTCCACGTCCCGGACCGTGGAGACGCCGACGACGGCGAAGACGAACGCCCAGTACTGGACCGGTCGTCGTCGCTCCCGAATACTTGGGCTGCGGCGACCGCCCCAGCACCGAGAACAAAGGACGTAAATGTTAGGCCGAAAGTGGGTAGCATGAAGACGTCTACGGAACCGTCGCAAATTCGGGCCCCTGGAACTCTGCACAGCCCCAGACGACCGGCCAACACCTCCATCATCGCCAGCAGCAGCACCCACAACCCCCAGGAACTCAAGCCCGACCAGCAATAACATCCTACGCAAGCGTCGCGGCCCCCCCCCAGCTGCTCCCCCCATCCTGCGTCATTTATAAAAACAAACCATTTCAAATTAGAAGATCTTCGCACTACAGTAAAATTAATTTCAAATAATTATTATCTAGCCACACTTGATTTAAAAGATGCATATTTTTTAGAGTCAGTGCTTTGCTAAAGTATATAGAGTCAGTGTTTAGAAAGTATACTTAGAAGCAGTGACAAAAGTAAACAGTGATTAAAAATGGTCGTTACGAAAAGTCAAAGCGACCTAGCAGAACTAGAGGAACAAAAACGAAGAGATGAAATTACGATGATGCGTCGCCGTGAAGCAGAACGCATCCAACTAGAGAGAGTGAGACGACTGTCGCTCGATCCTCCTGCATCACCACAGCTGGAGAACATGATCGGGCCTACCACTACTACTGCAGACCTCACAACTGCAGGTCCCTCATCGGTGCGGCACCAAATCAGATCGCCGCCCCGATCAGTGAGGTCAACGACGAGTGCCACAACGAGGCTACGGATAGCCGAACTCGAGGCGGCTAAGCAACTGGCCGACACGACGAAAGGAGCTGGACCTGGAGGCAGAGCTAATCAAGAAGAGATTAGCGGTGGATGTCTCTGTAATTCAGGACGAGGAGAGCATCCACGAAGAGCCCATCCCGGTGGAACAGCAGCACCAAAAAGTCGACCAGTGGCTGCACACCAAACCTCTCGTCACACGGGGGGAGGCTGGAGGACGCATAGACAAAGAAGAGAAGCAGCTGCGCTTCGAAACCTCGAGGGCGAGATCTCCAACACCAACTCGGGGCAGTATCGACCAATTGGCTATGACCCTAAGGAAGATAGCCAGGCCACGACTCCGGCAAACCGACCTACCTTACTTTTTGGGTGCCGTGAGTGAATGGCTATCATTTAAAGCGGCCTATAATGACACCACAAACATGTATAGCGTGTCACCAGCAGAGAATATCCAGCGCCTACGAAGTAGCCTGAAGAGTAAAGCAAGAGATGCAGTGTCAGCACTTTTTCACACCGCTACTGAACCTGATGTTATTATGAAAACACTCGAACAGTGCTTCGGACGACCGGAAATTATAATAGACAAAGCGCTGTATGAGTTACGGAAAAAACCCAAACCAGGTACGACAGCAAATGAATTAAATAACTTCGCAATCAAGATACAAAACACTATTTGCGTACTGAAAACCATCGACCGTAAAGGATACTTATATAACCCCTTACTGACAAAGGAACTATTAGAAAAGCTGAGCCCACACAAAGTCTCGATGGTGTGACTTCGCTACTGAAAATGAAGGGACAGCAGAGCCGGAATTAATTATGTTGTCGCGTTTCCTTATGCGTGAAGCAGACAGGGCGCTACGCTACACTTACGCCCCGTCAATAAGCAGCGCTACCACTATACAGAAAAAGGAAACTAGGCCGGCTGTTACTACGAAGAGAAAGAATAATGCAATATTTACTACGGTCAGCCAAGCTGACGAAGAAGATGTACAGTGCCCCAGCTGTAAACAAAAACATGAATTAACACAGTGCCCCAAATACAAGGCCCTGACAATCGACCAACGCTGGGAATTATTAAAGGAAAATAGAATTTGTTTCAAATGCGCCCGCAAGAGACATAGGCGCACTACATGTAGAGCCAAACCATGTGGGGTGAATCAGTGTCGGCGGCCACACCACGCCACGTGACACAAACTACTTGAAGGGCCAGACCTGTTGCTATCGCTCCCGGGAATCATCTTCCGTTTCCGGGAAAGGGCGATAGCCGTCACTGCGGACTTCAAGAAATGTTCCTACGTGTAAAAATACGGCCTGAAGACCAGCCAGCACAACAATTCCTGTGTAGAGGCAGCGACAGAACAAGCCCTCCGCGCCATTATAAAATGAGAAGCATGATATTCGGCGCGGCCAGTTAACCATTCTATCCTACTTTGTCCGAAACCACAATGCGGACATATATGGGCAAGAATATCCACGAGCACTAGAAGCCATCAAACGGAGTCACTACATGGATGATCTGGTGACAAGCTATGACAGTACTCAAGAAGTTCTCCAGGCAGTGGACGAAATTAGAAAAGTGCACGCAAACGCCGGCTTCACTCTGCAGGGGTGGAGCGCCAACGAAAACTGGTACTGAGAGACGTACTCCAAGAGATGCACGCCACGACGCCCACAAAACGGGGGGGAGAAAGGCCCGAAAATTAAATACTCGGACTATACTGGAACGCTCAGAGTTACGAACTTGGGTTCAATACCTCAATGAACCGAGTTCCCACAGAAGTCAGACAACGAATGCGAGCACCAAACAAACGAGAAGCACTCAGCGCGGTGATGTCAATATTATGATCCTCTCGGACTACTGAGCCACTTCACAATCAGAGCGATAATACTGCAAAGTCTGTGGCGCCTCCCGATCACGTGGGACGAGAGGATACCAGAGAAAGAAAATAAGCTCTTCACAAAATGGCTCACTCAACTCAACAAGATAGCTCAATTACGCTTGCCAAGAAACTACATGGCAAGAGGACATAAGAACGTCGAGCTGCACGTATTCTGCGACGCGAGCGAACAAGCGTACGCAGCCGTGGCCTACTGGAAAATAGTGAATTATGACGAAACCACGACCGTCATACTAGTAGTCGCCAAAGCAAAGGGCGCCACGACGGGTACAGACGATCTCGCGACTAGAACTTCAGGCTGCGGTCATAGGAGCAAGACTGGCTGACCACGTAAGAAAAGAACATCGCATCGAGAACAGTATATTTATTGGACAGACTCCTCCACTGTCGTCCTTTGGATTCAAAATGATGGGCGACTATACACCCCCTTCGTCGCAAACCGGCTAAGTGAAATCGCCAAGCTAACTAAGCAAGAAGAATGGAGTTGGCTACCCACAAAACAAAATATAGCCGACGAAGCCACCCGACTAACAAACACACCGATCAGCGCCACCGACTACTGGTTCCAGGTTCTTGACTTCCTACATACTCCAGAGGAGCAATGGCCCCATAAGTCTGAAGAAGAAGTTGAAGATCAAGGAGTCCTACAAAGATTCAAAGATTCAAAAGACTCAAAAGCATTTATTTCAAATAAACCACTTACAGGCACTTTTGAAAGGTCAAGGAGTCAGTCTGTCAGAAAAAAAATGATGCTAATTGCACATTCCAAAGCGTAAATCTCTATGGAGAAGAATGTGCAAGAAACTCCATGGACACTCTTCAATCATTTTATGTATAACAAATATCTCTGTTACATGTTTCTTGTCGCTGCTATGTGAGAACAATGTCAATAAAATAAAGACGAAAAAAAAAAAGATTTGTAGGAATAATTTCGCGCCATAGCGTAGTGGTACTTTCGGGCGACCGCGCTCCGTATGTTCTGGACCATCGCGCCGTCCACGCGCCTCCCGCGCCGCTATCGCCCCGCAGTCCGGCTCGCACCGCTGTCGCATAAGGACGTTTGTAAATTCCCGTTTTGTGCTATAACGTGTTACATTCCTGTGTCCAATAAACTAAGTTATAAAGTGCAGCTCATATTCTTTTCTTCCTTTGTAAAAAGACGTGACAGTGCACAGTTCGTCCCCCCACTCGACTACAGATTCTAAATATAGATATTGTAGGGGTTTTGATTCACGCCTACACTTAGATGATAAATGATATATGACTGCTTCTCGTTGATATGAGCAGGAAGATCGCGTATTAGATGATAAATAACACAACCTTCTGCGGCGAGTGTTTGATTGATACCTTTATTGATACAAATGATAAGGTGCAGTGATACATAGTGCGAAAGTAACAGTTTAAATACCGTATAAAAGTGCTGACGCACGCCGTGAGTATAATTATGTATATAAAACAAAATTAAACCTGTACAGTTGTCTGTACAGATATTAAAATAAACCACTGGCAGCTAAGAGATGACCAGTCTCAACTGACAGCGCCCGTTCACGGACATGACGCGTATATCAGCACCACTGAGCTCAACCATTTTAAAGGGAACCGAGTGATCCAACACACGCGCCACCATCAGTGAGACATTTGAGTGATCATGACAAACTCTCAACCACCATGATCATTTATGTCAAACAAGTCCAATATTGTGAGAAGAGTGGAAGAATGGAAGGGAGGCCTTTGCCCTGCAGTGGGACACTACAGGCTCATAATAATAATAATAATAAGTCCAATATTAACCAAAAACCATAAATTGCTCCATGGTACTCACATTTACAAACTTTGAAAATAAATGCTTCTGCATTATACAATAAAAATTTAATCTATATTTATAATAAATCTGTAGAAGTAAAAATTCTGTACATTGAAAATATAAAAAAAATAAATGGCAGTTGGTGTTACTAGACCGACCACGAACCAAAAAATGTGATTAAAAAAAATTTTGTCTGTCTGTCTGTTCAGGCATCAAGCAAAAACTACCGGTTCGATTACGATGAAACTTGGTATAATTATTCTTTAATATCCTGGGCACCACACTGGGTACTTTTTATCCCGGAAAAGTATATACAATAAAAAATAAACTTAATTTTGCGGTTCGATCCCTAAGCCCTGTACAAACCGCAAATAATACGTGTTGATGGGTGTAAGGTTTACTTTACGTTGAAGGGGATTTAGAATAAAAAGGTGCGTTGTGCCACAAGTATATTCAGCGACTAAGTTATGTAGGAAGACACTTTCTATTAAATATACAAATCAAATAAGCATAACTCGTCTCAACATACCGCCCACCAAAAGACCTGTAGGTCTTTTAAGAAACAATGATTTATATAAGCCTGTTGGTAGGGTATATGATTTTAATAATTAACATACATAGAAGAATTAAGTATCAACAAAACAATATTAAATTCTTACAAAAGCATATTCAAAAAACAGTGTGAATCAATTAACTATAATGTTTCCCTTTAAATTAATTACGTACTGTTTCATTAAGAGGCAATGGACATAATTTAGTTACAGTTCTTTTTGTTACGGAACTACCACTTTTGACACTATACACTCGCGTTAGACCGTCTGTACCGGGGTGCTTATCGACGATTCGTCCCAAAGACCATTTTCCTGGTGGCAGGTTATCACCTTTTATCAAGACTATATCTCCGATTTTAAATTCTGCTTCCTTTTTATGCCACTTAGGACGCTGTTGGAGTCTGGATAAATATTCATCCTGCCATCGTCGCCATAAGTCGTGAACAATTTTCTGTGTATGCTGCCAGCGTGATAAACTGGACAGTCTTATGTCTTTCATATCAGGTGATGGTGCAACAATAGGGACCTCCCCAATTAAAAAATGTCCTGGCGTGAGTGGGTTCGTGTTGTCTGGATCAGTGTCATTCATGGGACATAACGGACGGGAGTTCAAGCAAGCTTCGACTTGGCAGAGTATCGTCGTCAGCTCTTCATATGTCAGGTGAGTGGTTATGATTCTTTTCAGGTGATATTTTATAGATTTAACACCAGCCTCCCATAATCCACCGAAAGAAGGACTGTAAGCGGGAATGAAGTGCCATTGAGTACCTTCGGTGGCTAGTGTTTCTGCGATTTTTCTAGTAAATTGTAGACTTGCTTCTTTCCAGGAATCTCGGAGCTCTTTGTCGGCTCCCACAAAGTTACGCCCTTGATCACTCCACATATGATTACATTTGCCTCTCCTGGCAACAAATCGTCTAAATGCACCTATAAACGCCTCCGATGTAAGATCACTTACGAGCTCAATATGAATGGCCTTCGTGGACATACAGATGAAAATAGCAACGTAGGCCTTTGTTGTCTTATTTCCTCGTCCTTTAGATAGCAAAATTTGAAAAGGTCCCGCGAAGTCTACACCACTATTCAAGAATGGCCTAGTGGGAGTTACTCTCATATCAAGTTACCCATAATTTGAGCTCTAGAGGTAGCACTAAGTCTAGCGCAGATGAGACATTTATGAATATATTTCTTAGCTAATGATTTTGCTTTTAAAATCCAGTATTTTGAACGTAGATAGCATAACATCAGTTGAATTCCTCCGTGAAGTGTCTTATGGTGCGCGTCGGCTATAATTAGAGGTGTCAAAGTGTTTTTATTTCCGAGGATAATTGGATGTTTTCTTTCATCAGGTAAGTTTGCGTGTTTGAGGCGTCCGCCCACCCTGAGGATGTGTTTATTATCAAGATATGGGGCGAGGGATCGCAACGGACTTCTTTTTTTTACTTGTTTATTTATCCTTAATCTTTCTATTTCTTCTCTATATTCTTCTTCTTGAACTCTTTTAATACAAATTGACAGTGCATCTTCTAATTCGTGTGTAGTTATTTCTTTATTCATATTCACATTGACCTTGTAGCTCAAGAATCTTTTGCAAAAACAAACAACCTTTAGTAATTCTGATAAGTTGTTACAGTTTTCAAATTGTTTAGTTATAGATATATCTTGTTCTTCTGTGCTGAGGTAAGTAATAACTTTCTTTGTTTTATGTTCCATATCTGTTGTAATTACATCTTGTTTACTAATCTTTATTTCCTTTTCAGATAACCAAGCAGGCCCTTTCCACCACAAGTCACATTTCTTCAGTTCGGACAGCAACATTCCTCGAGAGGCTACGTCTGCGGGATTTTCACTCGACTGTACGTGATACCAACGTTTGTTATTAAGGTTTTCTACAATTTCGACGACACGGTTGGCAACAAACGTTTTCCATCGATTGGGATCACCACATAGCCAGGCGATAACTATAGAGGAGTCCGTCCATGCATACATATCTGAAGTTGGGATTTTCATAGCTATCCCAATTTGTTTCATGAGCTTTGAAAGAAGTAATGCACCGCATAACTCTAGTCTTGGTAGGGATATTGTTTTCAGAGGTGCGACCCTTGTTTTAGCAGCTAGGAGGTTTATTTCAACCTTGTCATTTGTTTCAGTTCTTATATAAACTGCTGCGGCGTAACCCCGAGTCGAAGCGTCACTGAATCCGTGAATTTGAATCTTTGTTTTGTTTGCTTCGGTGGTACCTAGCCATCTGTCCAATTGTATATCGTTCAAGATTGCAAAATCTGATATTATCTTATTCCACTCCTCACGAATTGCTTCACTCACGCTTCTATCCCAATCCAACCTTTCGAGCCATAGCTTCTGTAAGAGTATTTTTGCCATTACGGTACTCGGAGCAATCCAACCAAGTGGATCGAATATCCTTTGTAAGTCAGATAAAATACTTCGTTTTGTTATGTGGTCGTCTTCAGATTCAGGTAAAGTCAGATTAAATTGAAATGTGTCTGTTTTAAGCTTCCACACAATACCCAATGCCTTTATTGTTCCGTCAAGATTCATATTAATATGTGCGTTCGTTGATCTTTTTACTTCATCTATTGATTTCATAAAATGGATGTCATTTGATGACCATTTTGTGAGTTGAAAACCACACCTTTGTAATATGTTCGTAACAGTTTTGGCCAGACAAGTAGCAGTCTCGGTGTCATCCCCTCCATCAAGCCAGTCATCCATGTAAAAATTACCCTTGATGGATTGCACAGCGAGTGGTTCTTCTTTTCCTTCATCGTCAGCTGTTTGGTGAAGGGTTCGAACAGCTAAATACGGTGCAGATGCTGTGCCGAATGTGACCCTTAGCAAACGGTATTCGTGGAAATCATCACCTTCATCTGGTCTCCAGATGATACGCTGGAAGTCTGCGTCTTCGCGAGTTACCAATATTTGGCGATACATTTGTTTGATGTCAGCCATGAAGCAGACACGCTTCATTCTCCATCTCATAAGAAGGTTTCTCAAATCATCTTGCAGCTGCGGACCTACTAGTAATTCTTCATTTAGTGAAATGTTGTTTGTGCCCTTGTAGGAAGCGTCGAAGACAACGCGCGTTCGAGATGTCTCCTTGTCAGTACGAACTACGGCGTGGTGAGGTAAGTACACTGATATTTTTTCCTTTTCTCTTTCAGGTATTCTTTCCATGTGTCCTTGTTCTATGTAATCATTAATCACCTTTATGTATTCTTTTTTCAGGTCTGGTGACTTCTTAAACTTCCGTTCAAGTTGCAAAAATCTTTGTTTCGCTATTTCCTTTGTATTTCCTTCATGGATTAGTTGTGGACTGTAAGTTTTAAATGGTAATTTAGCTATGTACCTTCCTTCTTGATTTCTAGTTGTTGTTTTCTGGTAAATATCTTCGCAAATCTTGTCTTCCTTTGTTAAATGTCTCTCCTTGTCAATTTCTATTTCCCAGATCGATTTTAAGACTTCATCTACGTCGACTTGGTGATGCATAACAAGGTAGGTCATTATGTGGTTTTTCAGACATTTCCAAAAATAATCCAACCCAGATTTGTTTTTTGTGCAGTTGGAGTGCCTGGTGGACCTTTTATTAGCTCTGGCTGTATAATCTGTGCATATTCTTTGACTCCTAATAACAGGTCTATAGAACCAGGTGTTAAGTAACTTGGATCAGCCAAGTTAAGCCCGTCGATGTGCGGCCATGATTGATTGATAATGGTTTTGGTGGGTATAGTAGTGGTCAGTTGTTTCGACATCACGTAGGCTTGGATTGGTAAACTATAACTATAGTCCCACTGTGATCTTATATTAAGCTGTACCACATGCTTGATCTCTGTTCTCGTAGATCCCACTCCTACAACACATCCCTTGAATGGTTGTCGCTTCAGTCTCAATAGTTGAGTCGCCTTCTCGCTTATGAATGTAGCTTGAGAACCTTGGTCTATTAGCGCGCGGAGTGAAATGATTTGACCCTCTGCGTTTGATGCTTTCACTATGGCCGTCGCTAACAGTGCTATTCCATGTCTAGTTGTATGGTGCGACGTGATCACTGTGTTCACTTGAACTGCTTCTTTCTTTTCTACTACATGCTGCGAATCCAACGGTTGTGAGGTGCTCGTAGTAGCCGCTGGTTCTGTGTTCTTAGTCTCATGTAGTAAAGAATGATGACGTCGGTGACATTTCTGACAAGACACCCGTAGATTACATCTCTTTACAGAATGCCCAAGTCCTAGACAGTTAAAACATAAATGTTTGTTCTTGACATATTCGGTTCGCTCGTCGAGTTTCATATCAATAAACTTCTTGCAGTGACACAACGTGTGATTTTCTTTGCACATGATGCATGTCTTCTCTTTATTTGGTGTGGCAACATGGTAAGAACGTTCCTTGACTTGTTTCTCCCTTGTGTTATTGCTAGCTGTTACGCCTGTAACTAACTCCAAGGTGCGGAACTTGGACTCCATGAAGGTCTTTAATTCCTGCCAAGTAGGCAATGCTTCGCTGTCTTCCTTATAGGCAAACTCTTCCCAGCCCTTATGGGTCTCTGGGTCAAACTTCTGAACGAGTAGAAATATTATTATATGATCCCAAGAGTCCGTAGTTATTTTTAAATTTTCTATGTTATTAAGGCATTCCGTAGTTGTATCTAACAAGCCTTTTAATTGAGCGGCTGATTGCGAAGTCATTTTCTTTTGATAAAATAACCTTTTCATGATACAGTTCAATATTATGCGTCTGTTACCATACCTTTTATTCAAAATATTCCATGCAGTTTCGTAATTATTAGATGTCACTTGTATATGGGTCAATAACGCCTCAGCTTCTCCACTCACACTTGTTTTTAAATAATGTAATCGCTGTACATCACTGAGGTTGTTATTTTCATGCACCAAAGAAGTAAACAAATCTTTAAAAGTCGGCCATCCTTCATAATTTCCATTAAACTTAGGTAATTCTATTTTTGGTAAATGTACTATATTTTGCGATGTATATGTTACGTTCATACTTGAATTTCGCGAATCCATCGGTGCGGGTTCCGTTAACGATATAACCATATCTTTCAAATCACCTTGTAATGTGCTGTATAATTCTTCATAAACAAAGAATTCTTCGTTCAAAAAGTACGGCAAAACTCCTTTTTGTTCTTTGGGCGTTATCTTTACTAACCCGTCATGTGCATTCTTGAATGACATCCAATATTCATCAATTATTTTTGAGCGTGCTTCAATATATCCCTTTGTCAATCTTGCCTTCGGACACTTTTTCAAGTTTGTTTGCGTTTTTCGAAGTAAATTAGCACCATCTTCCAACACCGCGAGATATTTTTGTTGTTCTTGCGTAGTATTCATAATTGTTCCACTATATTTATGGTAAACAAATGTTCAATTAAATTACTCGCAAAACTTGGTAATCTTCGGAAATAACACTAATTACTTAGTTGCAACAAACATTCACACTCCAATAGAACGAGGTGTTTTTCTAAGAATCCTTATCGCTGTGGAATGCGGTTCTTTTGTTCAAGCGGCCAGATGTTTTTCGCTCCGTAGTTTTTGCATCCGGCTCGAATACGACCATATGTTGATGGGTGTAAGGTTTACTTTACGTTGAAGGGGATTTAGAATAAAAAGGACGTGCGTTGTGCCACAAGTATATTCAGCGACTAACTTATGTAGGAAGACACTTTCTATTAAATATACAAATCAAATAAGCATAACTCGTCTCAACAATACGTTTGTCGCAGGTTACGTCACCCGTTTCTATTGTAATTAGCCACAAAAGGCCCGCGCCGAGACAGAAGTATTAATACCGGTAAGTATGCTCGATAGATAACGTTCTACACAAATAGCACTTTACACAAAAAACTTATTAATAAGTGTCGTCGTTCACGCGAACGAAGTTGCGGGCACAGCTAGTATCAAATAAAAAGATAAAAAAGTATTTTCCAAACTAATCAATTTGTACGCCCTGCTGGTAGTGGAGCTGGACCAGCATTAACCCAAGCATTTTTATCTTGAATACAATCCTCAGCTGGCTACCCGATCCTGCCCGCTTATATAATCCTCAGCTGGCTACCCGATCCTGCCCGCTTCTCAAAATACGAGACCCTAGTAAGAGCTACAGCAAGGGTACTCGCCTTTGTTGACGTGTGTTGACATACAGCGAAGGGACTTGAGCATCAACACATACAGCGCGCCGAGAAGAAGCTCTTGCAACAAGCACAGCTTCAACAAGGATAGCTTCTATGACGAGATAAAGAAAGTAACCTCGGCTCGTGCCATTCCCAAAATGAGCAAACTGTATCGACTACACCCAGTATACGAAGATGGCCTCCTACGAGTACGAGGTCGGATAGAAGCATCGTCAGCACCCAGCGTGACCAAGAGGCCCGTCATCATAGACGGACGTCATCCGCTAGCAAAGCTCATCGTGTCACGAGAGCACTGCGCCGCCGGTCACGCCAACAGAGAGCGCGTGACAAACGACCTCAGACAACGGTATTTGGTTATACACTTACGACCCACCGTTCGTTCTGTTGAAAAGAACTGTGCATTCTGCCGACGAAGAAAGGCCATGCCACAGATACCGTCCAATGGCGATCTGCCGCGCGCCCGCATAGACCCATTCCACCGCCTGTTTTCCAATTGCGGGGTGGATTATTTGCACCAATGATGGTCAAAGTGGAACGACGGCGAGAGAAGAGATGGGGCGCACTGTTCAAGTGCCTCACCTGCAGAGCCATACACCTGGAACTCGTCGCCTTGCTGTCTACAGACTCAGCAATAATGGCGCTGAGGCGGATGGCGGCACGAAGAGGATGGCCACAGACGATGTACTCGGACAACGGCACCAATTTCCGAGGAGCCGACCACGAACTTCGGGTAGCATATCAAGAACCCTGCCAGCCCAGCCCTAAAGGACGTAGGAATGGTGCATAGAATGGAGTGGCGTTTCATACCTCCAGGGGCACCCAACCAAGGAGGGGCATGGGAGCGAATGGTGAGAACAGTAAAGTCAGCGCTCAGCATCACCCTCCGCGAGAAAGCACCGCCCGAAGAAGTGCTGAATACTTTACTCGCCGAAGCAGAGTTCGCAGTCAACGCACGCCCATTGACTCACGTCAGCGTGAAGGTCCTATGGCCCTCACCCCAAATCATTTCCTAGTGGGGTCCTCAACTGGCCTACCGACAACGGGACCATGCGATGAAGCGGACCGACGGACATGGCGAGCCAGCCAGGCGCTCGCGGACCAATTCTGGCGACGCTGGCTGAAGGAATACCTACCTCTACTGGTACCACGAAGGGAACCCAGGAACAACGCCCGACTACTACAAGTGGGCGACGCAGTCCTCGTGGTCGACGGGACTCTGCCCAGAAATGTCTGGCCAATGGGAATCGTCGAGAAAACTCACTGCGGACCGGACGGCGGCATCAAAGTTGCAGAGGTGCGAACTCGTACTGGTATATTTCGGCGCCCCACGAGCAAACTCTTCGTCCTATTGAATAAAGAAGAGGCTTCGCGGGCTACGCTGGGGGGAGGAACTGTTACGGACGCCGAGATATGAAGTATAAATCCGAAGGAATACGTAGATAACGTTTATACAATAACACGAAACCATAAACATATTCTCGATAAGCAAACTCGTTATCGGTAAAGCAGCGCCACTCAGACTAAACTAACAAGGAATCCAGACAGAAAATTGCATGTTGATAGGTTCGTCTAGAGCACGACTTGGACCTACGAAAATGAGGTACTTACATATATGTATATATGGGTTAAATTCTTACGTTCGTTTCGTTTCGTTTCGATCGTTCATTCAGCTCGTAGCCAATTCAACAAGTGTACCTACCCTGTCATTCGAAGAAAGGCCGAAAGTGGGTAGCATGAAGACGTCTACGGAACCGTCGCAACATCGGGCCCCTGCAACCTGCAAGCTCTGCACAGCCCTAGACGACCGGCCAACACCTCCATCATCGCCAGCAACAGCACCCACAACCCCCAGGAACTCAAGCCCGACCAGCAATAACATCCTACGAAAGCGTCGCGCCCCCCCCCCCCCCCAGCTGCTGCCCCCGCGGCGCCTCGCGCAACGGAACTTTCCGCGCGCTCCGTGCCGGCTGCGCGCCTCAGTACAGCGCCGCGCGCCGAGCCGACCGCCGCGTCCGTCGCGCACACCGCGCGCCAGCGCCACGTAAGCGTTCCTGCACACGATGCCGTCACCGCGCCGTCGCCGCGCAATAACACTGTAGATACGAGTAGCGCGAAGCCCGCCACCGCGCCGCCTCCGCGCGCGTTCCCTCTGTTTGATCCATTCCATTACCGGCCGCGTATGAACGTGCACGTGCGTAACTTTTTAAGAAATTATCATGGAAAGTTTTGATTACGAAACGTTTATAAGTTTAGTGGAGGACAGAGAAGTGTTATGGGACAAAACTTTGGAAATATATAAAGACAAGCGTAAAAGTTTAAAAGCTTGGTTTGAGATCTGCCATATAATAAATGAGAACTTTGCAGAACTACCTGATACGGAGAAAAATAAATACGGTATTTTTATACAAAATTTTATTAATTCTTGTCAATGTGTTTCTATCTAGTGGGGCCAATCGAAAAAATATATAAATAGCTGACTTAAAGAAACTTTGGGACAAGACACGATCAGTATGTTTTTTATTTAAATCGTAATGCAACAGAGGGTACCTTTATATATTATATAGTGTGTGGAGAGTATATCTTGTGAGCAATTTCGTGCGGTAGGTACCTATATTAAACAAGCAATCACTTGCTACTAGTAGTAGCTTGAGTATTCCTGCTAGATAGAAACACGTTTCGTGCTACATATTAGCAATAATTATTTTGCCATGGTACACTGCCATATTCAGAATTAAAATACTCCTTATATTTGTCACGTATATCATTAGCTGTTGTAATAACTATTTCTGTTGAATCAAATGGCAAAAACTCCTCTAATTCACACCCGCTTAGAGATTCTTGCACACCTTTTACGCCCTCCTCTTTGTGTATAAAATTTTGCAGTAAACAACAAGCTTTCACAACATCAACAGCCAAATCCAATGACACATTTAAAGGACGATGAAAAATTCGCCACTTATTGGCCAGTATCCCAAAGGTACATTCTACATATCGTCTCGCTCTTGTTAACCGATAATTAAAAACGGATTTTTCTGCATCAAGCTGTTGACCATTATATGGGCGCAGTAAATTCTGATGTAGTGCAAATGCTTCATCGCCTACGAATACATATGGCAAGGCAATGTTGGTATTAGGTAAGGAAGCAGGTCCTGGCAAGTTCAAAGTATTGTTAATCATGTTGTGCCAGAAAGATGTATCTTTAAAAACACCTGAATCACAATCCTTTCCATAAGCACCGACGTTGATATAAATAAAGTTGTAGTCACTATCGGCGACTGCCATCAATACAATCGAGAAGTAATGTTTGTAGTTCAAAAACATTGATCCACTTTTATTTGGTTTAATTACTCTGATGTGCTTTCCATCTACAGTACCGACACAATGAGGAAAATTAGCAGAAACTTCAAATTTATTTGCTATTTCTAGCCAATCGTTCATACATGGCATTTTCATATATTTTGGGTAAAGTTCAGACCATATTAGAGAACACACTTCTCGTATGATTACGCTTAAAGTTGATTTTCCCATTCTAAAACGATATTCAAGATCGGCTAATGAAGTTCCGGTTGCTAAATACCTGCAATTGAAAAAAACATTATAAAAATAAAATGGATTATTAATATTAATTATTTCAGATAAAATAATATCTCAGAAATGGAAGAATATAAGAGATGCGTGGATGAAATGCGACAAAAAGATACGTGAATCGAAATCTGGAGCAGGTGCAAAACCAGTACATAAATATCAATATTATGATAATTTACAATTTTTGAAAAAAATTACCCCACGGCCAGCCCAATTTGGATCAAACATGCCGGAAGAAAAAAAATCTGAAGTTACTAATGTCAACAAAAGAAAGAAAAACGAAGAAATAAATCCTGTAGATAAGAAAATGATTAAGTTTATGGAAACGTTAGAAAATCATGACGATAGTAGAATGATGTCTTTTTTTAAAGGTATAGCTCCTACCGTGGAACGCTTCAAAGACGAAGACATTGTTGAATTCCAGTATCAAGTATTGAATATTATAAGAAATATTCAATATAAAAATAGTTATAGCGCTCCACATCATTCACGCACAGCAGATGCAATGGACAGCCCGGCACACTACGGTTACAATACTGCTGCTGGACCCAGTACGAGAGTTCAATCACAGGCTTCGAATTATAGCATTGAAGGCGATTCATTACAAAGCATCCCAAGTCCATCTACTTCAAGCTTGATTGATTATGATTTTTCTACATTACATCAGAATAATTAAAAAAATATTTATACATGTTACTTTACCTTAATGCAACAACCAATCTCTCCTTAGCAGATATACTTGCTCGCATATTTGTATTTGTGTGTTGCAGTTTGTTCTTTAATAAATCTAATAATTTATCAAATGTCTTGTAATTCATTCGAAAATAATCACAAAACTTGGCCTCGTCTTTTCGGAGATCTTCGTAAAGTGTATGAAATTCACCATAATATTGCTCCCGTGCCGATAGCATAGGATGAACCCACAACTTTCTAACTCGACGTTCTTTTTGCCATTTTCTATACATATAGTAAGCAAGCACAAACTTCTTTTTTTTCGTTATATTAGACATGATTGCGTCACATGCGAACTCTAGGCGTGCACGTTCGTACGCGGCCGGTAATGTAATAATATTCCACAACGGCTTCGGGCGACTCGTATCTACAGTGTAACTGTGCGGCGTCGGCGCGGCAACGGCGCGGTGACGGCATCGTGTGCAGGAACGCTAATGTCGGCCCAGCTCCCCGTCAGCCGCTGTCCGGTGGAGCTGGCGCGTCGCGCGATCCCAGGCTGCGTTCGGGAAACGCACAGCCCTCGACACAATTCGAACCGGCCTCGCCTCGCGCCGCCGCGTATGACTCGCCCGCGCCACGATCCGCTTGCTCGTCTCGTGCGGGATCTAACGAATCCTTAGCGTCGTGTGACAGTGTAGTGCGCGACCACACGTTCACGGACACCCCTATGTCGCCTACCCTGTCGATTGAAGACGCTGACATGACGACCAGACCACAGCGAAAGCGAAGGAGCTCCGACGACGCAACCGGAGGGGCACCTGAAGGAGCAAAGCAATACTGAGGGTCGCGCTCCCCAAACACGAAACACGTTGTAAGTGTTTCACAAACTACCCTACCAAGTGCTGTCTCTGCCCCCGGCGCCGCCGATTCGAACTCGGTGGCCGTTACAGGCCAAAAAATAAAAGAACCCCGCTACCCTCCGTTGGTAGTAGAAAAGTTACCCGACTGGCCGACTCATTTTAGGGCACTGAGCTCCCAGTTGGGACATCCACCAAGCGCTCGCCCTTATCAAGGGGGTATTCGTTTTATACCTGAGAGTGCGGAGGAGTATCGGTTGGTGCAGCGATACCTCACCAAACTCGAAAAGGAGGAGGGCCTCTCCTGGTTTTCATACTCCCTACCAGCGGAGCAGAGTGTTAGAATCGCTATAAGGGGTATACCGGCGGAGACAGACCCTAGCCTCTTTGAGGAGGAGCTTCGCCGTCTAGATTACGAGCCCGAGTATGTGAGAAATATTCGGGCTCGTCAAGGGCGCCCGGGCTGCATTTTCTATGCGGCCTTGAAAAGGCAAGCGGACATCCGGCACATCTATGACACCTCCGTTTTTATGTGCATGAGGGGTGTCAAGATCGAAGCTTGGAGGGGGAAACGGGGACTAGCCCAGTGTCACCGTTGCCAAAAGTTCCGCCACAGCTCGAAGCAGTGCCACCGCCCGCTATACAAGCGTGCGGTGTGGAGAGAGGCACACGGCGCGAGATTGCTTGCGCCCACGCACCGAGCCGGCGACGTGCGCTGACTGTGGCGGCCCACACCCAGCCTCGAACAGAGAGTGCCCGGTGTTCCTCGCAGAGTGGAACAGACGAGCGGGGACACTGGCCTACACCAGGAAGAGCTCTCGGCCTGGGACTACCACCAGCCAGGCGGCCTACCACGGATGACACTGAGGCCCCAAGCGCCACACTGATGGCAGTGACAAACGGCCCTAGTGACAGACGGGGCCCCCTCTCTTCAGGGCGGAGGAAGGGGAAGCGGGGAGGGAAGAAAGGGAGGAAGAAGCCCCCACCCCCCCCTACACAACAACAGTGACCAACGCGGGCTGAACCCACCCCAGCCATGGCGCAGGCGATACCTCAAAAAGAGAGGAGAGATGGGAACTCCATAGTGGTACCACTTTAAAAAAATAATAATAAAGGGCGCACACAAAACCGTGCACCCCGGCCGCTCAGACAGCGGTAACCACCCCCACGGGGGTAGTCACCCCCTTCGCTAATATGGAGGAGCGGAGGGAATTTACCGCCTGCGCCATCAAGCCGCTGATGGACCTGATCCAGGCCATCAGGCAGGGCCAAGATCCGACCCTAGTAATCCTCGACGGCTTAGCGGCCTTGCTCGCTTTGTATCATGCACCATAAGCCATTGAGGATACAACATTGGAATGCCCGCGGCCTTAGAATCAAGGTCGCCCCCCTCCGCCACCTGCTCAAGGAGCAGGACGTTGACGTGGCGCTCATAAGCGAGACACTACTGGGACCTACGGACAGAACCAAGTTCCCGGGGTATCTCGTTTATAGGAAAGATGAGAAGTCGGCGCTCGGACACAGTTACCGTGGTCTGGCGGTAATAGTTAGGCGAAGAGTCGTCCATCAAGAGCTCCCCTTGCCGTCACTTAAATCCTTTTACGCGCTGGGTGTTCAGATACACCTAGCCGGCAAGGACCTAAACCTGTACGCCGTCTACGCCTCACCTGACCAGCCGCTAAATGTTACCGAACTGAGGGCGCTATTAGTTCAGTCGCCGCACCCGACAGTCCTTGCCGGCGACCTCAACAGCAAGCACCCAGCGTGGAACAGCAACATCTCGAACACCAAGGGGAGACGGCTCTTCGCAGATGCGGAGGCCCATGGGTACACGGTGTCCAAATCACCCAGCGTATCCTGGACGACGAGATGCTGTCAGACTATCAGCCAGTACTCGTCGTCCTCGAAGGGGCCCCGACCCGACTTACTCCTCCTGCGCCACGTCACAAAACAGACTGAGACAAGTTCGTAGGAACGATGGAAATCACTACGCCTACTCGGCCTATCAACACTGCCGCGGACGTCGACGACCTAGCCGTAGAGCTTAACGTCTGCATCCAGGACGCCCTAAGGGCGGCGACAACGACCGTGTCGCAGCCGCAAGGGGCTTTTCCTCCTCTGCCTACCCACCTACAGACGATGATCGCCGACAAGAGGCGTCTACGCAGACGGTGGCAGTCAAATCGATGCCCTACGCAGAGTGTCGCGAAGTAGCGTCGCTGTAGCACAGCAGCGTCGCAGCGCTCCCACTGCACCTAAAACATGAACACTTAAGCCTTAGAATAGGCAACACAGCGAAGCACCCGTTGTCGCGGGTGCCTGTCGACATCGCGAGCAGGGGGCGAAGCCCCGATCTCGCCTGCCGCGCCCCTCTAGAGGGACGCAGCGATTGCTCAACGTAGTTCGACACAGGGATTCGCTCCGTTGCCCAGTGCGCTAGTGTGCTGAGTACCGTACGGACCGCTTAATTTTCCGCCGGCTAACCCTTTGTGTTGTCGTAGGTACTGGTCTCGACTAGTACTTGCGGTAGCACACAGGGGGGGCCGCCCCGTTGCTGCCCAGTGTGATCAAACATACTGTTGCGGACGCGGTGGCAACGTGCCAAAGTTTTAAACAAATTTTAATTCGCGAGTGCTAAAGCCGCCATGCCGCCGAAGAAATCTGGATCAAGGACCTCATTGGGGAACGACCCCTTGTCCCCGAACCAGGATCGACCGATGGGGGACCGGACGCTGTCGCTCCCACATATTGGGGGCTTGACTCCCGGTGCCCCACATGCCCCCATGGCGAAGAAGGAGGACGCAACTTCCGGCCCGCCGGAGCCGCCGTCGACTGCGCGCGTTTCGTCGATGGCGTCGTCGAGCCAACAGCCAGCCGTTCACGTTCGCCCACCTGCCTTCCGCCCTGTGCCCATTTAGGCCCCGGGACCGGATACACCACCCAGCCGCCACCTAACCGCGCGTCCACCAACCCCTGCCGTGCGCTCCGCTGTGCCGGGGGAACAAGTTGCTACGCGTAGTGCAGAGGCCCCAGTGCGCCCTGCACGCACCGCCGCGTCTGTTGTGCGCACCGTTACGCCTCACACCAGTGCCCCACCTGCATCTAGTGCTAGTGCCAAGCTGTTCAGTGCAGAAAGGACAATGAAGACGCCGACCACCACCAACTCCCCTCCTCCCGACCACTCTGGACAGCGTGTTGTGGAGACGAGGGCGCAGCTCGGCACAGGTCGCCGCACCGCTTCACCGACTACCCGCCGCTTGCTGGCGGGCTTGGCCTAGGCACGGCTACCGGTGCATCTACTTTAGGTTATTTTGAAGCTTCCGATTTAACCAGTAGGAAAGCTTGGATTAAGGCTCAAACTCTAGCAGACATGTTTTAGCGACGGTGGCTAAAAGAATATGTCCCAACTCTTCAAAAGCGTCAAAAGTAGCAACATGAAGTGCCACCCATAAAAGTAGGAGACATGGTGCTGATTCTAGAAGAGAACCAGCCTCGTAACGCATGGCCTAAGGGCGTGATTTACTCAGTTCACCCAGGCCGTGACGGTCATATTAGAGTAGTGACTGTAAGAACCAGTAAGGGTTTTATGAGACGACCGGCTGTCAAGGCCGTTGTATTGCCTACTGACGAGTTTGTTCAGGAACAAGGGGGTGGAATGTAGGGAACTCATAATTTTTGTAATGTTTTTTTATTATTACGTAATAAAATGGCGGTTACGTTTTGCGTTCGCGTTTCGCGGGCATTTTTTGAACTGTGGACCCGCCCACTGCGCGCGGCTCTCACTGACCAGTCGCCGCCAAAACCGAGTCGCGAGCGGGCGCGTACATAAATGCTTTGCGTTCCCTCCAAAATCTCCCTTAAACTCTATTTTATTTTACCCAGTCACCTCGTTTCATTGTGTACAAATCCCGCCCTAACTTACAGTACAACAGTTAATTAAATCATGTAAATTCGTGATTATTATATGGAACTAAAATCTAGACCTGTTTTATTTAAACTATACAGTCCACACCCCACAGTATTTAGTCCCGTCGAGCCGGCAGGCTAAATACGTATGAAACAGCGATCAGCAAAAATTTCGCAATCATCGCGCAGTTGACGCGCGATCAATCGCTTGAAGTCAAAAAAATCCGTATTATCTAAAAATGGATTGCTAATCGTTCGCCGATTGTTACCAATGCACTTAGTACTACGATCCCAGCGCCAACAGCGATAGAGTAGCAATCTGTAGAACGAATTTATTATCAAACTACGAGTTAAAAACTTACAGACACTTAAAGCTGTCGCAGGACGTGATTGTTTTGGAAGATAAAAAAAAATTGTAACTTAAAATCCACTTCAATCCACTTGAACTTAACTAAAAATAGTTTGGCGTTGACTATAACATGTATAAGAGAATGAAATCGGTGTTTACTTGGACTCCAAACGATATTCTACTGAAATAATAATGAGATTTAAAATAATATTGTTATTTTATTGTGCTGGTGCAATAAAGTTACTTTGAAGAGTAAAAGTACTTTATCCTGTTTCAGTATAAAATGGCCAACCGAGTATCCAATGAGCAACTGGAGCTTTTGGATTATCTGGCAGAACATACCACTTTAGCCGAAGGTGTTGGCCTTGGCTCAAGGTCTCCGGAAGCTTTAGACAGACAGTGGAATGATCTTGCCATGAAATTAAATGCTTTTGACTCTGCATCATCGAAGACAGGCGATCGATAGAAAAAGGTACATAGATTACTTGTTTTGCATCATTATTAAGAATTTGTATCAACCTTAAGCTTTAAATTATGCCTTTGATATATTTACTAGTTATACCCTTTTAATTTTACAGCACTGGGCTGATTTGAAACACA
This sequence comes from Leucania comma, assembly GCA_958295575.1. Lineage (NCBI taxonomy): Eukaryota > Metazoa > Arthropoda > Insecta > Lepidoptera > Noctuidae > Leucania > Leucania comma. The sequence goes on along the minus strand of OY282492.1, from coordinate 4,652,651 downwards.
AGACTAAGACGAGACTAGCCAAACAAAAACAGAATGCTCTGGGTACTGGTGGTGGTCGAAGTACACAAGAGGAACTATCTGAAACAGATAAAAAAGTCTTGGCAATCATAGGGGATCAAGCTGTGTATGGAGACAGCCAACAGAGAGTTCCTGTATTTGTAAATTACTTTAAATGTACGGTTAACCTGTATCTAGGAAGTAAAATATTATATTTTATATAATAATTTATAATTTTTTAGAAAGTTCAACCTGAAGTGCATTTCCTGCCTACTAGGCCACCAGATGATTAATTGGTAAGCAAATATAAAACTATTAATGTTTCATATTGTTGTAATTTTATTAATTACTGCTTTCTTTGTTTAGATTATTTTTTTTTATTAATACCATAATTATTATATATTTACAGATACTTTTGATCCTATACTTGTTGGCAGTATGGTAGAAGGTCAGATGGAAACATCATCGCAAGAGCCTGAACCACACCAGATAGGTAAAATAATTTCAGCAGTAGAGAGTCCAGTGAGTCATCCTGCCAGAAGTCGCCCTCACCAGTCATAATAGACCCAGTCTAAGCTCAAATACTACCGCTAGTGAGTACATTATATTGACTTATAGATATTAAATCAAAAAATTATAACCTACGGGTTTATATATTTTTTTTTATTATGGGCGATATAATCAAACAATATTATGGGCCCTAAATTCAATTATGATTGTAATATTAAGTTAATACTTATTACAGGATCTAGAATTGACCCTGAATGGGTTATGGAATTGGAGAGGAGCCGAATACAGGCGCAAAATAGATTGGCTGAAGCCAATATGAAAATGGCCGAAGCTGCTAAAATTTCAGCTGAGGCTAACACGAAAATGTTCGAAGGTTTTAACAAGATAGCTAAAGGTTTTAACAAGATAGCTGAAGCTTCTCGCATAACTGCCGAGACGGCTCGCCAGCACGTTGAGGTAATGCAAAGATTTCGGATGTTGTGACTCAGCTAAGCAGTGCTTTAGCTGCTAAAGACTCGCACTAAGTTAGCAAGGGTTTATTTATTTTGTTATAGTTTTCAGTATTGATATTATGATTAAGTATATTAGGTAATTTCTAACGTACATTAATTTTAACTTGTAAGTTATGACAAATATTTTTGTATTTAAACTGCATTTTTAAATTGATAGAACATAGTGAACTAGGTATTCACATAACACCCGTAGATGTGTTTTATGTATTGTAATAAAATATATTTCTAAGTGTTATGTGAAAGCTAAACCCAAATTTAGTGAAAATCGACTTAAGGAGTAGAAATAAAATATTTTGTAAATACCAAATGTATTTTTATTGTAAACCATCTTAATTAAAAAATATATCTAACATTCTACTATCTAAATCAAATAATTACTTCAATTAGATACACCTATATTTAAGTTAGCTTTCAATCTGAAGATAACTTCGATAGTGCTTTGATCTCCCATAATGTGTACTTTGCCTAGCATTATTAATATACTTACTAACATTCACAGAGGTATTTAGAAAACTATTTATATATAATACCATTAAAGTCACCACTAAAGTTAACAAGGAGGTACAAAGTATAATCATAGGAAACTATAACTATAATGAATACGAATTAAATAATCTACTTGCACAATAATGTACCTACAATTAATATTTGTTTTTATTGATAAATGTTATATATTGTCTTATTTAACATATACCTAATATAAAATTATATATACTTAACATTAAATTTATAATAATCTTCTAGTTGACCACAATCTTTGGACGATGCGATCTCGTTATTGTCGGCCTCTAGCTAGAAGCTGTTGTTCAACACCAGCACCTGCATCTTGTTGTATTTGTGGTGCGACTTGGATGCTGAGATCTTCTTCACTATCTGCACTTGGCAGCTGTGGTATTGGTAGCCGATGTTATTTGCAGTTGTTATGCAATATAGCACAAGCATTTATGATCATAGCCACCATGAGATGATCATAGCCACCATGAGATGATCATAATGCAGTACTCTGGGTGCTAGTAAACATCTCTAACGTGCTTTTAGAACACCAATGCAGCGTTCAACAGAATTCCTGAATGTGAAGTAGGTAGCTTAACCAACTCGAAACAATATTTGTATGTTGCTTGAATGCACTGAATAAAATCTTACACAGCACACACAATAATTTTATATGTTAATTAACTGTTATGTATGTGTGCAAGGGCGCGCCCCCCGCGCCAGTTCCGTGTCAGCGCGTCTTGACCGCCATTAAATCAGTGCGTTGCTAGCTAGCGAGTGTTTCACTTGTTCATATCCCATCCTCGTCGCCAATGTTAAGTACGCGGAAGCGGGGACAGGGATATTGTAATGGACGCCGAGCTAAAAGTGCTAAAATAAGCAAAGACTGATAAGACAGTGAGTGTGTGTATATATAGTTTGTGTTTTTTAAGTGAATCTAACCAATTTCAAGTGAGAGACTTGCGTAAAACGCCTTTATTGTTGAGTGATAACGTAGAATAAGATTACGTAGTGATAAGGACTTGTGATTGGTGATAGTGACTTTTTCTATGTTTTATATTTTTACAGGATAGATTAGCATATCCTAAGTAAGATTATATAAGGTTTGCTATGTAAGATATGGATATTTTATGTAAAAAGCATGTTTGAATTGTAAAGGCTCTCGTTAAGGTAAAGTTTCGTTATACTTAAGGTTAATGCATGGAAAATTCTACAAATTTTGTGCTAAATTCTGATTGGCTGGTTCTCTCGCGAGCATTCGAGAATGTTCCGTAGCTCCACCCCAGAGATGTATAAATTAGGCGCGGTTTAGTGCGAGAACGCAGTCGTCCTCCGAGAGCCTAAAGAAAAGGAAGAAATAAACTGAAGAAAGAAAAGAAGCCGTGTTTTATTCAAGACACACAAAATACAGTCCAAAACAGCCTGGTCCTTCGAGCGTCGGATAAGAACAGAAGAATCTGCGACAACATATCTGCGGAGACGACGTGTCAACAACGAGTCTGCGAACGAAGATCGAACCAACGTTTCAAGATTACGCCGAATTAGGGAAGAAAAATCAAGATCTACTAGTCCCGCTTAGAAGAGGGCTCCGTTGAAGTGGAAACGAAGAGTTCACCGGTTCCTACACGTGGAAGGGGCCCCGTTGAGGTGATATTCGTCGACCACTGGTCCTAGAAGAAGAGGGACATTTGAAGAAGGGTGGATCTAGATTTCAAGGGGCGGATCAAGAAAAGGATCGTTGGGTACGGGACTCGTCAGGGGCGGATCAAGAAACCCGCTACGTGTTGGAACAAGTTCACGTATTGGAACGAGTTCACACACGTTCTACGTTCAAGATGGTGGTCACCCGAAGTCAGGGAGATGCAGCGGATATGGAGGAACAAAGACGCGCCCAGCTACAGGAAGCAGCGCGTATAGAGAGGGAGCGACTACGAAGATTGTCAATGGAACCGCCGGCGTCACCTTTTTCAAAGGGAGCGGACGCTAGTACGGCAGGACCTTCTGGGGTCGCTACAAGAATTGAAGACCAACAAAGAGCAAGATCGCCTGCAAGATCAGCAAGGTCTATTCGATCGACCAACAGCGCCACGACACGACTACGAGTGGCGGAACTGGAAGCAGCAGAAAAGTTGGCCGCGATAAGAAGAAAGGAGTTAGAATTGGAAGCAGAATTGATCAAGAAGAGGCTAGCAGTAGAAGTGTCGGTCATCAACGATGAGGAAAGCGTGCATGAAGAGCAGTTTACGGAAGCCCTCCCACGGGAAGAACCCCTGCGTAAAGTGGACGACTGGCTGAGGAGGAACCCGCTCACTTCACGGGGGGAGGAGAGCTACAGACGAGAAGAAACGAAGCAGCTCCGGTTCGACACAGCACGAGGAAGATCACCGACCCCTACTAGAACCAGGAACAGCATAGAACACCTGGCAGCTACCCTGGAGAAGATGGCAAGACCAAGACTGCGACACACAGACCTTCCGACTTTCTCCGGCGTGACCAACGAGTGGCTTCCATTCAAAGCATCATATCGGGACTCGACCCAGATGTACCAGATCTCGGCAGCAGAGAACATACAGAGATTAAGGAGCTGCCTGAAGGGAGAAGCTAGAGACGCAGTGGCCGCCCTACTACATACAGCAACTGACCCGAACGTCATAATGAAGACATTGGAGCAATGTTTCGGAAGACCAGAAGTGATCATCGACAAGGCAATGGAAGACCTGAAGAAACTTCCGAGACTGGGGGCCTCAGCGACGGAGATAAACAGCTTCGCAATCAAGCTGCAGAACATAATCTGTGTCCTCAAGACTATTGATAGAAGAGGATACCTGTACAACCCGATGCTAAGCAGAGAGGTACTGGAGAAGATGAGCCCGCACCTGAAAGCAAGATGGTGTGACTACGCGTACGACCATGAAGACACGACAGACCCAGAGATCGTCGTCATGTCCCAGTTTCTGATACGGGAAGCAGATAGGGCGTTGCGATATACATACGCCCCTGCATCGTGCGCCTCCAGTATGAAGAAAGAAGCGAAACCTGCTGTGACATTCAAGAAGAAAGCAACCGTGTACGCCACGTCTGAAGATACAGAAGAAAGAAGAGACTTGTGCCCGAAGTGCGACCAAGAACATTTACTGACCGCCTGTCCCAAATACAAGGCGCTTTCGGTAGACCAGAGATGGAGTCTGGTCCGAGAAAAGGGTATATGCTTCAGGTGCGCCCAGAGAAGACATCGACGCATAGTGTGCAAGGCGAAGCCGTGCGGTGTTAATGACTGCCGCCGCCCACACCACTCCTCCTTGCACAATGATTCGAAGAAAGAAGCAAACAAACCCGAAGACGCGAAGACCGACGAGCCACCGAAGCAGGAAGCGGTACTGTCGGTGGCTACGAGACCTGCTCCAGGACCTAAGGCAGTGCTGCTGAAAATGTGCCCTGTCATCGTGTCGGGACCACGGGGGGAGGCGAAGACCTACGCGCTGCTAGACGAGGGAGCAACGATCACCCTCATCGACGAGGAACTGGCAGCCAGCATCGGGGCAAGAGGACCGTCACAACCGCTTCACTTGAACGGAGTAAACATGTCACAGCAAGAAATGGAAAGTCAGCTCGTGTCCATCGAAATCAAGGGGATTAAGGAGACGGATGGCCATCGGATCAAGGCAAGAACGATGAAAGATCTGAAGCTGCACCAGCAGGCCATTCCGGAAACCTTGCTGGACTTCGAGCACCTGAAGAACCTGGACCGGGATGAGGTGTGCTACGAGACTGCGCGCCCTGGACTCCTGATAGGAACCGACCATTGGGAATGTATCGTCTCCAGAGAGTTGCGAGTCGGCTGCCCGAACCAGCCAGCAGCTTCAAGGACTCAACTCGGATGGGTGGTGCATGGGACCGCACCTCGCGGCGCCATCTATCAAGAAGGAAACGTACTACACCTGTACGAGCCTGCCAGACCTACCAGTGCGGGCGACCAGGAGCTCCATAACCTAGTAGAAGCACACTTCAAGATCGAATCTCTCGGCGTCACAAAGAAGCCAAGAGTCAGCGAAGCGGACAAGCGAGCTACATCTATCGTCGAGCGAACAACGAGGAAGATCGACGGAGGCTACGAGGTAGGATTACCGTGGCGACGAGACGACACCTCCATGCCCCCTAGCTACAACCAAGCGCTTCGCCGACTGAGGAAGATCGAAGAGAAGATGGACTCGGATCCCGCTTTCGAGAGAAACTACTCCAGCCAGATAGAGAACCTGCTAGAGAAGGGGTATGCGACTCCGTGTGATGGCTCCGAAGATGGAAGTGCTGTCAGCTGGTACCTGCCACACTTCGCGGTACAGAACCCCAACAAACCGGGTAAATACCGTCTAGTGTTCGACGCGGCGGCTAGGAGCAACGGAGTATGCCTCAACGACGAGTTGCTGGAGGGTCCAGATCTGCTGTTGTCACTACAAGGGATCGTCTTCAGGTTCCGAGAAAAGACTATCGCGATCACAGCAGACATTCAAGAGATGTTCCTGAGGGTGAAGATAAGACCTCAAGATCAACCGGCTCAGCAGTTCTTGTGGAGGGGAAAGGAGCGAGAGAAGCCCCCTCAGAAGTACAAGATGACCAGTATGATCTTCGGCGCCGCCAGCTCCCCGTATATGGCCCACCACGTCCGCAACCATAACGCAGAAGTGTACGGGCAGGAGTTTCCGCGCGCACTGGAGGCAATCAGGAACAGTCATTACATGGACGACTGGGTGGCGAGCTACGAAGACGTAGAAGAGGCACGGAAGGCGGTTCAAGAGACACGGACCGTACACGCTCACGCCGGGTTCACACTACGTGGATGGAGCGCCAGCGACAAGGCAGTGCTGAGCGACGTGCCCTCTGAGCTACATGCCACCACGCCCACGCAATTGGGAGGAGAGCAGCCGGAGAGCAAAATATTGGGGCTGTTCTGGAACGCGGAAAAGGATGAGCTCGGTTTCAACACGTCCATGAACCGGGTCCCGGAAGAAGTAAGATTGAGAATACGCGCGCCGACCAAGCGGGAGGCACTCAGCGCCGTGATGTCGATCTACGACCCGCTGGGACTGCTGAGCCATTACACAATCCGCTCCAAGATCATTCTACAGAGCTTGTGGCGCCTACAGATCGCCTGGGACGAGCAGATACCAGAAGAGGAGAACGAACTCTTCGCGTCCTGGCTTGCACACCTTCAGGAAATAGCTACGCTGAGATTGCCCCGCTGCTACGCCCTAGGAAAATACGAACGAATTGACCTCCACGTGTTGTGTGACGCCAGCGAGCAGGCCTACGCGACCACGGCCTACTGGCGCATTAAGAGGAGCGACGGGAGTATTGCGTCGTGTTAGTGGCAGCGAAGGCAAAGGTAGCACCGAGGAAGACGCAGACCATACCTCGGCTGGAACTCCAGGCGGCAGTCATCGGGACAAGACTCGCCGACACGATCAAGAGAGAACATCGAGTGGAAGTTGGCCAAACAACATACTGGACCGACTCTTCGACGGTCGTGCACTGGATACAACACGACATGCGACGCTACACACCGTTCGTCGCCCATCGACTTGGGGAGATCGCCGAACTAACGCAGAGAGAGGAATGGCGATGGCTTCCTACTGACTTGAACGTGGCTGACGATGCCACACGCCTAACTGATGCGCCAATCAGCTCAGCGGATCGGTGGTTCCAGGGGCCAAGTTTTCTGTACTTACCAGAAGACCAGTGGCCCGGGAATTCAACAGGGGAAGAGAACGATGAAGAAGTCCTGCACGTGAGTGAGACATCAGGACGAGAGAGTTGGCTGCCAGACCCGGAACGTTTCTCGAAATATGAAACCCTGGTGAGGAGTGCAGCAAGGGTCTTGGCCTTCATCGACATCTGCCGACGACGAGCGACGCAGCTGGAACATCGACACATCGTACGCGCTGAGACCGAGCTGATCCGACGGGCGCAAGAAGAAAGTTTCCACGAAGAAATCGCACGGATGCAGTCTGCTCGCCCTATTCCAAGATCGAGCCGACTTTACCGGCTGGACCCGGTAATGGACGACGGAATCCTGCGCGTGAGAGGCCGGATCGAGGCTTCCTCCGCGCCCATCGAGACGAAACGGCCAGTCATCCTGGACGGCCGTCACCGCATCACGAAACTCCTGGTTATGCGGGAGCACTGTGCAGCGGGCCACGCTAACCGAGAGCGCGTGACCAACGACCTGCGCCAGCGTTATTGGATCATCCACCTGCGACCTACAGTGCGCGCAGTGGAAAAGCACTGCACCCTCTGCCGAAGGCGGCGAGCAGCGCCGCAAACGCCAGCCACGGGAGACCTGCCACACGCTCGCCTTGACCCGTTCCACCGCCCGTTCTCTAACTGCGGGGTGGACTACTTCGGACCGATGATGGTCAAGGTGGGGCGTCGCCGTGAAAAGAGGTGGGGTGCACTGTTTACGTGCCTCACATCCCGCGCCGTGCACATCGAGCTCGTCGCGTCTCTCTCAACGGACTCAGCGATCATGGCACTAAGAAGAATGGCTGCACGCAGAGGGTGGCCACGACTTATGTATTCAGACAACGGGACGAACTTCCGCGGAGCAGATCAAGAGCTTCGTGCGGCTTACGAGGAGTGGCTCCCCGCCCTGAAGGACGAAGGACTACTACATCGGATGGAGTGGCGGTTCATACCACCCGGCGCGCCAAATCAAGGTGGCGCGTGGGAAAGGTTGGTGCGCTCCGTGAAGGCGGCCCTCGGCGCGACTCTGAAGGAGAAGGCGCCAGCTGAAGAAGTTCTACGAACGCTCCTGACCGAGGCGGAGTTCTCCATCAACGCGCGTCCACTAACCCACGTAAGCGTGGACCCGGCGGATCCTGAGGCCCTCACACCCAACCATTTCCTGTTGGGGTCCTCCCTCGGCCTGCCATCGACGGGACCCTGCGACGACGCCGATCGACGAGTGTGGCGAGCAAGCATGGCGCTCGCAGACCACTTTTGGAGGCGCTGGCTCCGGGAGTACCTCCCTACTTTGGTACCCCGAGGCGAGCCAAAGAACGACGCGCGTCCTCTACAAGTTGGTGATGTGGTCCTCGTAGTCGACTCCACTGCCCAGAAATACATGGCCGATGGGACGAGTCGAACGCACGCATCCGGGACCAGACGGCGGCGTCAGGATCGTCGAAGTGCGCACCAGGACCGGCGTGTTCCGGCGGCCAGTCAGCAAGCTCGTCGTCGTGATGAGGAAGGAAGCTACGCAGGCTGCGCTGGGGGGAGAGATGTAATGGACGCCGAGCTAAAAGTGCTAAAATAAGCAAAGACTGATAAGACAGTGAGTGTGTGTATATATAGTTTGTGTTTTTTAAGTGAATCTAACCAATTTCAAGTGAGAGACTTGCGTAAAACGCCTTTATTGTTGAGTGATAACGTAGAATAAGATTACGTAGTGATAAGGACTTGTGATTGGTGATAGTGACTTTTTCTATGTTTTATATTTTTACAGGATAGATTAGCATATCCTAAGTAAGATTATATAAGGTTTGCTATGTAAGATATGGATATTTTATGTAAAAAGCATGTTTGAATTGTAAAGGCTCTCGTTAAGGTAAAGTTTCGTTATACTTAAGGTTAATGCATGGAAAATTCTACAAATTTTGTGCTAAATTCTGATTGGCTGGTTCTCTCGCGAGCATTCGAGAATGTTCCGTAGCTCCACCCCAGAGATGTATAAATTAGGCGCGGTTTAGTGCGAGAACGCAGTCGTCCTCCGAGAGCCTAAAGAAAAGGAAGAAATAAACTGAAGAAAGAAAAGAAGCCGTGTTTTATTCAAGACACACAAAATACAGTCCAAAACAGATATCTTGTTCAAATTGTCACTTTTTTACATATGTCGGACTTGTAGGATTGTCAGCTTTATTGAGCAAGGCCCAGAGATTTATAGGAGCTAGCGCATATTAAGATGAACCAAAAAAGTGTGTCTAATTATGTGAGGGCTGAAACTATAGCTCTCAAAAATGACCACTTCCGAAGAAAATATATCAAATTTCCACAAACTCGGGCAGAACGAAGTGTTATCAAAAAGGGGCAAGTTCCTCACTTCCCAGAGAAACCAACGGTTTAAATGATCAATATTCTTGAAAAGTACAAAATTATATCGGATGCACATCTATTAAGCTTTGTTTTCCTCGTTTTACCAGAAGTTTAGAATGCCTGGTGTGATTCTATATTATTATTTTCCCAAAAAAATCCACTACGCCTTATGTAAAATATAGCTAAGAATATTCTTTATACATTTATTTATAATTAGTAATAAAATAACAAAACAATTACCTATACCACAATATTAAAAACTTAAAAATAGTATCGCGGAAATCATTTACTTCTCCGTTATTTTCATTACCATGTTCATTAATTTCACAAAATCTCATACAAGTTTGCCTAAATCTTATTTGATTTAATCCTGTACCTGAACTGAATTTGATACTGTAACTGAATTTTGATTACCCTGACATTGTTCATTAGTTTCCACAATTTTTGTTTCAAGAAATTTGTTCAACGAAAATATTTAATAAAAGTAACCAAACGCATTTCGGATAGCTTACCCCGCGCGCCACCTCAGTCGTCGTTGAGATTCATACGAGTCTGCACGTATACATAGTAAAATTACATTTTGAAGTGAATTGATTTTAGTTTGTCAACGAATTTCGTCATTAAAAGATTGGAAATATTGTTGGTAAGTATATTTTACTTTATTTTAATGATAAATGAGAATGGATAATATTGAATTTGTATTAAATATGAAGAACAGTGTTATATTGTAGGTTTGCGTTTGCTTGGACAGGAACGTGTTTCAACTTATTACGTCATTTATCGTAACATCATTCATCGTGAATTTCTAGATGAGGTGAATGATTTCTTTTGAGGAAAATTACATTTTTGTTACGTTCAATGACGCTATAAAGAGGTTAATGATTTAAGGTGTTATAAATTAGGCATTTCAAGAGCAATATAATTAGGTTCTTCTAAATTTTATTACTGTACAATAGAACAATAGTTATTACTTGTAAATTAATAGTTTTAAACTAACTTGTTTACTCTATTTCATTATTCAGATACAGCTATGGCTAAAACGAAAGCAGAACGTTTAGCCCAACAAAGGCTATGCAAAAGACGAAAGTATTTAGAAATAAACAATGACCCCGAACTATATGCCTTAGACAAAGAAAAACAACGAGCCAAATACAAAAAACGCAAAGAAGAAAAGAAACAGACATCCATCACAGAAAAAAGTCCACATCAACAAAGAAAATTGCGTAAACAGTGAAAGGAAAATTCGAAGAAATATAGACAGCGACAAAAAGAAGCGTCATCAGAGTTTCCAAATGTAGTTAATGTTCAAGCTAATGATAATAAAATTTTTGAAGAAACTGATTTTACAAAAGACCCTATCGGTTTATTTACAAAAGAAGACGTACATAAAGCAGAAAGGAAGATAAGATATTACGAATTGAAGAAAATAATTAAATTGGTAAATATTATTAAGAATCTGGGGAAAGTTAATAAAAATCAAAGAATGAAAATAAATTTTAAGGCTAAAGGAAATCTCAATAACAAGAGTGATATATCAAAAAACCAGAATGATGATAGCAACCTAGAGATAACTAAAGAGAAGACGTGTATAAATAAGAATCGTCTTAGTGCTATTTCCCTTTTGAGGTCCAGAAAGAACACAAAATTTCGTTTGCTTCGCCAAGAAGTGTTAGAATCAATCGAAATTTTTTACAACAATGACGACGTAAGTACTATTTCTGCTGGCAAGAAAGAATTTATAACTAAAAACAAGAGGAGGATGCAGAAACGCTACCTTACAGCCCCACTGAAAGTTTTACACAAAAAATTACTATCAGAAGCAAATATTAAAGTTATTCATTTTCTACGAAACATCGCCCGTTTTGGGTACTTCTTCCTAAACCTTCAGGCAGAGAGACATGTTTGTGTTCTTAACATACCAATATAGAATTACTAATTAAAGCTTTGTATAATGCATCTTTTATAAGCGAAAATAACTCGCATGAATTAGTATCCCATTTATGTGAAATTTATGAGGAATGCAAAATGTTTACTAAGAGAGTGCATTTCTTGTCGAGATAAGAATAATCTGATTTATTTTAAATGGAAAAAAAACAACCAAAGAGGTAGTGACGAAAAAGGGACTTAAAAAGAATCAAGTAGTAACAGTTAAGGAACGAATAACTACAAAACCACTAACAGAAATAAAAGAATTAGAAACGTTGATTAGTCCATTTTTTGTACATATTCATAATATTATGGGTACGGTGTCTTACCAAAGCTTGGAAGTAAGAAGAAATCTTACTGTAGTTAAATATTTCATCCGCCTTATTCGTGGATCCCACTTCAATTCTTCGTTGCTTGAATACATCTCCTTTAACATTCCACTTCCCATCAGGCATACACTACGCCCCCGTCATCGCCCTCTATTTTTCATACCACGGGCCTGTACTATAACCTACAGAACCAGTCCTGTGTACCTAACCCTTACCCACATCAACAAAATGTTACTGTCTGACGATACTATGGACATATTTTGCAAGTGCTGAAATTGACCTCCTTAACACTGCAACTCGTTACCTGGAGTCCATTGCCACTCCCAGCACAATATCTTGTGAGGCTCAATGAAATTTTGACATCAAAATTCACTCGCGCCCGACGCTCGCCCCGAACGGTCGTGCCGCTCCGTGCTCCGCGCCCGCTCCGTGCCGTGTCTGCGCCCCGCCCCACCGCTCCTGCCAGCAGTGACGTCATCAGTGGTCGCCGACCGCATCGCCGATCCGAAGCCGTCTTTCTCAAGGCAGTGGAGGATAACCATTTCCGTAGCGGAAAAATCGTCGTAAACGTAGTGCCCCTTCAGGGAAAATCCACAGTTTCGTGGTCCTTGACGGGAAACCTTACGGTGTCAACGAAGTCGAGGGGGTGTTGCCCCGATACACCCGCCGAACCCCTTCAGGGCTAGGCAGTTAATTGGAGTCGGGAGCTAAGTCTTGGCCTTGGGGGATCTCCTAGTCAGGCTTATAACTCCGAGCTCTCTTTCAGCTACACACCTGGTGTCGGTTGGGATCTCTATCCCTTCGCGCCAGACCCTGGTAGGGCCCGATCGCACATTAAGATTGGCGATCGGCTACAAGCTTAGGGCTCACCCTTAGGTACTCACCTCCCAGTCTGCACAACCCTTGCTGGGAGGGTCACTCACCCCCGGGCCCGTCCACCCGGGGACCTAGGAATTTATTGTGCTCCTAAGGAGCACATGTAAGTTAGGGTTAACCCCCCCACCCACCATGACGGACGACACTCCCTTTGTGTCGTTCGTCAAAGAAATCTTATTTAAGGACCCCGATGTCCTTAGAAAATATGGGCAGGCCATCGCCGCCCTTTTCTCTCCCGTGCCCCCGGGCGTCACTGAATTCAGTGACGTGCTAGCGGCCCAAATTATCTGCGATCCGTCAAGGACGGATCGAGTAGAACCCTCCCCACCTGCAGTGGTGGCGGCGGTCCTAGCCCAGCAGGAGGCTATGGACACTTCCGCCCCCACTAGCTCTCAGGAGCCTGGCCCTAATTGCTCGGACTCCGAGTACGAATCAGAGGAATCTGAGGCCTCTTCCGCTTCCTCCGAAGACGACTACCAAGTCGTCAAAGGAGGTAAACGTAAGGGCAAAAGGAATTCTGCCCAGGCCAGCAAAGCCAAGAAGACCGCTGCGTCTTCTCCTGCTGTCCCTACTGCCAAGCCCACAACAAAATCTCCCCCCGCCCCTGCTGCCTCAACCTCGCAGGTGAGCCGCCCCACACCAGCTTCGGTCGCTCAGACCAAGAAGCAGCGTCCCCCACCGCCTCTGTACATTCAGGACAAGGCGAAATGGACCGACGTGTCCAAAATGTGTAGTGATCGTAAGATCAACTACACTAACGCCCGGGCCTGCCAACAGGGCATTAGAGTCCAAGTCCCAACGTCTAACGACTATAGGGACTTATCCAAAGCGCTCCGTGAAAGGAAAGTCGCCTTTCACACCTACTCCCTCCCTGAGGACACGCCGACTCGAGTAGTCATAAGACGTGTTCCAAAGGAAATCTCCACCGATGAGGTCAAGTCAGATCTCATCGCTCAAGGCATCCCTGTCACGGCGGTGCATCGCTTGCACAAAGCGCGCGGCAGGATCGAGTACGACATGGTACTCGTTGTCTCCGACCCGGTAGAGGGGCACCATCCGATCTTCAAGATCAAGGAAGTGTGCTCCCTGACAGGCATCTCAATCGAAAAGCCCTTCAAGCCCACTCTAGTCGGGCAATGTCACCGCTGCCAGCTATACGGGCACGCACAGAAAAATTGTTATGCCACGCCCAGGTGCGTAAAGTGTCTGGGTGAACATGGCACAACAGATTGCCCCCGCCCCAAGGATCGTACCTTGTGCGAGGAACCGCCCAGCTGTGTACTGTGCGGTCAGTCCGGGCACCCGGCTAATTACCGAGGTTGCCCCAAAGCCCCCAAGATCGCGCCCAAACTGGCAAAGCGCTTTGCCGCTCGCCAGAAAAGGGAAACCCCAACTGGGAAGACTCCCTCTCCCCAGCTCCCCGAACGTCTCGCACCACAGAGACCGTCGCCCTGGAACCGGCTGAACCACCAAAAAGCTTTCCCAGCTATGGTGGCCTCCCAGCCCATTCCACAGCTAATGGCCAAGCCCATCGCGGTGCCAATCCCTTCCCCGGCGGCCCCAGTAGCCCCCAAGGCCCCTCAGAAAGCGCCTCAACGTCCAGCTGCACCCGCAGCTAAACAAGCGCAACCCCCCTCCGCTGTCCCACCCGTGGACGAAGCGGATGACCCCGTCGGACTAACCATCCTGGACAATTACGCCATATTTATGACGTGGGAAGCCAGGGCCCTCTCCGCTGAACTAAATGCAGCGAAGAGGAATGGTCAGCTCAACAACAGCGTCAGAGCCGTACTCTTCAGGAAGTACGACTCTGTCGTTAAAAATCTAGACAAACTCCCTTGCATTACCCATAATGGATAATAAAAAGGGAATTTGTTCATCAAAACCCAAATCCCTTAAATTAGGGTATTTCAATGCCAACGGCATCACCAGCCAGCGTGATGAGATCGCCACCTTCCTCCGCGACCATCAGCTGGACATCCTTCTCGTCCAGGAAACCTTCCTGAAACCCACTCGAAAAGATCCTAAAATTGCCAACTATCGCATAGTTCGCAACGATAGGACTCGCTGCCATGGTGGTGGCACTCTTATCTACTTCAGGAAGGAACTGTACTGTATCCCTCTGACCCCTCCCGAGCCCAAATCCCTATTGGAATACTCGGCCTGTCGAGTAGGCATGACTGGTCATCAGCCGATCACAGTCATCTCAGCCTACTGTCCTCCTCCAAATACTTCGTCTCAATTCCCAGACGATCCCATCGCTTTCACCAGCGACCTCACTGCCCTCTTTGGACTGAGTGACTCCGTTATACTAGCGGGTGACCTCAACGCCAAACACCCCGCCTGGAACAGCAACACGACCAACCCTAGGGGTAGGGTCGTGTACAATCTCGGTTCCACCCTTAACTTTGACATCATCGCCCCGATGTGTCATACTCACTTCCCCCACGACCCCAACCATAGCCCCGATGTTCTCGATGTAGCGCTTCTTAAGAATGTAAACCTCCGTTTACAGTCAATAGAAGCAATACATGAACTCAACTCTGACCACCGCCCCGTGATCATGCACCTTGGCTCCCGCTCTGGTAACTATGATCCAGGTCAGCCTCCACCGACCCAACTGATAACAGACTGGAAGAAAGTAAGTGAAAAACTGAAATCTACCGCGTCTCCTCAATTGGACTCCATCCCTGACCATATAGTCTCAGTCGCCGACACGACAGCGGCTATCGACTCGCTCACGGAGCACGTACAATCCGTCTTGAACGATTGTTCAAGGGAGATCCCAATGACGGAAGACTGTCGTTGGAAGATCCCGGACGATGTGCGGGCCCTGATGACTGAGAAGAACGCAGCTATCCGTGCATACAGCGCCTTCCCATGCGACGGTAACAAGGCTCACATGCGCCGATTACAGCGTGCTGTAAGAAAACGCATGACCGAGCTGCGCTCCGCCCGCTGGGACAAGACGCTCAGCGAACTTGAGCCCACCCACCTTGCATTCTGGCAACTTCAGAGGAAGCTACGTTCCACTGAAGAAGCCACAATACCCCCCCTCATCCGCCCAGACAAGAGTGTCGCCTTCGACAACTCTGAGAAAGCGGAATGCCTTGCCGACAGCCTTGAGTCCCAATGCTCGCCCAGCTCTCAACCTGTAGACCAAGCCCACGTTGATATGGTGGACGCTGAAATCGAACGTAGAGCCTCCCTCCCCCCAGTTGAAGACCTTGACAATCCACTTGCCCCCGTCACTCCCGACGAGGTACTGGATATAGTCAAAAAGCTTCAACCTCGGAAAGCCCCCGGCGCCGACGGTATCACGAATAGAGTTTGCAAACTCTTCCCCCCTCAACTTATTATGCTAATGACCGCCATCTTCAATGGTGCATTGAGCAATAACATGTTCCCTCAAGCTTGGAAACAGGCCACCGTTATCGGTATCCCTAAACCAGGCAAGCCCAAGTCCGACCCTACCAGTTACCGCCCCATCAGTCTCCTCAATGTCCTCGGTAAGATCTACGAGAGGCTTATTTATAAGCGTCTCAGAGATTACGCTGAAACTAAGGGTCTCATTCCTAACGAGCAGTTCGGTTTCCGAACCGAACACTCGTGCGTCCATCAAGTTCACCGCATCATCGAACATGTTAGCGTTGGTCTCCAGCGTAACATGATGACGGGTGTCTTATACTTCGACATAGCTAAAGCATTCGACAAGGTCTGGCACAATGGCTTATTATATAAGCTATACCAACTCGGCGTGCCAGACCGTCTCGTGCTCATCTTGCGAGACTTTCTGTCGAATCGCACCTTTCGCTATCGAATTGAGGGAGCGTTATCCACCCCCCATCCTATCCGAGCTGGTGTCCCGCAGGGCTCCGTGGTTTCACCACTAGCCTTCACGCTGTTCACTAGCGATATCCCTAAAAGTAAAAAGGCTCAGTTGGCTCTATTCGCTGACGACACGGCCATTTACTATACAGGTCGTGACCCCAAGGCTATCGCTCGCAATCTCCAAACCTCCGTAAACACTCTGGGCGAGTGGTTTCGGAAATGGAGAGTCGAGGTTAACCCTGACAAAAGTCAAGCCGTTCTCTACTCGAGACTACGGAAGACCGTCTCCCCTCCCCCTCCGATCACCATGTACGGCAAGCCAATCCCCTGGGGGAAGCAAGCCAAGTACCTCGGTGTGATCCTTGACCAGCACCTGACCTTCGCCGAGCACATAAAGCAGGCTCGTTCGCGAGCCGCTTTCGCTCAAGGTAGGCTCCATTATCTCTTGACTGCCCGCAGCAAATTGTCACGAAAGTGCAAGTTGCGCCTCTACACAGCAGTCATCCGCCCGATCATGACCTACGCCTGTGCCATCTTCGCTCACGCCAAGCCCCGCTACCTCCATAGGATGCAGACCCTCCAAAACAGGACCTTCCGAAAGATCCTCGGTGCCCCATACTATATCCGTAATGAGAATCTACATCTAGATCTCAGAATCCCCACCATTCAGCAGTTCATGAAACGGCTTTGCAAGCGTTTCTTCGATACTGCTGTAAAACATCGCAACCCCCTTATCGCATCGGCCGCCCGATACGAACCCTCCCGTATCTCCAAGATTCGCCGCCCTAGGCATACTCTCGTCACCCCCGACGACCCCATTACCCTGCTCCAAGAGAGCCGTAGGGAAACCAGTACAGTACGCAAATACAGATACAGACCGCCGTCCTTCAGGCCTCGCCGCCGAGGCCCGTCGCGAAATCCCCGTCAATGTCCGCCCCGTCCCTTGCTAGAGCCAGCCCGCGCCGCTGAGCCAGTAGTGTAAAAAAAATCCCTATAATAATAATAATATATCTTTTTGTTCGATCCAGCTCGTCCCTTGCTGCCCCCCCCCAGCGACGCCCTAAGCCGAGGTCCGTACCCCACAGGGGGTGCCCTTAGCGTGGTCGCTTAGTATGTAAGTTAGTATGTAAGTAAGCCCTGGCTGGAGGCTTTGATTCTGTATCGAGGCCGCCACAGGCAAGTCCGGTTAAGCAGCCGACAACCTCATAGGCTGACCTGCGAGAGGCCACACAAAAAAAAAAAAAAAAAAATTTTGACATAGTAAGTTTTAATTTTCTTTCTTTTATATTATTTTTTCATTATTAGTGTTATTACTTTTTTATTTATTTCAATATTTTATTGTGACATTAGTTTTATGATTTTTTTTTTTACATGATATTAATTATGATTTATTTTTGACATGATTTTTATTATTATTACATTTTTTTGACGAGATTTTAATTATTATTTTAATTTATTCATTTTATAAACTTAATAATTACATTTTTAAATATTTTTTAAAAAGCTTACAAAAAATAAAAAACATTTAAAAATATAAAAAATAGTGTCCCACCGGTATCGGGAACAGGGTCCAAGCTACCGGCGGTCAGGGCTCCAGAGAAAGGAACCTCCTAACAATACGAGCCGTGTCCAGGAGTACCGCTTTCTGAATCAAGCCCTTGATCCAGCCGCCTAACGAGAGCCTCCTAAGGTGTTGGTCGAGGCTCTTGGCTATTAAGCCATTACCCGACACGACTATCGGTACAATGATCGCCGAATCCACTTCCCACATGTCGACAACCTCGCGAGCCAAGTCAATATACTTGTTTTGTTTATCTTTCTCGGCTTTCACGAGGTTCTCGTCATTCGGAACGGATATGTCAACAATCATTACACGCCTCTCGTTTCGGTCCACCACCACTATATCAAGCTTATTGGCTACAATAGTCCTGTCAGTGATGATGGACCGGTCCCATTACAAAGATATATGACCATTATCAAGAACTGAGTCGGGCTCATACCTAAAGTACAGCACTTCCGATCCCACAAGAGAGTATTTCAAAGCAAGTTGCTGATGGATAATCTTGACTACAAGGTTGTGCCTATGCAAATACTCGCCGTTAGCCAGACGAGAACAACCGGAGATAATCTTTATTTTAATGATTATTATGTTAATGGGTCGTTCTTCTTTTTTATCGACAATGACTTGTCTTCTACACAAAAAAAATAATATTTTGCTCATAAATACTAAATTACTTAATTTTTTTTTATATAAAAATACACTTGACAATGCAATAATTTTAATATTCTCAAAACTAGATTTTATTCATAATTATTTTTTACAAAATCAGTGTGACATAGTATACAAAAAGCGTGACGGAGGTGTTATACATACAAATAAAGTGTGTCCCTCTATGACTAGTAATGTAAACAAACTGCTCTCGTAAAAAAAAATCAGATTGAAAGTTTCTATCCAAGAACATTTACTGAACTACTTAACCTTTTTTATTACATTAATAAGAAGAAATAATTTTTAATGTTTATATTATTAAATAAAAAAATATTTTATTGGCTGTCTCCCGATGTATATGATTTTAGTTGCTACCTTCTGTCACTCATTTTATGGTACAAAATAGTGTGCGTTAGAAACTTTGACCTTGGTCACTAGGTTCGAGAATAGTCCCCCTCCACCCCGCACTCGCGCTATACGTTCCCACGCCCCGGCAATACCAGTCAGTCGCTCGCAAACAGTAAAAGGAGGGGCGTGTGTTTATTTAGCGACCGCTCTGTCACGTAAGTTACGACTTTCAAATATTATTTTAATTTCGGGGTTTTAATATTATTTGATTAATTTATGATAAATATTTCATATTTACCCAGTTTTATGCGTAAATTATAATTAGGAAAATGCTGAATATCTCGAACACTACTATTTTACACCTCTGTCACGTAGCCCCTCTGTCACGAAAATGTGTGACGGAGTGGTATAACTCGTGATGGAGTGGTCATTTTTGTATGGAACTTAGAGCCTTAGTTAATATCCATAATAGATGATTGCTAGTTTTTTTATGTTGGTTATTCTATCGTCAACTATTTTGTTAATTTAAGGTATTACCATCAAGTAAATGAAAAAATGGCATTATCTACGGCCGAAAGACAGCGACGGTGTCGTGAAAAAAGAAAGCTTAACCCTGAACTGGTTGCAGAAGTAAAACGTAAAGTTTTAGAAAGATATCATGCTCGCAAAACGTAAGTTAAGGATATGACACCAAAAGAACATAAAAAAATAAAAAGACAATGGCAGATTAAAAGTAAAAAGAGAAGAGAAAGACAGAAAACTTTGCAGAACGTTTTGATTAACACTTAGGATTCTACACCGCCTCCTTCAAGTCCCAGACTACTTCCATTAAGTCCCAGATCTCGTTCACTGACTCCAGCCTCGTCTGTTGCCAGTAGCAGGGGAAGAAAACAAGTGCGACGAGATAGATCACGCCTGTATAGACAAAATATTTGTACTCATTTCAACCTCCAACCAATATAGAAGAACCACGGACTGATATAACTAATATAATTGGTTCTACTAAGGGATTTTATAAGACTGGGTATACCTCTACTTCAGAAGACGAAGATGACCAGCCTCTTCTTAATTTGAGAAAATCTGTAGATACAAAACCAGGTACATCACACGATCTACTAGTGGCCATATATGTCCATTTTTTATTTATAATGGGTGGATCTTATCCATCCATTATTAATAAAAAATGGAATACATCTTTTAGTCAAAGTACCAAGTGAAAGGAAAATTGAGTACACTTACTTAGGAATAGCAAAAAGTGGAGTGGATGAAGATGGAGATGTTCGAGTGATGTTTTATAAATCTGTTGATACTGGGAAATTGTTTAAATTGGTAGAGATTGGTAGATGTGATGTATGACAATTTGTTACAAATTATTCCACCTCCTAAGATAATTAAAAGAGGAAAACGCGTGTTTTACGAATACGATCAACCAATAGAAGTTTTTGAAAAGTAGAGTTAGTGAAAAGATATTGTAAGACTAAATTAATATCTACCAAAGAATGGACACCAATCATCAAGGCTTGTAGTAACATTTTAAGTATATACTATGCTTGTTATTGTTTTCTAAAATTAAAAATTGTTATAAGGTTAGTTTTGTTCGGCGGACGTAAACATTGTTTACCACTCCGTCACTTCGTTAACCACTCTGTCACAATTTTGTCCCCCTTAAAATTTTAGTTCAAAGTAAGTTATGAACCACTTTATTGTTAGTATTTACAAAAATAACGTTTTCTAGTATTATATGCTAAATAATAAAGGTGTTCACTAAATTTTTAAGCGACTTTATTGGGCGACTTTCATAATATTAAAAAGTTTTATGTCTTATGAGGCAAAAATGTGACAGAGTGGTATTGGTTAATTTAAAAAAACTGATTATTTAAAAATTCCGTCCAACGGAGC
Source organism: Leucania comma (assembly GCA_958295575.1). Classification (NCBI taxonomy): domain Eukaryota; kingdom Metazoa; phylum Arthropoda; class Insecta; order Lepidoptera; family Noctuidae; genus Leucania; species Leucania comma. The sequence goes on along the minus strand of OY282492.1, from coordinate 4,631,637 downwards.
TAGATAATAGTAAATGTTTATATTCTTGATAAGAAAGTAATAAGAAACTGAAGTTGTGATTTAAAATGAGACATAAAAAAAATAAATACTTTTGTGACTGAGGTGTTATTTTTTTCATACCATTCCTACGAAATTTGAAATAAAACGAAAATTACATGTAATACTTCGCTGCATTATATGTTTTTGTAATCTACAATAATGAGGCAGTAGTTTAAATCACATTTCACTAAATAAATCACAAGTTTATTTTTTTATCAAATATAAAAATTTGCCGGTCAGATTGTCGATAAAAAAGAAGAACGTCCCTAATATTGTTTACATGATTTTGTGTATTGTCACTATTTAATAATAATAATATTGAAGTCCAATATACTACAATGATTTTCTTTAGGAGCATTACAACCAATGTCGGTATGCATTAGTACTCGTAGGTGTGTTCGTCATGATGTGGCTGCTATTTGCGCGCATTTAATTCCTCTGATGAAACAAGCTTTAGAAATATATCACAAAACTAACTCCAGTCCCTGCGTTTGAAAACCACGAAAATGAGTAAGTGGATATATTGCTATATCTTCTGTGGGAGGGGGAGATGTAAAGAAAAATGTAATTTTCTTTGATATTTATTGCTAAGATTCTCGCGTATCAAGTTCTGAAGTTCTGTACCTACCACAGTGATGTTTATTGAATCTGTGGCGAATGAGAACGTCAAAGTGCGGGCTTGTAAAAGCTTAAGCATTTTAGTAAAAATATTTGAGTCTAGAGAAAGACTATATTTATTATTTGGGAATCAACATTGAGATTAGGAACATTAAATGTCGTTTCTTTTATTACAGGTAAAGTTATTTTGTTGTTATTTCATCAATTTTGTTCATAAGTAATTTGGTTGGAAATTATCTTAATAAATCTTTTATTACAGAGAAACTCAGTTATGTTTTATTGATGTGTCGTCCCAAACAATACGATAAAACCATCTTATATATATATATATAATACATCATACATCATTTGTATTCATTAGGTACTTAAAAAAATAAATAAATTGTTTTATTAATTTCAGACCTATTTACGAAAATTTGCGCGGGCTGCACCAGGCCCACGACAGCGAGCTGCACCAGGCCCACGACAGCGATGCGGCCGTGCGTTTGGTGATGGAGTCGGTGGACGAGGTATATACCTACCATTATTGATTGTTTATTGCCACTTTAGTTAAATTATTCAATAATTAGCCACATAGTGTGGCTAGTTAATGTTAGTCAATAGTAATTAGTACACATGGCATTTTTATGATCCCTCGAAACACTACATGTTGGTATATATTGTACCTCTTTGTATAAATATATTTACAAATTCTTTATTTGTTTTCGATAGATTCGTCGTTTGTTACTGCCAATCGCCGACGTGCAGGAGCGCATGCGGCGATTGGAATTAAATTTACACCCCCCGCTGCTGGTGTATAGGCCGGAAGACGGCGAGTACATGGAGATGCAGTGAGTACATACTTGCTCTCAACTACACATACATGATCTGCCAACTCTTCATGATGATATTATTTTGTTTAGGACAGTACACACAATTATGTTAATTTTTTGTATACAAAAATAAATTAACTAGTAATTTGCCTTTAGAACGGGCATCAAATTACTAGAGGTCAGCAAGTTAAATAAATATTGAAAAAGAGAATAAATAGTGCATACAATAAAACCATAAACAGCTCAGGCGCCAGGCACGCGCGCTCTCGCGCTCCAACAACATTTGTCAATGCCATAGACAAACGGATGAGCGCGGGCGCACGGCTCACGGATATTTATCAGTTTAATACAAATAACAAACTACTCTGTGATATTTACGTTCTGTGGCTTGATCTACCGATCGACTGTCAGAAGAAAAAAAAATAGATAGCTATTTTCATTTTTAACAAATAAACAAAAGTTAAGCGTAAATATTGTTGATAAATTTAGAACAAAACAAAAGTGATTTAGGTGTAGTGTATCTGACTGAAATATTACTGTTTGACGGTGATGTGGAATATTATGTTGTGTTGGACGCAAGAAAAAGATGCTGCAAACCAGCCGAGCGACAATGTCACCAATACATCCCGTGCAGAAACTCTGGGTAAATTATGTGGTGGTTTCTTTCTGGTTGCGCAATAAATGCTGTTTGAAGTTATAATTAAAAGCACCAACTGTCTTTATAGCACGCAGAGGTGGTAGAAGACTATTCCAACACTTGGTTGCCATGAAATTGAAAATACAGAGGCCTCTGCGATTTTTTTCTTACTTTTTATAAACGGATTCGATATAAATCACAGAACTCTTGGTTCGCCATTTTACGTTGCTATTCAGTAGGTACGCCCGACGTTATCTCTGCGGTCTTGAAGAAAACTACAATGGCTTTTTAGGAACAAAATTGACTACGATATTATTTATGAAATATGGAATTACGTCGTTGCTAAAGAATAATAGAACGATATTATGTTCAAATAAAACAATTCAGTTAGAGCTAGGCAGTACGTTCCGATTACTATAGCCTGGTATTGAATGGCCATAAACTAAAAAGATAGTATGTTGTCATTTGCTATTTAGCCGTTAGCGCTATTTATTGCAACAAAAATGGATAACGAAGGATTTCTGTAAGTATTCATATTTTTTATAACTACAAATACAAAATTTAAGCTGTAATATACGTGCATTAAGTGTTTTTTGGAAGTTATCGTAAATGTAGATAATTAGGTATCGAACCAATAGGTTTACATCTTTAAAATTTTTTGCTAGGCAAGACGAGGATACAAATCCCAGCGACTGGGTCCCGTCGGAGACACTGCCTCCGACTGCCGCTGACTATGGCGGGCCGGGGGCAAGCCGCATTGAGCCCCAGCCCGGGGTAAGCGGCGCCGGGAGCAGTGGCATGGCGGCATTGCTGCAGGCGGCGAAAAGGACGGTATTAATTTATCGTCCACCACCAGACCGACCTGCCAAGCGGCCGTGCCTCCGCCCGGAGATACCCACGCCCACGCCCACGCCCAAAGGGAAAGGCAATAATAATAATTATTATTAATAATAATTTAATTCTTAATTCGGACATTTCAAGGTTTTGTGATTTATTTATTTAATGTGATGTCAACTATATAATTGTAGGTAATAAATTAGTGTAATTAGTAAGTGTTGTTTATGCTTTATGCTTTGTGTGCTTCTGTGTATTTGTGTTGTGTTAACATATGGGTATCTTACCTGAAATAAATGCTTATTATTATTATTATTATTAAAGCTTGACTTTTTTATTCCACGGTCACAAATCATTGTTAAAATAAAATGTCCATAAATATTAATTCTTTAGTTCATTGCCAATAAGCTGGATTGTCCCATTATCTGGTCTTTAAGCCAGCTACATGCCCCTGTAAAGTCTGTTTACTAACATAGTTGTAAGTTTTTGTGTTACTAATCTGTTTTTGTATTTGTTTACTAACATAGTTTTATAAGTTATTATGATACTAACAAGTTGTTATGGATATATCTGAAATAAAGAGATTATTATTATTATTATTATTATTATTAGAAAACGATCATTGGGCGTGTCTTCTAGACATTCCAGTAATAATTTGTAAATAAACAGAAATCGAGTTAAGTTACGTATTAAATGTAAGTTGTTATAGACGCCATCTACTGAGGTTTATTTTAACTAAAATTTACTTGTAGCAATGCTAAAACGACGATATTGTTATTACGTACTTATAACAAGTCTGTCTTTATAAAACAATTACTTAGAGCTTTACATCATTTAAAAATATTTCTGATAATAAATTACGATTACTAAAATGATTAAAATTACATTATCATCAAATTCTGCATGTTTACAAATTTTATAAACACAATGAAAGAGAATACCAGTGCAAACATTTATGCAATGGTAACATTCTTAGTTTATGAATGGGGTTGAACAATTTGACGCACTTAAAATTTACTTTTCAATAGTGTAATGTCTGAATGAATTAAAACCTCTTTTTTAAATATTCGTAAACCGAGTTAACGTATATTACGTGAGGACTACCCAAGCAATTCTTATTTTATTAAGTTCCAGAAAACAAACTTTCCGGATAAGTTACTTTTTAAATATTGGCACACTCTAATTTCGTCTTTGTGTGTTTGACTTTTTACTTATTTTACCGAAATAATTATAATATTTTTCCAATAAATAGAATAATCTAAAAAATATATAAATTACTAGCCCATCGATAAGGGAATAAATTTATTAAATAATATAAAAGTGTAGAAACGTACGAGACGCGACATCAAAACTTGATTGTTTTTAGTGAATGTTGGTACACCCAAATTATCTGTGGTCAAAACTTTAAAACGTCCGGTTTTAAAGTTGGCACGTGGCACGGCTCCAAACAAATCTGTAAGTATAAATTCTACATTTCTTTAGTTTTTGAATTTTGAGCGACTACTATTGTTGTTTTATTGTTGAATTAAAATGTTTATTGTTTTTTTGCAGATTAACCTTTTGAATACCTTAATTAGGGACAATAGAAAGACGAGATGGGCAACGTGGCAAACCGGTAAGTCCAATCATTGTGCAAAACAAATAACTAGGTACTAAAGTTTTAAAACGAGGTGTAGCAAGTTACATTGAATTAGAAACTTCAACTCACGGTGGTATTTACGTAAAGATATGGCAGATTCAAGTGGTTGTTATTTTATGTACAGACTTATCCATCCATACGATGATGATGAGGGATTACGGCGGTCCGCGGCGGTATGATGATGCTTGCAACCTTATTACTGTGTTATGGCGAAGTGATATACTAACATGGTGTGGCAAAAAAACGTGGAATATTTTGGGCTTTGGGGCATACTAATGAAAAAGCTTGTTTGTGTTGATTGATATTTTGCTGTGAATGTGTCTGCATGTAATCTAGTTCTTGCATGGTTTGAATATCCTTTTTTTTTAGAATTGCTGATTGCTGCGGCCGCGCCCGCGAAGACGGCAGCGGCAGCACGACTCCGCTACGTGCCGCGACCGCGGATGACGAGTAAGTAGATCTAGTTGTAAACTATTCAATTTTCAGCTTCATTTAAAAAATGAATGCTTATAAATGAACTTTCTTATAGGATTTTTTTGTGGACTTGTTCTGATCATGATATGAGCTGACAAGTCGCGTCCCGCTGTCTGTCCTTACGTAGGTATGCTTAGATCTTAAACTACGCAACGGATTTTGGTGTGTTTTTTTTTAATAGATGGTGATTCAAGAGGAAGGTTTATATGTATATTACATGCATAATATATTTAATATTACCCTTGCACTCGTGCGAAGCTGGGGCGGGTCTTTTTTGCGATATCAGACCTATACCCATACCCATATTATGATTTACATGAATCTGTACTAAATATATTTATATTTTACAGAAGGAGAGCCGAGGAACGCCGGCTGAGGCTTCTGCTTCGGGAGGCGCTGATCGCCCAGCAGAGGGCGGATAAGCGCCTCGAGGAGCAGGAGCTCCGCCGGCAGCGGCGGCGCCTCCGGGCGGAGGAACTCCGCCAGATCCGAGAGAACTGGCGGAAGGCGGTCATCGCCGGGGAGGCCCGCCGCCCTCGAGGTCTCCTCCTTGAAGAGGACCGCGATCACGGACGCGCGGTCAGGGAGCTCTTACCGAGCTCCTAAATTGTAATTATAAGTCTTGTCAAGCTTCTTGTTCGTCCTGTGGGTGGTGCTGCTAGCATGGATGACCAAGAAGTTTAACAAGACCTATAATTATAATTTGTCAATCGGACTCGGTATAGAGCTCCCAAATTTAATGAATTTTTCTTTTTATAATAAAATTTAAAAAATATAAGACTTGTTTTTAGTTTCTGTACGCCCAAGACATAAACATCCAAAAGGTTTATTGATAGTATTATTACACAATACACACACTCGAACTTGGTACGACGATTTTGGTCAGTCGTACCAAGGTCAAGCATACTAATTAGTGCTAACACTATGTACGGACGGACCAAGACCTTGGTACGTTCTGGTCCGTCGAAAAAAGGCATGACCGCGTGTTTACAAATACCTACATGTTTTTTTATTTTTATAAACAACTATTGCGATGACCCATACTATCCGTGAAATTCCTTAATTGAGTGTTATTTAATATATACCTACGTAAAAAATATAATCATCATTGCTAAATTATTGTATTGTCACGAGTTTTCGTCACAAAAAAAGTAAATCTTAGTTCAAATAAACCTCAGTAGATGGCGTCTAACGTTACGTGATTTCTTTACCAATTCAACAACCGAATATCGTAATTGAAATAACCTGTGTGAAGACACCTTTACCGATCCTTATTTTATGATGTTTAGCACACAATAAAAATGAACAATGAACGCACAGGTGCGGCGCGCCGCACTCGAAGAATGTTAGTAAATTGTATGGACGCGCATACGCGTCGGTTAGCACATGGTGAAAATCCGAAAAACGCGCATGCGCGTTTGCCGCACTGAATGTGTTAAGAGACTGATCTTAAAATAGGTACTTAAATGTTAGGTTAATATTATGGACCTACTAACTAAGTGAGAAGATTTTTTTTTTGTTTTATATTATAAGAATATGTTTTATAAAAAACGTTATTTTCCTATTTATAAGAGCAAGAGATTTTTCACTAAGCGAGAAGTCAATTTTGTTTTAGTTTATTTTAAAAATTGTAAGGATTTATTTTATAAAAAACGTTATTTTCCCATTTATAAGAGTGAAAGATTTTTTATGGAGCTGTTTTATATGAGACTGATTTTAAAATAAGTACTTAATTGTTAGGTATTTATTTAGTGGTTTGATTTTTTATTTCTGTGTAAAAAATTGTTACCTACCTAACTGCAAAGATTTAAGACTGGTTGAATATGGAACATTGTTTTTTTTTGACAACCCTAGCCTAAAACCCTCATCACCCCAGTTCTGAGTCTGTTCACCCCGAGCACGGGGTGAACCGGGTTTGACCAGTTTTTTACGATTTTCTCTGATTAATAAAACATTATAACTATGTATTTTTTAATAAACTTTAGAGTCTCGGAACATTAAAAAAAAACCTTCAATCTTATTTTGTCAAGTTCTCATAAATATTAAAATTGTAAACAAAGTTCAAAAGTGACCCGCTTCACCCCATTTTACGGTAATTCGTTTTATAATTATTTATTTATTTTCTTATTAGTACACCGCAGACTACCCCCTGTATTTATTTTAGTTCTTACGATCCATCCTAAGGTTGTCTGGTAGAAATCGCTTTCAGCGATATGACCGCCATTGTACCCATAGATTTAAGTTTATTGATTAAGTAACTTTCTTGGTGTACAATAAAGTTTTATTCTATTTTATTCTATTCTATTCTAAAAACGCGCCCAGCGCGCTACCTCATAGGTGGTGTGGAAACGTGTGCATACTACGAAGAATACAATTTTAATAAATCTTAGAACCGCTATTCCAGGAGTTCCTTCGATGACAAATGGAGGCTATCATCGAAACTAGATTTTTAATGGCACCTTATAGCCCGAAAGCATCTCGTAAAAGTTCTAATAATGCTTAGATGCATTCTTTTATTAATTATGAATTCGCGTGCCTACCTTTCACCTTCCGACTCCATCATCAGATCAGTTCGATAGTACCTTATAGCCAAAGTACTTCTCATGACAATTCGAAGCCCAAACACGGCTAGGATACATTGATTAATTACAGAGTTCCAGTACCTACCTTCCGACTCCGTTATCATCATCAAATCAGCTCGGTGATACCATATTCATTGTAACTATACAGAATTATTTATTTATTTGTATTGTTATAGTTGTTTAAATATCTTTATTGTGATATCTTTGCGAGTGTCAAGTTCGGTTGACTATTTCTGATCTTCTTCACCAGTTCCACTTCAGCAAATATCAAAATCACTACATGGTTGCCTATGATATTTAAGGAGTTCCCTCGATTCCTCATGGATTCCATCATCAAAACTAGATTTTGATAAAAATGGGACCAATCAGGAAGCATTTCCTTTCAAGGACAAAAATAAATTGCAAATCGGTCCCTAAACGACGGAATCTGAGGTAACGAACATAAAAAAAAAATACAACCAAATTGATAACCTTTTCTTTTTTTTTTTTCAAGTCGGTTAAACAGAATATTTTTTAAGAAAACAGGGTCTAGTGTACTAGTGAAAGGTATCGAAAATTTTAATTTTCAATCCACAGAAGAGTTTGTTTCACTTGCTTAGAGATGTATCAAGCCGATTCAGGTGCGCAGACTCAATTTAAAAATACTTCCTTCAAGACATCCACATTACACAAAAAAAGAGATGTAGAAAATCTTTCCATGTTTGGGCCTGAAAGGCAAAATGATTGTAATGGACGCCGAGCTAAAAGTGCTAAAATGGCAAAGACTTATAAGACAGTGAGTGTGTGTATATATAGTTTGTGTTTTTTAAGTGAATCTAACTAATTTCAAGTGAGAGACTTGCGTTAAACGCCTTTATTGTTAAGTGATAACGTAGAATAAGATTACGTAGTGATAAGGATTTGTGATAGTGACTTTTCTCTGTTTTTATATTTTTATAGGATAGATTAGTGTATTGTAAACAAGATTATATAAGGTATATTTTATGTAAAAAGCATGTTCGAATTGTAAAGGCTCTCGTTAAGGTTTCGTCATACTTAAGGTTAATGCATGCTAAATTCTGATTGGCTGATTCACTCGCGAGCATTCGAGAATGTTCCATAGCTCAACCCCAAAACTGTATAAATTAGGCGCGGTTTAGTGCGAGAACGCAGGGATTCGTAGCACAGTGCGCTAGTGTGCTGAGTACCGTACGGACCGCTTAATTTTCCGCCGGCTAACCCTTTGTGTTGTCGTAGGTACTGGTCTCGGCTAGTACTTGCGGTAGCACACAGGGGGGGGCCGCCCCGTTGCTGCCCAGTGTGATCAAACATACTGTTGCGGACGCCGTGGCAACGTGCCAAAGTTTTTAATCTTTTATTTTATTTTAATTTTAAATTCATTTTAATTTTAATTATAAATTCATTTTAATTCGCGAGTGCTAAACCCGCCATGCCGCCGAAGAAACCTGGATCAAGGACCTCATTGGGGAATGACCCCTTGTCCCCGAACCAGGATCGACCGATGGGGGACCGGACGCTGTCGCTCCCACATATTGGGGGCTTGACTCCCGGTGCCCCACTCGCCCCCAAGGCGAAGAAGGAGGACGCCATTCGCCGCACCGCTTCACCGGCTACCCGCCGCCTGCTGGCGGGCTCAGCAGCCACGACTGTTTCGAGTGAGAGGTTAGTCACCTCCCAACAATTTTCGCCACCACCCCCAAGGGGTTCCGCCCAGGACTCCCCCGCCGCGATGTCGGCCTGCTCCTCCCATCAAGGGTCGGACATGTCGGCCTCATCGGGGGCCTCCTCTTACGCCGGTCGCCGAGACGTGTCGCTCGATACGCCCACGCGACCCGGCTCACCGTATGCGGGCCCTTTACCCCCACCATTGGAGACTCCGGGCTTCGACTTCGAGTTCCAACTCGAGGCCCGTCCACAGCGTAGGCCCCGGAGCTCGGACGATGAGGCCGCTGAAGAGGCCAAGCGTCCTTGTATGGACCCCCCCCTACCTCAGCGCACCCTGCGTAGGCGGGAGGGCGCCGGTTCAAATACCTTCGCTGAAGCAGCGCGTTCGCCACCGATCCCTCCTCCACTGACTACCTCGGCAAGAGAGGGCCCGAATCGGGAGCCAACGGACTCTGGGGCCCCCTCTTTTACGAGGGCTGCCTCTACCTCTGCTACTGGAAACGACACTAGCACCAAGAGGAAGTCACCCCGCTACCCTCCGCTGATAGTGGAGAGGCTGCCGGGTTGGGCCGCCCACTTTAGGGCGTTGAGGGGCCAGCTGGGCCACCCATCGAATGCTCGCCCATATCAGGGCGGCATTCGGTTCTTGCCCGAAAGTGAGGGCGAGTATAGGGTCGTCCAGTGGTACTTCACCAGCCTGGAGAAGGAGAGCGGCATCTCCTGGTTTGCCTACTCGCTCCTAGCGGAGAGGAGCTTCAAGGTGGCTATCCGGGGACTCCCTGCCGATACCGACCCGGCAGAGATTGAAGAGGAGCATCGCCAACTAGGATACGAGCCAGAGTTCGTGCGCAACATTAAGGCGCGCGAAGGGAGACCTGGCTGCATCTTCCATGCTGTGCTGAAGAGGACGCCCGACGTCCGTAAAATCTACGACACCACGCAGTTCTTATTTATGCGTGGTGTCAGGATCGAGGCGTGGAAGGGCAAAAAAGGGCCCGCCCAGTGCCACAGGTGCCAGAAGTTCCGACACAGCTCGCACCTGTGCCACCGCCCGCTCGCATGCGTGCGTTGCGGCGAAAACCACGCCGCAAAAGACTGCCCACGCCCAAGGACAGAACCGGCTACCTGCGCAAACTGTGCAGGTGACCATCCGGCGTGCCACTCGAAGTGCCCTGTGTTCCTCAATGAGGTGAGGAACAAGCGAGCGAGTACTGTTGCCATCAACAGCGACAGCGAGGCGCGGCCAATGAGAGGCCCATAAACGCCGAGGAGAGGGAGGCGCCTAGCGCATCCTTGATGGCGGCGGGTAATGGGCCCTCAGCCAGAGAAGTGGGCCCCTCCGGGAGGCGGAGGAAGTCACACAGGGGGGGAAGAAGAAGGGGAAGAAGCCCCCGCCCCCTCCCACGCACTCCGAAAAGGAAACCACGACCGGGCAGCCCCATCCGGGACGAGCGCCCCCGGGCGACCTTTACCTGACGCTGAGGACAAAGAGCAGAAGGTGCAGCGCACAGAAGCGAGACGCGCCGCCCCCAAAGCGGTTGCGCATGCATTGGAACGCCCGCGGCCTCAGGAAAAAGGTCGCTCCCTTCCGCCTCCTCCTCAAGAAACAAAAAATCGACGTGGCGCTAATCAGCGAAACGCACCTGGGACCTGCCGACAGATTAAGGCTCCCAGGTTATGTCATCTACAGACAGGACGAAAAATCGGCAGTCGGCACTCCTTACCGTGGTCTGGCGGTATTAGTGAGAAGTAGAGTCGTCCACCAGCCCTTGCCCCCGACGCCACTCAACACGTACGCGCTGGGTGTGCAGGTAGGTCCACGTTGCCGGCGAGGACCTCGACATCTACGCGGCCTACATCCCGCCCGCAACTAGCTTTGACGTAGCGGAGCTGCGGGCGCTCATGCTGCAGTCGTCGCGGCCGACACTCCTGGCCGGCGACCTTAACTGCAAACACCCAGCGTGGAATTCCAACACATCGAATTACGGGGGCAATAGACTCCTCGCTGACGCGCAGGCCCAGGGGTACGACGTGTCCGGTCCGGAAACCCCGACGCACTATCCGGACTACCACCTACATGCGCCGGATGTGCTGGACGTCGTCGTACAAAGGGGCCTGAACTGCCAGACCACCCAGCAAGTCCTGGACGACGAGATGCTGTCGGATCACCAACCTGTCCTCGTCGTCCTAGCCGATATGCTGATTCGACTCTCGCCCCCAGCGCCACGTCGATTAACTGACTGGTGGTCTACATCACTTCCTGGAATCTTGTTATTCCAGGAAGTGATGTAGACCACCACACCAGCTTGGCCCGTCGTCTCCTCCGCAGACGTGGACAGACTGGCGGAAGAAGTCACCGTTTGCATCCAACGCGCCTATGAAGAGGCGACTACTACCATCCCGCAGCCGCAGGGAAAAGTTTTTAGGCCCCTGCCGAAACACCTGCAAGTGTTGGTCGCCGAGACTAGGCGCCTTCGCAAATGGTGGCAGCAGAGCAGATGCCCTGTGCAAAAAGCACAGCTCAACCGCCACGCGGACAGAGTCCGAGCCAAGCTCCAGGCGTTCAACGCCGAGAGCTGGGAAGACCATGTAAACTCCACTGAGGGAGACTGGCCGGCAATTCATAGACTTTGCCGGCAGTTGACGAATACCCCAGCTCCGGTGCGCCCGCTATTACATAGCGACGGGGCCCCAAGATACTCTGCAGCAGACCGTGCGGAGATCTTCGCCCGACTGCTGATCTGGAACATGTCGCAGCAGTCGAGAGGTACCTACCTTGGAGAGTACTTCGCCTCGCCGATAGCCAATTTTCTTCTCGCCCAACGCAGTCAGACGCACCATCCTTCTCACGAAGCCGAGGAAGGCCCCTGGAGCGGACGGCATCTCCAACAAGACTCGCCGACACGATCAAGAGAGAACATCGAGTGGAAGTTGGCCAAACAACATACTGGACCGACTCTTCGACGGTCGTGCACTGGATACGACACGACGTTCGTCGCCCATCGACTTGGGGAGATCGCCGAACTAACGCAGAGAGAGGAATGGCGATGGCTTCCTACTGACTTGAACGTGGCTGACGATGCCACACGCCTAACTGATGCGCCAATCAGCTCAGCGGATCGGTGGTTCCAGGGGCCAAGTTTTCTGTACTTACCAGAAGACCAGTGGCCCGGGACGTCGACAGGGGAAGAGAACGATGAAGAAGTCCTGCACGTGAGCGAGACATCAGGACGAGAGAGTTGGCTGCCAGACCCGGAACGTTTCTCGAAATATGAGACCCTGGTGAGGAGTGCAGCAAGGGTCTTGGCCTTCATCGACATCTGCCGACGACGAGCGACGCAGCTGGAACATCGACACATCGTACGCGCTGAGACCGAGCTGATCCGACGGGCGCAAGAAGAAAGTTTCCACGAATAAATCGCACGGATGCAGTCTGCTCGCCCTATTCCAAGAGCGAGTCGACTTTACCGGCTGGACCCAGTAATGGACGACGGAATCCTGCGCGTGAGAGGCCGGATCGAGGCTTCCTCCGCGCCCATCGAGACGAAACGGCCAGTCATCCTGGACGGCCGTCACTGCATCACGAAACTCCTGGTTATGCGGGAGCACTGTGCAGCGGGCCACGCTAACCGAGAGCGCGTGACCAACGACCTGCGCCAGCGTTATTGGATCATCCACCTGCGACCTACAGTGCGCGCAGTGGAAAAGCACTGCACCCTCTGCCGAAGGCGGCGAGCAAGCATGGCGCTCGCAGACCACTTTTGGAGGCGCTGGCTCCGGGAGTACCTTACTTTGGTACCCCGAGGCGAGCCAAAGAACGACGCGCGTCCTCTACAAGTTGGTGATGTGGTCCTCGTAGTCGACTCCACACTGCCCAGAAATACGTGGCCGATGGGACGAGTCGAACGCACGCATCCGGGATCAGACGGCGGCGTCAGGATCGTCGAAGTGCGCACCAGGACCGGCGTGTTCCGGCGGCCAGTCAGCAAGCTCGTCGTCGTGATGAGGAAGGAAGCTACGCAGGCTGCGCTGGGGGGAGAGATGTAATGGACGCCGAGCTAAAAATGCTAAAATAGCAAAGACTGATAAGACAGTGAGTGTGTGTATATATAGTTTGTGTTTTTTAAGTGAATCTAACCAATTTCAAGGAAAACCCAGGGAGCGTTGGATTCAGAGTTGTGCCATACAAGCCAACGCGAGCCATATACGTAATTCCAATAGGGAATCTCTGTGCCCAGATTGCAGTAATATCACATGTCGTAGATTTCGTTTCTACGAAAGGGAATAATTCGTCATTAGTAAGAAGAGACGTCGATCCATCGCATTTCGCAACGGGAAGCACCGCAACTTCAGGAGTCCGCGTTTTTGATAACATGGACACGATCAAAGTCAGCGGATCTTCTGACTCGATCGCCGTTGATACAGATATAACCTCATTCGATTCACGATGTGTCGGATGGAATTTTAGAATTCCAATGATTACCGCCTTAGCCCACGCAGGCGCAGGTAGGACTTATGGGCCAGAAGCAATCACACAAAATGAAATGTTGCATTACGCGTTCGGAAAAGGAATAATAGACGAATCCTATTGGGATAATGGTCGCGAACCTATCATATTCGAACGAGATGAGGACCTAGAATCATTCACTCATCTCGAACAGTATCTTCGCAAAGAGCAAATCGGTGAATCGGTGATTCTGACAGCGTTTGCACAAATTGACAGAATCAGACAAAGCGATGACCTACGAAATAAAACCGTCATCTCTTCAACTATTACAAGTAAAACTAAGTGTCGTCGGCTTTTTAATGGGAAGATTTTGATTTCTGTAGGCTTTGATTCAGTTTTAATTAATTGGACCCTGGATTTTCCCGAGAAAATAAAGGCAGGTGTAATAAAAGGGAGGAAAAAAGAAAAAATGTGAATATAATGACAATATAATATAACATACTAAATAATAATGATACATAATAATGCGACATTCCTAGTTTAAAAAGCAAATCTAAGAACTAATCTTTTATAAGAGAAATTGTGTGGAAATGTTTCTCAGTGAATCCTTATTGAGTGGCCTAAAAGTATCAGCATGTAACAAGGATCTTATATACGTGAGACGGGCGCCCTAGGCTAGAAGCGCGGCTGCGCCACGGCCGGCGGCCGTCACGTCAAGCCGTCAATTTGACTCGGGGATTCGCTCCGTTGCGCAGTGCGCTAGTACACTGAGTACCGTACGGACCGCGTAATTTTCCGCCGGCTAACCCTTTGTGTTGTCGTAGGTACTGGTCTCGGCTAGTACTTGCGGTAGCACACAGGGGGGGCCGCCCCGTTGCTGCTCAGTGTGGTTAAACACACTGTTGCGGTCGCGGTGGCAACGTGCCAAAGTTTTTAATCTTTTATTTTATTTTATTCAATTTTAATTCTTTTAAATTTATTTTAATTCGCGAGTGTTATACCCGCCATGCCGCCAAAGAAACCTGGGTCAAGGACTTCATTGGGGAATGACCCCTTGTCCCCGAACCAGGATCGACCGATGGGGGACCGGACGCTGTCGCTCCCACATATTGGGGGCTTGACTCCCGGTGCCCCACCCGCCCCCAAGGCGAAGAAGGAGGACGCCACTTCCGGCCCACCGGAACTGTTGTGGAGACGAGGGCGCAGCTCGGCTTAGGTCGCCGCACCGCCTCACCGGCTACCCGCCGCCTGCTGGCGGGTTCAGCCGCCACGACTGCTGCGTTGAGTGAGAGGTCAGTCACTAACCAACAATTTTCGCCACCACTCCCAAGGGGTTCCGCCCAGGACTCCCCCGCCGCGATGTCGGCCTGCTCCTCCCGTCAAGGGTCGGACATGTCGGCCTCATCGTAGGCCTCCTCTTATGCCGGTCGCCGGGACGTGTCGCTCGATACGCCCACGCGACCCGGCTCACCATTGGCGGGCCCCATACCCCCACCACTGGAGACACCGGACTTTGACTTTGAGTTTCAACTCGAGGCCCGACCTCAGCGCAGGCCCCGGAGCTCGGACGATGAGGCCGCTGAAGAGGCCAAGCGTCCTTGTATGGACCCCCCCCCTACCTCAGCGCACCCTGCGTAGGCGGGAGGGCGCCGGGTCTAACACCTTCGCCGAAGCAGTTCGCTCGCCGCCGATTTCTCCACCACCACCGACCACTTCCGCAGGTGAGGGCCCAAACCGGGACCCAACTGACTCGGGAGCCCCCTCTTTTGCGAGGGCCCCCACTATTTCTGCTACAGAAAAAGACGCCAGCACGAAGAGGAAGTCACCCCGCTACCCTCCGCTGATAGTGGAGAGGCTGCCGGGTTGGGCCGCCCACTTTAGGGCATTGAGGGGCCAACTGGGCCACCCACCGAACGCTCGCCCGTATCAGGGCGGTATTCGGTTCTTGCCCGAAAGTAAGGGCGAGTATAGGGTTGTCCAGAGGTACCTCACCAGCCTGGAGAAGGAAAGCGGCATCTCCTGGTTTGCCTACTCGCTCCCAGCGGAGAGGAGCTTCAAGGTGGCTATCCGGGGACTCCCTGCCGACACCGACCCGGCAGAAATTGAGTAGGAGCTTCGCCAACAGGGATATGAGCCAGAGTTCGTGCGCAACATTAAGGCGCGCGAAGGGAGACCTGGCTGTATCTTCCATGCTGTGCTGAAGAGGACGCCCGATGTCCGTAGAATCTACGACACCACGCAGTTCTTATACAATATGTAACAAAAACCCTGTTGTTCCTTTAAGGGTTATATATATTTACCTACAAGCAAATCATTAATGGAATTCTAATTTAAAAAAAATAATGATCGGCTAGTCGAGGGGTCAAAATCAAATAACTATTAAAATCGACACATTCGAAAAAATGTTTAGAATATCTGATTTTACAAGTTAGTAGGTACATTTTTATTTTGCTAAATAGCTCGGCGGCTTTCTTTGAAGCAACAGAAGATGCCGCCAAACGCTACCGCGGCGCACGTGTCTACCTACTACTACTCCGCCTCCCACCGCGCCCGCCCTCGCCGCCCTGCGAATCATTTCCACTTTTCCTTAAATCCTTAGTCTCCCGCGCAACTTACTTTCGAACGGATGTAATTGTTGACCTACGTAATTGACTTGTGTTTTGTGTACGTAAACGTTCACCATGTCTTATTCTAACGTAGAATATTTTAATATGTTGATGTGTCTTGGGAAATGTGACTGCAATTATGCGGAAGCACGCAGACTCTACCAAGGACGTTTTCCGAATCTACCATTACCGTCAGCGATGGCATTCCAGCGTTTGCACATACGTACGTTCAATACTGGCAGTGTGCACGGACGAGACCAACATCGAGCTGACGCAGGCAGACCGAGGACTCGAGACAGTGACATCGAGGAGCAAGTCTTGGACTTGTTTGAGCACGATCCAACGCAAAGTACGCGCTCAGCGGGACACGAACTCGGAGTAAACCATATGCGCGTTTGGAGGTTACTAAAAGAAGATGGCCAGCACCCATTTCACTATCGTCGCGTCCAATCTCTACTTCCCTCCGACTATGAGGCAAGATTAGAATTCAGTAGATGGATACTCAACAAAATCGAACAAGCTAGTGATTTTTTGAATTGGATACTATTCACCGACGAGTGCTCATTTGTTAGAACAGGTGTTTTTAATTCGCACAATGAGCACGTGTGGTCGATCACAAACCCGCATGCTATTAAACCAAGTCATTTTCAGCATCAGTGGAGGATTAATGTTTGGGCTGGAATTATTGGAGACAAAATTATTGGACCTTGTTTTTTAGACCAAACAATGAGCGGCGCCAACTATCTTCGTTTCCTGCAAGAACAGCTGAGTGAGTGAGCTGAGAACTTGACGAATTAAGCCTCCATATCGTGCGACGTATGTGGTTCCAACATGACGGTGCACCCCCACACTTCGCCCGCCTTGTGAGAAGCTACTTAGATACTGAATACGGAGAGAGATGGATAGGTCGCGGTGGACCCATCAATTGGCCAGCAAGATCACCTGATCTGACGCCTTTAGATTTTTTCCTCTGGGGTACCGTTAAGCAACATGTTTTCAAAAAGTCGTGTGATACGGAGGTCGAAATGCGTTCACGCATAGTAGCAGCATTTGACCACATCAAAAATGATACCTCCGTTCTGCGTAGAGTACGTGACAATATGATCAGGCGTTGCAACAAATGTGTAGAAGTACAAGGTGGTCATATCGAACAGCATCTTCGTGGCCGTCAAGTAGACATTGTAATAATTTAATGCAATATGTCACATAATTTATTACAATCTCTGTCTCGGTGACTTTGTTTTTTTTTTGTAATGTGTGAAATGTAGTTTTAACAACTATCAATTGTGCATAAAAATCCGTGTTAACCAACATTTTCAAAGATTTATTCGTTAGAGTGATAAGGAACATCTGACAAGGTCATGAACTTGTGTAGAAAAATAGATAGACATGCGCCATGCGCGGCGCGGCGGTGCACCTGCGTAGCGGCAGCGATCAAAGAGATTGGCGGGTACGTTTCTTCATCCAGAATTGCAGAGGTAAAAAATCAGTTAAACATTACAAATATTAACAATTAAATATTTATTTTAATTATTTTTGTTAAACAATTTTTATAAATGACTTGCTTTATTACGTCCGCATGCCGATTCTAATAATGTAGGTAGAAGGAACAACAGGGTTTTTGTTACATATTGTATATGCGTGGTGTCAGGATCGAGGCGTGGAGGGGCAAAAAAGGGCCCGCCCAGTGCCACAGGTGCCAAAAGTTCCGGCACAGCTCACACCTGTGCCACCGCCCGCTCGCATGCGTGCGTTGCGGCGAAAACCACGCCGCAAAAGACTGCCCACGCCCAAGGACAGAACCGGCTACCTGCGCAAACTGTGCAGGTGACCATCCGGCGTGCCACTCGAAGTGCCCTGTGTTCCTCAATGAGGTGAGGAACCAGCGAGCGGGCACTGTTGCCATCTCCCGGCAACAGCGACAGCGAGGCGTGGCCAATGAGAGGCCCATAAACGCCGAGGAGAGGGAGGCGCCTAGCGCATCCTTGATGGCGGCGGCTAATGGGCCCTCAGCCAGAGGAGAAGTCGGCCCCTCCGGGAGGCGGAGGAAGTCACACAGGGGGGGGAAGAAGAAGGGGAAGAAGCCCCCGCCCCCTCCCACGCACCCCGAAAAGGAAACCACGACCGTCCTAGCCCCATCCGGGACTAGGGCCCCCGGGCGACCTTTACCTGTCGCTGAGGACAGAACAGAAGAAGGTGCAGCGCACAGAAGCGAGACGCGCCGCCCCCAAAGCGGTTGCGCACGCAAGCGCTGCACCGACTAAGCAGCGACAGGGCGATAGTAGTCCTCCGAGCCAACCCTCAGCGGAGGACGGTGAACTGCTAAGGACCCGCTTGAGCCGAATCATACGGCCTCTGGGGGGACTCTTGCTCCGTCCGATAGGAGCACGGGATCCGTGGGCAGCACTCCTCGAGGGCTTGCCTCAGTTGCTGGATATACTGACCGGTAACTAATGGCTAAGTCCTTGAGGATTATGCATTGGAACGCCCGCGGCCTTAGGAAAAAGGTCGCTCCCTTCCGCCACCTCCTCAAGGAACAAAAAATCGACGTGGCGCTAATCAGCGAAACGCACCTGGGACCTGCCGACAGACTAAGGCTTCCAGGTTACGTGATATATAGACAGGACGAAAAATCGGCAGTCGGCACTCCTTACCGTGGTCTGGCGGTATTAGTGAGGCGTAGAGTCGTCCACCAGCCCTTGCCCCCCCCCCCCTCGACGCCACTCAACACGTTGTACGCGCTGGGTGTGCAGGTCCACGTTGCCGGCGAGGACCTTGACATCTACGCGGCCTACATCCCGCCCGCAACCAGCTTCGACGTAGCGGAGCTGCGGGCGCTCATGCTGCAGTCGTCGCGGCCGACACTCCTGGCCGGTGACCTCAACTGCAAACACCCAGCGTGGAATTCCAACACATCGAATTACGGGGGCAATAGACTCCTCGCTGACGCGCAGGCCCAGGGGTACGACGTGTCCGGTCCGGAAACCCCGACGCATTATCCGGACTATCATTTATATGCGCCGGATGTGCTGGACGTCGTCGTACAAAGGGGCCTGAACGGCCAGATCACCCAGCAAGTCCTGGACGACGAGATGCTGTCGGATCACCAACCTGTCCTCGTCATCCTAGCCGATATGCCGATTCGACTCTCGCCCCCAGCGCCACGTCGATTTACTGACTGGACTAAATTCCAGGAAGTGATGGAGACCACCACACCAGCTTGGCCTGTCGTCTCCTCCGCAGACGTGGACAGACTGGCGGAAAAAGTCACTGTTTGCATCCAACGCGCCTATGAAGAGGCGACTACTACCATCCCGCAGTCGCAGGGGAAAGTTTTCAGGCCCCTGCCGAAACACCTGCAAATGTTGGTCGCCGAGACAAGGCGCCTTCGCAAACGGTGGCAGCAGAGCAGATGCCCTGTGCAAAAAGCACAGCTCAACCGCCACGCGGAGAGAGTTCGAGCCAAGCTCCAGGCGTTCAACGCCGAGAGCTGGGAAGAACACGTAAACTCCACTGAGGGAGACTGGCCGGCAATTCATAGACTTTGCCGGCAGTTGACGAATACCCCAGCTCCGGTGCGCCCGCTATTACACAGCGACGGGGCCCCAAGATACTCCGCAGCAGACCGTGCGGAGATCTTCGCCGAAAGCCTGGAGCGTCAATTCCAGCCGAACCCGACTGCTGATCTGGAACATGTCGCAGCAGTCGAGAGGCACCTTGGAGAGTAATTCGCCTCGCCGATAGCTCCCGAGGAAGACCCAATCTTCTTCTCGCCCAACGCAGTCAGACGCGCCATCCTTCTCACGAAGCCGAGGAAGGCCCCTGGAGCGGACGGCATCTCCAACACAGCGCTGCGCCACCTGCCGTACCGTTCGGTAGCAGCCTTGGCGCGCCTGTACACGGGGGTGCTGCGCACGGGGGTCTTTCCCGGATGCTGGAAGGAAGGGCGCGTCATTATTCTGCCGAAGGCGAACAAAAACGTGCTGAAGCCGGAGAGCTATCGGCCGATCACACTGCTGCCCACGATGTCCAAGGTGTTTGAAAAACTCCTGCTGCGACATCTCACTCCGCACCTGACTCCACGGCCGGAACAGTTCGGGTTCCGCTCGGAACACAGCACGACGCTCCAGTTTTCGAGGGTACTGCACCAACTTACAGCTTCGCTGAATAAGAAAGAGCGGACGGTTGCAGTATTCCTCGACATGGAAAAGGCATTCGACCGGGTCTGGCATGAGGGCCTGGTCTACAAGATTTCAAAGACCGGTGCGCCCGTCGCATCGTAAAGGTGGTCTCCTCCTTCCTCACAGGTAGGACCTTCAAGGTGGTGGTCGATGGCGCACTCTCGAGCGCCCGCCGGGTCGGGGCCGGTGTTCCGCAGGGTAGCTGCGTTTCACCGGTCTGCTACTCATGTTACACCGACGACATCCCCACGAAGCAGGAAACCACGCTCGCGCTGTACGCTGACGACGCTGCGTACATTGGGTCCTCGCTCAATGCGCAGCACGCGGCGGTCAAAGTGCAGCGCGTACTGGAGCTGCTTCCCAACTGGCTGTCGAAGTGGAGGTTGTCGGTGAACGTGGGCAAGTCCCAGGCGCTGTTCGTCGGGTCTGCTCGCCACCCACCACCTCTCCAGCTGCAAGGTGCCGACATCGCCTGGTCGCCCCAGGTAAAATACCTAGGGGTCACCATCGATCGTCGGCTCTCCATGCGAGGTCACGTCCGGCAGGTCACCGCCAAGTGCAGAGCAGCCCGCGCGCTACTCCGCCCAGTGCTCTCCTCCCGCCTCCCGCTACGTACCAAGTTGGGGTGTACAAGACGTACATCCGACCGATGATCACGTATGCCGCCCCAGCTTGGCTCGCCCTCACCAGCGAATCCAGCAAAAACCGCCTCCGGTCGCAGCAAAGCGCCTCGCTCCGGATCGTCGTAGGCGCCCCCCCGCTGGTGAGGAACAGCGTCATCCAGCGGGACCTCCAGATGGAGAGCCTGGACCAGTTCTGCACCCGCCTCGTGTCCAATATGTTCGTGCCGACGCTTCTGCTTGGCCACACGTCAAGCACTTAGCGCCCTGGCACGCGCGACCTCCTGACGCGAGGCGCCTTCCACGTTATCTCCTACCGGACGTGACCGACCCCCCCGGACTTGACGCTTGAGTGAGCCGCTTTTCACGTACACGCGACTCACTCATACAAGGAATTACTACACAACAGTACACGCACCCGGTGCACGTTGTGTGCTAAGTTAATAAAGGCATGACGTGCACAAGCCATCAGACATACATGACTCCACACTCATCATACTCACGCAGAGGACGCGCAGCGCGGACGCGCGTCTGCATGCCCACATGAGCGGTGTCACACACCTCAATACCGCTCACACTCCCACTACGGCCCTCGGGTCTGTAGCTTAACCGGCTCGATCTGGAAGCGTGGCAGACGGGGGGCCCTCATCCTCAGTAGGGAGCGCCCCTAAAGCCGGCATTCTCGTCGCAGGTCGTCTCTCGCCGGGCTTCCTCTGGGCAACCGGTGGTCTCACCTGGCGGGGACTGACCGCCGAGATGTCGTGAAGTAATTGGCACTGCAAGAGCGGTGCCAAGGCGCTCCTACTGCACACATCTCAGCTACTCCTAGGCGATTTGCGTACGCGCACTCGCCATGAGGTTACCACCTAAAAGGTACCCCAACGCAGGGTCCGTATTTACGGGCCCCTACCCTGCTACTGCGGGACAAAGGCATAGCCTATACCCCGCCCACCGCGCCCTCTTGCGAGGGACGCAGTGACTACCCGGGACGCAGTGACTACCCGGAAGGTGGGCGAGAACGCAGTCGTCCTCCGAGAGCCTCAAGAAAAGGAAGAAATAAACTGAAGAAAGAAAAGAAGCCTTGTTTTATTCAAGACACCAAAATACCAGTCCAAAACAAAGTATTTTCATTCCGTGTCTGGATAACCTTCTTGGAAGTCTGAAAAGTCGATTTGAATGGAGCAATGTACAAATTTTTGACAACGCTAGAAATGTTATTACCACATAAGATATGTGAGGCGGTAAGGCCCCTCTTTGAGGCGTGGCTGGAAAGGCCCCACGGCGTCGTCACCTTCCGTTTGGCGCAGGTGCTGACCGAACACGGCAAGTTCGGTCCGTACCTGTACAAGATTCGTACGGAGACGACGCCCGGGTGTCGCCACTGTGCGGACCGCCCGGTGGACACGGTGGAGCACACAGTCGAGGTGTGCCCCGCTTGGGAAGAGCATCGCCGTGTCCTCGTGGGGGCGATCGGCGGCGATCTCTCGCGCCGGGGCTTGGTTCAAGCCATGCTCCGGAGCGAGGAAGACTGGCAGGCGGTCGCCTCCTTTTGCGAAGCAGTAATGCTAGCAAAGGAGGAGGCCGACCGCATTAGGCAAAGGCGCACACGCCGCCGCCGCCGCCGGGTTTCCGATCCCAATTTCCGGCCACCGTAGGCGCGGGCTCGCGGACGGCGGGCAATGGGTAGCTCGCTGTCCGTTCGTCCGGTAACAGACCGGTCCGAGTCAGTAAAAGTCTGACACTATTTCCCGCCCCACCCAAGGGCGGGATTTGTCATTGGATGATTTTACCTACCCAAAAAAAAAAAAAAACAAGATATGTGTCAACAATGCACAGAACTTGTCAAATCTACTTTCTTACTTAGATGACGATGTGTCTGCGGTCACATTGGAGAGCGAATATCACCTATGGGCTGAAAAGTGGAAAAATGCTGATCAAACTTCAATCGAGAGAGAAGCAATAGTAGTGTTGGCTAAGTGTGATGCTGTATTTTATCCACATATACACACACTATTAAAACTGTTAGTGTACATCCCTGTATCTACTGCAAGCGTCGAAAGATCGTTTTCAACTTTAAAAAGGGTTAAAACCTATTTACGCAATAAAATGGGCAATGATCGTCTAACTGGTTTGGTATTGATGTCAGCCCATTCAACTCAGATCCTTTCAGTAGACGACGTTTTACACCAAATGTCCTTAAGACCAAGACGTTTAAATTTAACGTTATAATACTGTCTTATATTACCGAGATATGCATTAAATAATTTTTGAAAACAAGTTTCTTTTAATTTACGACAAAATTGTAAGTATCCATTTACGCGATACTTTAATCATTTGCCTGGACCTGGACCCCCCCCCCCCCGACAAAAAATTCTGGGTACGTGCTTGCCGATCGAAAGCGAGTTATGATCAGCTCGTAGCCTATTCCACAGTGTACCAAGTCAGCCGAAGAAACTCCGTGACAAAATCGAAGACGAAGACCGAGTACCTGCACGAACCCGTTCAAATCTTGGTCGAAACGATTTTGATTATGTGCCCGACTAAAAAAAAATCAATCAGAACCCGCGACATGTTTTATTTATCTTCATGATTCCATACCCGTCGCGGTATTAATCTCCTCCTTAGTACCGCGGGACCCATTCCTACATCCATTTTGAGAGGCAGACATAATAGCGTTATTGTCTACGTGGCAGTTGATCTTGCCTCTCAAAATGGATGTAAGAACTTTATAAACAGTCGGTAGACACGTAATTGGCCGATAGTTTTTGGGTTCCGCGGTGCTACCAGATTTGTGGAGCAAGTGGGTTACTCCTGTTGTAAGAAACTCGTTTAGCAAACCAGACTCCAAGGCGGTCTGATACTGAGATACCAAAGGAGCGTGCGACCTTGTGAGCCACTTTATCCAAAAGTTGTGCAGTCCGTCCGGCCCTGGAGCCTTCCAATTAGGCAACGGACGGACTGCACGGGCGACATCTTGGGGGCTGATTGTGACTGCCCTCATCTCTGGTATTGATTCGCACGCTCGCTCGACCTCTCGAATCCAACCACCTTCAGTATGACTGACAAGCACCGACCAGATGTTTCGCCAAAACGAAGACACGGCGTCAAAAATCATTATTAAGTTAAACAAATCAGTCAAGTCATATAAAAAGAATTAGGTGACTAACACACATACAAAATAAATATACAATCATGTATAAAGATATTGCTCTTCTTTTCTTGTTCAAATAAATACAATTTAAAACCAATCTTTTCCCATAAAATGCCTAGTTGTTGTACATTCAGGCCAAAAATACAGAATGTGACCCCCACTACAAAATTGTTTTGTTTAGTTTTTTTAATATATCTAAATAATATGATAATAATATACATAAACAATAAATAAAGTCTAACCATATCAAGATTCAATATAACAGTTCCGAGCCGTGCGTCGCAGCGCGCGTACGTTACAATGGCTAATGCGACCGGGTCAACGACCTCCAAAATGTTAAAGTGTGCGAACTGTAATGTGGTTATATGCGAGGTTCTGGCCTTCAGCGAAATGAGGCCAACATTTCAAAATCAAGTTCGTGTGCTCTGCCAAACAAAAAAGCAGCATCGCAAATTATACGTCGAGCAAGAAGAAAAGAAATGCCAAAGGAGCCGATTACTTTGGATGATATAAACATCCCCGATAGATTGCAGAAAGTTGATGGTGAAAGATTTTTAGGGCGTCAGGTTAAGTTAGAAGAAAACTGTGTTATGTTATTTGCAACGAAATCGAATTTAATGCTATTAAATAAATCACAACTTTGGGTGATGGATGGTACCTTCGCAACATGTCCTATACTTTTCAAACAAATATATAGTATACATGGTTTGGTGGACACGGGTACAGATCGTTATTACGTACCTTTAGTATATGCGTTTCTAACGAATAAGACGCTAAATTGTTACTTGTATTTTTTTCAAGCACTAAAGGCATATGCTGTAGAATATGATATCCCATTGAACCCACGAGTAATAATGACGGATTTCGAGATGGCGGTCATTAATAGTGTAAAAGAAGAATTTCCTGATGCGCAACACAAATGCTGTCTATTCCACTTAGGTCAAAATGTATGGCGTCAAATTCAACAAAATGGTTTGCAAAGTAAATATGGCCAAGATGCTGAGTTTGCTGTCAAGTTAAGACACATTATCGCACTTGCTTATTTACACCAAGATGAGATACCAGATGCTTTCGATAAATTGAGAGAAGAAGTGTTACCCGACGAGGCAAGTGATATCACCAACTGGTTTGGAAAATATTATGTTTGGGGAAATATTAATTCTCGTGAGACGGGAAATAATAAATTACTTATAGCACGCTCAGCACCGATGTTTCCACCTTCACTGTGGTCTCTGTTTCAAAATAATACACTGGGTTTGCCTAGGACTCAAAATAACATTGAAGGATGGCACAGAAGATGGAACACGTTGCTTGATAAGCACAAAAGGGGTCTTTATGCTACCATAGAATTTTTAGTTAAGGAGCAAGCTATAACAAATAGGACAATTGAAAAGGCAAACGCGGGATTGGAAAGACCTACTCCACAAAAAAGAGGCAAAAGAGATGACAATGCGATTGAAAAAATATTAAACAGTAAAAACAACATGGATTTATTAGAGTTCCTCCGTGCAATCGCAATTCACACAAAATATTAAAATGTACCTGTACAAGATAATAATTAAAGATTAAAATGTGATTTATTAGTAAATTTTGTGTTTTTCTTGTATTCTATATAAAAAGTATTCAGTGTATTGATATTTCGATAGAATGAATATGCGATGCCTTGAACGCTCGATCAAACAATCATTCGATATTTTGAACACTCGATGTATTGAGTGTACGATATTTTGAATGTTCGATTTATTAACCATTCGATATTAAGAACGTTCGAGTATTTAGATGTTCGACTTATAGTGGTCGATCAATTGATATTCGATTATTTAGTATTCGATTTGGCATAGTACACCCTTTATTCAGAACAAGTGTGATGTGATGGACGAGGATTCCATGATTAGACTCTGTGCCACGGCGTTCACGTCGGACGAAATTAGTGCTGCAAAAAATCTTTTATTTGCCTCAGTGAAGAATTTGGGAAGAAAGATAAACCGGAAAAGAGAGGGTAAAACGCAGAGAGAAATAGAAGACATAATCACGTTAATAAAGCAGAAAGATCCTGAAGAATTGCCGATTTTTGTCGCTCGTGACCTACAAAAACTACCCCCAGTCACTTTCGATCATTTGGATGCGACGCGGATATTGAAGGACCTTATTATACTTAAAAACGAGATCGAGACTATCAAGGAAACATATACATCTATAGACCAATTTTCGAGACTACGAAATGAAGTCATTAATCTTCAGCAAACATCGATAGTTAATAATAATTTCGAACGGGACAATTTTGTCAACAGAAAACGAGGTACGAGTCGAAGGTTGGACAGCTCAGAATTCAATTGTGAGAGTGGTCCCTCGGGAATTATTCATATTACACCTAAGATGATGATCGATAACAATTATTCGACCGTTATTGATAAGGAGGTAGATCAGCGCCACAAAGTACTCTGTGATCAGCACACTCAGGCGCGGCACCCAATGTCTCCGTCTCGTTCGCGCGCACCGCCGTCTGGCGACGATCTCTCTGTCGCACCCAGCCCAGACGTCGTCGCACGCGCAGCGGTGCTCACCGAGAAACAAATGCAGGGCGCCTCTTTTGCCGCGGTGACTAATAAGGCTAATAGCTCTGTATGTGCGGCGAACAATCAGCTGTTTCGAACGCCCGAGGCGCGTAGCGCTATACTTACGCAGCAAGCAGACGAAGTTTGGCAAGTTGTACAAAGAAAAAGGTACAGGAATCGATTTCTGAGTAAAAAAGGAACGTGCACGGAAATAGTTGATAGCTTTAGGGCCGCAAATATCAGTGTACCTCTATTTATAAATAATGTGCATAAGGAAACCTGCGAGAATCATATAGTTGACTACATACGAAGCAAAACAAATGTTGAAGTCACATTACAAAAGATCGAACCCAAGACACAGAAACAATACGACTCATATAAAATGTATGTTCCCAAGGAGAAGCTTAGTTTGTTTTTGGACTGCACATTATGGCCTGATGGTATAGCTTTCCGCCGGTTCGTGGACTTCAGCAGACGAGATTTAGAAAGACGTAAGAAATCTGATACTAGTGCAATAATAAACATAAATGGATAGTACAACAAACAATGAAAGTTTAAAATTCATCAGTTTCAATTGTAAGTCTTTTAAAAGATCTTCCGAGTGTGTAAGGCGTCTTAGCCTGACGGCTGACATTATTGCACTGCAAGAAACGTGGCTCCTACCACACGAGATATCTGAACTTGGTAAAATAAACAGTGATTTTGGATTCTGCGGGAAATCTGCGGTAGACCTAACAAGTGGTATACTGCGGGGGCGACCGTATGGCGGTGTAGCACTTCTATGGAGAAACAGTAAGTGTAATTATGTGTCTGTGATTCCGTGTGAAAGTAAACGAATAAGTGCCATTAAGGTGTGTGTGTCGGATTATACTCGTTTTTTCTATCTATATGCCTACCGACTCTTCTGACAATCTGTTGGAATTTGTTCAATATTTAAGCGAAATTATGTCAATAGTTGAAAGTAACAATATTGAAAGTGTATTTATCATGGGCGATTTTAATGCTCATCCCGGGGAATTGTTTGGAAATGAACTTCAAAATTTTTGTAATGAGCAAAACTGGACATGTGTCGACCTAGAAATGTTGGGCATGAATTCGAACACCTATACTTTTGTGAGTGAAGCGCACGGCTGCCGTAGGTGGCTGGATCACTGTGTTGTTACTGATTCGGCACTAAAGACGGTTACTTCGGTAAGAGTGTGCTACGACATTTTCTGGTCTGTACCTCTACCATGAGTTTTAAGCAATAGTATTCGTCGCTACTCGATATCGACGCCATAAATATGTTGTATGGCAAATTTTGGTTCTGCAAGTGTCCGCTAGAGGCGCAGCAAAATTTGCCATACAAAATATTTACGGTGTCGATATCGAGTAGCGACGAATACTATTGCTTAAAACTCATGGTAGAGGTACTGATCACTGTCCAGTAGAGATTCAGTGTAACTTGAAAACAGTCTGTAGAATCATTAAGCCACCGCTCATCAAAACCAATAAAGTGCTATAGGGAGACAGGGACTTAAGCCAAATAGAAAAATATACAAAATGTTGTAATGATAAACTGAGGGAATGTGGCTTCCCTAATGAATTCCAACAGTGTTGTGATAGCATGTGTAGTGAGAATAGCAAGGATCACTTGGCAGCGATAGACGCGCTTTATGGTGACATTGTAACAGTGTTACAGGAGGCTGCTATTGATAGCTATGTGGGTCGTGAGGTCAGTGGCGGACGGCACCGCGGTCGTCATGTTGTCGGATGGAACAAGTATGTTCGTGACGCTCACAGGGAGGCTAGGCAGAAGTTTTTAACCTGGGTGTGTTATGGTCGACCTGACAGTGGTAAGTTTTATAATGAAATGTATGAATCTAGAAAGAAATTCAAAAGCAAACTGCACTATTGTCAGAAAAACCAAGACTTAATAAAAATGAATATTTTAGCTACTAAACATAATAACAAAGATTTTAAAGGATTTTGGCAACAAACAAAAAAGTTAAACCCAAAGCCTAGCGTCCCTGTGAGTGTCAACGGCATCTGTGAACCAAAAGACATTGCAAACGAGTTTCGATGTCACTTTCAAGTGGAGTCTCCGCTAAAAGGTGATCAGACCAGGGATGCGGAGGTCGTCGTGTCAGCGGTGCCTGAGCGTGTCACAGCAAAACAAATTGCTCAAATAATAAAGGGCATGACGCGAGGGAAGTCGCCCGGACACGACGGCCTCAGCATCGAACATTTTCAGCATGCGGGGCCACACCTCCCGAGGCTCCTGGGACTGTTGTTTACGCTCTGTATTAGGCATTCCTACCTGCCAAATGTACTGATGAAGACGGTGATAGTGCCTATAATTAAAAACAAGACTGGAGATAATTCTGATAAGCGCAACTACCGCCCGATATCATTAGCTACAACCACAGCCAAGGTGCTTGATGGCCTGCTTGAGAGACAGCTTAAGAAACACCTAAATTTAAACGACGCACAGTTCGGTTTTAGACCAGGACTTTCGACTGAATGCGCAGTTATGTCTCTCAAGCAGACTGTCAGGTATTACACAGACAGGAGCACGCCTGTGTATGCAGCCTTTCTTGATCTCTCCAAGGCTTTTGACCTGGTTAGGTATGATATTCTCTGGCATAAATTGAAGTGTTCGGGTGTGCCAGGTGAACTAATTTATATGTTTAAATATTGGTATGATCACCAAACTAACCAGGTCAAATGGCTTGGTGAACTTTCTGATGAGTACAGGTTGGAGTGTGAAGTGAGACAAGGGGGGTTAACATCTCCTTCACTCTTCAACTTGTACATGAACGGGCTAATTGTTGAGCTGAGCAACGCCGGAGTGGGGTGCTCGATTGATGGTCACTGTATCAACAGTATTAGCTACGCAGATGATATGGTGTTGCTCAGCCCATCAGTGGCCGCACTCAGAAAGCTGATAGGCATATGTGAGGAGTATGCGAAAGTACACGGTCTTCTGTACAATGAGCAGAAAAGCGAGCTCATGGTTTTCCAAGCCAGGGGTCGTAAACTGGGGGACGTGGCACCAGTGCTGCTTAACGCTGTCGCTCTTAGAAGAGTTAGTGAATTTAAATACCTCGGCCATGTGGTCACCGAGGATTTAAAAGATGATAGGGATATAGAAAGGGAGAGGAGGGCGATGGCGGTCCGCTGTAATATGCTGGCGCGCAGATTTGCGAGGTGTAGTTTAGAGGTAAAGATCACTCTGTTTAAAGCATTCTGCCAAACTCTCTACACGTGCAATCTGTGGGTCAGCTACACGCAGCGGGCCATCAACGCTCTCCGAATACAATATAATAACGCGTTCAGAGTGCTGGTGGGGCTCCCACGCTACTGTAGTGCGTCTGCGATGTTTGCGCACGCGCACACAGACGGCTTTCACACTGTGCTGCGGCGCCGCATCGCCTCGCTGATGTTTCGTACGCGTGGGAGCACCAACACCATCCTGAACGTGCTGAGCCACAAGCTGGACAGCCCCCTTCTGGGACACTGGGTTCAAACTCAAGTGCGCGTGCCCGGTGCCCCAGCGGGAGGCAAATACTTAAATTAATGTTTATTTATTTATTTATTAATTTTGTTTTATTTTATTTATTTGATGTGAGTGATGACATTATACTTAAAATGAATTTATTGAACTGAATTTATTTAGCTATGATTTTGACTTCTCTGATAAATTAATAATATAATATAATAATGAAATTTGAAAATGTATGGACCAAATAATGTCTGAAATAAAAAGATTTTATTTTATTTATTTTTATTTATAAATATTCTCGAATTTTTCACAGAACATTTCAACAACACAAACCATCAATTTCATTTGAACCTTACAAGACACTTACGAATGCAACAATTATTGTACCTACCAACATTTTGAGTGCAAATATTTGTAGACACCAGTACCTCTACCATGAGTTTTAAGCAGTAGTATTCGTCGCTACTCGATATCGACGCCGTAAATATTTTGTATGGCAAATTTTGCAGCGCCTCTAGCGGTCAGTTGCAGAACCAAAATTTGCCATACAAAATATTTACGGCGTCGATATCGAGTAGCGACGAATACTATTGCTTAAAACTCATGGTAGAGGTACAGAACACTTGAAAAACTTTTGCTTTAACCATTAATTTATGACAGAACCAACGTTTTTTCTCCTGAGACCTAATTTTGTCCACTGTCTGTGCAGTCCTAACACCGTAAAAGATACATTTTAGTCACAATAAAAAACTACCACCATGTTCAATTGTATTTTCAAACTATCCAGAGACCCAGTCAAATATCACTTCAAAAACTAAAATTTCATCCAAATCGGTCAAGCCGTTTAGGAAGAGTTAGGTGACAAACACATGCTGAAGAAATATGCACCGTTAAATTTTGAAATCCTATCGATTTGTAAAGATAAAAATGGAAAATAAAGTACTTTTTTTTACTCGAATTAATTTAAGCATGTACGTACGAAATTGATTTCTTTCAAGTAAAAGTCAGTTGATCGAGGCCAATGAACTTTAGGTAGTTAGTACGCAACGACCAACAACTCCCTACAAGGTCATTAACTCGTTTACTTAAAGAAATTAATTTCTTACATGCATATATTAATTTTATCTTTATTTTATCTTTATAAATCGATAATGTTTCACGTACCGAATCGATCCTCCACGGGATTAAAACGACCAAAAACGGTGTATACATAACTAGTTTCTGCTTGCGGCTTCGTCCGCCTGGAAGTCGGTTTACCCCTTAGGGACAGAGTAAAATCAGCGAATCTTAGTGGATGTCCACACTCTATAAAGAATCTACTTGCCAAATTTTAAGTTTGTAGGTGTTAGTTTCTGAGATCTCGTTGATTTGAGTTGAGATGATTAATTAGTGAGTGGTATTTCGCTTTTATATATTGTATAGATAATATAAATAAAGATATTGCTATTTTTTCCTTTTTCAAATAAATACCAATTCTAAAAACAAACATCAGACTTTTTCTCATAAAATACCTATACCTTTTCAATTACCATTACACAACACAAACCATCAATTTCATTTGAACCTTGAGAGACACCCATGAATGGGACAATTTATTACAGATTGAGTGTAAATTTTAGTAAACAACACTGGACATCAAAGGACTTTCAGGAAACATTTCATTGCCATGTCGACACCCCTGGGCTATAAGTCGATAATAGCGAAAATTGTTTATCAATTACCCTTATCGATGTATGTAAATTTCTGTTAAATACTGTTGAATATAGTGAAATAAATAATAAACTCTCTTATATCCATTGAAGCTACAAGAAGTCACTAATCATGGAAACGGAAAATTTTATTACTTCACTGGTACGTTACTTATCTTGTAAAGTTATTTCTTTCAATTTTGTATCGTGGTATTATTTTCTTTTCATTTTTATAACACGCAGAGGAACTAGAAGGTAACTTTTTCGACTTTCTCTGTGTGAAAAGTAAAATTTAACTAAAGAGATACATTACTTATCTTGTAAAGTTATTGCGTCTAATTTTGTATCATGGTATTATTTTCGTTTTTTTTACACGCAGAGGAAGTCGAAGCCTCGAAGGCCAATATTTCGACTTTGTGTGAAAAATAAACCAATGTTTTTTTCCCAACCAAGATAACCAATGGACCAAAATTTTTGCAAAAGAAAAATCTATGAGACAAACATTGTGGACCAATCAACCCCAAGCAATTTAGAGCACTGAATGTGCGAGTATTTAAGGCTATGCCTTAAAATACTTAAGAGAACGTGACCCCCACTAAAATCTATAAAATTCTTTTGCTTCATTTGTGTTTCCAATTTAGCTAAACAAAATAATAACAATAAATAATGTCTCATCATAACTAGATTCAATACAAATATTATCGAATTTTTCACAACATACACAACAAAAAAAAACATCATTTAAATTTTGAGAGATAGTAGTGCAAATTTTGATAAACAACACTGGACATCTTACATTGACCATTTATAAAGACGGAACCAATATTTTTTCAACCAAGATGACCAACTGACCAACTTTTGTACAAATAATTTCAACAAAATAAATGCAGGCCCTGGCCAACCAATCAACCAAGAAGCAATTTAGAGCATTGAATGCAAGTATTTATTTTATGAGATAGGTAAGCTATAAAATAACTAAGCACATTCAAGAGTTTACAAACGAGCAGCCACCTTGTGTTAATCAAATCGGTCAAGTCATATAAGAAGAGTTAGGTGACTTAACACACATGCAGAAGAAATATATACTTGTATATTGTTATTCTTTTCTTTTTCAAATAAATACCAATTCAAAAACTACCATTAAACTTTTCCCACAAAATACCTAGTTATTGTACATTCAGGCAAAAACTACAGAATGTAACCCCCACTAAAATCTTTTAATTCTTTTGCTTAATATTTATTTAATGTAGCTAAACAATACATGTAAATATTCCCCAATTTTTCACAGACCATTTCAACAACAAAAACCATCCTTTGAATTTTTGAGAGTAGTACAATTTTTTATAAACAACATAGGACATCAAAAGACTTGAAACATTTCATTGACCATTTATAAAGACAGAACCAATGTTTTTTCCCAACCAAGATGACCAACTGACCAACTTTTGTACAAACAACACAGGACATCAAAAGACTTGAAACATTTCATTGACCATTTATAAAGACAGAACCAATGTTTTTTTCCAACCAAGATGACCAACGGACCAACTTTTGTAAAAATAATTTCAACAAAATCTCCTTGACCAACCACACAACCAAGAAGCAATTTAGAGCCTTGAATGCCAGTGTTTATTTTGTGGCATAGACCATAATATGAATATGCACATTCAAGGGTCTAAAACTCTTTAGCGTCTCTCGCTCTTGCTTGAAGCTTGCTCTATACCTAGAAACAAAGAAGCAGGTAGATACAAGAAATCTTATGTGATGCTACGTTTACATGTGGGCCCAGCCTCAGCCAATCGCCATTGTTTTAACAGGGTTTTCCTATTTTTACAATGGCTACACAATAGCGATTGGCCGAGGCTGGCCCACATGTAAACGTAGCATTAAATGGTTACACCCAGACAGGTTATTCAACGGTTGCACTGCCTGTGACCCTCTCATATCTTCTCTGCAAACAGACCTAGATCAACTCATTTTACAACTTGCAGAAGTTTATCAAGAAATTCAAAGTAGTTTCGGTAGGTCCATTGAATTTATAAAATTCAATCAACACTGCTCTGCATTCTATTCATGAACTGAAGTCAATGTCAAATGTCAATTTAACAATAGCTGAACTATCATTTGAATGTGACAGCTCTCTTCAATATTAATAGAGATTGTATGAGGCTCATCCAAAATCCTTGTTTTATTTGTCTTCCCATATTCATTCCAAGCAGCAGTAATTCCAAGAGCTAATTCAGCTCAAATCTTTAGGATTATGGTTTCTAGATCTCATGACCCCAAGGTCTTGATCACAAGCTACAGCTTGAAATAGCTGTACTGCCATCGTAATAAAAAAGGGCACAACTAACATTTTTTAAAGACACTAAGTTACATACATATTTGGGATCAGAAAAAAACACTGATTCCGAATATGTATTTAAAAAAAAATCGAAAAGAAATGTCAGTTGTGCCCTTTTTAATTACGATGGCAGTATAAGTTCATTGCTTTCTATGTGTAGTCTTCATTTATAACGAATGGTCATCTCAATCCACTGTTACCCTGAAAAAGAACACAAACATTTATCTTTTAAGTGTTAACACAATTATTTTAACATAACATTGGTTTTTTTTTTACGTCTTAAACAATAATTGAGGACTCTAAACTCTAGAGCAACCCTCCTGCTTGTTGCTTCCTCTATAACAACAAACAAGCGAGTGTATTTAGCCCTACCAAGCAGGTTGGTACGAAAAGTGTATGTAAGACACGAACACTGTCCATGACACTTAAAGGCTAGAGGGACTATTGTGTCACTGCTTACTATCAAGTGGAATCAGTGAAGCACTAGTTTAAATCAATTAAAAAAAATAGTAGTCTATAGGCCAATAATTAGCTATTTACCTAAAACAATGTTAGGTGATTAACTAAATTTAAACAATCTTTGCATCATGTCTTATATATGATTTTTTTTTTAAATAAAATGATGGAGTATAGTTGATACTAGAAGAAAAATAAAAAGAAATGAGTATTTAAGAGGTAGATGGCACTGGTAGCTGAACAGCGCAGTAGAATAAAGAAAGAGAAAGGAATAAATTTTATTGGACATCCACCAACCCGCAATGGGCCCACATGGTAGATTACATCCCATACCATCTTCTATAGAGGAGACCTGAGTCCTAGCAGTGGGAACATTATAAGGCTGCTGCTATGCTATGCTAAGCTAATGTGGACAGATATAAACGTACCGGGGCACTGAAGGAACAATGCATGAAATTTGCATTCAAAGGGAGGGTAAGTGCTGCAAGAATGTACATAAAAGTATGATAACCGAAGACATGTTGAACTGAATCAACTATTTGGGATTAAATAATAATAATGATAAGTCTATTTGAGTTACTGCAAATGGTCACTGAAAGTTATTCATTAGAGCTTTTTTTCCTAAAAATATAAACTAGTGCTTGAGCCTGATGGTAAGCAGTAATGGAGCCTGTTCACTCTAGCCTTGAAGACACCTGTTATTGTATGTGCATTGCCAGCTTTTCCTAACTTGTTTTTTTTTTTGAGTTTTTGAGTAGTGACTTTATAGCGAGTCTCTCACAATAAGACTAATTGTTTAATTTAGGAGTCATTTTGAATGTTGTGCAGTAATGTGCAAATTGCACAGGTAGTTTGCAAAATGTTAACTAACTTTCATAGCGTACTTTTGATACTCTGAAAAAACTATTCAGATTCAAAACAACATCACGCAATAATCGGGAGGAATGAGAGGATCAATATAAAAGTACTTTGTGTTCAATTTCTTAATTTGATCATTAGTACCTACCTACTGAAACTCGAAACGAATTGGAATTTTCAGAAAAAAACATTAGACACTGAACTATTCGCTGAGTACCTAGTCCACAGAGTACTTTGTAATATACTGAAAACCTAGTCTTCAAAGTTGAAATAATAAATACTTTATGAAAACTTACCATTACCAAGAATGATATCAAAAATCACATCGTGAATGAACCACCGGCAGAAATGGCAGAAACTAATAGAAAAGGAAACGGAAACAAAAAAAAATACTTTTTCTCGTTAATGTTGGTAAACAATGTTGCCAATAACGTAGAACCTATGTCGCCATTTTTCACAGCATAAGTAGCCAAATATATCCAAAATTCAACTTCTATAGCCTAAAGTAACCCAAAAACTAAATATAAAATGCAGTTATAATCAACTTATTTTTTTTTATAAATTATTATAATCTCATGTGTAGTGTAAAAGTTGACCTTACATAAAATTTGCCCTTGCAAAAACAAAAACTAATTTTTGTGCGGGACTCGAACCCTTGAACGACCCCAGCACATTTGGAATATAGTTTGCGGAACTTTAATAGGGTGATTCCTGTTCACCACAAACACGCTGGCTGTTTGGCCGTTGGCTAAAGAGAAAGACCAAGCCCGAGTTGACGGCGTGTTTTATTCCATGCGCACTTCAAATGGTTATCAGCAAAACTGAAGACGCTCATTAGGGCCAATACCTGCTAAGGCTGCGGGAATAGTTGAAAGAGCTACCGTGACTCTGGAACACAAAAAGCAATTGAAGGAACACAAGTAGGATTTAGTTAGTAAAAATCTGATACACCGTCTCGCGCCACCGTAGAGCAGGAAAAATACTTCGATGATACCCACCTCAAAACAAAAGTTACAGTGACACTAAACAAATTTTCCCAACTGAGTAACGGACTAAATGAAAAAGTACAACATTCAATTGCAGTACTAGTAACTAAAACTGAAACTAAACTAAAAAAAATCAGGGTTTCCCTTTAAACTAGCTAACCATAAACCAATAAGGCGGTCATCATTCTTTATTAACACCTTTTTATTAAGCAATTATTTATTTGTGACATGAAAATTTTAAATGACGTATCTCTGAAGTAGCCGAAAAGGTACCAGTCACCTTTCATGTTTTATCATCACCGATACCGCCTGACTAGCTAAATGGCGACAAATCGCCTACGTTGACCACACTGTTGGTAAAATGTTGGTATTACTTCTAACTCGGATACTAGTCTTTTAGCAATCCATTTTTTTTAAACTATCGTCCGATGTCTATGGGTTGCATTAAACGTTAAATTAAAAGTAAACGCACACTTAAGGCAGAAACATACTTACGTGTCGTGGCGTGTCGTGATGCTTACTGTCAAAGACCTTAGAATATATTCTATTCTCTAAGCTTACTGTTGTGACGGTGAGTGTACACACTAACGTGTCGTGTCGTGGCGTACTCTGGCGTTATTTCTGAACAGTACTTTACGAACCTTTGCAGCCTATGTTTGCAGCGTTCAAACATACATAATGTTTTCTTCTGTTTCGGTTTGGATACTGGTTTTGATGAAGACCTTCAATTTCTCTTAACAATTAAACTTCTTATGAGCAAACAAAGAAAAGAAGATACTGGATTGATGGGTTCACCCTATAATAATAAAAAACATATTTAAAAATATAATTTATATGTACATTCAGTAAATAAAGAAAACAATAATAAGGAAGTATGTCAAATCAAGGAGCTTCACGGACGCTTTTACCGAGGCCTTACATGGGCACGCTGTAGACCTATTAGCTTCCTTATCCTGGCTGCGTTTTGGTGACTTATTCGGGGAAAACGTAGGTTTTGTCTGTGCGATAATGGACGAAGTTATGTTGACGAACAACTACAGGAAATATATTGTGAAGGACGGTACGGTTTAAATCTGTCGGGCATGCCACCGACCCGGGGAATCAATCCGACACATTATTTCTGGATGTTCTCATCTAGCTAACAGAGCCTATTTGCATAGACACAACCTCGTAGCCAGGATTATCCACCAGCAACTTGCTCTTAAATACAATCTTGTGGAATCAGAAGTACCGAACTATAGGTATGTACCCGACCCAGTTCTCGACAGTGGCAATATCACATTGTATTGGGATCGATCTATCGTCACTGACAGGACTATTGTTGCCAATAAGCCTGACGTAGTTGTTATAGATCGACTAGAGCGTCGCACAATGATTGTTGATATAGCGGTCCCTCATGACGAGAACCTCGTGAAAGCTGAAAAAGATAAACAAACTAAATATTTCGACTGGGCTCGCGAGGCTGTCGACATGTGGGAAGTGGACACTGCAGTCATTGTGCCGATAGTCGTGACGGCCAATGGCTTAATAGCCAACAGCCTCGACCAACATCTTAGGAGGCTCTCGTTAGGCAGTTGGATCGGGAGCCTGATTCAGAAGGCAGTACTCCTGGACACGGCGCGTATTGTCCGGGGGTTTCTCTTTATTCTGAACAGTACTTAACGAAGCATTGCAGCGTTCATACATCGATTTTGATGAAGACCTTCAATTTCTCTTAGCAATTAAACTTCTTAAGAGCCAAAAAAAAGAAAAAAAGATACTGGGTTCTCCCTTAAACAGAGGGAAAATTTCTGCAATTTCTACCCAAGCAGCATTTCTGATCAAATGGTCCTTGTACTCTTTACACTTTGAGTCATAAATAACTTTTCGTTGACGTACAAGTTCAATAAAATCGTCAGTAATTTTGCTGCAAATGTAATAAATTAAAAAGTGCCCGCTAGATGTTCGCGCCACGGCCACGCGCCAGTATAGAAACACATTTGCCTGTCTGTCGTGTCGCGTCATAAACCCCCACCACCGCTCTGGCGCAATCGGTGGCGAACAGTCGGTGCCACGACAGAACGCGTTGCGACACGACAGACAAATATGTCCCTAACCATATTAAATGTATGAAACCGATATGCTTCTGGCGCGACACGACACGCCACGACACGTAAGTATGTTTCTGCCTTAAAGGCCATTCACGGTCAATCATTTCCATCAGTCACATTTGCGCAATGATTTAAAATAACAAATAATACTTACTTGAGTAAAATATGGCAAAAACACAATCCGAACCCAACAAAGATGTTATT
The DNA here is from genome assembly GCA_958295575.1 of Leucania comma. Classification (NCBI taxonomy): domain Eukaryota; kingdom Metazoa; phylum Arthropoda; class Insecta; order Lepidoptera; family Noctuidae; genus Leucania; species Leucania comma. The sequence goes on along the minus strand of OY282492.1, from coordinate 4,592,667 downwards.
AAAAAGACATGATAATTTTTTTAATTTCATTGTGGTTGAGTATATAATCACCCTTCTTGTTAGGTATGCCTTAAACATTTCAAAATCACTTCATAGCCTCTTCTCTCCCGTGCGTACACATGGTTTGATATTTTGAATTCTTCAGCTACTATTCTGCAAAATATTCCATAAATAACATCTTTTAAATATTTCGTGCATTCAAAACAGTAAGGGGCCATTCAAGTATTACGTAAGCACTATAGGGGGTAAGGGGACTTTGCTTTGCGTATTTTTGATGTCATGGGGGAGGGGGTGTCTGGATGGTGATTACGTCAGCAGTATATTTTGTTAGTTTTTTAGGAGAATGATATCGATGTTCCAAAATCACACGAAAGAAACAAATTTCCAATATCCTTCAAGACTTACAGTCTCTATTAAGTTAGTTTGCTGCGTAAGTTGCTCGATTATTATATATGTGAGTCGTATGCTGCGTCACACGGCCGTATGTGCAATGGAAATAAATCCAAATACATGGTCTTTAAGGCCAGTTCCAGGTGTCCCGACACCGTCCCTCCAATCGTACTGAACAATGTGGAATTGGACAGAGTGTACTCTTTTAAATACCTGGGGCACCTGGTGACGGATGAGATGAAAGATGATGCAGATATGGAGAGGGAGCGCAGAGCATTGTCAGTTCGGGCTAATATGTTGGCTCGCCGGTTCTCCCGATGTACAGCCGCAGTCAAGGTGACGCTTTTTAAAGCATATTACACGTCACTATACTTGGGAGGCCTGTGGTTTCATTACACCCAAAAGTCGTACAATGCTCTGCGGATCCAGTACAGGTGCTGTTGCGTCTGCCTCGGTTCTGTAGCGCGTCAACAATGTTTGTTGAGGCTCGCACTGACAGTTTTTAGGCTGTGCTTCGAAAGAAAGCGGCCTCACTGCTGAACAGACTCCGTGGCAGTCCCAACAGCATTCTACGTGTTGTGGCCGGAAGGCAAGATAGCCCGCTTAAGAGGGCACTTATAGTACGTACCTTGTCGCGATTTATAGTTAAGTACTAACATAGGATAAGAAAATCTACTAACATAATAGATTTGTGTTGTCTGTTTATTAAATAAATTATTATTATGATCTTTATTTCATATAAATACATATAAATTATATTTTTAAATATTAAAAAAAAAAACATTTAAAAATATAAAAAATAGTGTCCCACCGGTATCAGGGTCCAAGCTACCGGCGGTCAGGGCTCCAGAGAAAGGAACCTCCTAACTATACGAGCCGTGTCCAGAAGTACCGCTTTCTGAATCGAGAGCCTCTTAAGGTGTTGATCGAGGCTCTTGGCTATTAAGCCATTGGCCGGAACGACTATCGGTACAATGATCGCCGAATCCACTTCCCACATGTCGACAACCTCGCGAGCCAGTTATTATTATTATTATTAAACTTATAACCACTCCTCAATAAGTAAACTAGAACAAATTGAAAAATGCATCTACCAATGTTTACATAAGCATAAGGGGGTGGGGTAGAGCTTTGCTTATTTTTGCTGACAAGGGGGAGAGGGGTGGTAATATTTGCAATCTGCTTACGTAATACTTGAACGGCCCCTAAGCGATAAACAATGTTTTTTATTTCTTTCTTTCTTTTAAATAATCTATGGTTTAAAGATCCTAAATTTATTTTAATACAAACATTGATACCATTTGTTGTCTGAAAAATAAACGTAATGCTTACATACTCTTTGCTGAGCATCGTACCGGAACACGGCTAGGCCGCTTGGCGGTACGTCTCTGCCCAGTGTGTGGTCGCAAGCTATCGGTCGAAACCTACCACCAGTTAATGCCACCTGATTAGCACCACCCGGGGACCACGTGTAAGGCCTAGCTGTGGGTATTATGCAGTCTGCTACGGACACGGGTGGCTCACCCGCCAAAAACACTCCGAAATGAATCATCAATCAATCAACGTATCCTAGCCGTGTTTGGGCTTATTAGAATTGTCATGAGATGCACTTCGGCTGTAAGGTACTATCGAACTGATCTGATGATGGAGTCGGAAGGTGGGAGGTAGACACGGGAACTTTATAATAAAACAATATAGGTATATAGTGTTTGGGTTTATTGGAATTATCATAAGTGCATCTCAACTAAAAAGTGTGAAATGATTAAATATGAAACAAACCATTTGTTTGTTTCTTATTTAACACTGACTTCCAAAATTAAAGTATTTTTTTTTTTGAAGTCACGTATTTTTTTTTTGTAAAAAGTTTTTTAGTTTAATAAAAATCTAGATTGGAGAATAGGTTGAATTGTGAGAGTACCACTCACAAAAGTTAACTTTTCTAAATTTTCGAAGAAAAGAATGTTTTTCTCAAATTTCATTCTGTTTTAATGTAAAGGGGTCTGTTTTATCTTATTATGCTACATAAAATTATTACAAATTAAATGATAAATGTTTTGAATTCACTGTAATCATACAATCCGCCACTGGTTTCATTTCAACGATCTATTTAGTGAATAAAAGTCAATTAGTAGTAATTTTGTATTGTTTCATGCGGGGATCAAAAGAAAACTCAAACTCAAGTAGCTAACAATTAAAATGTATGGTAACTTAGTAAGCCGTACTAGCAACTTACCACTTTTAAACAAATCATTTTAATTGTTTAATTTTATACAATTCACATTACAACTTTAATATTTTTACATATTTATACTGTAACATATTTATTTTATTCGTGTTTCGGCAATTTCAAACGTTTGCTAAGCTATTGTTGTTTTCGTTATCAACTAAAAACAAAAGATTGCAATAAAACAATAGTAGCGCACCCAGGTGTTCACCGCAGCCATAAATCATATTCAGACAGAGATAAGAAATACAATGGAACTGCAAAATATTTTCAAGAGAAACAATTGTTTGGTGATAAGCAACTATATAACATCATACAGTTGTTTTTGTATTTTGCACAATAATAATGCCGACATTTTAGATCTTTATGAAACTAAATGTGTGTTTAAAAAAATATATTTTAGAATTTTCAAAAAAATTGTTTTATTTGTTTTGCGTATTTTTTTCTAAATAAAAAAAGGAATAAAGAATGTTAATCATTACGGTTCTGAACAGAATCGTTATGATGAAAAATATTGGTCCATTTAGCCGCCTAGTTTAGGGGCCATTGTAATAATCCTGGTAAATTACAACTTCAGTTACAGATAAGAACCTATGATAGATAGATAGATAGATATATTTATGTTTATGTTTAAGAAAATACTTGTTGCAATGGTTAAATAAAGTTATTATTATTTTCTTTATTTATTTCTTGTACATATTTTTAACATTTTTAAATACTTTCCAAAACAAATATGAAAAACATTTAAATACTCTGAGAATATTCTGAAAATTTGCAATGTTTTGGCACCGAGCATAAGCGTCAGTTCACACAGGGACACGAAGCTTCGCGCATTTGGGTAATTAAAAAGTACGTGCAGCGTCTCGGCTCGGTCTGAACTGGCTCTAAGAAACAATGACTCGAGGTCAGTAATAAAAATACTCCTGACATAAATGATCTACAGGAAGTACAATGCGATTGGCTGTTCAGGCTATTTTTTTATTATTATTTTCTTTATTCGTTGAATATACATGTCATATAAATTATATTTTTAAATATTAAAAAAAAATGCAAAAAAAATAATTTAAAAATATAAAAAATTGTGTCCCACCGGTACCTATCGGGAACAGGGTCCAAGCTACCGGCGGACAGGGCTCCAGAGAGAGGATCCTCCTAACTATACGAGCCGTGTCCAGGAGTACCGCTTTCTGAATCAAGCCCTTGATCCAGCCACCTAGCGAGCGCCCCCTAAGGTGTTGGTCGAGGCTCTTGGCTATTAAGCCATTGGCTGAAACGACTATCGGTACAATGATCGCCGAATCCACTTCTGACATGTCGACAACCTCGCGAGCCAAGTCAATGAACTTATTGGTTTGTCTTTCTCGGCTTTCACGAGGTTCTCGTCATGCGGAATCAAAATCAAAAAATCAAAATATTTTTATTTTACATAGGCCTACATGGGCACTTATAAAACGTCAGAAGCTAGTGCACGGTTCCAAATTGGTCGTTTCCTATCGAGAAGAACCAAAGACTCTTTTAAAAAAGGTTTATATTACAATATTTCCATATTACAGTGTTCATTAATAAATTATGTAAGGACAATGTAGACTAGTCAATATTGTACCAGAGAGCACAACAAAAATAATCATAAAAAAGTTAGTCATGATAGGAAGTAATCTAAGAATTTGCGGAGTCTACAGTGTTCTCACATTTACATTATAGGTAAAAAGGGGGTATATAAAAACAAGAAAAAAATAATAATTACAATTATCACTACAGCAATTACATTATCTGATGGTCTAAATAATATAAAAAAATATTGCAAAAGCAATGTGTCAAAATAGAAAGTGAATAAGTGTCACATATTAAAAAAAAAGATGGAGCATGGATTTGTCAACAATCATTATTATTATTATTTTCACAATAACTCTATCTATCCTCGGTGGGTTTGACAAATGCAAATGTGAATTAGTGCAATGGAAGTGTTAGTAACACAGTCATAAGTCTTATTTACAAACAATAAACTGTATTAACTTTATATAAATGTTAGTCTGTAAGGTAACGTCAGCTGAGCGAGGCCACTGAACTGTAGGTAGTTAGTACACAATGACCGACAACTACCTACAAGATCATAGACTCGTTTACTTAAAGAAATTAATCTCAGACTTGCGTATATTAACTCAAGTTTTAGAAAAAAAAACTAAAACCCGACTACGACAAAAAATAACGCTAAAAAAGTATGAAACTAGATTTTTGGGATACTGAAATAAACAAGGTAACTGGAGAAACAAGAACAAAACAAAAAGAAAAGCCGTAGTCACACGTCATATAGGTATAGGTACCAACCATAACACTTTAATAATGTGTGACTACGACTTTTTTTTTGTTTTGTTCTTGTAGTAACCTTGTTTATTTCAGTATCCCAAAAATCTAGTTTCATACTTTTTAAGCATTCTTTTTTGTCGTAGTCGGGTTATAGCTTTTTTACTTTTTTTTTATTTAAACTATTTTGGAGTTAAAGCACTGTACTTCTACACTGTATTTGACATCGAATTTTTTGACCGCTTGAGGGCGCCACATTGAATTTTGATGATTATATCAACACATTACTTTTAGTCCGCTAGAGGGCGTCACTTTAGTGGAAATGTATAAGCGAAGTCCTTTCAAATGATACCAAACACTACGTGTTTATCTTATTTTTTTATTAACATAATACTTTTTGTCCGCTAGAGGGCGCCACATCGATTTTTGTGACACGTTACGTAGCCTATATTCAGCAGACAAATAAGACGGTTCCAACGATACCTCATAAGTCGAGTTCCGATAAATAGATTAGGAGCTATGAGGGATCAGATGAACATACTCACATACATACATACATACATACATAGCTGGTCAAAATCATAACTTATTTTGAACTTTTTAACTAACTTTGGCTTTGCCATAATCGTGTAAAAAAGTACTTTATTTTTTAAATTTATCTTTACAAATCGATGTACCGAATCGACCCTCCACGGGATTAAAACGACCAAAATTTAACGGGTGTTTTTCAGCAAAGTAAACTATTTTTTAACTTAAATGTGTGTACGAGTATTTTGTTAATACTAAGCGTTTTCCAGACCGCGAGAATGTTGCGAACGGTTTGATAACATGTGAAATTTATTTCCGAAAAACATTGGAAACTGATTAAAGCTAATATTTTTTTTTAATGTAGTGTAGTCCCTGAATTCAGCGTCATGAGGCTGACGGCTGAGTTCACGGACCGCTCATTGTGCCATAAAACAGACTGACTTCATAGTCGTCATGAAGTCAGTCTGTGCTATGGCAGAATGAGCTATTCTAGTGCTTATTTTCAAGTAACGTCGTTGAGTGCAGTGTTTCAATCAATTTTTAAAGATACTTTTTTTGATAATTACTTAAAGATACTTTTAAGGGCCGGTTCTAGTCACTGTTTTTTATGTATGAACTTCGCTCGCGATTATGTCGTCTTCGCGGCCCCAAAAGAGCGGTTTTATTTCTATATAAAAAAAAACAACAACTATTCAAGATTTTTGTTCTTGCGAAGCGCTTTTAAACAACAAGCTTTATTTTTTTTTTGTAACTTTCAAATATTTCCGTATACGTCAGATTCGCGATTTTTTTTTATTGAGCCAACTAATTTATATCGTGTTTTCATTTTTGCCATATAGTCAATTTTAATAAAATAAATTTTCATGGTGTTCTCTTTTATATTTGTGGATTTCCATAGGTTTAAGAAAGTTCAAAATGAGTAGAACAGGGCCTTAAATAAATAAAATCAGAAAATTAGTATAAAGCCGTATTAATACGTATCTGATTGCAGTTAAAGCTATTTCAGTACGCAATTTCAGCAACTCGGGTACGCGACACGCCAGTGACGAGTCAGTCAGTCAGTTTACTCAGCCACTCACAGTCCAGCGCGAGCCGTCGCGTTGAGTGGTTGTTGCGCCACACGAGTGTTTATTTGTGTTTAGTATGTATCGTGTGTGGGATCTCTGTTTTTCTGTGTGTTCAAGTTCATAAATTATCTAGTAAATAATGTGATATTTTTTTTAGTTAAAGTTATGAATTCATAGATTTTTCAATTACAATTAGTCAATAAATATAATCGTTTTCAGTGTCAGTGCTTAATTAGATGTGTGTTATGGTACACGCATGTGAAATGTGTGTGTTCAGTATACTTGTATGGCAGTTTTCAATTATATAAATAATTTATTTAGAGTTTGTAGAGAGAGAGAGATTAGAGTGTGTGAAGTGAGTGTACATGTGCTGTAGTGAAGTGAGTGTATGTGGAGTGTAGTGTAACTTCATATGAATCGCAGTACCAACCAAGTAAGTGCCTAATATTATAAGAATTTTATAACATATTTTAACTGCATTTTCGTAATATTTGTGTAACTATATTTTGAATTCAGAAACTCAAATAGCTTCCCTCACGACGGGGGATGCGGTGTCCCAGGGCAGGTGTGTCGTGGCAGTGTCCTTGGACATTGCCAACGCCTTCAACTCCCTGCCCTGGAGTTGCATTGGAACGGCACTCCGGTACCAACGGGTGCCCGACTACCTCTGTCGTGTGATCGAGGCCTACCTATCGGAGAGGTATATCATCTACCCCGGTCACCAGGGAGAGTGGAAACGTCGAGAGATGTCGTGCGGTGTTCCGCAGGGATCGGTACTAGGACCACCCTTGTGGAACATCGGGTACGACTACGTGCTGCGCGGCGACTTCCCCGACGGGGTCAGCGTGGTCTGCTACGCGGACGACACGTTGGTCCTAGCGCGGGGAGAGTCGTACCGGACGGCGGTCGAATTAGCGACACGCGGGGTTGCGATGGTCGTTGACAGGATCCAGCAGTTGGGACTCGAGGTGGCACTGCACAAGTCCGAGGCCATGTGCTTCCACGGCCCTCGGGGTGCGCCACCACCTCGTTCCCAGCTAACGGTAGGAGGGGTTCACATCAGCGTCGGGTCGACGATGAAGTACCTGGGACTCGTCCTCGACAGCTGGTGGAACTTCAAGGAGCACTTCCGACGTCTGGCTCCCAAACTGAATCGGACTGGGGCTGCTCTCGGGCGGCTCCTGCCCAACCTCAGGGGACCAGACGCCTCCTGCCGGAAGCTCTACGCGGGAATCGTTCGGTCCATGGCTCTCTACGGGGCTCCGGTGTGGGCACCGACGTTGCAACAGCAACCGAGGACCCAGCTGAATGCGTGCCAGAGGGTCATGGCAATACGCATGGTGCGAGGGTACCGAACGATCTCCCGCGAGGCGGCGACCCTCCTTGCTGGCCAACCGCCGTGGGATCTGGAAGCAACAGTCCTTGCACACATGCACGACAAGCGCATGGAGATGCAACGCCGGGGCGAAATTCCGCTGCCACGACAAGTCGAGGCATGGCGGACAGAGCTCCGGCGGGATCTCATGGCGAAATGGCGTCAACGACTTTCGCAACCTCGTTCGGGGCGCGCCACAATTGGGGCGATAAGGCCCATCCTTGGGGCGTGGCTGGAAAGACCTCACGGCGTTCTCAACTTCCGCACGACGCAGGTGCTTACCGAACACGGAAAGTTCGCTAAGTACCTGTTCCGGATTCGTGCGGAGGATTCGCCCGGGTGTCGCCACTGTGCGGAACATCCGGAGGACACGGTGGAGCACACTGTAGAGGTGTGCCCCGCCTGGGCGGAGCATCGCCGTGTCCTCGTGGGGGCGATCGGCGGCAGCGATCTCTCTCGCCGGGCCTTGGTTCAGGCCATGGTCCGTAGTGAGGAGGGATGGCAGGCGGTCGCCTCCTTCTGCGAAGCAGTAATGCTAGCGAAGGAGGAGGCCGACCGCATCAGGCAGAGGCAACGGGGCGCTCGCCCCAGCCGCCGCCGGGATTCCGATCCCGATTTCCGGCCACCGTAGGCGCGGGCTTGCGGACGGCGTGCAATGGGTAGCACGCTGTCCGATCGTCCGGTAACCGACCGGACCGAGCCCAAGTCGTCGACGGCGCGTTCTGTTCCCGCGCGCCTCAAGGAGCTGTCAGCACACCGAAGAGGCCCAGCCTGCTAACTGCAGGCAGGCAGGGTCGAAGCCTACTGGGGTCATGGGTTAGTTCCGAAAGGAATGCTCGACCCCGGCACGATAGGCTACGAAGGAACGGGGTAGGTTTTTAGTCAGTAAGAGTCTGACACTACTTCCCGCTCCGCCCAAGGGCGGGATTTGTCATTGGATGATTTTACCTACCATAAAAAAAAAAAAAAAAAAAAAACTCAAATAGCTTTTTGTGAAGTCTTTGAAACTCGATCACTTCTATGGCTTCGGGAATTAATCAAAAATCTTATTGCGTTTATTACAAAATAACGCAAAATGCGTACCTAGATATTAACTGCTAATAAATTAAATAATAATTAAATTTAAATTATTTAAGATTCTGAATTTAATTCTTTAGGAAACTTCTTCGAAAAATTCAGATTTACAGCTGTGTTGTAATTCACAAATTGATTTGTATTTTATAGTCCTCCACAAGTATCCCATGTGTGATTTGTAATAATTTTCAGGAATGTGCAGTTGTTTTATGCTCTTCAGATGTTTTTTTGTAAAGTTGTAATTTATTTTTTTATTTATTTATTTACATGATATAAAATACAAATTAAGACTATATATACACACTTAAACCTACTCCTAACTAAAAAATGGCGTCATAAAACTAATTATTTATTATTTAAGATTCTGAATTTATTTTTTTAGAAAACTTCTTCGAAAACTTCAGATCTACAGTCGTATTGTAGGTAACTTATTCACAAATTGGTTCGTTTTTTATATTCCTCCACAAGTATCCTATGTGTGATTTATAATAATTTGTAATAATTTTCAGGAATGTGTAGTTATTTTATGCTTTTCAGATGTTTTTTTTTTAGAAAATTTCTGTATTATCTCATTCTATGTTTATTATGCTACTTACAATTGTTTCCAGCAAAAATAGACTGCTAGAATATTAGTTACTTTATTTGTTAATTTAAATTACAAAATAATAGTGTTTTCAATCCAATGGAATCATATATTCCGCCACCGGTTTCATTTCAGCAATCTATTAAGTGAATAAACGTCAATCAGTAAAAATTAAATTTTATTTTTTCATGCCCGTACAAGAAAAGCACTTTAACTCAAGTAGTGCAAATATGTGTGATTTGGTAAAAAAATCCTAACTTAACAAAACTTTCCACTTTTATTTAGATCATTTTATTTGTTTAATTTTATACAATTTGCTTAAATCAAAACTTTATTAATAAGTTTACAAACCCAATTTACTTATTTTTTATTTAGTACTTTTCTGTGTAGGGTGTTTCGGCAATTTCAAACATTTGCGAAGTTATTGTTGTTTTTGTTATCAATTAAAAACAAAAGAGTGCACTAAAGCACTAGTAGCCCACGCAGGTGTTCACCGCAGCCATAAATCATATTCCGACAGAGATAAGAAACACAATGGATATGTATTAAAATGTTTTCTAGATATTGTCGGCTAACTTTGAAACAATTGTTTGGTAATAAGCGACGTCATTACAGTGGTTTTCGTAGTTTGTACAATAACAGTGCCGACATTGTAGATCTTTTTATAAAATATTGTGAAATATTATTTTATATTTTAGATAATATTAGTGAATCACACTAATATTGTCTAAAATATAAAGGTGAGAGGATTGTATGTATGTGTAAGTATGTTTGATACACCTTTACGCTGAAACTGCTGGTCGCATTTGAATAAAATTAGCCATTCGGTTGGCCCATATACTGGAAACGGTACTTTTTTCATCTTGGGAGCATATTTTTAGTTTTACAACAGTCCAGACTAGGACAGAACAGGATAGGTTACACTCCTAAAAATTACATTTTTTAATTTTCATAAAATACCTATATATTCTATTTATTTAGCATTTATTTTGTGGAATTAGGTTGTGTCTAGATTTAAAGATTTCTCTTTGGTAAAGACTTTTTAATCGTTACGATTCCTAATTAATAAAAATATAGGTCTAATAGCACCATATGTCAGCTCTCTTCACTCCCGGTTTGATGAATGTTAAATTCCTGGAATATTAAAAATATCTTAATTTATACATTCAGACTTGATTATACAAAACGCCTGACTGACCGGTTACAAATAGATATTCTCCGATGTATAATGACTAACATATAAAAGCTATTGGCTTATGTATTTTGTTTTGCAGCAATGTAAAGTGTTATTTTAACTTCAATGTGTTTGTATATTGTGTCAATCAATCAATTGAAATCAAAACTTTTCTCAGTCTACTCCGCTTTAATATTCTATGAATATTGTGATAACGGATATTTTTTCGAGAATTTTTCCATATTTTTACACGACTAGGACTATCATGAATATTTCAAGACTAAAGTTAGGTAAATCGGTCCAGCCGGTCTTGAGTTTTAGCGAGAATAACGAACAGCTATTCATTTTTGGCGACTGGTAATTAGTGACCGATAGTTAAACACGTGATTTTAGTCAAGATAACAAACAACTTTTACTATGAGACCAAATCTGAAATCGCGAAAAAAAGTCTGCAAATTCAATACATTTTGACGTATTGATCAGTAGTTGGGCTGGTAGACTATCTGAATAAAAACTTCAGCCATTTTGTGTCCTAATGTCGGGTTCAGACAATGTTTGTGCTTGCTAAGATGACAGTCTAAATAAAGTTTAGTACGTTGGACGAATCCGCATGGCATAATTATTATTTTGAAGTTTCTGCAAAGTTACAGCTCTGACAACAGTAGGCCGTAGTAATCCATCTCGGAAACATTGCTTGGGTCAGAATATTAGATCTCTAGAATATAAAGAATATTATAAATGTATTAAGAAATTCCATTAGTAATCAGAATAGTAAGGCTAATACCCTACATTTATGCTTCATGGGGTTAACTTTGTAACACTTCGAATGATTCATTCAAACGGCTTATCCTTCGAATGAATTATGTAAACCACGGTCAAAGAAAAGTTATAAAATTATTCAATTAACAAAATTCTATTATTATATTTTTTATTTATTTTATTTTATTTATTTATTTATTTTTATTTAACACAGAAAAAACAGCAATTACACCATAATACTATGAACATTTAGGCTTAAGAATTATAAAGTATAAATTATATGAAAATATAGTATGCGGGAAAGGAGATGTAGTTTATAGTGTAAAGCTGCATGTAATCATAATTTTTAGACCTTGATCAAAGTTAACTCTTTTTTTTAGTATTGACCCTGAATTCAGTTTTATTGACGGCTGAGTTCATGAACGTCATGTAAGCCGTCATGAAGTCAATCAATCAATCAATCAAATCATTTATTTGCTTGAGTATGGGTAAAACATGAGATGGTGAAATAAAATAGTCGTTCTTTGGACCATACCCTACCACTAGAGGTGTACAAATATTTCAGCCTTAAAATATAAACATTTTATAAATAAATAATATACATGCATTTCATTATTACAATCGATATTAAATATAAATTAAACACAAAAACACATACAAATTTCATTATACCATAATTGAATTATTTAATTACATTTTTCATTTAGATAATCATAAAAATAACATACAAATTTCATTATACCATAATTGAATTATTTAATTACATTTTTCATTTAGATAATCTTTAACTGAATAATATGCTTTATTTATGAGATATATTTTTAATTTATTTTTAAAACTGATTAAATTATTTTCTTCTTTTATACATTTTGGTATCTTATTATATATTTTAGGGCCCATACAGAATGCACTCTTGTCGAACATAATTGTTTTGTGGCTTGCTGCACAAAGAGTACTGGCATGTCTAGCACTTTTCAGTGTTCTATATTTATGCAAATTATTTCTTACGTCTAAAGCTAATTCAAATATATACAATGATGGGAATGTCAAAATTTTTAAATTTACAAAATGTGGTTTACAGGTATCTGTGGATTTTAATCCGCAGATCGCCCGGATACATTTCTTTTGGGCTTTAAAAACTGTTTCTCTCTCAGTACCGTTACCCCAAAACATTATACCGTATCTTAATGTTGAACCAATATAGGCATGGTAAGCAGTAAGGAGTGCGTTCTGACTAACAACTTTTCGAAGCATATACAAAGCATATGAATATCTACTTAATTTTGTACACACTTGTTCCATATGTGTCCTCCATGTCATATCAGAGTCTACGTGTAATCCTAAAAACTTTGTAGTTTCTATTATTTCTATGTTTATATTTTCATAACTTATCTGCAATGTATTAGATATAGATCTTTTATTTTTGAAATTCATTATATATGTCTTAGATAGGTTTATTTTAAGTTCGTTTAAATTTAGCCAATTAACTATAGATGCTAACGCACAGTTTATATCATATTCATATGTGTTAAGGTCTTCAGATACAAACATCACTGTACTATCGTCAGCATAAAGAACCATGGGGTATTTGATGGATTTAGGCAGGTCATTAATATAAATTATAAATAGCAAGGGACCTAAGATACTCCCTTGGGGTACACCCCTGGTAACTTTTATTGGTGTTGACATATATTTCTTTTCAACTTTTGTGATATGAGAAATGCTAGATATTTCAGTTTTTTGTTCTCTGTTACTTAAATATGATTTTAGAAGATCCTTAACATTTCCTCGTATTCCATATGCTTCTAATTTGTTTAATAGCGTTTCATGGTTGACGCAGTCAAAGGCCTTCGTCATGTCCATATAAAGAGCAGAGACGTCTTTTTTGCTATCCATACCCTTTAGCACCGCCTCGAGGAAAGTGTATAGCGCATTATTAATAGATTTATTTTTCCTGAAACCCATTTGTTCTTCTGCAAGGATTTTATTTTTTTCCATATAGTTATACAAATTGTTAAAAATTACTTTTTCAAAAACTTTAGACAGTGTAGGTATAAGAGATATTGGTCTATAACAATTCATATTTTCTCTATCCTGTTTTTTAAATATAGGAATTACAATAGATAATTTTAATTTTGATGGGAAGACACCATCTTCAATGCATTTATTCATTATTTGGCATAGTACAGGTGCTATTATTTCTGCTACTGCCTTAAGCATTTTAGTGGATATCCCATCATATCCTGTACTATTTGTATTTCTTAGTGATTTTATTATTTGGAAAATTTCTTTAGGGCTACATGGGTTCATAAACAGGGAGTTTGAGTTATTATATTTAACTTTGTGATGTATATTATTATGAGTTATTTTATTTGGCACTTGAGACATAAAAAAATGGTTGAATTCATTAGCTATTGTAAGTGGGTCTGTGATTAGTACATCATTTACATTTATTTTATCAATTTTTTTAAACTCATGAGTAGCATTTGGTTTATAATTATTTACAATTTTCCACGTGGCTTTTGCTTAATTTTTTGAAGATTTAATATAGTAATCGTTTTGTGATTTTTGGGTTAATTTAATTATTGTTTTTAATCTTTTATTGTATGTCTTGTACGTATTTTTAAACTTTATGTTTGATGTTTTTCTGTACTTCCAAAGTAATTGACGTTTACGCTTAGAGCAAGCTCTAATACCTTTAGACACCCACTGTAGTCGTTTGTGAATAGGGACTTTAACTTTTATTAAGGGAAAACAGAGATCATAGAACAAACTAAATAAGTCGTGGAATTTGTTAAACGCATCATCTGCCGTTTTTGCACTATAAACTTCCTCGAAGGAGAGGTTTTTGATACATTCAACATACTTACCTATGTTTGAGGAGCTATAGTCACGTTTATAGGTATACCAGTGTGTGATGTTAAAACTTTCTTTGGTTGGATACTGCAGCAGTTGAGCGGTATGATCCGATAGTGCTAGTTCTAGTATTTCACACCTGGACCCTTTTTTATTGCATATAAAATTGTCAATACATGTTTTACTGCTCAAACGCGTTGGTTCATTGATCATTAATTTAAGGTTATAACTAGAAAGTAATTGTTCAAATTCTATAGCTATTTTATCTCTTTTAAGTCTATTGATATTAAAATCACCACATATAATTACTTTTTTATGTTTTAGGCAAGTTTTATTAAGGATATCATTAAATTTAGAAAAAAATACATTAACCCTTTCTAAATTGTTACTAGGGGGTCTGTAAATGTTGATTATAATTGTATTATGCTCAGGAAGTTCTATTGCACTACACTCTACAATATTTCTCATTGTGTGTTCTTTTATGTCATAGATTTTTGCTTTTAGACTATTATGTACCAAGATGCATGACCCTCCATTTCGTTTTTGCCTAAAGAAAGCTGAGATTAATGAATAGTTGGGAATTTTCAATGAATAAGTGTCTTCATTTAGCATATTATGTTCCGTGATACAAAGAACATCAACTTTTTTATTGCTACGAATCAAGTCGTCCAAATGTATCGTGAGTTCATCAGATTTATTAATTAAACCATTTATGTTCTGATGTAATATATATAAATGATTATACGCGAAAAAAAATCATATTTTTTGGTGTACTTGATGAAGTGCAATATTCTGAAGCGTTATTATTCGTTTCTATAGTTTGGTTTTCTGTTTGTTCGGGTACGCTACTGTTTAAAGGATTTAGATTAATATTACTGTCTGTCTGTGTGGAGCTGTTCACCATATATTTTATAGCTTCAATAGTTTTTGTGTTTTTGTATGTTATTAATTTTAGTTTATAGTCTATACGCAATATCTCCCTTAACCAACACCTACATAAATTGAGACCAAAATGTATTTCTCTAGGTATATGCCTTTCAAAATCCAAATCTAAATAGTATGCATTTTCAAATTTGCTACATATAAATTTTAATTCGTAATTAAGTTTCTTAACATTTAAAAACTTATTATATGGAATTTCCGTAAAAATCACATTTGTGTTTATTACAGTTTCAAGCCATTTCATAGTGACAAATTGAAATTCGCGCGGGTTAACATCGTTTGTTCCGCCAGCTATAACTATATAATCATCACTAGATAACATTTTTATTTCACTTTTATAACTGTCCAAAACTTCGCGTAGTCTCGCCCCTTGTTTCCACATACATGTAACATAGTAGTCATCTCCAACCAAACGTTGTAATAAACTCTGGACCATTCTTCCTTGGTGATCTGCCAGAACAATGATGTTCCTTCGTTTTTTTAGTGAAAGAGTATTTGCAGTCGATTCAAAGACGATGTTGTGATCCGACATTTCTTTACGTAGGACAGTGTGTTGCACACGCTCAACTTGTTTTATTTTCTTAGGCTGTACAGTTATCGTTTGCGGAGACTCTGTATGCAGATCATAATTATTTATGTCGCTAGATGGTAATTTAGGTGATCGTAGATTAAAGGTATAATGGTTTTTTGAATTTCTCCTTTTCTTCCCTGTATTTGGTGTTTGAAGTGTTGTGTTTTCAGTTAATCCTACCTTTTTGTAAACATCTATTATTTTCTTGTATTTATCTAACTTTTTTTTTAGAGTAGTATTTTCAAAGTTTAAATCTTCTATTTCTTGATTGGCAGTTTCTAATTGTTCTTTTAGCTGGTTTATTTTACCTTCCATTTCGTTTGTACTTTGACTCTCAATCGAAGTATCAGGTAAGCTGCAAATTGTGGCCTCAAATATTGAATTTTTCGCTGTAGTATTTCTGTTGCTCAATGAGCTAGAACGTCGACGTCTCCGAAATGTAATAGATTCTCTCGGACTCTCCATTATTTTTTATTAATTATTATAAGTTTTGAAAACTTAACAGTTTACAAAAAGTCGCACGTCTATACGCTTGGTTTCGAACCCGATGCGCATGACACGACCAAGTGTAGCGCCTTATACAACTGCGCTGCGGAGTCTTGAACTTCGAAAATGAAATTGTTGATAGCTTGTAAGTTGTATTAAGTAACTCCAATTGCCAGTGGGTAAATTAAATTTTTGGATGATAATACTTTTACCGACAATTTTTACTGATGTCTTATCACTTTTTATTAACTTGTTTAACAGTTTATTTTTAGAGATTTTAGTTATGTATGGTTAAAAACACTAACTAGTCCGTCACTTATTTACAAACCGTTAGATGCCGATTGAATAACTGGGTTTTTAATTATGATTAACATTTTTTCACTTTTAATTGCTTATATTAGAGTTGCATTTCACATTTCAGACTTCATACAGATTTCACTGCACTTTTCAGGCGGCTATAATAATAATTGTTTATATTATTAAACATTTGAAGATTGTTTATAAATGTCACTTCAATCACCAAGTTTATTTTTATTGTTGTTGTTACACTTTATATCACTTTTACTGTATCTGCTATCACGTCGAGTAAACTATTGCAATGATAGGAAAGTAAATACTATATTTTTATTTAGTAATATGGACTTTAAATATTTTTAAATTAATACAATATACAGAGCTGTGTTGATCGTGCACGAGCGAGGAGGGTAGTGGGTAGGTAGAGGGTAGTCGAAGTCATGACAGAGTGAGAAATCCTAGCGCCTATTTTCAAGTGCCGTTGTTGAGTGCCGAGTTTCAATCAGTTTTTGATGGTCGTTTTGTAGTGAATTAGTCAAAGATACTTTTAAATAAATAAAAATCATCAAATTAGTACATAGCCGTTTCTGATAGCAGTAAAAGGTAGATAATACGTTTCAGTTTGTATTTTCAGCGACGCGAGTACGCGACACACTAGTGTCCAATGAGTCAGTCAGTTTACTCAGCCACTCACAGTCCAGCGCGAGCCGTCGCGGTGAGTGGTTGTTGCGCTACACGAGTGTTTGTTTATTAATGCGTGTGCAAGTGCTTAAATTATCTAGTAAATAATGTGATAATTTTTTCTGCAGTTTAATTTATGGTTTAATTGATTTTTCGCTTGCAATTTGTCAATAAATTAATAGTTTTCAGTGTCCGTGCTTAAATAGAAGTGTGTTGTTGTATATGTCTGTGTTAAGTATATTTATATAGCAGTTTTTCAATCATATAAATAAATTTATTAAGAGTTTGTAATTTAATCAATAGTTAACAGTTGTCAATTCGTATTGTAAACGGAATATTCTTTATTGTAAACCAAAATTGCAGTGTGTAAAATGTAAGTGTAGTTTGTTTTATAATACACTTGAGTTACCATAAGTGTAAGCAATGAAGTGAGTGTACATGTAATGTAGTGAAGTGAGTGTATGTGGAGTGTAGTGTAACTTCATATGGATTGCAGTTTGCAGTACCATCAAGGTAAGTGCCTAATATTATAAGAATTATACAAATTTTTTTAACTGCATTTTCATAGTATTTGTGCAACCATATTTTGAATTCAGAAACTTAAATAATTTTTGTTAGAACTTGAAACTCGACCAATTCTATGGCATCGGGAATTGATTAAAAATCTTATTGTGTTTGTTACAAAATAACGCTGAAATACGTAAACATTAAGTGGTAATAAATATTAATTATTTAAGATTCTGAATTTAATTCTTTAGGAAACTCCTTCGAAAACTTCAGATCTACAGCTGTGTTGTACCTTATTCACAAATTGATTTGTGTTTTATATTCCTCTACAGGTACCATATGTGTGATTTGTTATAATTTTCAGGAATGTGTAGTTATTTTATGCTTTTCAGATTTTTTTAGCTAATTTTTGTATTAAATCTCATTCTATGTTTATATATTAAGTTTTCAATTGATATGTTACTTACAATAAATTGTTTCCGAACAAAAAAAAAAAGTCTGCTAGAATATTAGTTACTTTATTTATGATTAAATTTCAAAATAATAATGTTTTCAATCAACTGGAAACTTATAATCTACCACCGGTCTCATTTCTACGATCTATTTAGTGCATAAACGTCAATCATAAAAAATGTTTTACTATGTTATACGGGGATCAAAAGAAGCACTTTAACTTAAGTAGCTAAATGTTTATAGCAATAAGGTTGTGTTTGGTTTAACGGGATTTTTTGAATAAAAGTAACGTACGTTCATCGCGAAGCTTTATTTTCAACTGACACAGACAAGTAATTAGAGAAGGGACTGTATGTCTATATCTACATATTTACAGCTAACTATACAACTTTGTATTCATTAGTTTTTAAGAATCGCCTAAACATTCCGCCCCCCAAAGAACGCAGTTCTTTAATATAAGTACACAAATAGGTAGATCTTTATACAACTCCAACAACAATTAATATCGCGGCAAACTAAGGTTGACAAGCTATTACATAATTACCTATACTCACATCTAATCTATGGGAGGGCCGGAATCATATAGTAATTAAACAGCTGCTTTGGTAAATTACATAACTAATGCTTTTAAACAATCAATTCAACGATTTAGTTCAGGGTAGTACTTATCTAGGTCACATACATAACATTTTTAAATACTACGAGTATTACCAAACATCATTGCCTAGCTATATAATGGACACAAACATGGCAAGTTACATAAATGGTTTTTTTTTTTTTTTTAGTTATAAGTAGTTAGTTTTAATAATTAGTTAAGTAGGCAAGTCTTATATTAGTTTTACAAAGAGTAGTTAGCCCTAATCTTAAGTTTATTTAGTTAAGATACATATTTTACTAACAGGTCGTTTGAAAACATTGTTTTTACATCTAACTGATACAACTCTGGTAAGATTATCGGGACCGACATGTTTTTGAATTACTCTTCCTAATATCCACTTACTAGGTTGGATATTATCATCCTTTAAGATAACTATGTCATCGATTTCTGGCTCAAGTTGTTTTGTGTTCCATTTATAGGTTTTATTAAGATTTACAAGATATTCTTTATACCATCTTTTCCAGAAATCGTTGACCATCTTTTGAACTAATCTCCATCGTTCGAGATTAGTAATACGATCACAATGAGTATTGTTATCATCTGATAGGTTTAATAAAGGTTCGCCAATCAGAAAGTGACCAGGTGTCAGGGGAAGGGGGTCATTGGGGTCATCACTTAGAACTGAGATAGGTCTCGAATTTAAACAAGATTCGATCTGTGCTAATACTGTGGTAAGTTCCTCGTAGGTGAGTGTACTATTTCCAATTACCTTTGTGAGATGTGTTTTTGTACTGCGCACTCCAGCCTCCCACAAACCCCCGAAATTAGGCGCATGTGGAGGGATGAAATGCCATGTAGTACGTTCTAAAGTTAGCAACTCTGCTATCTCACTAGGAATGGAAGACTTGGCCTTATCAAACATGTCTCTGAGTTGCTTGTCTGCTCCTACAAAATTAGTACCATTGTCACTAAAAAGGTCCTGACAGTGTCCTCGTCTAGCTGTAAAGCGCCTGAAAGCAGCAATGAATCCCTTAGAAGTCAGATCTGTGACAGCCTCTAGGTGCACAGCGCGTGTTGCCATGCAAATGAAGAGGCAAATATAGCCCTTGTAAGATTTAGCTCCTCTGCCTGGCGAAAATCTGATATTAATGGGTCCTGCATAATCCACACCAGCTGATCTAAAAGGTTTACTGGGTGTTACTCGTACCTCTGGTAGTTGACCCATCAACTGTATTGCATTGTTTTTTGCATATCTAATACAAGTTGTACATTCTCGATAATACTTTTTTGCTTGATCCTTAGCTCGTATTATCCAATATTTCGACCTCAAGTAATTAAGCATTACTTGTGGTCCGCCATGTAATGTTTTATAATGGGCATCTTTAATTATAAGTCTACTAAGATGGCTCTTAGCAGGTAAAATTATAGGATGCCTTGTATCATACGTAGTTTGCGACTGTTGTATTCGTCCGCCAACTCTTAAAATACCATTATCGTCGATAATGGGACAAAGACTGCGTAGTTTGCTCCTTTTTAGAACACTTCTTTGAGATTTTAACTGCTTTATTTCCTTGTTGAATTCAATTCCTTGAATTTGTTTTATGCAATTATTAAGAGTTTCATTAATTTCTTGTGTTGTAATAAATTTAGTATTGTATTTGATTTGGTTTTTATTTAACTTTAGATTTAACCATCTTCTGCAGTATGAAATTACTCTCAACATTTTCTGTAAATTAGAGAACTTAGTCCAAATTAATTCCTCTTCAGTGTTTAATAAAGCAGTGAAAACTCTGGCTTTCTCTTCTTGGTGTGTATCCTCAACATCAACTAAATCTATGTTTAGGTCTAGTGCAGACAACCAAGCCGGTCCATTCCACCACAGAGTGTTATTTATCAAATCTGAGGCCTGCAAGCCTCTTGAGGCGCAATCAGCCGGGTTTGTATCTGTAGTCACATGACCCCATTGCTCATAATCTAGAATATTCAATATCTCCGAGACTCGAATGCTGACGAATGTGTTCCATCGACTCGCCCCACCCTTTAACCAAGCTAGAACTATGGTCGAGTCTGTCCATGCGTGTAAATTTTCCTTAGAAACATTCATGACTTGCGCTGTCTCGAAAATCAGTTTGGCTGCTAGAGTGGCACCACAGAGTTCCAACCTCGGAATAGATAGTGGTTTCTCAATAGGAGCAACCTTGGTTTTTGCTGATATTAAATTAACGTAGACTGTGCCTCCCTCTACTACTCGGATATACACTGCTGCCCCATATGCAGCCTGCGACGCGTCTGCAAAGACATGCAACTCTATTGTAGAAGTGTGGGAACATTGTAACCATCTTATTATTGAAACATTTTTAATGTTAATTAAATTATTTCTGAACTTTAACCATTCTGCTAGCAGTTCGTCACTTATGGTGTCGTCCCATCCTAGTCCTTTTTTCCATAACTTTTGTATCATAATTTTTGCTATGACAACAACCGGAGCTATCCAACCTAGTGGATCGTACAATTTAGCAACATCAGAAAGAACACGTCGTTTAGCTATCGGCTTCTTTGTTTCTGGTAAGTTGAGGGAATATATAAAACTGTCTGCTTCTCGATTCCAATTAACTCCTAGTACCTTAACTAAACTATTGACCTTAAGAGGCAGTTCATGATCATCTCGTTTGTTTGTACCTATATATTTTAACACATTCTCATTATTACTGCTCCATTTTTGTAACTCAAAGCCTCCTAAGTTCAAAAGTTTGTTCATGTCATTGTAAATACTCACAGCTTCATCTTCTGTCTCACAACCTGACAATAGATCATCCATATAGAAATCTGTTTTTGTTATTTTAGCAGCAGCTGGAAATTTAGATTTTTCATCATCAGCTAATCTCTGTAGTGTCTTCACGGCAAGATATGGTGCACATGCGGTACCAAAGGTTAATCTCATCAATTTATAAGTTTTTATTGGCTCAGTCGTTGTTGGTCTCCATAATAATCTTTGATAGTCTGTGTCTTCCTCTGCAACACGCACCATTCTGTACATTTTTATAATATCTGCCGTTATACAAATTTTGTGTGTTCTCCATCTCATCAGTATGTGACGTAAATCTTGTTGCAGTTTAGGACCCACAAGAAAATTGTCGTTTAAAGAAACATGATTAGTACCCTTACATGAAGCGTCAAAAACAACCCGAAGTTTTGTCGTATCTTTATCTTCTCTTACTACACCGTGATGTGGAAGATATACCGCTTCAGGATTATTAATATTTGCAGACTCCACTTCAATCATGTGATTAAGCTCAATGTATTCCTGCATGACCTTGCCATATTCTTCATGAAATTTACAGTTTTTTGCGAATTTCTTCTCTAGAAACTCAAATCTTTTGGCAGCTATTTCCCTCAGTCCATCAGCGTGACTTTCTTGGTTATTGTTTTTGAAAGGTAATCTTACCACATACCTTCCTTCCTGGTCTCTGGTCGTTGTAGCCTCGTAATACGTTTCACATCTTTCTTCTTCGTTTGACAATCTCTTTTGAAGGGTGTTCGGTTCATTTTCTAACTCCCAAAATAACTTCAGCATCTCATCTTCTTTAAGCTGAACATGCAGGCTGGTGAAGTTCTTCCCTGCTGAAGTGCATTCTCGTGACATCCTTCCTGATAAAACCCAACCTAGAATTGTGTTTTGTGCTAACAAATTACTCACAGGATGTTTGATAACGCCGTCTAACAAAACGTCGCTGTACACCTCAGCTCCAAGGAGAATGTTTATTTTCCCTGGTGTTGCAAATCCTGGGTCTGCCAACTTCAAGTCTTTTAAATCTGACCACTCAGGAATACCTAGATTAGTGGTGGGTAGCATTGTTGTTAGCGATCGCAATACAAACGCGTCAACTCGCACTGACTCATTAGGATTATGACACGATTTGACAAAAAACGAAACACGATTTGACAAAACACTTGACACCCAACCACTCACTGATTTGCGATTAAGATTTAATAATTGTACTGTTGCCTCTGTAATAAATGAAGCTTGTGAGCCTTGGTCTAACAAAGCTCTCACAAAGTATTTGCAACCATCCCTACTATCTACTAACACCTTAGCAGTAGCTAATAGGACACCGTTTGATTGTATATGTTCACTTGAAAAGTTCGTTACAATATGCTCATTATTAGATACAGAAATCGGCGTACCTTTAGATTTGTCGTTTGCTATACCTGCAGTTGAAGTCTCACTTTCCTTCGGTTTCTCATCCTGCTGTTTTTTCTCGAAGTGCAGAAGGGTGTGATGGCGCCGTCCACAACGTCTACAACACGACGACTGCCGACATTTATTCGCTGAGTGTGTAGGCGCCAAACAATTGAAGCATAAGTTGTTTGTTTGTACAAATTCTTGTCTCTCATTTGGTGATTTATCTGCAAACCTTTTGCAAGAAAAGATGTAGTGGTCACCACTGCATAGGGCACATTTTGTTTCGGGCCGTTTCCTGTCGCTGCTGGATACATTTGCATGTAAAACCTTAGGTTTAGTCACCAGTTTGGGTTGTGCTGTTTTAACTTTAGTACTTTCTATCATTTCTAACGCTCTGAACCTTGATTCTAAAAAATCTCTTAATTCGGACCAAGTGGGTATTTCGTAATTGCATGTACTAATTTGTTGCTCCCATAACTTTATAGATTCAGCATCTAATTTCGATACAACTAAGTAGGTAGTCACTATATCCCAGGTATCAGTCTGCAAACCCATGTTCTTCAAAGCCTTCAAGCAAGTCGAAGTTGTGTCTACCAGTTGTTTAATTGAACTAGCCGACTCCGTCTGCACGGGTTTTTGCGTAAACAAAATCTTCATAATTGCGTTGCTGTTGAACCTCGTATTATTATATCGTTTTATTAATTGGTCCCAGGCCTCCTCATAATTTGCATCTGTTATGGAAAAGTTACGTAACAGTACCTCAGGTTCTCCAGATAAATTGGTTTTAAGGTAATGCAGCTTCTGTACACGTGACAGATATTCATTGTCGTGAATCAGTGTACGGAACAGGTCATAGAATGGTTGCCACTCCTCGTACTTTCCCGTGAATGTCGGTATCTGTATGCTGGGTAACCTTATTCCACGATTCTTGAAATCTTGCACGTCGTTAATTGAAGAGGATTGAGATAAGGCAGGTTGAAATTTTGATTCTTCTAAAAAAGGCTGGAGAGCTTCTCTTAATATTGATTTGTAATTTATGTAGGTTTCTTCAAATTCCTCACAAATACCTTGCATAAAGTAAGGGTCTTCCTTTTCTGTATCAGTAATCTTGAGAATAATACACTTGTGACCCTCTTTGAAGTCCTTCCACAGTTCTTCTAATAATTCCAACCTCGTTTCTAAATATGATCGTTTTATCCTGTCTCTCGGCGATTTTTTAAAGTTCTTTTCGGCCTTTTTTAGGTTTTCCAATAGTTCATTTTGATACGCAATATGGGGGCCGACCATAAACTTTGAGAAAACAATCTTATTGCAGGAGAGTTTTGTTTCAATCTTAAAGTAATATTACTTCATTTTGTACCATAAGCTTAATCGCTCAGTATGATTGTATTCCTGCTAAGGGCGGGGAAAGAATGAACGATTCTAAAGATTTTGTCTATTCCCTGCTAAGACAGAAAAGATACGCGCTATACTGATCTGTATTGCGTTGTCTCTTTCAGATGTTTGTTGTTCGAATCGCTACATTAAAGTTGATCGTGAACTAATAGAATACATTTAACTCAAAAGATGCCTTGTTAAAATATACTTTTAAAAGGATCTATGTAACTTTTATAAAAAAAGACGTAATAACTTTCAAGACTTTGCATTAATAAAGTAGAAAAACCAAAAAAGCTGCGAGCGACAACGTCGACATTTAGTTGCACGTTAGTGTGAATTACAACATTCGGAATTCGGAACGTTTGTTTACATTAACAAAATTCTTATCAGTGTTTATTTGTATAGTGCGAACGAAGTTTGATTTTTTGAATTAAAATAGTTTTTAAGTGCTTAAATTTAGAGTAATCTAGCTGTCTTAAGTGTTTGGTGTTCGAAGCGGATAATGAACTATGCTTGAAACTTATTGTACATTGACATCATGGAATTAAGGTAAAGTTAAACAGTGTATTCTAGTGAAATACGTAACTGGTTGTTCGTATTGTTTTTCGTGCACTATTGAATTCAGTGTTATCTGCTTCCAAAAACTCAAAAAATTCATATATGTTCCCCATCTAGAATACAATAATAAATTAATAACCCAGATAAGTGCTAAAAACAATTAACTTGACACGTTTAGGCATCGAAACAATTTTTAAGCACTTTGTATGTCACGAAAAACACTTTAAATAGTATATATTTGGAAAACAATAATAAATCCGCTTCGTCCGAGCAACTTTTTTAAGCCTGCTAATTTGACGTAAAAACAATACTGCTAGCGGTCAAAAATCGCCTCATAGTACACAATGAGTGAAGTTTTATAACATTGACGTCACAAAATCGCTAAGAAAACATTCTTGTTTTAATATTGTAATAAGATTGTTTTGAAGGCCACATGGTACGAAAAACATAAGTAAGATTAAAACAATACTGCTTTAAGAGCTTGTGGTCGGCCCCTTGATCCTCCATCTTTATATTTGCACAAACACTTGTATTTATCGAAATAAACAGGTAAGTTCACTGTATTTCTGCGTTTTATAAGTTTGTAACACGTACTAAAGTCTATTTATTTCAATTCACTAATTTGTTTTTAAACCACTTCTCGGAAAAATCCTTATCGCTAAAGGAATGCTATTGTTCTCACTCACGGCGCTCGCTTGCACCTGCTTCGGTCAATGACTCGAATCCGGCTCGAATTGGACCATATGTTTATAGCAATAAGGTTGTGTTTGGTTTAACGGGATTTTTTGAATAAAAGTAACGTACGTTCATCGCGAAGCTTTATTTTCAACTGACACAGACAAGTAATTAGAGAAGGGACTGTATGTCTATATCTACATATTTACAGCTAACTATACAACTTTGTATTCATTAGTTTTTAAGAATCGCCTAAACACTAAAAGTGCAAGTATATGTGATTTGCTAAAAAAAACCCAACTTAACAAAACTTGCCACTTTTATTTAGATCATTTTATTTGTTTAATTTTATACAACTTGCTTATATCAGAACTTTACTTATAAGATTACAAACCTAATTTACTTATATTTTTTTTTATTTAGTTAAAGTATGTGAGATTTGGAAAAAAATCCTAACTTAACAAAACGTATTACAAACTTGCCAATTTTATTAAGATCATTTTATTTGCTAAATTTTATACAACTTGCTTACATCAAAACTTTATTAATAAGTTTACAAACCCAATTTACTTCTTTTTTATTAAGTAGGTGTTTTAGTAGTAGGGTGTAGTAGGGTGTTTCGGCAATTTCAAACGTTTGCAAAGCTATTGTTGTTTTCGTTAGCAACTGAAAACAAAAGACTGCAATAAAACACTAATAGCCCGCCCAGGTGTTCACCACAGCCATAAATCATATTCAGACAGAGATAAGAAACACAATGCAACTTCAATAAAATGTTTTCAAGAAATGTATTTTCTATTTTGAAACAATAGTTTGGTGATAAGCGATGATAATATAAAGTTGTTTTTGTATTTTGCACAATAATAGTGCCGACATTTAAGATCTTTATAAAAATTATTGTAAATCACACTAATATTAAAATATAAAGGTAGAGTATTGTATCTGTAGGTATGTTTGTAACACCTTCCCGCTGAAACTGCTGGTCGGATTTGGATAAAATAAGGCATTCGGGTAGCTCATATCCAGGGAAATGGTACTTTATATCTCGGGAGTGTGTTCTTAGTTTTATTTTTATAACAGTCCCGACTAGAGTATAGGTTACACTCCCAAAACAATAAAATTGTTGAATTTTCATATAATACCTATATATTGCATTTATTTCGAATTTATTTTGAGGAAGTGGGTTGTGTGTGTCTAGATTGTCTAGAACTTTCTCTTTAGCAAAAAAAAAAATAATCGTTGCGGTTCTGAATAGATTCTCAATAATTAAATAAAAATATAGGTGTAATAGCACCATTTGTGAGCTCTATCTACTCCCGGCTTGTTGAATGTTAAATTCCTGGAATATTAAAAATATGTTCGCTTTGTTTTTGATGCGGATTTTTAATTAAATAGAGTGATTTAAGTGGAAGGTTTATAATAATTTAACTTTCATTTCAGACAAAGTCCATAGTGTTAGTAGTAACAAATCGCTTAATATCTAATGTTAGTAGGTACATAATTTTAACACAATTGATGAGACTTAGCAAAATAAATCTGAATGAAATTGAATTGAATTAAGTTAAACAAAATTGAATTAAAATAAATTAAATTGTACTAAATAAAATAATACATGCATAATATGATAAATTCTGAATTGATTACATTAAAAGTTTCATATTATCAGAAATAGGTACACTTTAATAGCTATGCTGCGATGACTTATGACTAACATATAAAAGCTAGTGGCTTATATGTTTTAAATAAATAAAAATCAGCATATTAGTATAAAGCCGTATTAATACGTTTCTGATCGCAGTTAAAGGTCTGTCAGTAGCACTACACATTTTCAGCGACGCGAGTACGCGAAACGCTAGTGACGAATCAGTCAGTCAGTTTATTCAGCCACTCACAGTCCAGCGCGAGCCGTCGCGGTGAGTGGTTGTTGCGCCACACGAGTGTTGTTTGTGTTTAGTATGTATCGTGTGTGGAAACACTGTTTTTCTGTGTGTGCAAGTGCATAAATTATCTAGTAAATAATGTGATATTTTTTTTACAGTTTAAGTTAAGTTTAAGTTTTCATCGATTTTTCACTTGCAATTTGTCAATAAATATAATGGTTTTCAGTGTCAGTGCTCAAATAGAAGTGTGTTATGGTATATGTGTGTGTCCAGTATACTTTTAGTTCGTTTAGTATACTATATAGCAGTTATTCAATCATATTAATAAATGTATTAAGAGTTTGTGATTTAATCAATTATTAACAGTTGTCAATTCGTATTATAAATGGAATATTCTTTATTGTAAACAAAATTGCAGTGTGTAAATTGTAATTGTAGTTTGTTTTGTAATTATAAGTTTATAAATAAAGTGAGTTACATAAGTGTAAGCAATAAAGTGAGTGTACATGTAATGTAGTGAAGTGAGTGTACGTGGAGTGTAGTGTAACTTCGATTGCAGTACAATCAAGGTAAGTGCCTAGTATTATAAGAATTTTATAACTTATTTCAGCTACATTTTCGTAATATTTGTGTAAATTATTTTAAATTCAGAAACTTAAATAGTTTTATGTGAAGTTCTTTGAACTAATCAACAGGAGTTAATTAAGAATCTTAATGTATTTATTACAAAATTAAGCTGATAAAGGTATAAACGATATTTTTTTAAGATTCTGAATTTAATACTTTAAAACATATCTTCAAAAACTTCAGATCCACAGCTACTCTATTATAATTTATACCTCACTTATTCATTGAAATTGATTTGTATTTTATATTCCTCAATCCTCCACAGGTATCCTATGTGTGATTTGTAATAATTTTAGGAACGTATTTTTGTTTCGTGCTTTTCCGCTTGTTTGTTTTTTTAGCGCATAGCATAGAATCAGCTTTATAATGTTCCCACTGCTGGGACTTAGGCTTCTTTCTAGGAGAGGGAATGGGCCGTAATACACTACGCGGGCCCATTGCGTGTTGGTGGATGTCACATGTCTTCGAATTTTTGGTTCTAGGACATGCCTGTTTCCTCACGATGTTTTCCTTCACTGTTTTGAGAGCAGTGGTGATGAAATTACACAAAGTAATGCGCCTGGCTGGGTTTGAACCCGCGACCTACATCTCGTAAGGCCGGGCCTTTACCACTTGGCCACCACTGCTCATATCATTTTAGCATATGTTTGTTTTTAATTTTATTCTGTGTTATGTATTAATGTTTTAATTATTATGCTACTTACAATTGTTTCCGTGAAAAAAGTAGATTGTCGGAAAATTACAAGTGACGTCATATAGTTTTTTTTTCTGATTTGTAGGGTCGGTGCCTTAAGTTATCTGACCCATCCCTTATTAGTTTTTCAAAGGCGGTGGGTTAGTTGACTTAGGGCATATATTACCAACAGTTTAGATCCGTGCAAAAATGATTGCGAATCATACTAATATTATTTATTATATATAAAGACTGAAGTTTTGCATGTACGAGTATGTGTTTGTTACTCCTTCAGGCTAAAAAAGCTTATCGAATGTGTACGAAATTTAGCACTCGGGTGGCCCACATCCTGGAAAAGAAATACTTTTACCTCGGGATTAAGTTCTTAGCTTTAATTTTATAAAAAACTAGGCATATTTTTTCCGTATTTTTTTTTTTAAATATGTTTAGGTATTGTGTTTAAAGCTTTCTCAAATCATAACGGTTCAGAATAAAACTGTAACGATTAAAAATATTTATCTGCTCCCGGTTCGAAAAATGTTAAATTCCTGAAAAAATATAATTTTAAGTTTAGCGTGTCTAAAATTAGCAGTCATAAAATCATTTAAGCTTCTCTCTCAGCGGTCAAAATATTATAAATATTACGTGTCAATAGGTATATAGTCAACAAGAGACTATCTGTGTTATGCCATCTTAGTGTGTCTTACCAAATAATAGTAATAATAATCTTGTGTCCAATAGCAACTACTGGTTGTCCTAATGCCGGGTTCAGACACAGTGTGGTAAAGAGTTTGCTTCAATGAATTTCGTACCGGAACTCATTATCGTACTAGTTATTTGAACTAGTGAAGCCGGTTATACTTAAGTCAAGAACAGTTCCGACTTTAAATCTTGTTTAAAATCAGGTATATCAAATTCATTAAGTAATTGTTACTTTAATACTTTAATACAAAAAGTGTACAGCTAAGGAGTGAAATTCCCTGCCGGAGTCCGTATTTCCTGATAGCTACAACTTAGGTCTTTAGTCAAGAGTGAATAGGTTCCTTCTAGGCAAGCGTGCTCCATTGTCGGTCACATCATCGCTTACCATCACGTGAGATAGTGGTCAAACGCGAGGCTATCAATAATAAAAAAAGTGTCTCATTTCATTACAAACCCCCCCTGGTAAACGGATAACTGGTTCACATAAAATTAGCTGTCCACAATGTATTTACAAACTGTTAGGTCCACAGTCCACAGAGGCGTAGCTTCATAGAGGTGTTTCCATTATCATTCGCTTGCTATACGCGTGCTTGCTGCTTAGTGCTTAGTGCATAGGACTATCAACAACACTTCGGCTTCGTGTAGACAGCTGTTCTGCGTGCCAACTTCATCAAGAGAACATACATTTTTCGTGAAGACAGCGGAAAAGATTACGTTTGCAACAAGCTTCGCGAATAAAGCTTAGTGCACTTGAAACAAGCTGTTTCTGCATGGCATAATAAGTAAAATTTTGAAGCATCTGTGAAGCCGCAGCTCTGTGGACAGTAGGCCTTACTTAGACAAGCATTGTGTCATCGCACATTTCTTTTATTTTAAGCACTCCGATTCGCTTCTAAGTCTTATCACAACCTAAAATAAAAAAAATAGCAAAATATTAATGGAAGTTGAGTTTCTATGTGTGGTTTATGTGGTTTTTCGGGTTCCGTACCTAAAAAGAAAAAAGCAAAACCCTTATAGGATCGGTTTTTTGTTAGTATGTCTGTCTAGACCCAAACAACCAATCACCAACGAACGATCGTCTATCTCAAGAACGCGTGGAGATATCGAGTCGAAATTAAAACCATAAAATATAATCAGGTCTGCGGTCCCTTGAAGCTGAGTAAAAATCAAACATCTAAGTTTACGGTAAAAAATAATACGGCCGTTTATGTCGCAAAAAACGTACATTTCGGCACTCTCAAGGTAATCCAAAGATATTATAGGGTACTTCCTTGACCTAGAACCTTGAAATTGGGCATGAAGGAAGGTCTTATAGCACAAGTATAGGAATAAATCTGAAAACTGTAAATTTGTAATTACGTCACAAAAAAAATACTTTTTTTGGATACGGAAAAATCGTCGAGACTCGATTCGGGAATCAACCTATTTACATAGGTTAGTTTGTACAGAACCCTCAGTGTGCTAGTCGGAGTCGCACTTGCCCTGTTTTTTTTTTTATGTACCTAGTCTACATGTCTCTTGCCAATTGCCCAATCACATGTACTCGTAGAAGCTAAGTATTCACAGTACCAGCTTATGAAGAGACTGGAAACGAGTAGCTAATTCATTTCATACCTACCTGTTTTTAAATTGGGCTTACTGTCCACAGAGATGTAGCTTCAAAGATATGTTTTTTATCATAATAAGCTTACTGTACGCTTGCTTACTGCTTACTGCTTAGTGCATAGAAACACGGAAATTTATCAACGGAGCAGCTTCATGGAGTTCAGAACTGCGTGCCTGCTTCGTCGAGTGAAGATGCAAAAGAAAACTAACGCTTGCACCAAGCTTCGCGAATTAAGCTAAGACCGCGCGACGGCATGTCGTATTTAAAAGTGTCTTTGAAGTTACATCTCTATTGATAGTAGGCCGTAGTAATTTATTTCGAAAACATCAAAGACTGAGTTTGACCACAAAGTTAAAAAGAAGAAACGTTTTTTGTGTCAGAATGTTACTTAAATAGAAATTACTCGGAGTTGTAAAAATTTCAATAGAAATCTGTTAAGCCAGTCCCTGACCTAAATATTATGGCTAGTTCTATATTTACACAGGTAGATTTTTATCAGTAAAAATCTGACACTCCAACTCGCTCCACCCAGTGTGGCAGGAATTATTTGATATATATCCCATCTTAAAAAACCCTACATTTTCTACATCGGATCGCTGTTGCAATCACTGATATATCAATGCTGCACACTTATGAAAAGTATTTCTGTCATTATTTGATTGTCCACCTTTAAGTAACACTTAAATTAATAATTAAAAACAAAAATATTACCTAAATTTAAAACAAAAAGTATGAAGGTACTTAGTTATAATCCACCTTCCAGTTGTGTTAATGGTAGAAAGTACAATTAATTATAAAGTCCATCGCTCGGATATTCGTTAGTCTTGGTAAAGTGATGGAGAAAAAAATTTTCCATTGTTGACGAAGCTTTGACAAACAAAATAAAAAAATCAGCATGCAAATCGGTTACTAGGATATATATGTAAGATCCTTGGTCACCAAAGACAGAACATGCTCAGAATATCAACTATTCAGAAAAAGAACTGAAACGAAATTGGCTTGACATTTCTTTGCTGTCAACAGTGTCAACATTCGAGCTGTCAAATGTCAGGTAGAGATGTATTGGCAACAAAAATAATATAAATACACAGAATAAAAACATATCAAAAACAGTTAAATTTGGAAGGGTCGGAAAAAGTTAAAGACTGAAATACGAAAAAAAAAACAAAGGCATGATAATTAAAACATGTACCCGATCAGTGTTGACCGTAAAGATAGATCACTTTTTTGAAACATTAGCTGCAGCACATTTGTTTTTCCATGCAACAGCAAGCTCACTGATAGAATTTACCTCACTATGGGTAACGACACGAGGCCTTGTCCCATCAGACCCCAGAATGAGTATATGGCCAGTCCAGCAGTTGGTGTCGCCAAACTTTTCACGTGCAGCTTTGAAAACTTGATGATAAAGTTTTACCAGAACCCTACAACTTGCTTTTCGCATTCTAAATCTTATCCTGGAGATCCACATTCTGCAGGTTTACCAGAATGGGCCTAGGTTTGCCAGTGCTGGCCTGATTACTCATGTCTACTCTATAGCACATGCATATGGCTGCCGTACAACACGCCTCCAGTATCAACTTGACATGCATATAGGCACAAATATAATTGGCCTTGTAATGTTCGCACTGTTGGGACGCAGGCCTCTTCTACATCTCTAGGAGAGGGAACTTTAAGTAGCTTGTCATACACCACACCAGAATCTTCCAGCAACATCTCCACAACTTATTGATGTCACGGATAAAAAGCATTTTTCCAATGCCTTGGCCTTTCATACGTAACATCATCACCAGCGAGCATCTCCGTCTGACGTTGAAGACAGCCGAGAGCCTGGAGTATGAAGGACTTGAATAATACACACTCTGTTGATACACAGACTGGGCTGCTGACTGCAGTGTGGGGTGTCTTGGACAGTTCCGCTTCAAATCTTGACATTCTGTCCTGAAATTGTACCATTAATACCCTAATTAGAAAGACAATAGGAGTGCGGACACAGGTGTCCGTTTGGGGCTTGAGCAGGTAATACTTGGTTATTGACCCATTTTGCAAATCCATATTTGGTACCTGTCTTGAAATTATTACCAATGAAATTCAGGAATAACTCAGCGATTTGAAGAGAAGGATCTCTAAACGGTTATTGTATTATTATTAATTTACAAATTAACTCTCAATACAGTCCTCAGAAATAAATTCAAAGACATTAATATAATGATTGTATCTTCCCAGTATATTTATGTAAATATTTTAGTATGCTCATAATATTATTAAAATAAAAAAAAATACAGTAACATTCATAATTTTTACTTTAATTGCTAGCAATGTACCGCAGACTACGCCCTTTTTTAGTTTAAGTTCCTAAACCGTCTTAACTTGTCTGGTAGATATGATAAGACCGCCATTGAACCCATAAATTTAAGTCTGTAATATTGTGACTATTTTGGTGTATAATAAAGATTATTCTATTCTGTTAGAAATAAATACAAGTTTGTGGTTTCTATAATTATAGCCAGCAGACTCAAAAAAATAGCTCTTTTAGAGGTTGACATTTTAGATGATCCCAAGTCCACAATCAATCAATCAATTTTCCAGTCACATTCAAGAGTAAAATTATTTATGAAGTGAATTAATACTTTGCCAGAAGGTTTGTACCTACAAAAAGAGTATCTTATAGAGGACAAAAATACTTGGGATTGAGCTGTTCAGTAGTATACTATAATTATGTTTTAATCTTTTGAATACCATAATTAGAGACACAATAGAAAGACAATAGGTGTGCGAATGCTGGTGTTCGCTTGGGGCTTGAGTAATTAAACTATTTATATTAATTAGTTAAAAATATTTAAGTTATAAATATTTCTTGTGAAAGACATTTTTTAAGGCTACTCTTACAAATACCTGCTACTAACATCAATTATTTATCAGAATTAATTATGCAACTAATTTTGAAAAAGTTTATTTGAACTTGTAACTCCAAGTTTAACAAAGTTATCACAGATCTTGTGACTCATAAATCGACAATAAAATTGCACAGGTGATTATTTAATAGTTTAATAAAGCTTTCGGGCAAGACCCTGTCGAAAGCCTTCGAGATATCAAGGGAGACAGCAAGTGCTTCCCCATGCTTCTCGATTGCCTCAATCCTGATGTGAATAGCATACGCTGAAAGATCCCCAGTTAAAAGATTTTTACGGAAATCGTAGTGCCCGTCACTGAGGATGTCGTTAGCTTCTAGGTATTTTAGAAGCTTCCAGACTTTAGAGCAGAGAATTTACGTAATAGAGATGGGTCGGTAGTTTGCCGGATCAAGGGGCTATTACACCTTTCTAAATTCAGGTTCCGATATTTAGGCACGCCTAAATTCAGGGAAGTATAATTGCATTTAGGTTGGAAGGATCGTACTTAGGCTCCGATTCAGGAAT
Source organism: Leucania comma (assembly GCA_958295575.1). Classification (NCBI taxonomy): domain Eukaryota; kingdom Metazoa; phylum Arthropoda; class Insecta; order Lepidoptera; family Noctuidae; genus Leucania; species Leucania comma. The sequence goes on along the minus strand of OY282492.1, from coordinate 4,558,104 downwards.
AAAGTGGATCGCCCTTGGCGACTGACATATTATTACAAAGTACTCTGTGAGCTCCGGCGACTGACTTTCTTTTTCTAAATCGGCCCCTGAATATCGGAACCTGAATTTAGAAAGGTGTAATAGGCTCTTAAGTTCGACAGCACTTCTTGGGCACAGGCTGAACGTTAACTTTCTTCCAAGCAATCGGTACTTTTCCAGTCTCATATTATGAGAGGCGAAAAAGCGTATCAAATTGGAGACAATTCAGGCGCACAAGTTCCAAGAACGATAGCTCCATCCGATCCATCCATCAGGACAAAAAAGGGCCGCTCGTCTTCAGAATTCAGATGCGAAGTTTCCACAAAAAGAGATGCAAAAAAGTTTGCTTTCTCCTCAGAGGTGTGGGCCACCAACCCAATAGGTTTTAAGCAGTGGTGAAAGAAGTTCATATTAACTGACTTAGCCAGAGACCAAAACACAATACCTTCTTACAGGACTTGGCAGCCCTGTTAAAGTTCTTTTGAATCAGGTCGCTTACTTGGAGCATAACGGGTAGCGTGGACTCGAGCTTGGTATGCCGCGTGCTCAAACGCTTCGGCGCAACACACTCGGTACCAAACTATGGTCGTAAAAATTGTTACGTCAGAGAAGGGAATGTAGCACTCCATTCCCTATGACAATTCATCTGTCTGGGCATCTACGCACGATGAAGCATCTTTCCAAGAAAAGAAAATGGGCTACCAAGGATAACATAAGAAGAAAGACGCCAAAACCGCCGGGTGCCTTTAGGGTTGGGATCAGAGGGGGAGTAGATAGACACAGGCTTAACAAGACAGTGGTGGTGTTTAGAAACAAACAACAATACAGAAACGTACAGAGTACGCTGCGCGTGCCCGCACCGAAAAGGTGACTGGTACAGTTACTGGTGTAAATTTTACTGAAATAAAATACATAAATAACTATTTAAGAAATAAAAACATAACATTATAAAATAAAATTTGTACTAGATTGGATAAAAATATTAAAATTACTTGGTACCCACAATATCCCGATAGTAAAAAAACGCGCGAAGTTTTATACATCTGCCGATGGTGCGCGGTACGAGGATCAACGCGATGGCTCACAATCGAAACACCGCTGCACCGGCCCGGCAATTAAACAATTGCCTTTAGAAAATATTGCTAAGTGTCAGTAAATCAAACTTGCAAGAGATATTTGAATTAAGTTAGAAAGTCGGGTAGAAACCAATAAAAGTGGAAGTGAAGCCATGAGGTTCTTGGACACAGATCCAACGAGCTCACCGCATCAAGCCTACCCAAGCTACCTCCTTAGAGCCAAGAAATGGCCACATAACGTAAAGGTATGGTATAGGTGTTTTTTTTGTCAATACTGTCCCACTGTGGGAAAGTACAGTTTTTATATTACGCGATAAAATTAGTTCAATAAAATAGATTATCAAAATTCAAAGAATGCTTCATTGGATTGGTAACTGATTAAATATGTTACTACATTCTTAAAAAATATTATATTACCCTGTTACTATTAAATTATGTAAACAATTTGTCAACATTAATTTCATTAAATTGGATTTGTGAGCTGAAAATAAATTGCTAGTATTCTATAAAGACTGTCGTTGACATATTTGAGCTGAATTATTAATTGAAACAAATCTATCTTCATCAAATGTGGTGAGTAAATACATACATAGGTTTCATTTATTCGATTTGTATACTCTGCTAATGATGATAGTATAAACAGTACTGGAATAGTAAATTCATGTCTTTAGTATCAGCGCTTTCTTGAAGTGGAATGAGCGTTGTCTGTAAATATACAAGCGCCTGCTCATTTTATAACAATTTGTATCACTACTACTGATTATTGCTACCATTTTTTTTGTAGGCGCGGGGAAACTTAAGCAAGAAAGCTTTAGCAAAGGGTAGTATCGTTATTATAGTGTACTTGAGTACTTCAGCAAATGCAAAAAAATAATAAAAAAGGATGTCTGAGAGACATTTTATAGCTTTAGCTCTTTTTTTTGTTTTTCAAAAGTTTAGTCATTGTTTGGAAGGAACGTTATTTCGTTCTCGTACTTATGTGATTACATGGAATCATTTACCTACATACATTAAGTAATTTAAAATTGTCGTTTTGTACTGCTAAAATTTCTAATGAATCGTCAGTTATGAGCAGCATCTACATTCTATTTGAATTAAACTTCCTCAGTTTGACGCAACCAATCAATTTGCATTATTCTAATCTGCCTATATATTGGCATTGGGGTCGCTTTCCATTCTAAGCTTTAGCCAAGTAGGTACTAGTGTTTTACATGGGACGACTCGACTGGCTCTCTACCCTCCATAACCCAGTATTGACACGCTACCTTGTACGTGACTAAACCGTGATAAGCCCGTGCTAGATCCAGTGCTACCCATTTGAGACCTGCGTCTGTTAACTTTTTTGTGCAATAATGGAGCAAAGAAAAATAAGATATTATTACTATTCAGATATAGCCGGTTGTTTAAAGCTACCAGTTGTTTCAAAGAGGTAAGTGGGTATTTGCTTGTATTTTGATGGTTGGTTCTAAGGCGCCCATTACACGGTCATGTAAGCATCAATCATTGCCATCAATCATGACGTATCATGAATTAAATTTGAACGATAGTACTCACCGTCATTCAAAATCATTCGCCGTCATTCATTAATTAATGGTGATTGATGTCAATGATTGAACGTGTAATGGGCGCCTTACGTAATTCAGAACAGATATGTAGGTAGATAACTGTAACCGGTGGCCTACGAGAAAGCGAACATGATTTTGTAGCCATGTATTATTTTTACAATTTACACTAAGTTCGGTATTATCGCCACGCCCCGGGCGTGCTTGGACAGAGCGCCGCTGGCGGTGACCCTAGCGCCGCGCGTATTATGGAAAGTGAAGTTCATAAATGAGAGGAATTTTTTTAAATTGTTTTTACATTGACTTTTGTGCCAGTACCGTGTAAAATTTCTTCTTTTTCTTTTTAAACTTCTCCCCACACTAGGAATTACTCGTGGATGCGTTCATAGGCATGTAAACTCACCTACTCAAGACACCCAGACCCGAAACACGGAGTAGTAAGCCATACAAATATTTAATCCGCGCGGCAACCGAACCCGCAATAAGCAGCATAGCAGTCAATCGTTCAACCACTGTGTCAATCGTGCCGTTACCCCTAACTTTCGTCGTTTCTAGCTTTCGACTATTCCTAACAATTGCATGAGTTTCCCGAGATCTCAATTATTTTGTTTTTAATTGATATAAACTTGAGTTTGACTACGATCCCATCTGAAGGTGATGCAATCGTTGATGGTGAGGCGCACTAGTTTATTAAGAGCCTATTTTCTAATCTTGACAGAAGACACCTAAATTATGATCGGGCGGAAAACCGCAGCAGGCAAATTGTACAAGTCCTTCGATGACGACACACAACGCTTAGTCCGGACCGTAGAAGTTTCAACAAAGTAAAGGATGTTCGCTGTACGTCGGGTTGTCCGATGGTAGAAAGGAGATGGTGGAATCATGTCCAGCATTCCTCAATTTCCTTCAAAGCATGCCTTTAACACAACTCGTTAATAAAAAAAACCGGCCAAGTTTAGGCAAACAATAGAACAACAACAAAATAGGCAAAAAATTGCGTTTTTTGTATTTTTTATTTTTATTTATTTAAACTTAATGTACAATAGTGGTACATAGGCGGACTTAATGCAACAAGGCATTCTCTACCAGTCAACCTTTGGGTTAAAAAAGAAAACACTGTAGTAGGTGTGAACAATAAATAAATAACACATAATTTTAAAGAGAATGTATAAGTTACTTATAATGATAAAATACGTATATATGTTATTATTATAAATTAATAAATACTGTGATAAATATCAAATCATTATAATTAAGAGAACCTAAAATATGAAAATTAGGACGAAGACTGAACTAAAGTTGAGAGGACTTCAAGTAGTAGTTCCGAATTTTGCGCTTGAAGGAAAATTTACTTACAGCCTTTTTGATGTCGAGAGGAAGCCCATTCCAGAGTTTTATGGTAGAACGAATTTGTGAATATTTCAACAGCTGTCTAGCTATCGCGGTTCTTTAGAGACAGCCTGGTGACAGACAGACAGCGAAGTCTTAGTAATAGGGTTCTGTTTTTACACTTTGGGTACGGAACCCTGAAAAATAACAGGATAACTGCCAATTTTATTGAGGTAACTTTATAATCGATTCGAAGATAAGAATTATAATATCTGGTTGAGTCAAGGTTCAGTTAGGTGGAAGAAAAGTTTTATTTCGGTGTACAATTTTTTTTTCGTTTCCTCGAAATTTCTCGAAGCTACGCGTAGGCGTCTTAATGCAACTTGTCTTCATTTTCAATTAACTGAAGATTTTCGTGTTGACAATGAAGATTATGTAAGAATTGTGTATGGATGTGATGATCGAACCCAGATCTATATCTGGTCCTAATCACAGCTGCTCACAGAATATCGAGAAATTGCCAAAATGTGAAGATTTGTAGAAATATCTAGTTCAGGTGTTCTTTCGTTTGTTCTCTAAGCTGAGGGCGTCTGCAAACAGGCGTTCACAAAAGTTTCGGTTTTTTGTCTGTATTATGTGTTCATGTGGTTGGTTGGTGAAATCTAAGATAACATGCAACAAAAGAGTTTATTGCAAGCGATATGATTTCTTTTTATCTCGTTCCGACTCGGCCGTATGAGCCAAAACAACAACAGCCACACGGAATCTACTTCTTTTATCAGCGTTCTCCAACGACACATTCCTGCTATAGTCGAAGAACGAAAGTAGACTTTTAAAATAAATATTCAGCTACTTAAAAAGTCGCAGTTTTGGGGTTACGTTCATCATGGACAAAATGCTCCGCTTCAGATGGTATGGTCACGTAATGAGGCGTAGCGAAGGCCATGTGGTAAAAACGGCACTAAATTTACCCGAAAAAAGAGGTAGAGGCCACCGGCTATTAAACTGGTGGCCTAAGAGACCTCAAGAAAGCCCAATTGCCAAAATCGACAACCCAGAGTCAGTCTTGGCGCAGAATTGTGAGAAGACCTGGCCCCAATTAATTGGAGCAGGGATAGACAGACAAAGAAGACTTAGGGCCAAATTCACCAATAAACTAATCGCGATTATATAAAACAAAACGCAGTTTGAGCGCCTAATCGAGATTATAGCTTCATTTTGCGTTTCACCGCTATGAATTAAACCTAGTTTACGCTAAACTCAGTTTCAATTCTTTTGTTGTCGCCCATGTTACGACACGGTTCTTTAAACTAGATTACCCTGAGCTCAGTTTAGTTGAACTAAGTTTTTATATTGAATGGTGAAATGAGCCCTAAGAAGTAAATCGCAGACGCACTTGAACCGGTAAAAATTCTCAACGTCTTCTCAATATCCTCATGATCTTAACAGTCTGTTACAAATACACTGAAAAAAGCGTAGAATATCTAGATAGAGTATAGAGTATATTGTCTACGAGATACTCGCTGATCCGGTGCAGCATGTTAGCGTGATTTGTGAGTATATCCCCGGCACTACTTCGACTTTCATACTTCAACCATTAAATTTTTGAGGATTGTTACAACATATCTAGAAACAAGGTGTGCTGATCTGGTCTTCAAGCAGTATTAAGGATCTAATATACAACTTCATTTGTTTTTGCATGCAGTACAAAAGTGTATCGACCTTACCGCCTTCCTATCATGGCAAGGTCTACTTTCAGCCGTAATCAAAACAGGTTGACAAGATCCTTCATCTCGAGACTAGGAATACTGATTATTCGTTGTATATATCTGAGAATGGCAGCTAGGATGGACAGCTTTACATTCTATTAGATAGTTTTTCTTTAAGATCGATCGTCCTTTGCCTTTGTCCACCTAATCGCAATCTAGTGACTTAAAACAGACCTTTAATTAAGACTTAAGTATTATTTTTTATCAAAGACACGTAAAAATCACAGTTTATACGCGAAAATGATATTGTGAGACACAATATTAAAAAAAAACCACTAATCATGAATGCTAATGTCTAGAAGAATTTGTAAATATTTCATGTAATATTATGAAACGCGACCAGCCAATGAAATTTGCTGAAGTCTCTGATTGGCCGAAATCGGTGATCATAGCGCACGCGCACAATGCTACCTACTGGCGGCTATATAAAGCGTGAGCTCAATTCCTTATAATTATTATAACTAATGTCGGAGTCGGAGTCGGGAGTCGGGCAGTCGGGCAGGACGTTTTCTCATGCCAAGCACGCCGTCAGTGAAGGCACCAAGGCCGTCACCAAATACACCAGCTCCAAGTGAGCGGTCGGTAGCTAACAAGAGCCAGCCGACGCTCGCATCTCGACGCCGCCTCGTGTGTGTGTGAAAAGTGTTAAATCCAGTGCGATCGTTCGTGCGTCTTGTGTCTAGTAGTGGTGCGTGTGTTGGTTGTGTCGTGTGTGTCATCGTTATGTACATGCGCCGCACACGATTCACGCAACGCCTGACACAAACCGCGACGAGAGTCTGGACGCGCACCCACACCGCAAGTTGCAGGCGGGAGAAATAACAAAAGGCCCTTTTCAGGGCCACAAATATGTTCATGTGATAATAATTCACTTTTCTTTAACTTGATAACAGTCGAAACGTTACCTACCCACCTACTACTAAAATTACCTACCTACTGGCGGAATGGAACGATGAATTTTATTATACCGTAATAAATAGAGAACTATGTACTTGCCTTACATGCCTGTCTCCCTTCCTTCCCTCCTTCGTTCGTTCGTTCGTTCCTGTCTGTCTGTCTACGTATGTAAACACTATATATGCTACACGATTTAACAACACAACACTCGGACAAACTTCAAACTTTGTTCCCTCGTAGGTGTACCTACATATTATAATAAATACAACAGATAATAAACCAAATTATTATATGGCGGCCCGTACACAGTAAATTTCCATAGCGATCCGCGATCAAAATCAACGATCGAGATTCAGATTGATAATGTAGGTACGAATTAAAAGAGACGCTTGCGTTCGTACGAAAGAAAGAGTACGAAAAAAAGGAGGCAGAGAGGGCGGGGGAGACGCTTGCGTTCGTCGAGTGCGTCATTATTTGTAAATAATTAAATAAAAAATCAATTAAAACGTTACCTATTAATTAATTAATTAGATGAAAGAAAAGAAAAGAAAAAAAAAAAAAAAAAAAAAAAAATTTAGATAGACCTATTAGATTCGTGGTCAACGCGTAAATTGTAGATAGATTTATTTTTATTCTATTTTTTATTATTGTTGATAAAGTTTATCTTTAATTATTGTTTAAATCCTTTTGCGGTTTTCTATATAATCTACCTTTGAAAGCTCGAATTATTGTATGTATTACCTATGCATAATAACTTTATTGACTTATTTATATAAATAAACTAAAAATGGGTATATAATACAGGTAATGATTTTAATTTATGTGATATTTCCTATTTACCCGTTAGTATCATTATTTATTTTTCTCTTTGTTTCATAATAAAGATCCGTCCTCAATATTAATGAAACAAAAACAAACATAGGTACGTACTAGGTTAAATTAGGCAGATACTTGCATACTTTTACGTTTAGTACATCATACTCATGCTGCTGTACGGGTGTGTTTGTAGCTAGCTAGCTAGCTAGGTAGGTAGGTAGGTATAGGTAGGTAGGTACGTTTTCGTTTTACGACAACACCGTTAAAGAAACTGTCCCTGTTAAAAATTTGACGAATCATATTGTGGCCCTGAAAAGGGCCTTTTGTTTTGAATACGAGCGAAGAGCATCGCGCGACCGACATAATAGATGTGTATTATCATAAATATTATATCGAAATACGCGTGCGGTTCACCGCTCGCACCAGTTGTAGCGGCGGCGAAGACTGCGCAACGCGTTTAAGCCTTCTTCTCGGTCTTCTTGGGCAGTAGTACAGCCTGGATGTTCGGCAGCACACCACCTTGGGCGATCGTAACGCCGGAGAGCAGCTTGTTCAACTCCTCGTCGTTGCGGATGGCCAATTGAAGATGACGCGGAATGATCCTGGTCTTCTTGTTGTCCCTCGCGGCGTTGCCGGCCAACTCGAGAACCTCAGCAGCCAGGTACTCCATCACGGCGGCCAAGTAGACGGGTGCGCCGGCACCGACACGTTCGGCGTAGTTTCCGTTACGCAGCAGCCTGTGGATACGTCCCACGGGAAACTGGAGTCCAGCACGGTTGGAACGGGACTTTGCCTTTCCCTTAACCTTGCCACCTTTACCGCGACCAGACATAGTTGAGAGGTTTGTTTGTAGAATAAATCACTCGAAAACAACGAAACACGCGTACAACAGTGCGCGCACGTCGAGACAATCTCTTACAATATTTTTAAACCTGCCGTTGCCGGCCGTATTTATACGCGCGCCGCGTAGCTGTGTCAGTGGGAGGGGTGTACCGTCTAGCGAAACCAATTCACTAAACGCGCAAGCGCGAACCGGCGCTCTCGCTCCTTTCGGTTCGTCGTCAAATAAAATACGTAGACTGTACTGTACTGCACATCGGATACGGGATAGGCAGAGATATCGTTTAAAATTTCAAACATCCTACAGACTTTTAACTGATCCTAATTTTCTTATAATATCGAGCGAGTAGTCGAATAGTTTTTATAAATCAACATGAAATGGTTTCTCACGATGATTGATTAATTAATTAAATAAATAAATAAATAAATAATAATAAGTAATTAAGTAAACTTAAGTAACTAATATGTAAATAAATAAATAAGTAAGGAGGTAGGTAGGTAGGTAGGTAGGTAGGTAGGTAGGTTGGTGGGGGTATATGATAAAAAGGAAAACGTAACATCATTTACACAACTCAACATGACCGTCATCAAGCAAAGGTAGATTATTAATTATGATCATGTTTGTTTGTAAATAAAACCTATATCTATTATAGCCTGGAATAGAACTGGGCATGGGTTATGTATTACTAGCGCTATCTGCTTTATTTGCAAGTACCTAGATAGACCATTTTGTCAGGTACCTACCTATTTTTATTACTACTTACTGGTAGGTACTTATTTTTATATATATATATTTTTTAAACGTTTTTCGACTATTCTGTTTAACAGAAACGAATATTTTTCATATTCATGATAGTATTGTTAGCCCTGAAAAGGGCTTTTTGGTGTGCGCTCGTAGAGCGCTGCGATTGAGAGCGCATGGCACGCGCGCTAAGCATCTCGGTCCCGCCGCCTTGTTTTCGACTTCAGTCGCTTGTTGCTGCTTCTGACGAACCGAATCTTCAGTGGTGGTTGTCGAGACACGTCGAGCGGTGTTCAGCACCCCTCATCTTCCCGAGGACGATAGACACACGTACATACGACGCGCGAACGCGCGAACGCACGCACGCACGCATCTCATTCTTTCACAGTATATGTATCAAATGTGCATATATATATTGTGATATGTAACACACATTACGTACCGTATACACAGCTTCTAACTACGTACACGTACACAATGTCGGTGTTTACACATTCACAAACACACACAGCACCAGACACAGATACCGTAGGTAATAAGACGCGCGCACGCACAGACTGCGACACGCACAAACTTATGTAGCAGCCGTACACGTCATGTTATTGTTGTTGACGGTGGTCTGCGCCGCTGTCGTCGTCGTCGTCGCCTTCGTCGCCGGTGTAACGCGAACGCGCGACGACCGTAGCTTACTTCTTAGCGGCGGAAGCTTTCTTGGCTGCCGGTTTAGACTTGGGTGTAGACGCGGCCTTTTTCGGTTTAGGAGCTTTAGGTTTCTTGGTTGGCGGCTTGGCTGTCTTCTTGGCTTTGGGCGCCTTGGCCTTAGCGGGGGCGGCGGCCTTCTTGGGTGCCGGCTTCTTCTTGGCGGCGGCTGCCTTCTTGTCCTTAGCGGCGGAAGCGGCCGACGATTTGGATTTCGAAGGTGAAGCCGAAGACGCGGCGGCTGCGGCTGCCGCTTTCTTGGTCTTGGCGCCGGCAGCAGAGGCTGTAGCCTTCTTAGCCTTCGCAGCCGCAGCTGGTGCCTTACCGGCGGCCTTGCCAACGGCGCCGGCGGGTTTCTTCGACGCGGCCGACTTCGATTCTAGTTTGAATGAACCGGAAGCACCCTTGCCCTTGGTCTGGATCAGCGCGCCAGATTCGACGGCGCTCTTCAGGTATTTCCTGATGAACGGAGCCAGTTTCTCCGCGTCGACCTTGTACTGAGCTGCGATATATTTCTTGATCGCCTGCAGGGATGATCCGCTGCGCTCCTTCATCTCTTTGATAGCGTTGTTGACCATCTCGGATGTTTTGGGATGAGTCGGCTTCGCCTTGGGCTTCTTAGCGGCGGCACCGGCGCCGCCGGCTTGCCTCGCCTGCTTCTTCGCTGGGGTAGCGGGTGCCGGAGCCTCGGTAGCAACTGCGGTGTCTGCCATCTTAATTAATTGATTCTCACGTACGTCACACAATAATAAAAACAACTAACAGCTGGTATAGCAATTCGTATAAGAGACTTAGATGTCGCCACTTATAGGTTTCGAGAGTTTCGTACACGTACGGCTAAGTACGACGAAACTTTACCGTAACGAGCGCCGTGATGTCGCGGGACGTTTTCTCGTATGAACGCTTGAAAGTTTTCACTAACACGTATCTAATAAAATTTAAAAAAAGAATGTTTATCGTACGGAAGCGAAGGTGTATTCTACGATTTAGTGTAGGTCATGAAGTTGACGATGGCGGTGTGCGAATTCGGGAAGCGTGAGGCGATCGTTGGACCGGTGGCGGTGTTTTATTTTGACGACTGCTAACGAAGCTAAGGTCGGGTCGAGTTCAAAACGTTATTTTCTCTATAAAAGTGATAGTGAGCGGTGTTAAAGGTCGACACGTCGACAGGGAGGATATCGAGCTTGTGCGATGACAGGATTTCGTCGATATAACACGTACTCGCGAAAATTATATCGCGGTAAAAGTGAAGCGTCGTAAAACACCGCGAGCGCCGAACAGTTAAGGACGGACGGCTCCGTCCAGGACGTGCGACCTATTAATATACTAATATTAAAAGACGAGAGAGCCCTTAGACGTGCGAAAAGTGTACGCAATGCGATTAACTCATCAGGAGGCGTATCGAACGAGGTGTAAAACGACAAAAGACGTACGCGTTCGATCGGGCGACACTCCTTCGTTCGGTGGGTCCGTCGCCGCGCCGGCCGTCAGTACTTACTACTTACCGCATTCACCTCGTACCGTGGATAGACTCCACGTAACTCTACTTGTGTCGTGCCAATAATAAAATAAAGACTGAATAAATGCAGTAATATGCGCGTAATAACATATAAAATACGTAGATATCACCTTACAATCAAAATAATATGTTCATTAAGTATGTACCGTAATAACACGACATAAACAAACGGCAAGCCCGCCGACAAACCGAAATAGGCAGGTTAAAATAAATAAATAAGTAAATATATACTTAGATAGACAGAAGCTCTAAATCGTATCTAAAGTTCTAATGTAATATTTTATTTATCATCAATAACAAAAATTTCAGGAACCAACCCTCCTGAAGGACGCGGCGAGCGAGCGCGTCGGGCGAGAGACAACAACGTCAGAGTAAGTAAGTAAGTACCAAATTAATTAATTAATTAAGTAAGTAAGTAAGTAAGTAAAGGTAAGTGTGTATGTATGCATTTACATAATTATAATTATGTATATTATTTAGGTAAGTAGGTACGTAAGTTAGCTAGTTTATGTTTCGACTCTACTGATCTAATAGGACCCCAACCCCAAATCTAAAAGATTCACTATCAAGTAGGTAGGTATACCATAGGTAGGTAAGTACACAAGTTGTATGAGAAGAAAATTCGTAGGCAGGTACGTTTTTAGACAATTCCATTTAAGAAATATATTTAAAAGTAACGAATCATATGCGGCCCTGAAAAGGGCCTTTTTTTGATGTGCGCATCTACATACACGTATGATCGGACGGTATGATTATGTCCGCCACAGAGTATGTAGAGCTGGTTGCGCGCCGCAGACGGGCAACGGCGACAGCGTTTAACCGCCGAAACCGTACAGGGTGCGACCCTGGCGCTTCAGAGCGTAGACGACGTCCATGGCGGTGACGGTCTTCCTCTTGGCGTGCTCGGTGTAGGTTACGGCGTCGCGGATGACGTTCTCAAGGAACACTTTAAGAACACCGCGAGTCTCCTCGTAGATCAGACCGGAGATACGTTTCACGCCACCTCTGCGAGCCAGACGACGGATGGCTGGCTTCGTGATACCCTGGATGTTATCACGAAGTACCTTCCTGTGACGCTTGGCTCCTCCTTTTCCCAGACCCTTTCCTCCCTTACCGCGACCGGTCATCTTCTCAGCAGAAAATCAAACGAACGAGATATAATACACTCGGCACGGGTGTGCGCACACGAATCACGCGAACGACTGGAGTATTTTTCGCTAGCGTGTCTCGCCTATATATATACTAAACGCGGAGCTCAGCGGGCGGGAAGACTGAGGAGAGAGGTGCGCGGGGCGAGGTGAGCCGATGCTCGACGTTGGTTGGTTGGTTGGTTGATTGAAGTTTGAGCGACGATATCTTCTACGTAGAATTTCATTAGTACTACAGCTTATAATATGTGAATTAAAAATAATATTAATTTTTAAAGATTTATTTACCTATATAAAAGATCAAGGTACGTAGGTAGTCTGTTAACAATACAATATCGTAACTAACATTCCTAAGGTTCTTAAACAGACTGACTGTACGTTTATGAAATGCATCATTTAAACATAGGCATGTTTCGATTTTTATCATAAGATATTGAACGGCTAACCTTTCTATAAATTGCACTACCATATTATAATTAGGTATTATCCATGCAAAGTTTTATATTAGATAGGTAGTTCTCAATATCTGACCGACACGGGAATTACCTACTAACGTTTGTTACTAGTAAGTACGTGTACGTGTAGATATAAATATTTAGGCAGTGTACCTATATTTTAATTTTTCTATGATTCAATTTGTCAAAACAGTTCAATAGATTCATAAATATTACATGTACTTATGTGATTCGTGTGTGGTTATAGGTGTATTCGTTTTGCGACATTCTGATAGAAAGAAACATTTTAATAATCAGATACGTATGTGGCCCTGAAAAGGGCCTTTTATGTGAACGAACGCACAGCCACCAACGGCCGCCGACACGATGCACTGCACGGAAGCAGTCTACGTGAAGGACGACGTGTGTTGTTGCAGCAGCAGTTTAAGCGCGTTCGCCTCTGATCCTGCGCGCCAACTGGATGTCCTTAGGCATGATGGTGACACGCTTAGCGTGAATCGCGCACAGGTTGGTATCTTCGAAGAGACCGACGAGGTAAGCTTCGCTAGCCTCCTGGAGCGCCATAACAGCTGAACTCTGGAAACGGAGATCGGTCTTGAAGTCCTGAGCGATCTCACGGACGAGACGCTGGAACGGAAGCTTGCGGATCAGCAGTTCGGTACTCTTCTGGTAGCGACGAATCTCACGGAGGGCCACAGTGCCGGGCCTGTAACGATGGGGCTTCTTGACGCCACCGGTGGCCGGTGCGCTCTTACGCGCAGCCTTGGTGGCGAGCTGTTTCCTGGGTGCCTTACCACCGGTGGATTTACGAGCTGTCTGCTTAGTACGCGCCATTGTAAATACTTATAAACACAAAACGAACGGACGGGCGGGCGGACCTACACGCAACGAACGCACGAGAGTGAATAAAACGAGCGCTCAAAGTTGCAGTCCTATTTATACTGTGGTAACGTAGCCGCGTTAGCTGGTATGAGGTACACGGGCGCCCCCTATACCTTATCGACGAAACTATGAAAAAGCAAAAGTTAATAGAAATGACTACTTAGTATTTTATACACTGAAAATAATATCGACGTTAATTAAATTGAATAATAATAATTATTATTATTTATCTAGAATAATGTACATTCGTATCGGTGGTTGTTTGTTTAATAAAATGTATCTATATATCTATTTATATTTTAAGAGAATGTTACTAATAAAGTAGTTACGTACTTATTTAGAAAACCTTTCTGCTATTGATTTAATTAGAACTGAATGTAACAACTTACAGATGATACCTGCTGAAAACTTTCTTGTATTCCCTATTAATAGGCGGCCCGTACACACACAATCTCACTCTTTATTTCAAAATATCTAGAACTATTTTGTGATCGAATCTATCAATTCGTCAATTTAATTCGTACCTACATTATCAATCTGAATCTCGATCGTTGATTTTGATCGCGGATCGCTATGGAAATTTACTGTGTACGGGCCGCCATATAATAATTTGGTTTATTATCTGTTGTATTTATTATAATATGTAGGTACACCTACGAGGGAACAAAGTTTGAAGTTTGTCCGAGTGTTGTGTTGTTAAATCGTGTAGCATATATAGTGTTTACATACGTAGACAGACAGACAGGAACGAACGAACGAACGAAGGAGGGAAGGAAGGGAGACAGGCATGTAAGGCAAGTACATAGTTCTCTATTTATTACGGTATAATAAAATTCATCGTTCCATTCCGCCAGTAGGTAGGTAATTTTAGTAGTAGGTGGGTAGGTAACGTTTCGACTGTTATCAAGTTAAAGAAAAGTGAATTATTATCACATGAACATATTTGTGGCCCTGAAAAGGGCCTTTTGTTATTTCTCCCGCCTGCAACTTGCGGTGTGGGTGCGCGTCCAGACTCTCGTCGCGGTTTGTGTCAGGCGTTGCGTGAATCGTGTGCGGCGCATGTACATAACGATGACACACACGACACAACCAACACACGCACCACTACTAGACACAAGACGCACGAACGATCGCACTGGATTTAACACTTTTCACACACACACGAGGCGGCGTCGAGATGCGAGCGTCGGCTGGCTCTTGTTAGCTACCGACCGCTCACTTGGAGCTGGTGTATTTGGTGACGGCCTTGGTGCCTTCACTGACGGCGTGCTTGGCGAGCTCTCCGGGCAGAAGGAGCCTGACGGACGTCTGCACCTCCCGAGATGTGATGGTCGACCTTTTGTTGTAGTGGGCGAGACGGGATGCTTCGGCGGCGATGCGTTCGAAGATGTCGTTCACGAACGAGTTCATGATGGACATGGCCTTGCTGGAGATACCGGTGTCGGGGTGCACCTGCTTCAGGACCTTGTAGATGTAGATGGCATAACTCTCCTTCCTCTTATGCTTCTTCTTCTTCTTGTCGGTCTTGGAGATGTTCTTCTGGGCTTTGCCAGACTTCTTGGCGGCTTTACCACTTGTCTTGGGCGGCATTATGAGATATTCAAAATACACGTGCTAACGGAACGGAGTCCAGTAACAGTATAAATCGAACCACCGAGAGGCAATCGCTACGTCCCCGCAAGGGGACGTGGCGAGCGGCTTCGGGGCTTCGCCCCCTGGCCGCGGAGTCCTACCGCGGCCCGTTAAAACGGGCCCGTCGTTGGGTAGCCTAACTATGGGCCTAGCTGTGTAGAGCGGTAGGGCTCTATGTGTATCTGTATGTGTATGTGTACTGTAGGCGCGTTACGGCGCTACGTTAATATAGCGCCGACTCTTCACGACACACCGGCGGTCAGTCGCCGCCAGGTGAAACCCCTAGTTACCTAGAGGAAGCCCGGCGGGGGACGACCTGCGACAGGTGTGCCGGCTTGTTACGAACCTACAGTAGGCATGAAAACACTCGTCTAACCCGCTTCCAGAGCGAGCCGGTCACGTGTTAGACCGCAGTGTCGACTTATGTTTGTGTGTGAGCAACATTGTATGTGTGTCATTACTCAGTGCACGTGCACCGAATAGTAAGCTTACGCTATCTACTCGGTGCGTGAGTTTGGCGAGTGAGTAGTGGTGAATGTGTGGTCGATTTATACCGTGCCTATATTAACTTAGAACACGGTACTTATCGGGATGCGAGTAGTGTGTAGAGTCTTATTGTTTGAGTAGGTCGCGTGTAGACTGGTACGACCTACTCAGGCGTCAGTCCGGGGATGTTGGGGACTCGCTGTCCGCAATCAAGTCGCGGGGGAGTCGTCTCGCGTCAGGTGGGCGCGCGTGCCAGGGTGCCAGGTGCTTGACGTGCGGCCAAGCTGAGGCATCGGCACGCGCGAACATTACCTTCGCGAGGCGCCGCACAAACTCTTCCAGGCTCTCAATCCCGAGGTCTCTGTGAATGATGTCGTTCCTCACGTAGCGAGGAGCGTTGACGACTCTACGCAAGGCCAGGTTTTGTTGCCTGCGGAGTTCTTGTCGGCTCGACTCACTAGTGAGGGCGTACCACGCTGGGGCGGCGTACGTCAACACTGGGCGAATGTAGGTCTTGTAAATGCCCAGTTTGACGCGCGCCGGGAGTCGGGACGAGAGCACTGGTTTGAGTCTATGACGGACGACTCTACCCTGCGAGGTGACATTGCGAACATGCGGTCCCATGGTGAGCCGGCGATCGATGGTCACACCCAGGTACTTGGCCCGGGGCGTCCAATCGATCTCGACTCCGCTGAGTTTCAGACGTGGTGGGAGGAGGCTCGAGCCGGTAATCAGGGCCTGCGTCTTACCCACGTTAACCGACAGTCGCCACTTGGCGAGCCAGCCGGGTATCAAGTCTAGCGCGCGCTGCATCTTCGTCGCCGCGTACTTGGCGTTGAGTGACGTTGTTATGTACGCGGCGTCGTCGGCATACAGCGCGAGCGTGGCGTCTAGTGTCGTTGGTATGTCGTCGGTGTAACGTGAGTAACACGCCGGCGAGACACAGCTACCTTGCGGTACGCCCGCTAGGATAGGTCTAGGGGCGGATAGCGCCCCGTCGACCACCACTCTGAAACACCTGTCAGACAGGAAAGCTTGGACCACTTTGACGACGCGACGGGGCGCGCTAGAGGTGGCGAGCTTATAAATAAGCCCTTCATGCCAAACTCTATCAAAGGCCTTTTCCATGTCGAGGAATACTGCTACCCCGTATTCTCGCTTGTTCAACGCTGCCGACAAGAGGTGCAGTACCCTCGACAATTGGAGCGTCGTACTATGCTCCGCACGGAACCCGAATTGCTCTGGACGCGGAGAGATATGTGGGGTGAGATGTCGCAGCAGGAGTTGCTCGAACACCTTAGAGATTGCGGAGAGGAGGGTGATCGGCCGATAGCTCTCCGGCTTCAACGGGTTCTTTCCCGCCTTGGGCAGCATTATGACGCGCCCTTCCTTCCAGGATGCGGGGAAGGCCCCCGTGCGCAGTATACCCGTGAACAGGCGCGCCAGGGCCGCAACAGTACGGTACGGCAAGTGGCGCAGCGCTGTGTTAGTTATACCGTCGGCACCGGGGGCCTTGCGTGGTTTGGTACGTAGGATGGCGCGTCTAACTGCGCCAGGCGAGAAATAGATGGGTTCTTCGTCGGGGGCTATCGGCGTCGCGAAGTAGTCTCTAAGGTGTTGCTCGACTGCTGCGACATGGTCGAGCTCGGAGGTCGGGTTCGGGCGGAACTGACGCTCCAAGTGCTCTGCAAAGAGCTCGGCACGGTCCTCAGCTACGTACCTGAGGGCCCCGTCGTCGGTCTGCAGAGGGCGTACCGGAGTTGGGGTGTTTGTGAGTTGGCGGCACAGTCTGTGTGTCGCCGTCCAGTCACAAGCTGCTGCGTCGATACGTTCCTCCCAACTCTCGGAGGCCAGAGTGTCCAACTCGGTCTTTACCTTAGCCGCGAGACGGTTGAGTTGCGCCTTCAGTACAGGGCAACGCAACCGTTGCCACTGCTTGCGTAGGCGCCTCTTTTGCGTTATCAATGCGTGGATTCGGGGTGGTAGGGGGGGCTGTAGCCCTCTCCCCTGCGACTGAGAGGTGGTAGTCGCCTCCTCCAAGGCGCTCTTCACGCAAGCAGTGATGTCGTCCGCGAGAAGGTCGACATCTGCGGCGGTAGAGACAGGCCGAGTGGGCGTTGTGGTCGCAAGCTTTTCAGCGAACGTAGTCCAGTCAGTTAATCGACGTGGCGCTAGGGGCTTAAGTCGGGTCGGCATACCCGATAGGACGACGAGCACAGGATGGTGATCGGACTGTAGCTCGTCGTCAAATCGAACCACATAGAAGCAAGTTGTATTTATACCGACGCTCGTATCCCGCGGTAGTGGCAAGCTCGACATAGCTACGGACCAATCACAGCTCTGCATAGCACGCGCGGGGAGAGGGGTCATTCGGGAGGGAGGCAGAGAGGGCGGGGGAGACGCTTGCGTTCGTCGAGTGCGTCATTATTTGTAAATAATTAAATAAAAAATCAATTAAAACGTTACCTATTAATTAATTAATTAGATGAAAGAAAAGAAAAGAAAAAAAAAAAAAAAAAAAAAAAAATTTAGATAGACCTATTAGATTCGTGGTCAACGCGTAAATTGTAGATAGATTTATTTTTATTCTATTTTTTATTATTGTTGATAAAGTTTATCTTTAATTATTGTTTAAATCCTTTTGCGGTTTTCTATATAATCTACCTTTGAAAGCTCGAATTATTGTATGTATTACCTATGCATAATAACTTTATTGACTTATTTATATAAATAAACTAAAAATGGGTATATAATACAGGTAATGATTTTAATTTATGTGATATTTCCTATTTACCCGTTAGTATCATTATTTATTTTTCTCTTTGTTTCATAATAAAGATCCGTCCTCAATATTAATGAAACAAAAACAAACATAGGTACGTACTAGGTTAAATTAGGCAGATACTTGCATACTTTTACGTTTAGTACATCATACTCATGCTGCTGTACGGGTGTGTTTGTAGCTAGCTAGCTAGCTAGGTAGGTAGGTAGGTATAGGTAGGTAGGTACGTTTTCGTTTTACGACAACACCGTTAAAGAAACTGTCCCTGTTAAAAATTTGACGAATCATATTGTGGCCCTGAAAAGGGCCTTTTGTTTTGAATACGAGCGAAGAGCATCGCGCGACCGACATAATAGATGTGTATTATCATAAATATTATATCGAAATACGCGTGCGGTTCACCGCTCGCACCAGTTGTAGCGGCGGCGAAGACTGCGCAACGCGTTTAAGCCTTCTTCTCGGTCTTCTTGGGCAGTAGTACAGCCTGGATGTTCGGCAGCACACCACCTTGGGCGATCGTAACGCCGGAGAGCAGCTTGTTCAACTCCTCGTCGTTGCGGATGGCCAATTGAAGATGACGCGGAATGATCCTGGTCTTCTTGTTGTCCCTCGCGGCGTTGCCGGCCAACTCGAGAACCTCAGCAGCCAGGTACTCCATCACGGCGGCCAAGTAGACGGGTGCGCCGGCACCGACACGTTCGGCGTAGTTTCCGTTACGCAGCAGCCTGTGGATACGTCCCACGGGAAACTGGAGTCCAGCACGGTTGGAACGGGACTTTGCCTTTCCCTTAACCTTGCCACCTTTACCGCGACCAGACATAGTTGAGAGGTTTGTTTGTAGAATAAATCACTCGAAAACAACGAAACACGCGTACAACAGTGCGCGCACGTCGAGACAATCTCTTACAATATTTTTAAACCTGCCGTTGCCGGCCGTATTTATACGCGCGCCGCGTAGCTGTGTCAGTGGGAGGGGTGTACCGTCTAGCGAAACCAATTCACTAAACGCGCAAGCGCGAACCGGCGCTCTCGCTCCTTTCGGTTCGTCGTCAAATAAAATACGTAGACTGTACTGTACTGCACATCGGATACGGGATAGGCAGAGATATCGTTTAAAATTTCAAACATCCTACAGACTTTTAACTGATCCTAATTTTCTTATAATATCGAGCGAGTAGTCGAATAGTTTTTATAAATCAACATGAAATGGTTTCTCACGATGATTGATTAATTAATTAAATAAATAAATAAATAAATAATAATAAGTAATTAAGTAAACTTAAGTAACTAATATGTAAATAAATAAATAAGTAAGGAGGTAGGTAGGTAGGTAGGTAGGTAGGTAGGTAGGTTGGTGGGGGTATATGATAAAAAGGAAAACGTAACATCATTTACACAACTCAACATGACCGTCATCAAGCAAAGGTAGATTATTAATTATGATCATGTTTGTTTGTAAATAAAACCTATATCTATTATAGCCTGGAATAGAACTGGGCATGGGTTATGTATTACTAGCGCTATCTGCTTTATTTGCAAGTACCTAGATAGACCATTTTGTCAGGTACCTACCTATTTTTATTACTACTTACTGGTAGGTACTTATTTTTATATATATATATTTTTTAAACGTTTTTCGACTATTCTGTTTAACAGAAACGAATATTTTTCATATTCATGATAGTATTGTTAGCCCTGAAAAGGGCTTTTTGGTGTGCGCTCGTAGAGCGCTGCGATTGAGAGCGCATGGCACGCGCGCTAAGCATCTCGGTCCCGCCGCCTTGTTTTCGACTTCAGTCGCTTGTTGCTGCTTCTGACGAACCGAATCTTCAGTGGTGGTTGTCGAGACACGTCGAGCGGTGTTCAGCACCCCTCATCTTCCCGAGGACGATAGACACACGTACATACGACGCGCGAACGCGCGAACGCACGCACGCACGCATCTCATTCTTTCACAGTATATGTATCAAATGTGCATATATATATTGTGATATGTAACACACATTACGTACCGTATACACAGCTTCTAACTACGTACACGTACACAATGTCGGTGTTTACACATTCACAAACACACACAGCACCAGACACAGATACCGTAGGTAATAAGACGCGCGCACGCACAGACTGCGACACGCACAAACTTATGTAGCAGCCGTACACGTCATGTTATTGTTGTTGACGGTGGTCTGCGCCGCTGTCGTCGTCGTCGTCGCCTTCGTCGCCGGTGTAACGCGAACGCGCGACGACCGTAGCTTACTTCTTAGCGGCGGAAGCTTTCTTGGCTGCCGGTTTAGACTTGGGTGTAGACGCGGCCTTTTTCGGTTTAGGAGCTTTAGGTTTCTTGGTTGGCGGCTTGGCTGTCTTCTTGGCTTTGGGCGCCTTGGCCTTAGCGGGGGCGGCGGCCTTCTTGGGTGCCGGCTTCTTCTTGGCGGCGGCTGCCTTCTTGTCCTTAGCGGCGGAAGCGGCCGACGATTTGGATTTCGAAGGTGAAGCCGAAGACGCGGCGGCTGCGGCTGCCGCTTTCTTGGTCTTGGCGCCGGCAGCAGAGGCTGTAGCCTTCTTAGCCTTCGCAGCCGCAGCTGGTGCCTTACCGGCGGCCTTGCCAACGGCGCCGGCGGGTTTCTTCGACGCGGCCGACTTCGATTCTAGTTTGAATGAACCGGAAGCACCCTTGCCCTTGGTCTGGATCAGCGCGCCAGATTCGACGGCGCTCTTCAGGTATTTCCTGATGAACGGAGCCAGTTTCTCCGCGTCGACCTTGTACTGAGCTGCGATATATTTCTTGATCGCCTGCAGGGATGATCCGCTGCGCTCCTTCATCTCTTTGATAGCGTTGTTGACCATCTCGGATGTTTTGGGATGAGTCGGCTTCGCCTTGGGCTTCTTAGCGGCGGCACCGGCGCCGCCGGCTTGCCTCGCCTGCTTCTTCGCTGGGGTAGCGGGTGCCGGAGCCTCGGTAGCAACTGCGGTGTCTGCCATCTTAATTAATTGATTCTCACGTACGTCACACAATAATAAAAACAACTAACAGCTGGTATAGCAATTCGTATAAGAGACTTAGATGTCGCCACTTATAGGTTTCGAGAGTTTCGTACACGTACGGCTAAGTACGACGAAACTTTACCGTAACGAGCGCCGTGATGTCGCGGGACGTTTTCTCGTATGAACGCTTGAAAGTTTTCACTAACACGTATCTAATAAAATTTAAAAAAAGAATGTTTATCGTACGGAAGCGAAGGTGTATTCTACGATTTAGTGTAGGTCATGAAGTTGACGATGGCGGTGTGCGAATTCGGGAAGCGTGAGGCGATCGTTGGACCGGTGGCGGTGTTTTATTTTGACGACTGCTAACGAAGCTAAGGTCGGGTCGAGTTCAAAACGTTATTTTCTCTATAAAAGTGATAGTGAGCGGTGTTAAAGGTCGACACGTCGACAGGGAGGATATCGAGCTTGTGCGATGACAGGATTTCGTCGATATAACACGTACTCGCGAAAATTATATCGCGGTAAAAGTGAAGCGTCGTAAAACACCGCGAGCGCCGAACAGTTAAGGACGGACGGCTCCGTCCAGGACGTGCGACCTATTAATATACTAATATTAAAAGACGAGAGAGCCCTTAGACGTGCGAAAAGTGTACGCAATGCGATTAACTCATCAGGAGGCGTATCGAACGAGGTGTAAAACGACAAAAGACGTACGCGTTCGATCGGGCGACACTCCTTCGTTCGGTGGGTCCGTCGCCGCGCCGGCCGTCAGTACTTACTACTTACCGCATTCACCTCGTACCGTGGATAGACTCCACGTAACTCTACTTGTGTCGTGCCAATAATAAAATAAAGACTGAATAAATGCAGTAATATGCGCGTAATAACATATAAAATACGTAGATATCACCTTACAATCAAAATAATATGTTCATTAAGTATGTACCGTAATAACACGACATAAACAAACGGCAAGCCCGCCGACAAACCGAAATAGGCAGGTTAAAATAAATAAATAAGTAAATATATACTTAGATAGACAGAAGCTCTAAATCGTATCTAAAGTTCTAATGTAATATTTTATTTATCATCAATAACAAAAATTTCAGGAACCAACCCTCCTGAAGGACGCGGCGAGCGAGCGCGTCGGGCGAGAGACAACAACGTCAGAGTAAGTAAGTAAGTACCAAATTAATTAATTAATTAAGTAAGTAAGTAAGTAAGTAAAGGTAAGTGTGTATGTATGCATTTACATAATTATAATTATGTATATTATTTAGGTAAGTAGGTACGTAAGTTAGCTAGTTTATGTTTCGACTCTACTGATCTAATAGGACCCCAACCCCAAATCTAAAAGATTCACTATCAAGTAGGTAGGTATACCATAGGTAGGTAAGTACACAAGTTGTATGAGAAGAAAATTCGTAGGCAGGTACGTTTTTAGACAATTCCATTTAAGAAATATATTTAAAAGTAACGAATCATATGCGGCCCTGAAAAGGGCCTTTTTTTGATGTGCGCATCTACATACACGTATGATCGGACGGTATGATTATGTCCGCCACAGAGTATGTAGAGCTGGTTGCGCGCCGCAGACGGGCAACGGCGACAGCGTTTAACCGCCGAAACCGTACAGGGTGCGACCCTGGCGCTTCAGAGCGTAGACGACGTCCATGGCGGTGACGGTCTTCCTCTTGGCGTGCTCGGTGTAGGTTACGGCGTCGCGGATGACGTTCTCAAGGAACACTTTAAGAACACCGCGAGTCTCCTCGTAGATCAGACCGGAGATACGTTTCACGCCACCTCTGCGAGCCAGACGACGGATGGCTGGCTTCGTGATACCCTGGATGTTATCACGAAGTACCTTCCTGTGACGCTTGGCTCCTCCTTTTCCCAGACCCTTTCCTCCCTTACCGCGACCGGTCATCTTCTCAGCAGAAAATCAAACGAACGAGATATAATACACTCGGCACGGGTGTGCGCACACGAATCACGCGAACGACTGGAGTATTTTTCGCTAGCGTGTCTCGCCTATATATATACTAAACGCGGAGCTCAGCGGGCGGGAAGACTGAGGAGAGAGGTGCGCGGGGCGAGGTGAGCCGATGCTCGACGTTGGTTGGTTGGTTGGTTGATTGAAGTTTGAGCGACGATATCTTCTACGTAGAATTTCATTAGTACTACAGCTTATAATATGTGAATTAAAAATAATATTAATTTTTAAAGATTTATTTACCTATATAAAAGATCAAGGTACGTAGGTAGTCTGTTAACAATACAATATCGTAACTAACATTCCTAAGGTTCTTAAACAGACTGACTGTACGTTTATGAAATGCATCATTTAAACATAGGCATGTTTCGATTTTTATCATAAGATATTGAACGGCTAACCTTTCTATAAATTGCACTACCATATTATAATTAGGTATTATCCATGCAAAGTTTTATATTAGATAGGTAGTTCTCAATATCTGACCGACACGGGAATTACCTACTAACGTTTGTTACTAGTAAGTACGTGTACGTGTAGATATAAATATTTAGGCAGTGTACCTATATTTTAATTTTTCTATGATTCAATTTGTCAAAACAGTTCAATAGATTCATAAATATTACATGTACTTATGTGATTCGTGTGTGGTTATAGGTGTATTCGTTTTGCGACATTCTGATAGAAAGAAACATTTTAATAATCAGATACGTATGTGGCCCTGAAAAGGGCCTTTTATGTGAACGAACGCACAGCCACCAACGGCCGCCGACACGATGCACTGCACGGAAGCAGTCTACGTGAAGGACGACGTGTGTTGTTGCAGCAGCAGTTTAAGCGCGTTCGCCTCTGATCCTGCGCGCCAACTGGATGTCCTTAGGCATGATGGTGACACGCTTAGCGTGAATCGCGCACAGGTTGGTATCTTCGAAGAGACCGACGAGGTAAGCTTCGCTAGCCTCCTGGAGCGCCATAACAGCTGAACTCTGGAAACGGAGATCGGTCTTGAAGTCCTGAGCGATCTCACGGACGAGACGCTGGAACGGAAGCTTGCGGATCAGCAGTTCGGTACTCTTCTGGTAGCGACGAATCTCACGGAGGGCCACAGTGCCGGGCCTGTAACGATGGGGCTTCTTGACGCCACCGGTGGCCGGTGCGCTCTTACGCGCAGCCTTGGTGGCGAGCTGTTTCCTGGGTGCCTTACCACCGGTGGATTTACGAGCTGTCTGCTTAGTACGCGCCATTGTAAATACTTATAAACACAAAACGAACGGACGGGCGGGCGGACCTACACGCAACGAACGCACGAGAGTGAATAAAACGAGCGCTCAAAGTTGCAGTCCTATTTATACTGTGGTAACGTAGCCGCGTTAGCTGGTATGAGGTACACGGGCGCCCCCTATACCTTATCGACGAAACTATGAAAAAGCAAAAGTTAATAGAAATGACTACTTAGTATTTTATACACTGAAAATAATATCGACGTTAATTAAATTGAATAATAATAATTATTATTATTTATCTAGAATAATGTACATTCGTATCGGTGGTTGTTTGTTTAATAAAATGTATCTATATATCTATTTATATTTTAAGAGAATGTTACTAATAAAGTAGTTACGTACTTATTTAGAAAACCTTTCTGCTATTGATTTAATTAGAACTGAATGTAACAACTTACAGATGATACCTGCTGAAAACTTTCTTGTATTCCCTATTAATAGGCGGCCCGTACACACACAATCTCACTCTTTATTTCAAAATATCTAGAACTATTTTGTGATCGAATCTATCAATTCGTCAATTTAATTCGTACCTACATTATCAATCTGAATCTCGATCGTTGATTTTGATCGCGGATCGCTATGGAAATTTACTGTGTACGGGCCGCCATATAATAATTTGGTTTATTATCTGTTGTATTTATTATAATATGTAGGTACACCTACGAGGGAACAAAGTTTGAAGTTTGTCCGAGTGTTGTGTTGTTAAATCGTGTAGCATATATAGTGTTTACATACGTAGACAGACAGACAGGAACGAACGAACGAACGAAGGAGGGAAGGAAGGGAGACAGGCATGTAAGGCAAGTACATAGTTCTCTATTTATTACGGTATAATAAAATTCATCGTTCCATTCCGCCAGTAGGTAGGTAATTTTAGTAGTAGGTGGGTAGGTAACGTTTCGACTGTTATCAAGTTAAAGAAAAGTGAATTATTATCACATGAACATATTTGTGGCCCTGAAAAGGGCCTTTTGTTATTTCTCCCGCCTGCAACTTGCGGTGTGGGTGCGCGTCCAGACTCTCGTCGCGGTTTGTGTCAGGCGTTGCGTGAATCGTGTGCGGCGCATGTACATAACGATGACACACACGACACAACCAACACACGCACCACTACTAGACACAAGACGCACGAACGATCGCACTGGATTTAACACTTTTCACACACACACGAGGCGGCGTCGAGATGCGAGCGTCGGCTGGCTCTTGTTAGCTACCGACCGCTCACTTGGAGCTGGTGTATTTGGTGACGGCCTTGGTGCCTTCACTGACGGCGTGCTTGGCGAGCTCTCCGGGCAGAAGGAGCCTGACGGACGTCTGCACCTCCCGAGATGTGATGGTCGACCTTTTGTTGTAGTGGGCGAGACGGGATGCTTCGGCGGCGATGCGTTCGAAGATGTCGTTCACGAACGAGTTCATGATGGACATGGCCTTGCTGGAGATACCGGTGTCGGGGTGCACCTGCTTCAGGACCTTGTAGATGTAGATGGCATAACTCTCCTTCCTCTTATGCTTCTTCTTCTTCTTGTCGGTCTTGGAGATGTTCTTCTGGGCTTTGCCAGACTTCTTGGCGGCTTTACCACTTGTCTTGGGCGGCATTATGAGATATTCAAAATACACGTGCTAACGGAACGGAGTCCAGTAACAGTATAAATCGAACCACATAGAAGCAAGTTGTATTTATACCGACGCTCGTATCCCGCGGTAGTGGCAAGCTCGACATAGCTACGGACCAATCACAGCTCTGCATAGCACGCGCGGGGAGAGGGGTCATTCGGGAGGGAGGCAGAGAGGGCGGGGGAGACGCTTGCGTTCGTCGAGTGCGTCATTATTTGTAAATAATTAAATAAAAAATCAATTAAAACGTTACCTATTAATTAATTAATTAGATGAAAGAAAAGAAAAGAAAAAAAAAAAAAAAAAAAAAAAAATTTAGATAGACCTATTAGATTCGTGGTCAACGCGTAAATTGTAGATAGATTTATTTTTATTCTATTTTTTATTATTGTTGATAAAGTTTATCTTTAATTATTGTTTAAATCCTTTTGCGGTTTTCTATATAATCTACCTTTGAAAGCTCGAATTATTGTATGTATTACCTATGCATAATAACTTTATTGACTTATTTATATAAATAAACTAAAAATGGGTATATAATACAGGTAATGATTTTAATTTATGTGATATTTCCTATTTACCCGTTAGTATCATTATTTATTTTTCTCTTTGTTTCATAATAAAGATCCGTCCTCAATATTAATGAAACAAAAACAAACATAGGTACGTACTAGGTTAAATTAGGCAGATACTTGCATACTTTTACGTTTAGTACATCATACTCATGCTGCTGTACGGGTGTGTTTGTAGCTAGCTAGCTAGCTAGGTAGGTAGGTAGGTATAGGTAGGTAGGTACGTTTTCGTTTTACGACAACACCGTTAAAGAAACTGTCCCTGTTAAAAATTTGACGAATCATATTGTGGCCCTGAAAAGGGCCTTTTGTTTTGAATACGAGCGAAGAGCATCGCGCGACCGACATAATAGATGTGTATTATCATAAATATTATATCGAAATACGCGTGCGGTTCACCGCTCGCACCAGTTGTAGCGGCGGCGAAGACTGCGCAACGCGTTTAAGCCTTCTTCTCGGTCTTCTTGGGCAGTAGTACAGCCTGGATGTTCGGCAGCACACCACCTTGGGCGATCGTAACGCCGGAGAGCAGCTTGTTCAACTCCTCGTCGTTGCGGATGGCCAATTGAAGATGACGCGGAATGATCCTGGTCTTCTTGTTGTCCCTCGCGGCGTTGCCGGCCAACTCGAGAACCTCAGCAGCCAGGTACTCCATCACGGCGGCCAAGTAGACGGGTGCGCCGGCACCGACACGTTCGGCGTAGTTTCCGTTACGCAGCAGCCTGTGGATACGTCCCACGGGAAACTGGAGTCCAGCACGGTTGGAACGGGACTTTGCCTTTCCCTTAACCTTGCCACCTTTACCGCGACCAGACATAGTTGAGAGGTTTGTTTGTAGAATAAATCACTCGAAAACAACGAAACACGCGTACAACAGTGCGCGCACGTCGAGACAATCTCTTACAATATTTTTAAACCTGCCGTTGCCGGCCGTATTTATACGCGCGCCGCGTAGCTGTGTCAGTGGGAGGGGTGTACCGTCTAGCGAAACCAATTCACTAAACGCGCAAGCGCGAACCGGCGCTCTCGCTCCTTTCGGTTCGTCGTCAAATAAAATACGTAGACTGTACTGTACTGCACATCGGATACGGGATAGGCAGAGATATCGTTTAAAATTTCAAACATCCTACAGACTTTTAACTGATCCTAATTTTCTTATAATATCGAGCGAGTAGTCGAATAGTTTTTATAAATCAACATGAAATGGTTTCTCACGATGATTGATTAATTAATTAAATAAATAAATAAATAAATAATAATAAGTAATTAAGTAAACTTAAGTAACTAATATGTAAATAAATAAATAAGTAAGGAGGTAGGTAGGTAGGTAGGTAGGTAGGTAGGTAGGTTGGTGGGGGTATATGATAAAAAGGAAAACGTAACATCATTTACACAACTCAACATGACCGTCATCAAGCAAAGGTAGATTATTAATTATGATCATGTTTGTTTGTAAATAAAACCTATATCTATTATAGCCTGGAATAGAACTGGGCATGGGTTATGTATTACTAGCGCTATCTGCTTTATTTGCAAGTACCTAGATAGACCATTTTGTCAGGTACCTACCTATTTTTATTACTACTTACTGGTAGGTACTTATTTTTATATATATATATTTTTTAAACGTTTTTCGACTATTCTGTTTAACAGAAACGAATATTTTTCATATTCATGATAGTATTGTTAGCCCTGAAAAGGGCTTTTTGGTGTGCGCTCGTAGAGCGCTGCGATTGAGAGCGCATGGCACGCGCGCTAAGCATCTCGGTCCCGCCGCCTTGTTTTCGACTTCAGTCGCTTGTTGCTGCTTCTGACGAACCGAATCTTCAGTGGTGGTTGTCGAGACACGTCGAGCGGTGTTCAGCACCCCTCATCTTCCCGAGGACGATAGACACACGTACATACGACGCGCGAACGCGCGAACGCACGCACGCACGCATCTCATTCTTTCACAGTATATGTATCAAATGTGCATATATATATTGTGATATGTAACACACATTACGTACCGTATACACAGCTTCTAACTACGTACACGTACACAATGTCGGTGTTTACACATTCACAAACACACACAGCACCAGACACAGATACCGTAGGTAATAAGACGCGCGCACGCACAGACTGCGACACGCACAAACTTATGTAGCAGCCGTACACGTCATGTTATTGTTGTTGACGGTGGTCTGCGCCGCTGTCGTCGTCGTCGTCGCCTTCGTCGCCGGTGTAACGCGAACGCGCGACGACCGTAGCTTACTTCTTAGCGGCGGAAGCTTTCTTGGCTGCCGGTTTAGACTTGGGTGTAGACGCGGCCTTTTTCGGTTTAGGAGCTTTAGGTTTCTTGGTTGGCGGCTTGGCTGTCTTCTTGGCTTTGGGCGCCTTGGCCTTAGCGGGGGCGGCGGCCTTCTTGGGTGCCGGCTTCTTCTTGGCGGCGGCTGCCTTCTTGTCCTTAGCGGCGGAAGCGGCCGACGATTTGGATTTCGAAGGTGAAGCCGAAGACGCGGCGGCTGCGGCTGCCGCTTTCTTGGTCTTGGCGCCGGCAGCAGAGGCTGTAGCCTTCTTAGCCTTCGCAGCCGCAGCTGGTGCCTTACCGGCGGCCTTGCCAACGGCGCCGGCGGGTTTCTTCGACGCGGCCGACTTCGATTCTAGTTTGAATGAACCGGAAGCACCCTTGCCCTTGGTCTGGATCAGCGCGCCAGATTCGACGGCGCTCTTCAGGTATTTCCTGATGAACGGAGCCAGTTTCTCCGCGTCGACCTTGTACTGAGCTGCGATATATTTCTTGATCGCCTGCAGGGATGATCCGCTGCGCTCCTTCATCTCTTTGATAGCGTTGTTGACCATCTCGGATGTTTTGGGATGAGTCGGCTTCGCCTTGGGCTTCTTAGCGGCGGCACCGGCGCCGCCGGCTTGCCTCGCCTGCTTCTTCGCTGGGGTAGCGGGTGCCGGAGCCTCGGTAGCAACTGCGGTGTCTGCCATCTTAATTAATTGATTCTCACGTACGTCACACAATAATAAAAACAACTAACAGCTGGTATAGCAATTCGTATAAGAGACTTAGATGTCGCCACTTATAGGTTTCGAGAGTTTCGTACACGTACGGCTAAGTACGACGAAACTTTACCGTAACGAGCGCCGTGATGTCGCGGGACGTTTTCTCGTATGAACGCTTGAAAGTTTTCACTAACACGTATCTAATAAAATTTAAAAAAAGAATGTTTATCGTACGGAAGCGAAGGTGTATTCTACGATTTAGTGTAGGTCATGAAGTTGACGATGGCGGTGTGCGAATTCGGGAAGCGTGAGGCGATCGTTGGACCGGTGGCGGTGTTTTATTTTGACGACTGCTAACGAAGCTAAGGTCGGGTCGAGTTCAAAACGTTATTTTCTCTATAAAAGTGATAGTGAGCGGTGTTAAAGGTCGACACGTCGACAGGGAGGATATCGAGCTTGTGCGATGACAGGATTTCGTCGATATAACACGTACTCGCGAAAATTATATCGCGGTAAAAGTGAAGCGTCGTAAAACACCGCGAGCGCCGAACAGTTAAGGACGGACGGCTCCGTCCAGGACGTGCGACCTATTAATATACTAATATTAAAAGACGAGAGAGCCCTTAGACGTGCGAAAAGTGTACGCAATGCGATTAACTCATCAGGAGGCGTATCGAACGAGGTGTAAAACGACAAAAGACGTACGCGTTCGATCGGGCGACACTCCTTCGTTCGGTGGGTCCGTCGCCGCGCCGGCCGTCAGTACTTACTACTTACCGCATTCACCTCGTACCGTGGATAGACTCCACGTAACTCTACTTGTGTCGTGCCAATAATAAAATAAAGACTGAATAAATGCAGTAATATGCGCGTAATAACATATAAAATACGTAGATATCACCTTACAATCAAAATAATATGTTCATTAAGTATGTACCGTAATAACACGACATAAACAAACGGCAAGCCCGCCGACAAACCGAAATAGGCAGGTTAAAATAAATAAATAAGTAAATATATACTTAGATAGACAGAAGCTCTAAATCGTATCTAAAGTTCTAATGTAATATTTTATTTATCATCAATAACAAAAATTTCAGGAACCAACCCTCCTGAAGGACGCGGCGAGCGAGCGCGTCGGGCGAGAGACAACAACGTCAGAGTAAGTAAGTAAGTACCAAATTAATTAATTAATTAAGTAAGTAAGTAAGTAAGTAAAGGTAAGTGTGTATGTATGCATTTACATAATTATAATTATGTATATTATTTAGGTAAGTAGGTACGTAAGTTAGCTAGTTTATGTTTCGACTCTACTGATCTAATAGGACCCCAACCCCAAATCTAAAAGATTCACTATCAAGTAGGTAGGTATACCATAGGTAGGTAAGTACACAAGTTGTATGAGAAGAAAATTCGTAGGCAGGTACGTTTTTAGACAATTCCATTTAAGAAATATATTTAAAAGTAACGAATCATATGCGGCCCTGAAAAGGGCCTTTTTTTGATGTGCGCATCTACATACACGTATGATCGGACGGTATGATTATGTCCGCCACAGAGTATGTAGAGCTGGTTGCGCGCCGCAGACGGGCAACGGCGACAGCGTTTAACCGCCGAAACCGTACAGGGTGCGACCCTGGCGCTTCAGAGCGTAGACGACGTCCATGGCGGTGACGGTCTTCCTCTTGGCGTGCTCGGTGTAGGTTACGGCGTCGCGGATGACGTTCTCAAGGAACACTTTAAGAACACCGCGAGTCTCCTCGTAGATCAGACCGGAGATACGTTTCACGCCACCTCTGCGAGCCAGACGACGGATGGCTGGCTTCGTGATACCCTGGATGTTATCACGAAGTACCTTCCTGTGACGCTTGGCTCCTCCTTTTCCCAGACCCTTTCCTCCCTTACCGCGACCGGTCATCTTCTCAGCAGAAAATCAAACGAACGAGATATAATACACTCGGCACGGGTGTGCGCACACGAATCACGCGAACGACTGGAGTATTTTTCGCTAGCGTGTCTCGCCTATATATATACTAAACGCGGAGCTCAGCGGGCGGGAAGACTGAGGAGAGAGGTGCGCGGGGCGAGGTGAGCCGATGCTCGACGTTGGTTGGTTGGTTGGTTGATTGAAGTTTGAGCGACGATATCTTCTACGTAGAATTTCATTAGTACTACAGCTTATAATATGTGAATTAAAAATAATATTAATTTTTAAAGATTTATTTACCTATATAAAAGATCAAGGTACGTAGGTAGTCTGTTAACAATACAATATCGTAACTAACATTCCTAAGGTTCTTAAACAGACTGACTGTACGTTTATGAAATGCATCATTTAAACATAGGCATGTTTCGATTTTTATCATAAGATATTGAACGGCTAACCTTTCTATAAATTGCACTACCATATTATAATTAGGTATTATCCATGCAAAGTTTTATATTAGATAGGTAGTTCTCAATATCTGACCGACACGGGAATTACCTACTAACGTTTGTTACTAGTAAGTACGTGTACGTGTAGATATAAATATTTAGGCAGTGTACCTATATTTTAATTTTTCTATGATTCAATTTGTCAAAACAGTTCAATAGATTCATAAATATTACATGTACTTATGTGATTCGTGTGTGGTTATAGGTGTATTCGTTTTGCGACATTCTGATAGAAAGAAACATTTTAATAATCAGATACGTATGTGGCCCTGAAAAGGGCCTTTTATGTGAACGAACGCACAGCCACCAACGGCCGCCGACACGATGCACTGCACGGAAGCAGTCTACGTGAAGGACGACGTGTGTTGTTGCAGCAGCAGTTTAAGCGCGTTCGCCTCTGATCCTGCGCGCCAACTGGATGTCCTTAGGCATGATGGTGACACGCTTAGCGTGAATCGCGCACAGGTTGGTATCTTCGAAGAGACCGACGAGGTAAGCTTCGCTAGCCTCCTGGAGCGCCATAACAGCTGAACTCTGGAAACGGAGATCGGTCTTGAAGTCCTGAGCGATCTCACGGACGAGACGCTGGAACGGAAGCTTGCGGATCAGCAGTTCGGTACTCTTCTGGTAGCGACGAATCTCACGGAGGGCCACAGTGCCGGGCCTGTAACGATGGGGCTTCTTGACGCCACCGGTGGCCGGTGCGCTCTTACGCGCAGCCTTGGTGGCGAGCTGTTTCCTGGGTGCCTTACCACCGGTGGATTTACGAGCTGTCTGCTTAGTACGCGCCATTGTAAATACTTATAAACACAAAACGAACGGACGGGCGGGCGGACCTACACGCAACGAACGCACGAGAGTGAATAAAACGAGCGCTCAAAGTTGCAGTCCTATTTATACTGTGGTAACGTAGCCGCGTTAGCTGGTATGAGGTACACGGGCGCCCCCTATACCTTATCGACGAAACTATGAAAAAGCAAAAGTTAATAGAAATGACTACTTAGTATTTTATACACTGAAAATAATATCGACGTTAATTAAATTGAATAATAATAATTATTATTATTTATCTAGAATAATGTACATTCGTATCGGTGGTTGTTTGTTTAATAAAATGTATCTATATATCTATTTATATTTTAAGAGAATGTTACTAATAAAGTAGTTACGTACTTATTTAGAAAACCTTTCTGCTATTGATTTAATTAGAACTGAATGTAACAACTTACAGATGATACCTGCTGAAAACTTTCTTGTATTCCCTATTAATAGGCGGCCCGTACACACACAATCTCACTCTTTATTTCAAAATATCTAGAACTATTTTGTGATCGAATCTATCAATTCGTCAATTTAATTCGTACCTACATTATCAATCTGAATCTCGATCGTTGATTTTGATCGCGGATCGCTATGGAAATTTACTGTGTACGGGCCGCCATATAATAATTTGGTTTATTATCTGTTGTATTTATTATAATATGTAGGTACACCTACGAGGGAACAAAGTTTGAAGTTTGTCCGAGTGTTGTGTTGTTAAATCGTGTAGCATATATAGTGTTTACATACGTAGACAGACAGACAGGAACGAACGAACGAACGAAGGAGGGAAGGAAGGGAGACAGGCATGTAAGGCAAGTACATAGTTCTCTATTTATTACGGTATAATAAAATTCATCGTTCCATTCCGCCAGTAGGTAGGTAATTTTAGTAGTAGGTGGGTAGGTAACGTTTCGACTGTTATCAAGTTAAAGAAAAGTGAATTATTATCACATGAACATATTTGTGGCCCTGAAAAGGGCCTTTTGTTATTTCTCCCGCCTGCAACTTGCGGTGTGGGTGCGCGTCCAGACTCTCGTCGCGGTTTGTGTCAGGCGTTGCGTGAATCGTGTGCGGCGCATGTACATAACGATGACACACACGACACAACCAACACACGCACCACTACTAGACACAAGACGCACGAACGATCGCACTGGATTTAACACTTTTCACACACACACGAGGCGGCGTCGAGATGCGAGCGTCGGCTGGCTCTTGTTAGCTACCGACCGCTCACTTGGAGCTGGTGTATTTGGTGACGGCCTTGGTGCCTTCACTGACGGCGTGCTTGGCGAGCTCTCCGGGCAGAAGGAGCCTGACGGACGTCTGCACCTCCCGAGATGTGATGGTCGACCTTTTGTTGTAGTGGGCGAGACGGGATGCTTCGGCGGCGATGCGTTCGAAGATGTCGTTCACGAACGAGTTCATGATGGACATGGCCTTGCTGGAGATACCGGTGTCGGGGTGCACCTGCTTCAGGACCTTGTAGATGTAGATGGCATAACTCTCCTTCCTCTTATGCTTCTTCTTCTTCTTGTCGGTCTTGGAGATGTTCTTCTGGGCTTTGCCAGACTTCTTGGCGGCTTTACCACTTGTCTTGGGCGGCATTATGAGATATTCAAAATACACGTGCTAACGGAACGGAGTCCAGTAACAGTATAAATCGAACCACATAGAAGCAAGTTGTATTTATACCGACGCTCGTATCCCGCGGTAGTGGCAAGCTCGACATAGCTACGGACCAATCACAGCTCTGCATAGCACGCGCGGGGAGAGGGGTCATTCGGGAGGGAGGCAGAGAGGGCGGGGGAGACGCTTGCGTTCGTCGAGTGCGTCATTATTTGTAAATAATTAAATAAAAAATCAATTAAAACGTTACCTATTAATTAATTAATTAGATGAAAGAAAAGAAAAGAAAAAAAAAAAAAAAAAAAAAAAAATTTAGATAGACCTATTAGATTCGTGGTCAACGCGTAAATTGTAGATAGATTTATTTTTATTCTATTTTTTATTATTGTTGATAAAGTTTATCTTTAATTATTGTTTAAATCCTTTTGCGGTTTTCTATATAATCTACCTTTGAAAGCTCGAATTATTGTATGTATTACCTATGCATAATAACTTTATTGACTTATTTATATAAATAAACTAAAAATGGGTATATAATACAGGTAATGATTTTAATTTATGTGATATTTCCTATTTACCCGTTAGTATCATTATTTATTTTTCTCTTTGTTTCATAATAAAGATCCGTCCTCAATATTAATGAAACAAAAACAAACATAGGTACGTACTAGGTTAAATTAGGCAGATACTTGCATACTTTTACGTTTAGTACATCATACTCATGCTGCTGTACGGGTGTGTTTGTAGCTAGCTAGCTAGCTAGGTAGGTAGGTAGGTATAGGTAGGTAGGTACGTTTTCGTTTTACGACAACACCGTTAAAGAAACTGTCCCTGTTAAAAATTTGACGAATCATATTGTGGCCCTGAAAAGGGCCTTTTGTTTTGAATACGAGCGAAGAGCATCGCGCGACCGACATAATAGATGTGTATTATCATAAATATTATATCGAAATACGCGTGCGGTTCACCGCTCGCACCAGTTGTAGCGGCGGCGAAGACTGCGCAACGCGTTTAAGCCTTCTTCTCGGTCTTCTTGGGCAGTAGTACAGCCTGGATGTTCGGCAGCACACCACCTTGGGCGATCGTAACGCCGGAGAGCAGCTTGTTCAACTCCTCGTCGTTGCGGATGGCCAATTGAAGATGACGCGGAATGATCCTGGTCTTCTTGTTGTCCCTCGCGGCGTTGCCGGCCAACTCGAGAACCTCAGCAGCCAGGTACTCCATCACGGCGGCCAAGTAGACGGGTGCGCCGGCACCGACACGTTCGGCGTAGTTTCCGTTACGCAGCAGCCTGTGGATACGTCCCACGGGAAACTGGAGTCCAGCACGGTTGGAACGGGACTTTGCCTTTCCCTTAACCTTGCCACCTTTACCGCGACCAGACATAGTTGAGAGGTTTGTTTGTAGAATAAATCACTCGAAAACAACGAAACACGCGTACAACAGTGCGCGCACGTCGAGACAATCTCTTACAATATTTTTAAACCTGCCGTTGCCGGCCGTATTTATACGCGCGCCGCGTAGCTGTGTCAGTGGGAGGGGTGTACCGTCTAGCGAAACCAATTCACTAAACGCGCAAGCGCGAACCGGCGCTCTCGCTCCTTTCGGTTCGTCGTCAAATAAAATACGTAGACTGTACTGTACTGCACATCGGATACGGGATAGGCAGAGATATCGTTTAAAATTTCAAACATCCTACAGACTTTTAACTGATCCTAATTTTCTTATAATATCGAGCGAGTAGTCGAATAGTTTTTATAAATCAACATGAAATGGTTTCTCACGATGATTGATTAATTAATTAAATAAATAAATAAATAAATAATAATAAGTAATTAAGTAAACTTAAGTAACTAATATGTAAATAAATAAATAAGTAAGGAGGTAGGTAGGTAGGTAGGTAGGTAGGTAGGTAGGTTGGTGGGGGTATATGATAAAAAGGAAAACGTAACATCATTTACACAACTCAACATGACCGTCATCAAGCAAAGGTAGATTATTAATTATGATCATGTTTGTTTGTAAATAAAACCTATATCTATTATAGCCTGGAATAGAACTGGGCATGGGTTATGTATTACTAGCGCTATCTGCTTTATTTGCAAGTACCTAGATAGACCATTTTGTCAGGTACCTACCTATTTTTATTACTACTTACTGGTAGGTACTTATTTTTATATATATATATTTTTTAAACGTTTTTCGACTATTCTGTTTAACAGAAACGAATATTTTTCATATTCATGATAGTATTGTTAGCCCTGAAAAGGGCTTTTTGGTGTGCGCTCGTAGAGCGCTGCGATTGAGAGCGCATGGCACGCGCGCTAAGCATCTCGGTCCCGCCGCCTTGTTTTCGACTTCAGTCGCTTGTTGCTGCTTCTGACGAACCGAATCTTCAGTGGTGGTTGTCGAGACACGTCGAGCGGTGTTCAGCACCCCTCATCTTCCCGAGGACGATAGACACACGTACATACGACGCGCGAACGCGCGAACGCACGCACGCACGCATCTCATTCTTTCACAGTATATGTATCAAATGTGCATATATATATTGTGATATGTAACACACATTACGTACCGTATACACAGCTTCTAACTACGTACACGTACACAATGTCGGTGTTTACACATTCACAAACACACACAGCACCAGACACAGATACCGTAGGTAATAAGACGCGCGCACGCACAGACTGCGACACGCACAAACTTATGTAGCAGCCGTACACGTCATGTTATTGTTGTTGACGGTGGTCTGCGCCGCTGTCGTCGTCGTCGTCGCCTTCGTCGCCGGTGTAACGCGAACGCGCGACGACCGTAGCTTACTTCTTAGCGGCGGAAGCTTTCTTGGCTGCCGGTTTAGACTTGGGTGTAGACGCGGCCTTTTTCGGTTTAGGAGCTTTAGGTTTCTTGGTTGGCGGCTTGGCTGTCTTCTTGGCTTTGGGCGCCTTGGCCTTAGCGGGGGCGGCGGCCTTCTTGGGTGCCGGCTTCTTCTTGGCGGCGGCTGCCTTCTTGTCCTTAGCGGCGGAAGCGGCCGACGATTTGGATTTCGAAGGTGAAGCCGAAGACGCGGCGGCTGCGGCTGCCGCTTTCTTGGTCTTGGCGCCGGCAGCAGAGGCTGTAGCCTTCTTAGCCTTCGCAGCCGCAGCTGGTGCCTTACCGGCGGCCTTGCCAACGGCGCCGGCGGGTTTCTTCGACGCGGCCGACTTCGATTCTAGTTTGAATGAACCGGAAGCACCCTTGCCCTTGGTCTGGATCAGCGCGCCAGATTCGACGGCGCTCTTCAGGTATTTCCTGATGAACGGAGCCAGTTTCTCCGCGTCGACCTTGTACTGAGCTGCGATATATTTCTTGATCGCCTGCAGGGATGATCCGCTGCGCTCCTTCATCTCTTTGATAGCGTTGTTGACCATCTCGGATGTTTTGGGATGAGTCGGCTTCGCCTTGGGCTTCTTAGCGGCGGCACCGGCGCCGCCGGCTTGCCTCGCCTGCTTCTTCGCTGGGGTAGCGGGTGCCGGAGCCTCGGTAGCAACTGCGGTGTCTGCCATCTTAATTAATTGATTCTCACGTACGTCACACAATAATAAAAACAACTAACAGCTGGTATAGCAATTCGTATAAGAGACTTAGATGTCGCCACTTATAGGTTTCGAGAGTTTCGTACACGTACGGCTAAGTACGACGAAACTTTACCGTAACGAGCGCCGTGATGTCGCGGGACGTTTTCTCGTATGAACGCTTGAAAGTTTTCACTAACACGTATCTAATAAAATTTAAAAAAAGAATGTTTATCGTACGGAAGCGAAGGTGTATTCTACGATTTAGTGTAGGTCATGAAGTTGACGATGGCGGTGTGCGAATTCGGGAAGCGTGAGGCGATCGTTGGACCGGTGGCGGTGTTTTATTTTGACGACTGCTAACGAAGCTAAGGTCGGGTCGAGTTCAAAACGTTATTTTCTCTATAAAAGTGATAGTGAGCGGTGTTAAAGGTCGACACGTCGACAGGGAGGATATCGAGCTTGTGCGATGACAGGATTTCGTCGATATAACACGTACTCGCGAAAATTATATCGCGGTAAAAGTGAAGCGTCGTAAAACACCGCGAGCGCCGAACAGTTAAGGACGGACGGCTCCGTCCAGGACGTGCGACCTATTAATATACTAATATTAAAAGACGAGAGAGCCCTTAGACGTGCGAAAAGTGTACGCAATGCGATTAACTCATCAGGAGGCGTATCGAACGAGGTGTAAAACGACAAAAGACGTACGCGTTCGATCGGGCGACACTCCTTCGTTCGGTGGGTCCGTCGCCGCGCCGGCCGTCAGTACTTACTACTTACCGCATTCACCTCGTACCGTGGATAGACTCCACGTAACTCTACTTGTGTCGTGCCAATAATAAAATAAAGACTGAATAAATGCAGTAATATGCGCGTAATAACATATAAAATACGTAGATATCACCTTACAATCAAAATAATATGTTTGTTAAGGAGCACAGCGCCCTATAACCGTCAGATGTATTTCGTAGCTGATAAAACTAGTTGTAAATAAAGTAAATACGTAATAAATAAAGTAAATACGTAATTGTGAAAAGTAGAATAAGAACGAACAGATAATTGTAATAATAACATGGGTGAAAGACTGATGGTTGGCCGACATTTCCCCCACCCACCGAACAAAGTAGTAAACTGACCCGTCGTGCGCGGTTGGTCGTTGTGCGGGTCGACACCGCCACTACTTACACCCCCGCGCGTGGGGTATAAATATAGCCGCCTCACGGCCAAGCGGTCAGTTGCAGCCAGCCGTCGCTTGTCATCGTTCGTCGCCAGCAGTGAAAACAAGAAAAATAAAAGCAAGAATTCAATCTTCAAGCCGAGTTTCATTTCTTCAGAAATC
Organism: Leucania comma; assembly: GCA_958295575.1. Lineage (NCBI taxonomy): Eukaryota > Metazoa > Arthropoda > Insecta > Lepidoptera > Noctuidae > Leucania > Leucania comma. Next base: position 4,518,219 of record OY282492.1, on the reverse strand, counting down.
ACATCCACCCTGCGCCTGAATATTCTACAAACTTGGTCCTTCGAGCCGGATCGTCCTGAAGACTTGAAAAACCCGAAGTTCGGCAGAATCACCACGGGAAGATGAGTGAACGTAGCACCGTAACGACGCGTAGCAAGCTAAGAAAATTAGAAGAAACGATCAACAAGCGACGAGCCATGGAAAGTGACTCTGGTATGCCGTCAGAAATGGCGCCAGGGTCACCATCACTAGCACCATCATCGGTTCCTGCCCCTGCGCCCGTGATTCCTCTGGTGGGACCGGGTCGAGTGTTCGACTACAGTGACGCCGCCACGCCCAGGGAATCAGAAGTGCGACGGAGCGCGAGGGGAGGTTCAAGAGCCAGCCACGTCTCCTCAAGAAGCGGGCAACGAAGCGCCGACTATCTTCGGAGGAGGGTCGAATACGAGGCTGAGAAGGAGCTGGTGCGTTTAGAAGAGACTTGAAGCGGACCTTGCGGAGATCGACGCGGCAGCTGACGAGGACGAAGCCTCTGACGACGATGGAACGACTCGCCGAGTCGAGGAGTGGATGTGCCAAGCCGCACCCAGTGAGCAGATGCCGTCAACTTCGCAGGCGCCGTCGAGCCTGGCACCCGCGACCGCGAACGTGACTGCACCCGAAATCATGCGCAACGTACCGGTGTCCGCGCCCGCGACCTCGCGCGAATTACCCGCGCCCGCGCCCGTAGCCTCGCGCGGCGTACCCATGTACACGCCCGCGACGCCCCGCGAAGTGACCGTGACGCCCCAGGTGTCTGCGCTCCGACATCAGTGTGCGCCCGCGACCGTACATTTCCGCGATCAAATCACCGACGCGCCCGCACCGAGCGGCGGCGCACCGCGAGCGAATCATGAAACGCCTGAATGGGGACACACTTTCACTGAAGACGCCGACAGAAACCGATCGCGTGACAAGAAGATAGACCAGCTGGCAGAAGTCATATCGAGCTTGGCGCGTCCGCGACCTGTACCGAGACAAGCTTACGAGTTACCGTTCTTCAACGGGGACCCGGCGGATTGGATTTCGTACAAAAATATGTACTGGGACACCACAGCCATGTACAACTTCAAGCCCCACGAGAACTTAGCGCGCCTGAAGACATCACTGCAGGGAGAAGCCAAGTCGGCGGTGGAAGACCTGTTAAGGACGTCGACGAACCCTGCGGAGATCATGAAAGCGTTGGATGAAGAATTCGGGCACCCAAACCTGATATTAGAATGTGCATTAAGGAAAGTGCGTGCGTTGCCCAAAGTGTCAGACAGTGGTCGTGAGTTACGAAAGTTCTCCTCGACAGTGCGCAACTGTGTCTCATTGCTGAAGAACGTGCACGCGACAGGCTACCTGAACAACCCACAACTGGTAAGTGAGCTACTATCCAAGTTGACACCTGTACAAAGAGCGCAGTACGGGGACTTTGCGATGGGCATAGCCTCGACCCAGGAAGTCGACGTGAGAGTGTCGCCGAGTTTAGAAATCTTGTCGGAGTTTCTGAGCCATCTAGCCCGAGCCACTTCGTTCTACGTACAGATGGAAGTAGGCGCCACCGCAGCACCGGTTGCTAAACAACAGAGAAGCGCGCCGAACCTGAGACAACTCCCGAGAAATACACAACGAGTACACGTGCATAGTGATAGTCAACCGCAGCAGCCAAGACAGTTCCAGTGCACCCTCTGCGGAGGAGAGCACGACCTCACCAAGTGTGAAAAGTTTGCGAACTTAAGCGTGGACGACAGGTGGCAGCACGTGAAAGACAAGCACTTGTGTTTCAAATGTATCGTAAAACAGCATCCCAAGAACAGGTGTCGAGCTAACAAGTGCCCGTCGTGTGGTTATGGGCACCATACCCTGTTACACGCAGAGAGGAAGACCACAGAGAGCGTCACCAATGTAAGTGAGTACCACGGCAAGTCGTTACTGAAAATATTACCCGTGTGTGTGTCGATAGGAAATAATACGCATGATTGCTACGCCTTATTGGATGACGGGGCGACTGTATCGCTGGTGGACGATTCGTTGGCAGAGAACGTCAGGGGACAGGAGGAGCCTTTGGTGCTGAAAAGTGCGCGCGGACAAGAGATGTCGGACAATACCTCTCGAAGAGTGTCAGTGTCAGTGCGTGGGCCGAACGGTCGAGTTCACGTAATAAAGTGTCGTACATTTAAAAGGTTGGATTTACCCGCACAAACAGTGCCGGCTGCGTTGCTTACGGAGCACGCCCACCTGCGCGACTTGGGCTGCGAGGAAATGGTCGGGGCCAAGCCGCTGCTGTTGCTGGGACAAGACAATTGGGAGCTGCTGGTCGGCCGAGAGACACGCCGAGGAAAGTCCGGTAAGCCCGTTGCTTCTTTGACCGAGCTAGGTTGGGTCGTTCACGGTCCCGTAGGCAAAGGACATAGGCCGACTGAAGAGTCTGTGAATTGTGTCGCGGAACCATTTGTAGATTTACACAATTTAGTAAAAAGTCAATTTGAATTAGAATCGATAGGTATATCGGAAATTCCTAGGTCTAATAAGGAAAACGACAGAGCGATAGACATACTAGATAGGACTAGCCATCAAAAAGGAAATGGCCAATGGGAGGTAGGGTTGTTGTGGAAACGGGATAACCCGCAACTCCCGGATAATTATACCTACGCTCGCCACCGATTGGCGGGAATAGAGCGCAAGCTAAAGCGTGATCCCGAGTACGCAGTGGCCTATAATGCACAGGTAAATAGGTTGATAGACGAAGGGTACGCCAATAGGCTGGAAGGTGGCGTCCAGGATCCGGTGTGGTATTTACCCCATTTCGGGGTGAAAAACCCAAACAAACCGGGGAAATTACGCCTAGTCTTTGACGCCGCCGCCACGTTTCAGGGAACGTCGTTGAACGACCACTTGTTGGCGGGCCCTGACCTACTTAATTCATTGCTAGGAGTGCTATTTAAATTTAGATTAGGTCCAATAGGTTTCACGGGAGACATAGCTGATATGTTTCTACGAGTGAAGGTTAGGGAACAAGATCGTGGAGCACAGTTATTTTTATGGCAATCGGCCACTGACAAGGAACCACACACATACGTCATGAGTTCGATGATCTTTGGCGCCGTGTCGTCACCTACCTCAGCTATTTACATTTTGAATAAAAACGCATCTCGTTACATAGACACATTTCCCGAAGCTGTAGCGGCCGTTCAACATAAACATTACATGGACGATTATCTAGACAGCACGTGGTCTGTTGAGCGAGCCTGTAAAATAATCAATGACGTGACCCATGTCCACGCCGAGGGCGGGTTTCACATACGGGGGTGGGTCACGAACTCCCAAGAGTTAATGAATAAATTAAAACTAGACATGCCAGATCGCGTCTCCCTAGAAAACGGGGACAACGCGACTGAAAGGACTCTGGGGATGATATGGTCGCCGGGCACCGATCTCTTTGCCTTCGACATGTCATTCAAAAAGATACCCAGGGCCATCGTAGACGGGGAAATCGTACCCACGAAACGAGAATTCTTACGATTCATCATGTCAGTGTTCGACCCACTGGGTTTCCTATGCCCGTGCATTATCCCGTCGCGCATGTTGATGCAAAGGATATGGCGCACGGGAATTCAGTGGGACGAAAGGCTAGAGGAAGCGGAGGCCAGGCTGTGGTTTGAATGGCTACACAGCCTACGGTACCTAGATGGGGTGACTATCCCGAGATGGTATGGCTTGACCCTAGATAACCTAGAGCTACACGTTTTCGGTGATGCGAGTGAGTCTGCCTACGCCGCAGTCGCTTATATAGCGGGAACTGACGAACTCGGCAATAGGCGGGCGAGCTTCGTGTTGGGTAAAGCTAGGGTGGCCCCACTAAAGGTTGTGTCTATCCCACGCCTGGAATTGCAAGCGGCGGTACTAGCCTGTAGGATAGCGTGCACAGTAGAAAAAGAGTTAGGTGTAGATATTAGGTATCGGTATTTTTGGACAGACAGTCAAACCGTTCTAAAATGGATAAGTTCCGACGCCACAGATTTCCAGCGTTTCGTGTCACATAGGTTAGCTGAAATCGACACTCGGTCAAAGAAGTCGGACTGGCGCTGGGTTCCCTCGGCGTTGAACCCGGCCGACAAAGGCACCCGTTGGGACTGGCCTAGCAATGGTGGTGAGTGGTTGTCCGGTCCGTCTTTCCTTCGTTGTCCACAGGAGCAATGGCCGGTGGACTCTGGACGTGACGCAGTGACGGAGGAGGATCTGGAGCGTGTGCAACGAATAAACGTACTGACCACGCGGACCGAGCCCATACTGACGTACGAGCGACTGCCAACGTGGACACGCGCTGTGCGTGTCGTAGCACTAATGGTTGTATTTATCGAGCGCTGTCGCAAGCGACGTGTCACAGCTGCCGTCACAGCAGAAGACCTACGAGAAGCGGAGCTGCGCCTACTGAAGCTGATGCAGAAGGAAAGCTACAGGGAGGAGGTCAACGCCCTCCGAGAAGGCCGGCCACTACCAAGCGGCAGCAAAATTAGATCACTTGACCCCATGCTGTACGAGGATGGGCTGATAAGAGTACGCGGCAGGCTGGGCGCCTGCAGTGAACTTGTCTTTGGGGCGCGTCATCCCATTATCCTAGATGGGAAACACGCCCTCACGCGTCTGTTAATTCACAGATATCACGTGGCCTCCCTGCACGCGAATCAGGAGGCCGTAGTAAACAACATACGAGAGAGGTATTGGGTAACGAATTTGCGGTCCTCCGTGAAAGCGGTGGCCGCAGCATGCCAACCGTGTCGTGTCGCCAGGGCCAAGCCTGCGGCACCCAAAATGGGGGACCTACCACCCGCCCGACTGGAAGTGACCCGTCGGGCCTTCGTCCACTGTGGGGTGGACTACTTTGGCCCCATGGAGGTGGCCATTGGAAGGCGCCGGGAGAAAAGGTGGGGCGTGTTGTTCACGTGCCTCACCACTCGCGCCGTACACCTAGAGCTGGCCGCGTCGCTGAGCGCTGACTCGGCGATACTGGCGCTGAGGCGCCTAATCGCTCGCCGCGGCTGTCCCGCGGACATATATTCCGACCGCGGGACCAACTTCGTCGGGGCGCACTCCGAGCTACGAGAGGCGCTACGAGACTTAGATCACAACCGTCTCGAAAGCGAGGCGACAGGCCGGGGCATAGCCTGGCACTTCAATCCTCCCGCGGCCCCACACATGGGCGGCTGCTGGGAGCGCCTAGTGCGTTCGGTAAAGAACGCACTGCGGGCGACACTGAAAGAGCGGGCCCCTCGCGAGGAGGTCCTCTACACTCTCCTAGCGGAGGCTGAGCTGGTCGTGAACAGCCGACCGCTCGCCTACGTCAGCAGCGACGCCGAGCACCCGGTGGTGCTCACTCCGAATCATCTCCTGCTGGGCACTGCCGCGGGAGATGCGCCGTGCACACGTCGACACGCAGTCGACCTCGACTCGCGCCGCATGTGGCGGCGAGTGAACGCGCTGGCCGACCTCTTCTGGAAGCGATGGCTGCGCGAATACCTGCCCACGCTGCAACAGCGAAGAAAGTGGTGTGGTGACGGACCCAAAGTGAAAGTCAGTGATGTGGTTGCGATCGTAGACGAAAACAAATCACGCACCCTATGGACAAAGGGTGTCGTGACGCGAGTGTACCCGGGCCCCGATAACATTGTACGCGTCGTAGATGTTAAGACCAGCAGTGGAACGTTGCGACGCCCAGTTGTAAAGGTCGTTGTGCTCCCCACCGATGGCTCTGTAATCGGCTGAACCCTCTTACGGGGGGTGGGGTTGTTAAGGAGCACAGCGCCCTATAACCGTCAGATGTATTTCGTAGCTGATAAAACTAGTTGTAAATAAAGTAAATACGTAATAAATAAAGTAAATACGTAATTGTGAAAAGTAGAATAAGAACGAACAGATAATTGTAATAATAACATGGGTGAAAGACTGATGGTTGGCCGACATTTCCCCCACCCACCGAACAAAGTAGTAAACTGACCCGTCGTGCGCGGTTGGTCGTTGTGCGGGTCGACACCGCCACTACTTACACCCCCGCGCGTGGGGTATAAATATAGCCGCCTCACGGCCAAGCGGTCAGTTGCAGCCAGCCGTCGCTTGTCATCGTTCGTCGCCAGCAGTGAAAACAAGAAAAATAAAAGCAAGAATTCAATCTTCAAGCCGAGTTTCATTTCTTCAGAAATCACATCCACCCTGCGCCTGAATATTCTACAATGTTCATTAAGTATGTACCGTAATAACACGACATAAACAAACGGCAAGCCCGCCGACAAACCGAAATAGGCAGGTTAAAATAAATAAATAAGTAAATATATACTTAGATAGACAGAAGCTCTAAATCGTATCTAAAGTTCTAATGTAATATTTTATTTATCATCAATAACAAAAATTTCAGGAACCAACCCTCCTGAAGGACGCGGCGAGCGAGCGCGTCGGGCGAGAGACAACAACGTCAGAGTAAGTAAGTAAGTACCAAATTAATTAATTAATTAAGTAAGTAAGTAAGTAAGTAAAGGTAAGTGTGTATGTATGCATTTACATAATTATAATTATGTATATTATTTAGGTAAGTAGGTACGTAAGTTAGCTAGTTTATGTTTCGACTCTACTGATCTAATAGGACCCCAACCCCAAATCTAAAAGATTCACTATCAAGTAGGTAGGTATACCATAGGTAGGTAAGTACACAAGTTGTATGAGAAGAAAATTCGTAGGCAGGTACGTTTTTAGACAATTCCATTTAAGAAATATATTTAAAAGTAACGAATCATATGCGGCCCTGAAAAGGGCCTTTTTTTGATGTGCGCATCTACATACACGTATGATCGGACGGTATGATTATGTCCGCCACAGAGTATGTAGAGCTGGTTGCGCGCCGCAGACGGGCAACGGCGACAGCGTTTAACCGCCGAAACCGTACAGGGTGCGACCCTGGCGCTTCAGAGCGTAGACGACGTCCATGGCGGTGACGGTCTTCCTCTTGGCGTGCTCGGTGTAGGTTACGGCGTCGCGGATGACGTTCTCAAGGAACACTTTAAGAACACCGCGAGTCTCCTCGTAGATCAGACCGGAGATACGTTTCACGCCACCTCTGCGAGCCAGACGACGGATGGCTGGCTTCGTGATACCCTGGATGTTATCACGAAGTACCTTCCTGTGACGCTTGGCTCCTCCTTTTCCCAGACCCTTTCCTCCCTTACCGCGACCGGTCATCTTCTCAGCAGAAAATCAAACGAACGAGATATAATACACTCGGCACGGGTGTGCGCACACGAATCACGCGAACGACTGGAGTATTTTTCGCTAGCGTGTCTCGCCTATATATATACTAAACGCGGAGCTCAGCGGGCGGGAAGACTGAGGAGAGAGGTGCGCGGGGCGAGGTGAGCCGATGCTCGACGTTGGTTGGTTGGTTGGTTGATTGAAGTTTGAGCGACGATATCTTCTACGTAGAATTTCATTAGTACTACAGCTTATAATATGTGAATTAAAAATAATATTAATTTTTAAAGATTTATTTACCTATATAAAAGATCAAGGTACGTAGGTAGTCTGTTAACAATACAATATCGTAACTAACATTCCTAAGGTTCTTAAACAGACTGACTGTACGTTTATGAAATGCATCATTTAAACATAGGCATGTTTCGATTTTTATCATAAGATATTGAACGGCTAACCTTTCTATAAATTGCACTACCATATTATAATTAGGTATTATCCATGCAAAGTTTTATATTAGATAGGTAGTTCTCAATATCTGACCGACACGGGAATTACCTACTAACGTTTGTTACTAGTAAGTACGTGTACGTGTAGATATAAATATTTAGGCAGTGTACCTATATTTTAATTTTTCTATGATTCAATTTGTCAAAACAGTTCAATAGATTCATAAATATTACATGTACTTATGTGATTCGTGTGTGGTTATAGGTGTATTCGTTTTGCGACATTCTGATAGAAAGAAACATTTTAATAATCAGATACGTATGTGGCCCTGAAAAGGGCCTTTTATGTGAACGAACGCACAGCCACCAACGGCCGCCGACACGATGCACTGCACGGAAGCAGTCTACGTGAAGGACGACGTGTGTTGTTGCAGCAGCAGTTTAAGCGCGTTCGCCTCTGATCCTGCGCGCCAACTGGATGTCCTTAGGCATGATGGTGACACGCTTAGCGTGAATCGCGCACAGGTTGGTATCTTCGAAGAGACCGACGAGGTAAGCTTCGCTAGCCTCCTGGAGCGCCATAACAGCTGAACTCTGGAAACGGAGATCGGTCTTGAAGTCCTGAGCGATCTCACGGACGAGACGCTGGAACGGAAGCTTGCGGATCAGCAGTTCGGTACTCTTCTGGTAGCGACGAATCTCACGGAGGGCCACAGTGCCGGGCCTGTAACGATGGGGCTTCTTGACGCCACCGGTGGCCGGTGCGCTCTTACGCGCAGCCTTGGTGGCGAGCTGTTTCCTGGGTGCCTTACCACCGGTGGATTTACGAGCTGTCTGCTTAGTACGCGCCATTGTAAATACTTATAAACACAAAACGAACGGACGGGCGGGCGGACCTACACGCAACGAACGCACGAGAGTGAATAAAACGAGCGCTCAAAGTTGCAGTCCTATTTATACTGTGGTAACGTAGCCGCGTTAGCTGGTATGAGGTACACGGGCGCCCCCTATACCTTATCGACGAAACTATGAAAAAGCAAAAGTTAATAGAAATGACTACTTAGTATTTTATACACTGAAAATAATATCGACGTTAATTAAATTGAATAATAATAATTATTATTATTTATCTAGAATAATGTACATTCGTATCGGTGGTTGTTTGTTTAATAAAATGTATCTATATATCTATTTATATTTTAAGAGAATGTTACTAATAAAGTAGTTACGTACTTATTTAGAAAACCTTTCTGCTATTGATTTAATTAGAACTGAATGTAACAACTTACAGATGATACCTGCTGAAAACTTTCTTGTATTCCCTATTAATAGGCGGCCCGTACACACACAATCTCACTCTTTATTTCAAAATATCTAGAACTATTTTGTGATCGAATCTATCAATTCGTCAATTTAATTCGTACCTACATTATCAATCTGAATCTCGATCGTTGATTTTGATCGCGGATCGCTATGGAAATTTACTGTGTACGGGCCGCCATATAATAATTTGGTTTATTATCTGTTGTATTTATTATAATATGTAGGTACACCTACGAGGGAACAAAGTTTGAAGTTTGTCCGAGTGTTGTGTTGTTAAATCGTGTAGCATATATAGTGTTTACATACGTAGACAGACAGACAGGAACGAACGAACGAACGAAGGAGGGAAGGAAGGGAGACAGGCATGTAAGGCAAGTACATAGTTCTCTATTTATTACGGTATAATAAAATTCATCGTTCCATTCCGCCAGTAGGTAGGTAATTTTAGTAGTAGGTGGGTAGGTAACGTTTCGACTGTTATCAAGTTAAAGAAAAGTGAATTATTATCACATGAACATATTTGTGGCCCTGAAAAGGGCCTTTTGTTATTTCTCCCGCCTGCAACTTGCGGTGTGGGTGCGCGTCCAGACTCTCGTCGCGGTTTGTGTCAGGCGTTGCGTGAATCGTGTGCGGCGCATGTACATAACGATGACACACACGACACAACCAACACACGCACCACTACTAGACACAAGACGCACGAACGATCGCACTGGATTTAACACTTTTCACACACACACGAGGCGGCGTCGAGATGCGAGCGTCGGCTGGCTCTTGTTAGCTACCGACCGCTCACTTGGAGCTGGTGTATTTGGTGACGGCCTTGGTGCCTTCACTGACGGCGTGCTTGGCGAGCTCTCCGGGCAGAAGGAGCCTGACGGACGTCTGCACCTCCCGAGATGTGATGGTCGACCTTTTGTTGTAGTGGGCGAGACGGGATGCTTCGGCGGCGATGCGTTCGAAGATGTCGTTCACGAACGAGTTCATGATGGACATGGCCTTGCTGGAGATACCGGTGTCGGGGTGCACCTGCTTCAGGACCTTGTAGATGTAGATGGCATAACTCTCCTTCCTCTTATGCTTCTTCTTCTTCTTGTCGGTCTTGGAGATGTTCTTCTGGGCTTTGCCAGACTTCTTGGCGGCTTTACCACTTGTCTTGGGCGGCATTATGAGATATTCAAAATACACGTGCTAACGGAACGGAGTCCAGTAACAGTATAAATCGAACCACCACTCCGAGTAGTCACTGCGTCCCTCGCAAGAGGGCGCGGTGGGCGGGGTTTAGGCTATGCCTTTGTCCCGCAGTAGCAGGGTAGGGGCCCGTAAATACGGACCCTGCGTTGGGGTACCTTATAGGCGGTAGCCTCATGGCGAGTGCGCGTACGCAAATCGCCTAGGAGTAGCTGAGATGTGTGCAGTAGGAGCGCCTTGGCACCGCTCTTGCAGTGCCAATTACTTCACGACATCTCGGCGGTCAGTCCCCGCCAGGTGAGACCACCGGTTGCCCGGAGGAAGCCCGGCGAGAGACGACCTGCGACGAGAATGCCGGCTTTGGGGGCGCTCCCTACTGGGGATGAGGGCCCCCGTCTGCCACGCTTCCAGATCGAGCCGGTTACGCTACAGACCCGGGGGCCGTAGTGGGAGTGTGAGCGGTATTGAGGTGTGTGACACCGCTCATGTGGGCATACAGACGCGCGTCCGCGCTGCGCGTCCTCTGCGTGGGTATGATGAGTGTGGAGTCATGTGTGTCTGATGGCTGATGCACGTCATGCCTATATTAACTTAGCACACAACGCGCACCGGGTGCGTGTACTGTTGTGCAGTGATTCCTTGTATGAGTGAGTCGCGTGTACGTGAAAAACGGCTCACTCAAGCGTCAAGTCCGGGGGGGGGTCGGTCACGTCCGGCAGGAGATCACGTGGAAAGCGCCTCGCGTCAGGAGGCCGCGCGTGCCAGGGCGCTAAGTGCTTGACGTGTGGCCAAGCAGAAGCGTCGGCACGCGCGAACATGTTGGACGCGAGGCGGGCGCAGAACTGGTCCAGGCTCTCCATCTGGAGGTCCCGCTGGATGACGCTGTTCCTCACCAGCGGGGGTGCGCCTACGACGATCCGGAGCGAAGCGCTTTGCTGCGACCGGAGGCGGTTTTTGCTAGCTTCGCTGGTGAGGGCGAGCCAAGCTGGGGCGGCATACGTAACTATTGGCCGGATGTACGTCTTGTACACCCCCAACTTGGTACGTAGCGGGAGGCGGGAGGAGAGCACTGGGCGGAGCAGCGCGCGGGCAGCTCTGCACTTGGCGGTGACCTGCCGGACGTGACCTCGCATGGAGAGCCGACGATCGATGGTGACCCCTAGGTATTTTACCTGGGGCGACCAGGCGATGTCGGCACCTTGCAGCTGGAGAGGTGGTGGGAGGCGAGCAGACCCGACGAGCAGCGCCTGGGTCTTGCCCACGTTCACCGACAACCTCCACTTCGACAGCCAGTCGGGAAGTAGGTCCAGAACGCGCTGCACTTTGACCGCCGCGTGCTGCGCATTGAGCGAGGACCCAATGTACGCGGCGTCGTCAGCGTACAGCGCGAGCGTGGTTTCTTGCGTCGTGGGGATGTCGTCGGTGTAACATGAGTAGCAGACCGGTGAAACGCAGCTACCCTGCGGAACACCGGCCCCGACCCGGCGGGCGCTCGAGAGTGCGCCATCGACCACCACCTTGAAGGTCCTGTCTGTGAGGAAGGAGGAGACCACCTTTACGATGCGACGGGGCGCACCGGACTTGGAAATCTTGTAGACCAGGCCCTCATGCCAGACCCGGTCGAATGCCTTTTCCATGTCGAGGAATACTGCAACCGACCGCTCTTTCTTGTTCAGCGAAGCTGTAAGTTGGTGCAGTACCCTCGACAGCTGGAGCGTCGTGCTGTGTTCCGAGCGGAACCCGAACTGTTCCGGCCGTGGAGTCAGGTGCGGAGTGAGATGTCGCAGCAGGAGTTTTTCAAACACCTTGGACATCGTGGGCAGCAGTGTGATCGGCCGATAACTCTCCGGCTTCAGCACGTTTTTGTTCGCCTTCGGCAGCATAATGACGCGCCCTTCCTTCCAGCATCCGGGAAAGACCCCCGTGCGCAGCACCCCCGTGTACAGGCGCGCCAAGGCCGCTACCGAACGGTACGGCAGGTGGCGCAGCGCTGTGTTGGAGATGCCGTCCGCTCCAGGGGCCTTCCTCGGCTTCGTGAGAAGGATGGCGCGTCTGACTGCGTTGGGCGAGAAGAAGATTGGGTCTTCCTCGGGAGCTATCGGCGAGGCGAAGTACTCTCCAAGGTGCCTCTCGACTGCTGCGACATGTTCCAGTTCAACAGTCGGGTTCGGCTGGAATTGACGCTCCAGGCTTTCGGCGAAGATCTCCGCACGGTCTGCTGCGGAGTATCTTGGGGCCCCGTCGCTGTGTAATAGCGGGCGCACCGGAGCTGGGGTATTCGTCAACTGCCGGCAAAGTCTATGAATTGCCGGCCAGTCTCCCTCAGTGGAAATAACATGTTCTTCCCAGCTCTCGGCGTTGAATGCCTGTAGCTTGGCTCGAACTCTCTCCGCATGGCGGTTGAGCTGTGCTTTTTGCACCGGGCATCTGCTCTGCTGCCACCGTTTGCGAAGGCGCCTAGTCTCGGCGACCAACACTTGCAGGTGTTTCGGCAGGGGCCTAAAAACTTTCCCCTGCGGCTGCGGGATGATAGTAGTCGCCTCTTCATAGGCGCGTTGGATGCAAACGGTGACTTCTTCCGCCAGTCTGTCCACGTCTGCGGAGGAGACGACAGGCCAAGCTAGTGTGGTGGTCTCCATCACTTCCTGGAACTTAGTCCAGTCAGTTAATCGACGTGGCGCTGGGGGCGAGAGTCGAATCGGCATATCGGCTAGGACGACGAGGACAGGTTGGTGATCCGACAGCATCTCGTCGTCCAGGACTTGCTGGGTGATCTGGCAGTTCAGGCCCCTTTGTACGACGACGTCCAGCACATCCGGCGCATGTAAATAATAGTCCGGATAATGCGTCGGGGTTTCCGGACCGGACACGTCGTACCCCTGGGCCTGCGCGTCAGCGAGGAGTCGATTACCCCCGGAATTCGACACGTTGGAATTCCACGCTGGGTGTTTGCAGTTGAGGTCGCCGGCCAGGAGTGTCGGCCGCGACGACTGCAGCATGATCGCCCGCAGCTCCGCTACATCGAAGCTGGTTGCGGGCGGGATGTAGGCCGCGTAGATGTCAAGGTCCTCGCCGGCAACGTGGACCTGCACACCCAGCGCGTACAACGTGTTGAGTGGCGTCGAGGGAGGGGGCAAGGGCTGGTGGACGACTCTACGCCTCACTAATACCGCCAGACCACGGTAAGGAGTGCCGACTGCCGATTTTTCGTCCTGTCTGTATGTAACGTAACCTGGGAGCCTTAGTCTGTCGGCAGGTCCCAGGTGCGTTTCGCTGATTAGCGCCACGTCGATTTTCTGTTCCTTGAGGAGGAGGCGGAGGGGAGCGACCTTTTTCCTAAGGCCGCGGGCGTTCCAATGCATAATCCTCAAGGACTTAGCCATCAATTACCGGTCAGAATATCCAGCAACTGAGGCAAGCCCTCGAGGAGTGCTGCCCACGGATCCCGTGCTCCTATCGCACGGAGCAAGAGTCCCCCCAGAGGCCGCATGATTCGGCTCAAGCGGGTCCTCAGCAGATCACCGTCCCCGGCTGAGGGTTGGCTCGGGGGACTACTATGGCCCTGTCGCTGCTGAGTCGGTGCAGCGCTTGCGTGCGCAACCGCTTTGGGAGCGGCGCGTCTCGCTTCTGTGCGCTGCACCTTCCTCTGTTCTCTGTCCTCAGCGACAGGTAAAGGTCGCTCGGGGGCCCTAGTCCCGGATGGGGCTAGGGCAGTCGTAGTTTCTTTTCCGGGGTGCGTGGGGGGGGGCGGGGGCTTCTTCCCCTTCTTCTTCCCCCCCCTGTGTGACTTCCTCCGCCTCCCGGAGGGGCCAACTTCTCCTCTGGCTGAGGGCCCATTAGCCGCCGCCATCAGGGATGCGCTAGGCGCCTCCCTCTCCTCGGCGTTTATGGGCCTCTCATTGGCCGCGCCTCGCTGTCGCTGTTGCCGGGAGATGGCAACAGTGCCCGCTCGCTTGTTCCTCACCTCATTGAGGAACACGGGGCACTTTGAGTGGCACGCCGGATGGTCACCTGCACAGTTTGCGCAGGTGGCCGGTTCTGTCTTTGGGCGTGGGCAGTCCTTTGCGGCGTGGTTTTCACCGCAACGCACGCATGCGAGCGGGCGGTGGCACAGGTGCGAGCTGTGCCGGAACTTTTGGCACCTGTGGCACTGGGCGGGCCCTTTTTTGCCCCTCCACGCCTCGATCCTGACACCACGCATATATAAGAACTGCGTGGTGTCGTAGATTCTACGGACATCGGGCGTCCTCTTTAGCACCGCATGGAAGATACAGCCAGGTCTCCCTTCGCGCGCCTTAATATTGCGCACGAACTCTGGCTCATATCCCTGTTGGCGAAGCTCCTCTTCAATTTCTGCCGGGTCGGTGTCGGCAGGGAGTCCCCGGATAGCCACCTTAAAACTCCTCTCCGCTGGGAGCGAGTAGGCAAACCAGGAGATGCCGCTTTCCTTCTCCAGGCTAGTGAGGTACCTCTGGACAACCCTATACTCGCCCTCACTTTCGGGCAAGAACCGAATACCGCCCTGATACGGGCGAGCATTCGGTGGGTGGCCCAGTTGGCCCCTCAATGCCCTAAAGTGGGCGGCCCAACCCGGCAGCCTCTCCACTATCAACGGAGGGTAGCGGGGTGACTTCCTCTTCGTGCTGGCGTCTTTCTCTGAGGCAGAAGTAGTGGGGGCCCTCGTAAAAGAGGGGGCCCCTGAGTCCGTTGGGTCCCGGTTTGGGCCCACACATGCGGAAGTGGTCGGTGGTGGTGGAGAAGTCGGCGGCGAGCGAACCGCTTCGGCGAAGGTGTTAGACCCGGCGCCCCCCCGCCCACGAAGGGTGCGCTGAGGTAGGGGGGGGTCCATACAAGGACGCTTGGCCTCTTCAGCGGCCTCATCGTCCGAGCTCCGGGGCCTGCGCTGAGGTCGGGCCTCGAGTTGAAACTCGAAGTCGAAGCCCGGAGTCTCCAGTGGTGGGGGTGTGGGGCCCGCCATTGGTGAGCCGGGTCGCGTGGGCGTATCGAGCGACACGTCCCGGCGACCGGCATAAGAGGAGGCCCCCGATGAGGCCGACATGTCCGACCCTTGACGGGAGGAGCAGGCCGACATCGCGGCGGGGGAGTCCTGGGCGGAACCCCTTGGAGGTGGTGGCGAAAATTGGTAGGTAACTGACCTCTCACTCGACGCAGCAGTCGTGGCGGCTGAACCCGCCAGCAGGCGGCGGGTAGCCGGCGAGGCGGTGCGGCGACCTGAGCCGAGCTGCGCCCTCGTCTCCACAGCACGTTGTCCAGCGCGGTCGAGAGGGGGGGTGTTGGTGGAGGTCGGGGTCTTCATCGCTAATCTTCCAGCGTTGGCCAACTTGCCACTGGCACTGGATGTACTCGTAGGTGAAGCACTGGTGTGGGGCGTGACGGTGCGCACAGCTGACGCAGCGGTGCGTATAGGGCGCACTGGGGCCCCTGCACTACGCGTAGCCACTTGTTCCCCCGGCGCAGCGGAGCGCACGGCAGGGGTTGGTGGACGCGCGGTTGAGTGGCGGCTTGGTGGTGCGACAGGTCCCGGGGCCTGAATGGGCACAGGGCGGAAGGCAGGTGGGCGAACGGGGACGGCTGGCTGCCGGCTCGACGACGCCACCGACGAAACGCGCGCAGTCGTCGGCAGTTCCGGTGGGCCGGAAGTGGCGTCCTCCTTCTTCGCCTTGGGGGCGGGTGGGGCACCGGGAGTCAAGCCCCCAATATGTGGGAGCGACAGCGTCCGGTCCCCCATCGGTCGATCCTGGTTCGGGGACAAGGGGTCATTCCCCAAAGAAGTCCTTGACCCAGGTTTCTTCGGCGGCATGGCGGGTGTAACACTCGCGAATTAAAATACTCTCTCGTACACCCGGGTGTACGAGAAACGCGCGAAGGGAAGAATTAAAATTTAAATTAAAATTTAAAAATAAAAGATTAAAAACTTTTGGCACGTTGCCACCGCGACCGCAACAGTGTGTTTTACCACACTGAGCAGCAACGGGGCGGCCCCCCCTGTGTGCTACCGCAAGTACTAGCCGAGACCAGTACCTACGACAACACAAAGGGTTAGCCGGCGGAAAATTACGCGGTCCGTACGGTACTCAATATACGAGCGCACTGGGCAACGGAGCGAATCCAAATCGAACCACATAGAAGCAAGTTGTATTTATACCGACGCTCGTATCCCGCGGTAGTGGCAAGCTCGACATAGCTACGGACCAATCACAGCTCTGCATAGCACGCGCGGGGAGAGGGGTCATTCGGGAGGGAGGCAGAGAGGGCGGGGGAGACGCTTGCGTTCGTCGAGTGCGTCATTATTTGTAAATAATTAAATAAAAAATCAATTAAAACGTTACCTATTAATTAATTAATTAGATGAAAGAAAAGAAAAGAAAAAAAAAAAAAAAAAAAAAAAAATTTAGATAGACCTATTAGATTCGTGGTCAACGCGTAAATTGTAGATAGATTTATTTTTATTCTATTTTTTATTATTGTTGATAAAGTTTATCTTTAATTATTGTTTAAATCCTTTTGCGGTTTTCTATATAATCTACCTTTGAAAGCTCGAATTATTGTATGTATTACCTATGCATAATAACTTTATTGACTTATTTATATAAATAAACTAAAAATGGGTATATAATACAGGTAATGATTTTAATTTATGTGATATTTCCTATTTACCCGTTAGTATCATTATTTATTTTTCTCTTTGTTTCATAATAAAGATCCGTCCTCAATATTAATGAAACAAAAACAAACATAGGTACGTACTAGGTTAAATTAGGCAGATACTTGCATACTTTTACGTTTAGTACATCATACTCATGCTGCTGTACGGGTGTGTTTGTAGCTAGCTAGCTAGCTAGGTAGGTAGGTAGGTATAGGTAGGTAGGTACGTTTTCGTTTTACGACAACACCGTTAAAGAAACTGTCCCTGTTAAAAATTTGACGAATCATATTGTGGCCCTGAAAAGGGCCTTTTGTTTTGAATACGAGCGAAGAGCATCGCGCGACCGACATAATAGATGTGTATTATCATAAATATTATATCGAAATACGCGTGCGGTTCACCGCTCGCACCAGTTGTAGCGGCGGCGAAGACTGCGCAACGCGTTTAAGCCTTCTTCTCGGTCTTCTTGGGCAGTAGTACAGCCTGGATGTTCGGCAGCACACCACCTTGGGCGATCGTAACGCCGGAGAGCAGCTTGTTCAACTCCTCGTCGTTGCGGATGGCCAATTGAAGATGACGCGGAATGATCCTGGTCTTCTTGTTGTCCCTCGCGGCGTTGCCGGCCAACTCGAGAACCTCAGCAGCCAGGTACTCCATCACGGCGGCCAAGTAGACGGGTGCGCCGGCACCGACACGTTCGGCGTAGTTTCCGTTACGCAGCAGCCTGTGGATACGTCCCACGGGAAACTGGAGTCCAGCACGGTTGGAACGGGACTTTGCCTTTCCCTTAACCTTGCCACCTTTACCGCGACCAGACATAGTTGAGAGGTTTGTTTGTAGAATAAATCACTCGAAAACAACGAAACACGCGTACAACAGTGCGCGCACGTCGAGACAATCTCTTACAATATTTTTAAACCTGCCGTTGCCGGCCGTATTTATACGCGCGCCGCGTAGCTGTGTCAGTGGGAGGGGTGTACCGTCTAGCGAAACCAATTCACTAAACGCGCAAGCGCGAACCGGCGCTCTCGCTCCTTTCGGTTCGTCGTCAAATAAAATACGTAGACTGTACTGTACTGCACATCGGATACGGGATAGGCAGAGATATCGTTTAAAATTTCAAACATCCTACAGACTTTTAACTGATCCTAATTTTCTTATAATATCGAGCGAGTAGTCGAATAGTTTTTATAAATCAACATGAAATGGTTTCTCACGATGATTGATTAATTAATTAAATAAATAAATAAATAAATAATAATAAGTAATTAAGTAAACTTAAGTAACTAATATGTAAATAAATAAATAAGTAAGGAGGTAGGTAGGTAGGTAGGTAGGTAGGTAGGTAGGTTGGTGGGGGTATATGATAAAAAGGAAAACGTAACATCATTTACACAACTCAACATGACCGTCATCAAGCAAAGGTAGATTATTAATTATGATCATGTTTGTTTGTAAATAAAACCTATATCTATTATAGCCTGGAATAGAACTGGGCATGGGTTATGTATTACTAGCGCTATCTGCTTTATTTGCAAGTACCTAGATAGACCATTTTGTCAGGTACCTACCTATTTTTATTACTACTTACTGGTAGGTACTTATTTTTATATATATATATTTTTTAAACGTTTTTCGACTATTCTGTTTAACAGAAACGAATATTTTTCATATTCATGATAGTATTGTTAGCCCTGAAAAGGGCTTTTTGGTGTGCGCTCGTAGAGCGCTGCGATTGAGAGCGCATGGCACGCGCGCTAAGCATCTCGGTCCCGCCGCCTTGTTTTCGACTTCAGTCGCTTGTTGCTGCTTCTGACGAACCGAATCTTCAGTGGTGGTTGTCGAGACACGTCGAGCGGTGTTCAGCACCCCTCATCTTCCCGAGGACGATAGACACACGTACATACGACGCGCGAACGCGCGAACGCACGCACGCACGCATCTCATTCTTTCACAGTATATGTATCAAATGTGCATATATATATTGTGATATGTAACACACATTACGTACCGTATACACAGCTTCTAACTACGTACACGTACACAATGTCGGTGTTTACACATTCACAAACACACACAGCACCAGACACAGATACCGTAGGTAATAAGACGCGCGCACGCACAGACTGCGACACGCACAAACTTATGTAGCAGCCGTACACGTCATGTTATTGTTGTTGACGGTGGTCTGCGCCGCTGTCGTCGTCGTCGTCGCCTTCGTCGCCGGTGTAACGCGAACGCGCGACGACCGTAGCTTACTTCTTAGCGGCGGAAGCTTTCTTGGCTGCCGGTTTAGACTTGGGTGTAGACGCGGCCTTTTTCGGTTTAGGAGCTTTAGGTTTCTTGGTTGGCGGCTTGGCTGTCTTCTTGGCTTTGGGCGCCTTGGCCTTAGCGGGGGCGGCGGCCTTCTTGGGTGCCGGCTTCTTCTTGGCGGCGGCTGCCTTCTTGTCCTTAGCGGCGGAAGCGGCCGACGATTTGGATTTCGAAGGTGAAGCCGAAGACGCGGCGGCTGCGGCTGCCGCTTTCTTGGTCTTGGCGCCGGCAGCAGAGGCTGTAGCCTTCTTAGCCTTCGCAGCCGCAGCTGGTGCCTTACCGGCGGCCTTGCCAACGGCGCCGGCGGGTTTCTTCGACGCGGCCGACTTCGATTCTAGTTTGAATGAACCGGAAGCACCCTTGCCCTTGGTCTGGATCAGCGCGCCAGATTCGACGGCGCTCTTCAGGTATTTCCTGATGAACGGAGCCAGTTTCTCCGCGTCGACCTTGTACTGAGCTGCGATATATTTCTTGATCGCCTGCAGGGATGATCCGCTGCGCTCCTTCATCTCTTTGATAGCGTTGTTGACCATCTCGGATGTTTTGGGATGAGTCGGCTTCGCCTTGGGCTTCTTAGCGGCGGCACCGGCGCCGCCGGCTTGCCTCGCCTGCTTCTTCGCTGGGGTAGCGGGTGCCGGAGCCTCGGTAGCAACTGCGGTGTCTGCCATCTTAATTAATTGATTCTCACGTACGTCACACAATAATAAAAACAACTAACAGCTGGTATAGCAATTCGTATAAGAGACTTAGATGTCGCCACTTATAGGTTTCGAGAGTTTCGTACACGTACGGCTAAGTACGACGAAACTTTACCGTAACGAGCGCCGTGATGTCGCGGGACGTTTTCTCGTATGAACGCTTGAAAGTTTTCACTAACACGTATCTAATAAAATTTAAAAAAAGAATGTTTATCGTACGGAAGCGAAGGTGTATTCTACGATTTAGTGTAGGTCATGAAGTTGACGATGGCGGTGTGCGAATTCGGGAAGCGTGAGGCGATCGTTGGACCGGTGGCGGTGTTTTATTTTGACGACTGCTAACGAAGCTAAGGTCGGGTCGAGTTCAAAACGTTATTTTCTCTATAAAAGTGATAGTGAGCGGTGTTAAAGGTCGACACGTCGACAGGGAGGATATCGAGCTTGTGCGATGACAGGATTTCGTCGATATAACACGTACTCGCGAAAATTATATCGCGGTAAAAGTGAAGCGTCGTAAAACACCGCGAGCGCCGAACAGTTAAGGACGGACGGCTCCGTCCAGGACGTGCGACCTATTAATATACTAATATTAAAAGACGAGAGAGCCCTTAGACGTGCGAAAAGTGTACGCAATGCGATTAACTCATCAGGAGGCGTATCGAACGAGGTGTAAAACGACAAAAGACGTACGCGTTCGATCGGGCGACACTCCTTCGTTCGGTGGGTCCGTCGCCGCGCCGGCCGTCAGTACTTACTACTTACCGCATTCACCTCGTACCGTGGATAGACTCCACGTAACTCTACTTGTGTCGTGCCAATAATAAAATAAAGACTGAATAAATGCAGTAATATGCGCGTAATAACATATAAAATACGTAGATATCACCTTACAATCAAAATAATATGTTCATTAAGTATGTACCGTAATAACACGACATAAACAAACGGCAAGCCCGCCGACAAACCGAAATAGGCAGGTTAAAATAAATAAATAAGTAAATATATACTTAGATAGACAGAAGCTCTAAATCGTATCTAAAGTTCTAATGTAATATTTTATTTATCATCAATAACAAAAATTTCAGGAACCAACCCTCCTGAAGGACGCGGCGAGCGAGCGCGTCGGGCGAGAGACAACAACGTCAGAGTAAGTAAGTAAGTACCAAATTAATTAATTAATTAAGTAAGTAAGTAAGTAAGTAAAGGTAAGTGTGTATGTATGCATTTACATAATTATAATTATGTATATTATTTAGGTAAGTAGGTACGTAAGTTAGCTAGTTTATGTTTCGACTCTACTGATCTAATAGGACCCCAACCCCAAATCTAAAAGATTCACTATCAAGTAGGTAGGTATACCATAGGTAGGTAAGTACACAAGTTGTATGAGAAGAAAATTCGTAGGCAGGTACGTTTTTAGACAATTCCATTTAAGAAATATATTTAAAAGTAACGAATCATATGCGGCCCTGAAAAGGGCCTTTTTTTGATGTGCGCATCTACATACACGTATGATCGGACGGTATGATTATGTCCGCCACAGAGTATGTAGAGCTGGTTGCGCGCCGCAGACGGGCAACGGCGACAGCGTTTAACCGCCGAAACCGTACAGGGTGCGACCCTGGCGCTTCAGAGCGTAGACGACGTCCATGGCGGTGACGGTCTTCCTCTTGGCGTGCTCGGTGTAGGTTACGGCGTCGCGGATGACGTTCTCAAGGAACACTTTAAGAACACCGCGAGTCTCCTCGTAGATCAGACCGGAGATACGTTTCACGCCACCTCTGCGAGCCAGACGACGGATGGCTGGCTTCGTGATACCCTGGATGTTATCACGAAGTACCTTCCTGTGACGCTTGGCTCCTCCTTTTCCCAGACCCTTTCCTCCCTTACCGCGACCGGTCATCTTCTCAGCAGAAAATCAAACGAACGAGATATAATACACTCGGCACGGGTGTGCGCACACGAATCACGCGAACGACTGGAGTATTTTTCGCTAGCGTGTCTCGCCTATATATATACTAAACGCGGAGCTCAGCGGGCGGGAAGACTGAGGAGAGAGGTGCGCGGGGCGAGGTGAGCCGATGCTCGACGTTGGTTGGTTGGTTGGTTGATTGAAGTTTGAGCGACGATATCTTCTACGTAGAATTTCTTTAGTACTACAGCTTATAATATGTGAATTAAAAATAATATTAATTTTTAAAGATTTATTTACCTATATAAAAGATCAAGGTACGTAGGTAGTCTGTTAACAATACAATATCGTAACTAACATTCCTAAGGTTCTTAAACAGACTGACTGTACGTTTATGAAATGCATCATTTAAACATAGGCATGTTTCGATTTTTATCATAAGATATTGAACGGCTAACCTTTCTATAAATTGCACTACCATATTATAATTAGGTATTATCCATGCAAAGTTTTATATTAGATAGGTAGTTCTCAATATCTGACCGACACGGGAATTACCTACTAACGTTTGTTACTAGTAAGTACGTGTACGTGTAGATATAAATATTTAGGCAGTGTACCTATATTTTAATTTTTCTATGATTCAATTTGTCAAAACAGTTCAATAGATTCATAAATATTACATGTACTTATGTGATTCGTGTGTGGTTATAGGTGTATTCGTTTTGCGACATTCTGATAGAAAGAAACATTTTAATAATCAGATACGTATGTGGCCCTGAAAAGGGCCTTTTATGTGAACGAACGCACAGCCACCAACGGCCGCCGACACGATGCACTGCACGGAAGCAGTCTACGTGAAGGACGACGTGTGTTGTTGCAGCAGCAGTTTAAGCGCGTTCGCCTCTGATCCTGCGCGCCAACTGGATGTCCTTAGGCATGATGGTGACACGCTTAGCGTGAATCGCGCACAGGTTGGTATCTTCGAAGAGACCGACGAGGTAAGCTTCGCTAGCCTCCTGGAGCGCCATAACAGCTGAACTCTGGAAACGGAGATCGGTCTTGAAGTCCTGAGCGATCTCACGGACGAGACGCTGGAACGGAAGCTTGCGGATCAGCAGTTCGGTACTCTTCTGGTAGCGACGAATCTCACGGAGGGCCACAGTGCCGGGCCTGTAACGATGGGGCTTCTTGACGCCACCGGTGGCCGGTGCGCTCTTACGCGCAGCCTTGGTGGCGAGCTGTTTCCTGGGTGCCTTACCACCGGTGGATTTACGAGCTGTCTGCTTAGTACGCGCCATTGTAAATACTTATAAACACAAAACGAACGGACGGGCGGGCGGACCTACACGCAACGAACGCACGAGAGTGAATAAAACGAGCGCTCAAAGTTGCAGTCCTATTTATACTGTGGTAACGTAGCCGCGTTAGCTGGTATGAGGTACACGGGCGCCCCCTATACCTTATCGACGAAACTATGAAAAAGCAAAAGTTAATAGAAATGACTACTTAGTATTTTATACACTGAAAATAATATCGACGTTAATTAAATTGAATAATAATAATTATTATTATTTATCTAGAATAATGTACATTCGTATCGGTGGTTGTTTGTTTAATAAAATGTATCTATATATCTATTTATATTTTAAGAGAATGTTACTAATAAAGTAGTTACGTACTTATTTAGAAAACCTTTCTGCTATTGATTTAATTAGAACTGAATGTAACAACTTACAGATGATACCTGCTGAAAACTTTCTTGTATTCCCTATTAATAGGCGGCCCGTACACACACAATCTCACTCTTTATTTCAAAATATCTAGAACTATTTTGTGATCGAATCTATCAATTCGTCAATTTAATTCGTACCTACATTATCAATCTGAATCTCGATCGTTGATTTTGATCGCGGATCGCTATGGAAATTTACTGTGTACGGGCCGCCATATAATAATTTGGTTTATTATCTGTTGTATTTATTATAATATGTAGGTACACCTACGAGGGAACAAAGTTTGAAGTTTGTCCGAGTGTTGTGTTGTTAAATCGTGTAGCATATATAGTGTTTACATACGTAGACAGACAGACAGGAACGAACGAACGAACGAAGGAGGGAAGGAAGGGAGACAGGCATGTAAGGCAAGTACATAGTTCTCTATTTATTACGGTATAATAAAATTCATCGTTCCATTCCGCCAGTAGGTAGGTAATTTTAGTAGTAGGTGGGTAGGTAACGTTTCGACTGTTATCAAGTTAAAGAAAAGTGAATTATTATCACATGAACATATTTGTGGCCCTGAAAAGGGCCTTTTGTTATTTCTCCCGCCTGCAACTTGCGGTGTGGGTGCGCGTCCAGACTCTCGTCGCGGTTTGTGTCAGGCGTTGCGTGAATCGTGTGCGGCGCATGTACATAACGATGACACACACGACACAACCAACACACGCACCACTACTAGACACAAGACGCACGAACGATCGCACTGGATTTAACACTTTTCACACACACACGAGGCGGCGTCGAGATGCGAGCGTCGGCTGGCTCTTGTTAGCTACCGACCGCTCACTTGGAGCTGGTGTATTTGGTGACGGCCTTGGTGCCTTCACTGACGGCGTGCTTGGCGAGCTCTCCGGGCAGAAGGAGCCTGACGGACGTCTGCACCTCCCGAGATGTGATGGTCGACCTTTTGTTGTAGTGGGCGAGACGGGATGCTTCGGCGGCGATGCGTTCGAAGATGTCGTTCACGAACGAGTTCATGATGGACATGGCCTTGCTGGAGATACCGGTGTCGGGGTGCACCTGCTTCAGGACCTTGTAGATGTAGATGGCATAACTCTCCTTCCTCTTATGCTTCTTCTTCTTCTTGTCGGTCTTGGAGATGTTCTTCTGGGCTTTGCCAGACTTCTTGGCGGCTTTACCACTTGTCTTGGGCGGCATTATGAGATATTCAAAATACACGTGCTAACGGAACGGAGTCCAGTAACAGTATAAATCGAACCACATAGAAGCAAGTTGTATTTATACCGACGCTCGTATCCCGCGGTAGTGGCAAGCTCGACATAGCTACGGACCAATCACAGCTCTGCATAGCACGCGCGGGGAGAGGGGTCATTCGGGAGGGAGGCAGAGAGGGCGGGGGAGACGCTTGCGTTCGTCGAGTGCGTCATTATTTGTAAATAATTAAATAAAAAATCAATTAAAACGTTACCTATTAATTAATTAATTAGATGAAAGAAAAGAAAAGAAAAAAAAAAAAAAAAAAAAAAAAATTTAGATAGACCTATTAGATTCGTGGTCAACGCGTAAATTGTAGATAGATTTATTTTTATTCTATTTTTTATTATTGTTGATAAAGTTTATCTTTAATTATTGTTTAAATCCTTTTGCGGTTTTCTATATAATCTACCTTTGAAAGCTCGAATTATTGTATGTATTACCTATGCATAATAACTTTATTGACTTATTTATATAAATAAACTAAAAATGGGTATATAATACAGGTAATGATTTTAATTTATGTGATATTTCCTATTTACCCGTTAGTATCATTATTTATTTTTCTCTTTGTTTCATAATAAAGATCCGTCCTCAATATTAATGAAACAAAAACAAACATAGGTACGTACTAGGTTAAATTAGGCAGATACTTGCATACTTTTACGTTTAGTACATCATACTCATGCTGCTGTACGGGTGTGTTTGTAGCTAGCTAGCTAGCTAGGTAGGTAGGTAGGTATAGGTAGGTAGGTACGTTTTCGTTTTACGACAACACCGTTAAAGAAACTGTCCCTGTTAAAAATTTGACGAATCATATTGTGGCCCTGAAAAGGGCCTTTTGTTTTGAATACGAGCGAAGAGCATCGCGCGACCGACATAATAGATGTGTATTATCATAAATATTATATCGAAATACGCGTGCGGTTCACCGCTCGCACCAGTTGTAGCGGCGGCGAAGACTGCGCAACGCGTTTAAGCCTTCTTCTCGGTCTTCTTGGGCAGTAGTACAGCCTGGATGTTCGGCAGCACACCACCTTGGGCGATCGTAACGCCGGAGAGCAGCTTGTTCAACTCCTCGTCGTTGCGGATGGCCAATTGAAGATGACGCGGAATGATCCTGGTCTTCTTGTTGTCCCTCGCGGCGTTGCCGGCCAACTCGAGAACCTCAGCAGCCAGGTACTCCATCACGGCGGCCAAGTAGACGGGTGCGCCGGCACCGACACGTTCGGCGTAGTTTCCGTTACGCAGCAGCCTGTGGATACGTCCCACGGGAAACTGGAGTCCAGCACGGTTGGAACGGGACTTTGCCTTTCCCTTAACCTTGCCACCTTTACCGCGACCAGACATAGTTGAGAGGTTTGTTTGTAGAATAAATCACTCGAAAACAACGAAACACGCGTACAACAGTGCGCGCACGTCGAGACAATCTCTTACAATATTTTTAAACCTGCCGTTGCCGGCCGTATTTATACGCGCGCCGCGTAGCTGTGTCAGTGGGAGGGGTGTACCGTCTAGCGAAACCAATTCACTAAACGCGCAAGCGCGAACCGGCGCTCTCGCTCCTTTCGGTTCGTCGTCAAATAAAATACGTAGACTGTACTGTACTGCACATCGGATACGGGATAGGCAGAGATATCGTTTAAAATTTCAAACATCCTACAGACTTTTAACTGATCCTAATTTTCTTATAATATCGAGCGAGTAGTCGAATAGTTTTTATAAATCAACATGAAATGGTTTCTCACGATGATTGATTAATTAATTAAATAAATAAATAAATAAATAATAATAAGTAATTAAGTAAACTTAAGTAACTAATATGTAAATAAATAAATAAGTAAGGAGGTAGGTAGGTAGGTAGGTAGGTAGGTAGGTAGGTTGGTGGGGGTATATGATAAAAAGGAAAACGTAACATCATTTACACAACTCAACATGACCGTCATCAAGCAAAGGTAGATTATTAATTATGATCATGTTTGTTTGTAAATAAAACCTATATCTATTATAGCCTGGAATAGAACTGGGCATGGGTTATGTATTACTAGCGCTATCTGCTTTATTTGCAAGTACCTAGATAGACCATTTTGTCAGGTACCTACCTATTTTTATTACTACTTACTGGTAGGTACTTATTTTTATATATATATATTTTTTAAACGTTTTTCGACTATTCTGTTTAACAGAAACGAATATTTTTCATATTCATGATAGTATTGTTAGCCCTGAAAAGGGCTTTTTGGTGTGCGCTCGTAGAGCGCTGCGATTGAGAGCGCATGGCACGCGCGCTAAGCATCTCGGTCCCGCCGCCTTGTTTTCGACTTCAGTCGCTTGTTGCTGCTTCTGACGAACCGAATCTTCAGTGGTGGTTGTCGAGACACGTCGAGCGGTGTTCAGCACCCCTCATCTTCCCGAGGACGATAGACACACGTACATACGACGCGCGAACGCGCGAACGCACGCACGCACGCATCTCATTCTTTCACAGTATATGTATCAAATGTGCATATATATATTGTGATATGTAACACACATTACGTACCGTATACACAGCTTCTAACTACGTACACGTACACAATGTCGGTGTTTACACATTCACAAACACACACAGCACCAGACACAGATACCGTAGGTAATAAGACGCGCGCACGCACAGACTGCGACACGCACAAACTTATGTAGCAGCCGTACACGTCATGTTATTGTTGTTGACGGTGGTCTGCGCCGCTGTCGTCGTCGTCGTCGCCTTCGTCGCCGGTGTAACGCGAACGCGCGACGACCGTAGCTTACTTCTTAGCGGCGGAAGCTTTCTTGGCTGCCGGTTTAGACTTGGGTGTAGACGCGGCCTTTTTCGGTTTAGGAGCTTTAGGTTTCTTGGTTGGCGGCTTGGCTGTCTTCTTGGCTTTGGGCGCCTTGGCCTTAGCGGGGGCGGCGGCCTTCTTGGGTGCCGGCTTCTTCTTGGCGGCGGCTGCCTTCTTGTCCTTAGCGGCGGAAGCGGCCGACGATTTGGATTTCGAAGGTGAAGCCGAAGACGCGGCGGCTGCGGCTGCCGCTTTCTTGGTCTTGGCGCCGGCAGCAGAGGCTGTAGCCTTCTTAGCCTTCGCAGCCGCAGCTGGTGCCTTACCGGCGGCCTTGCCAACGGCGCCGGCGGGTTTCTTCGACGCGGCCGACTTCGATTCTAGTTTGAATGAACCGGAAGCACCCTTGCCCTTGGTCTGGATCAGCGCGCCAGATTCGACGGCGCTCTTCAGGTATTTCCTGATGAACGGAGCCAGTTTCTCCGCGTCGACCTTGTACTGAGCTGCGATATATTTCTTGATCGCCTGCAGGGATGATCCGCTGCGCTCCTTCATCTCTTTGATAGCGTTGTTGACCATCTCGGATGTTTTGGGATGAGTCGGCTTCGCCTTGGGCTTCTTAGCGGCGGCACCGGCGCCGCCGGCTTGCCTCGCCTGCTTCTTCGCTGGGGTAGCGGGTGCCGGAGCCTCGGTAGCAACTGCGGTGTCTGCCATCTTAATTAATTGATTCTCACGTACGTCACACAATAATAAAAACAACTAACAGCTGGTATAGCAATTCGTATAAGAGACTTAGATGTCGCCACTTATAGGTTTCGAGAGTTTCGTACACGTACGGCTAAGTACGACGAAACTTTACCGTAACGAGCGCCGTGATGTCGCGGGACGTTTTCTCGTATGAACGCTTGAAAGTTTTCACTAACACGTATCTAATAAAATTTAAAAAAAGAATGTTTATCGTACGGAAGCGAAGGTGTATTCTACGATTTAGTGTAGGTCATGAAGTTGACGATGGCGGTGTGCGAATTCGGGAAGCGTGAGGCGATCGTTGGACCGGTGGCGGTGTTTTATTTTGACGACTGCTAACGAAGCTAAGGTCGGGTCGAGTTCAAAACGTTATTTTCTCTATAAAAGTGATAGTGAGCGGTGTTAAAGGTCGACACGTCGACAGGGAGGATATCGAGCTTGTGCGATGACAGGATTTCGTCGATATAACACGTACTCGCGAAAATTATATCGCGGTAAAAGTGAAGCGTCGTAAAACACCGCGAGCGCCGAACAGTTAAGGACGGACGGCTCCGTCCAGGACGTGCGACCTATTAATATACTAATATTAAAAGACGAGAGAGCCCTTAGACGTGCGAAAAGTGTACGCAATGCGATTAACTCATCAGGAGGCGTATCGAACGAGGTGTAAAACGACAAAAGACGTACGCGTTCGATCGGGCGACACTCCTTCGTTCGGTGGGTCCGTCGCCGCGCCGGCCGTCAGTACTTACTACTTACCGCATTCACCTCGTACCGTGGATAGACTCCACGTAACTCTACTTGTGTCGTGCCAATAATAAAATAAAGACTGAATAAATGCAGTAATATGCGCGTAATAACATATAAAATACGTAGATATCACCTTACAATCAAAATAATATGTTCATTAAGTATGTACCGTAATAACACGACATAAACAAACGGCAAGCCCGCCGACAAACCGAAATAGGCAGGTTAAAATAAATAAATAAGTAAATATATACTTAGATAGACAGAAGCTCTAAATCGTATCTAAAGTTCTAATGTAATATTTTATTTATCATCAATAACAAAAATTTCAGGAACCAACCCTCCTGAAGGACGCGGCGAGCGAGCGCGTCGGGCGAGAGACAACAACGTCAGAGTAAGTAAGTAAGTACCAAATTAATTAATTAATTAAGTAAGTAAGTAAGTAAGTAAAGGTAAGTGTGTATGTATGCATTTACATAATTATAATTATGTATATTATTTAGGTAAGTAGGTACGTAAGTTAGCTAGTTTATGTTTCGACTCTACTGATCTAATAGGACCCCAACCCCAAATCTAAAAGATTCACTATCAAGTAGGTAGGTATACCATAGGTAGGTAAGTACACAAGTTGTATGAGAAGAAAATTCGTAGGCAGGTACGTTTTTAGACAATTCCATTTAAGAAATATATTTAAAAGTAACGAATCATATGCGGCCCTGAAAAGGGCCTTTTTTTGATGTGCGCATCTACATACACGTATGATCGGACGGTATGATTATGTCCGCCACAGAGTATGTAGAGCTGGTTGCGCGCCGCAGACGGGCAACGGCGACAGCGTTTAACCGCCGAAACCGTACAGGGTGCGACCCTGGCGCTTCAGAGCGTAGACGACGTCCATGGCGGTGACGGTCTTCCTCTTGGCGTGCTCGGTGTAGGTTACGGCGTCGCGGATGACGTTCTCAAGGAACACTTTAAGAACACCGCGAGTCTCCTCGTAGATCAGACCGGAGATACGTTTCACGCCACCTCTGCGAGCCAGACGACGGATGGCTGGCTTCGTGATACCCTGGATGTTATCACGAAGTACCTTCCTGTGACGCTTGGCTCCTCCTTTTCCCAGACCCTTTCCTCCCTTACCGCGACCGGTCATCTTCTCAGCAGAAAATCAAACGAACGAGATATAATACACTCGGCACGGGTGTGCGCACACGAATCACGCGAACGACTGGAGTATTTTTCGCTAGCGTGTCTCGCCTATATATATACTAAACGCGGAGCTCAGCGGGCGGGAAGACTGAGGAGAGAGGTGCGCGGGGCGAGGTGAGCCGATGCTCGACGTTGGTTGGTTGGTTGGTTGATTGAAGTTTGAGCGACGATATCTTCTACGTAGAATTTCATTAGTACTACAGCTTATAATATGTGAATTAAAAATAATATTAATTTTTAAAGATTTATTTACCTATATAAAAGATCAAGGTACGTAGGTAGTCTGTTAACAATACAATATCGTAACTAACATTCCTAAGGTTCTTAAACAGACTGACTGTACGTTTATGAAATGCATCATTTAAACATAGGCATGTTTCGATTTTTATCATAAGATATTGAACGGCTAACCTTTCTATAAATTGCACTACCATATTATAATTAGGTATTATCCATGCAAAGTTTTATATTAGATAGGTAGTTCTCAATATCTGACCGACACGGGAATTACCTACTAACGTTTGTTACTAGTAAGTACGTGTACGTGTAGATATAAATATTTAGGCAGTGTACCTATATTTTAATTTTTCTATGATTCAATTTGTCAAAACAGTTCAATAGATTCATAAATATTACATGTACTTATGTGATTCGTGTGTGGTTATAGGTGTATTCGTTTTGCGACATTCTGATAGAAAGAAACATTTTAATAATCAGATACGTATGTGGCCCTGAAAAGGGCCTTTTATGTGAACGAACGCACAGCCACCAACGGCCGCCGACACGATGCACTGCACGGAAGCAGTCTACGTGAAGGACGACGTGTGTTGTTGCAGCAGCAGTTTAAGCGCGTTCGCCTCTGATCCTGCGCGCCAACTGGATGTCCTTAGGCATGATGGTGACACGCTTAGCGTGAATCGCGCACAGGTTGGTATCTTCGAAGAGACCGACGAGGTAAGCTTCGCTAGCCTCCTGGAGCGCCATAACAGCTGAACTCTGGAAACGGAGATCGGTCTTGAAGTCCTGAGCGATCTCACGGACGAGACGCTGGAACGGAAGCTTGCGGATCAGCAGTTCGGTACTCTTCTGGTAGCGACGAATCTCACGGAGGGCCACAGTGCCGGGCCTGTAACGATGGGGCTTCTTGACGCCACCGGTGGCCGGTGCGCTCTTACGCGCAGCCTTGGTGGCGAGCTGTTTCCTGGGTGCCTTACCACCGGTGGATTTACGAGCTGTCTGCTTAGTACGCGCCATTGTAAATACTTATAAACACAAAACGAACGGACGGGCGGGCGGACCTACACGCAACGAACGCACGAGAGTGAATAAAACGAGCGCACTGTAGCTAATCGCGACGCCCCCGCAAGGGGGCGTGGCGAGCGGTTTCGGGGCTTTGCCCCCTGACCGCGGAGTCCTACCGCGGCCCGTTAAAACGGACCCGTCATTAGGTGGCCTACTAATGGCCTAGCTAACTAGAGCGATAGGGCTCTATGTGTATCTGTATGTATGTGTGTACTGTAGGCGCGTTACGGCGCTACGTTGATATAGCGCCGACTCTTCACGACACACCGGCGGTCAGTCGCCGCCGGGTGAAACCCCTAGTTACCTAGAGGAAGCCCAGCGGGGGACGACCTGCGACAGGTGTGCCGGCTTGTTACGAACCTACAGTAGGCATGAAACACTCGTCTAACCCGCTTCCAGAGCGAGCCGGTCACGTGTTAGACCGCAGTGTCGACTTATGTTTGTGTGTGAGCAACATTGTATGTGTGACATTACTCAGTGCACGTGCACCGAATAGTAAGCCTAAGCTATCTACTCGGTGCGTGAGTTTGGCGAGTGAGTAGTGGTGAATGTATGGGCGATTTGTACCGTGCCTATATTAACTTAGCACACGGTACTTATCGGGGTGCGTGTAGTATGTGGAGTCTTATTGTTTGAGTAGGTCGCGTGTAGACTGGTACGACCTACTCAGGCGTCAATCCGGGGGTGTTGGGGACTCACTGCCCGCAATTAGATCGCGGGGGAGTCGTCTCGCGTCAGGTGGGCGCGCGTGCCAGGGTGCCAGGTGCTTGACGTGGGGCCAAGCTGAGGCATCGGCTCGCGCGAACATACCCTTCGCGAGGCGCCGCACAAACTCGTCCAGGCTCTCAATCCCGAGGTCTCGCTGTATAATGTCGTTCCTCACGTAGCGAGGGGCGTCGACGACTCTACGCAAAGCGAGGCGTTGTTGCTTGCGGAGTCCTTCTCGGCTCGTCTCGCTAGTGAGGGCGAACCATGCTGGAGCGGCGTACGTCAATACTGGGCGTATGTACGCCTTGTATATTCCCAGTTTGACGCGCGCCGGGAGTCGGGACGAGAGCACTGGTTTGAGCCTATGGCGGACGACTCTACCCTGCGAGGCGACATTGCGGGCGTGAGGTCCCATAGTGAGTCGTCTGTCGATGGTCACCCCCAGGTACTTAGCCCGGGGGGCCCAATCGATCTCGACTCCGCTGAGTTTCAGACGTGGTGGTAGAGGGCAACAGCCGGTAATCAATGCTTGCGTCTTACCCACGTTAACCGACAGTCGCCACTTGGCGAGCCAGCCGGGAATTGTGTCTAGCGCGCGCTGCATCTTCGTCGCCGCGTACTTTGCGTTGAGTGACGTTGTTATGTACGCGGCGTCGTCGGCATACAGCGCGAGCGTGGCATCTGCAGTTGTAGGTATGTCGTCGGTGTAACGTGAGTAACACGCCGGCGAGACACAGCTACCTTGCGGTACGCCCGCTAGGATAGGTCTAGGGGCGGATAGTGCCCCGTCGACCACCACTCTGAAACACCTGTTGGACAGGAAAGCTTGCACCACTTTTACTAAGCGACGGGGCGCGCTTGAGGTGGCTAGTTTGAATACTAGCCCTTCGTGCCAAACTCTGTCGAACGCCTTTTCCATGTCGAGGAATACTGCTACCCCGTACTCTCTCTTGTTCATCGCTGATGACAGGAGGTGCAGTACCCTCGACAACTGGAGCGTCGTGCTGTGCTCCGCACGAAACCCGAATTGTTCAGGGCGCGGAGAGATGTGCGGCGACAGGTGTCGCAGCAGGAGTTGCTCGAACACCTTAGAGATCGCTGAGAGGAGGGTGATCGGCCGATAGCTCTCCGGTTTCAGCGGGTTCTTTCCCGCCTTGGGCAGCATAATGACGCGCCCCTCCTTCCAAGATGCGGGGAAGGCCCCCGTGCGCAGTATACCCGTGTACAGGCGCGCCAGGGCCGCAACAGTACTGTACGGCAAGTGGCGCAGCGCTGCGTTGGTTATACCGTCGGCACCGGGGGCCTTACGTGGCTTGGTTCGTAGGATGGCGCGTCTAACTGCGCCAGGCGAGAAATAGACGGGGTCTTCGTCGGGGGCTATCGGCGACGCGAAGTAGTCTCTAAGGTGTTGCTCGACTGCTGCGACATGGTCGTACTCAGTGGTCGGATTCGGGCGGAACTGACGCTCCAGGTGCTCTGCGAAGAGCTCGGCGCGGTCCTCGGCTACGTACTTAAGGGCCCCGTCGTCGGCTTGCAGAGGGCGTACCGGAGCTGGGGTGTTTGTGAGCTGGCGGCACAGTCTGTGTGTCGCCGTCCAGTCACATGCTGCTGAGTCAATACGTTCCTCCCAGCTCTCGGTGTCTAGGGCCTCTAGCTCGGTCTTTACCTTTGCCGCAAGTCGATTAAGTTGCGTTTTGATGAGAGGGCAACGCAACTGTTGCCACTGCTTGCGTAGGCGCCTCTTACGAGTGATTAGGGCATGTAATCGGGCAGGTAGGGGGGGCTGTAGCCCTCTCCCCTGCGGCTGGGATGTTGTCGTCGCCTCTGCCAAGGCGCTCTTCACGCAAGCAGTGATGTCGTCCGCTAGTAGGTCGACGTCTGCGGCGGCAAAGATGGGCCGAGTTGGCGTAGTGGTCGCAAGCTTTTCAGCGAAGGACGTCCAATCCGTGCAACGACGTGGCGCTAGGGGTTTCACTCGGGTCGGCATACCCGATAGGACGACGAGTACTGGATGGTGATCGGACTGTAGCTCGTCGTCCAAGACCTGTTGCGTGATCTGGCAGCGCAGGCCCGCATGGATCACAATGTCCAGCACGTCGGGCATGTGCAGTGGGTTTTCTGGGTAGTGAGTGGGCGTCTCAGGGCCGGACACTGTGTATCCATGGGCCTCCGCGTCCGCGAAGAGCCGTCTCCCCTCGCTGTTTTGCTGCAGGGCGTTCCACGCCGGGTGCTTGCAGTTCATGTCGCCGGCGAGGATTGCTGGCGACTCGGAGGCTGCTAGGGTGGCCCTCAGCTCGTTGAGGTCCAGTCGAGCCGAGGGCGGCTTGTAGCAAGCATACAAGCGGATGTCCTCGCCGGCAACGTGCAGTTGAACGCCCTGCACGTAGAGCGAGTTGAGTGACGGTGAGGGGGCCTCCTGGTGGACGACTCTTCTCCTTACTAGCACCGCCAGACCACGGTACCGGGTGTTGTTCGCCGACCTTTCATCCCTCCTGTAAACGAGGAAACCCGGGAACCTGACCCTATCTTCGGGCCCCAGGTGCGTCTCGCTTATCAGCGCCACGTCGATGTTTTGTTCCCTCAGGAGAAGGCGGAGTGGGGCGACCTTGTCCCGAAGGCCCCGGGCGTTCCAGTGGAGCACCCTTAACGGCCTAGCCATGGCACAAGGTAAGTAACTTGGCCAGGCCGTCAAGGATGACCTGCTCCGGGCTCTGCCCCTGTCTGATGGCCTTAATTAAGTCCATCAGCAGTTGTATCGCGCAGGTCGTGATTTCAGAGCTGGGGGCCCCCTTGGGGGCGATGTTGGTGGTGGTCGTGGTGTTGGGGGTTGTAGCGGGGGTGCGTTTGGCCTGCACCCCGCTAGCGCCAGCTTTGACGCTCTTCGTCCCCTTCACGACCTGCGTCCCCCTCTGTGGAGGGGCAGACTTCGGGCCTTGATCCTCCTTCCGGGTCGCTGGGGGCTTAGGTTTGCCCTTCCTACCCCCACTCTTCCTCTTCCTCCGCCGGGAGGAGGTGGCCTCCCCGCGTACAGTGGGCCCGTTTGCAGCCGCCATCAAAGACGCGCCTTGGTCCCGCTCGGGTTCCTTCACTTGCCCCTGAGTTTCTTGTGCGGTGGGTTGTTGTCGGCGCGTCGATGTCGACGTGATGGCGACTGTACCCGCCCGCTTGTTCCGTATCTCCCTTTGGAATACGGGGCACCTGACATGGCACGCTGGATGCGGGCCCCCGCAGTTCGCGCAGGTAGCCGGCTCCTCTCTGGGGCGTGGACAGTCTCTCGCTACGTGCCCCTCTCCGCATCTAACGCAGGCGAGCGGGCGGTGGCACTGGTGCGACGAGTGCCTGAATTTCTGGCACCGGTGACATTGTGCGGGCCCACGTTTGCCACGCCATGCCTCAATCTTGACCCCCCGCATGTTCATGAACACTTGGGTGTCGTAGATTCGGCGCACGTCCTCCGTACGCCGCAGCACGACGTGGAAAACACAGCCGGGTTTTCCTTGGCGTCCCCTTATGTGACGCACGTACTCCGGCTCGTATCCTAGTACGCGGAGCTCCTCCTCAATTTCCTGAGGGACTGTGTCGGCTGGCAGCCCCCTAATGGCTACCTTAACGTTCCTCTCCGCTGGCAAAGAGTAGGCGAACCAACTGACGCCGCTCTCCTTCTCCAGGGCCGTGAGGTATCGCTGGACCAACCTGTACTCGTCCTCGGACTCCGGCGTAAAACGAACGCCAGTACCGTAGGGGCGAGCGTTGGGTGGTCGGCCCAGTTTGGTTGCTAAGCAACGAAAATGTTGCGCCCAGTTGGGTAGCTTTTCTACTACCAGCGGAGGGTAGCGGAGTTTCTTTTTTGTTGACCCCTTAGCTGCCGTTGCCGAGTTCGAATCGGCGGGGGCGTGCGCGGGGGCTGCACTTTCGACACACTTTTGATAAGAAATTAGGCCACTTACCCCTCTTTCAATTGCCGGTGCGTCTTGAGGCGAGCGGGCGCTGCAGTAACGCTTCGCTCCCTCGCAGGCTTCGTCCGAGCTCCTCCTCCGTCGCTGGGGCCTGGTCACTACCTCCAACTCATCCAACGACGGGGTTGGGGACATCGGGGTGTCCGTGTCCATGCACTCACTCCTACGACGCACTTCACTTCCCACTGACGCGAGCGACAAGCTCGAACCCGCGCGCGACGAGCAATTCGAGAGCACTGCGGGCGAGTCGTAAGCAGCGGAGCGCGGCGCGGCAGGGGAGGCGGGGACGGGAGGGGGCGACGCGGGGCGCACGTTCGCCGTGCGTAATCTCGGGTCGCGAGAAGCGGCCGCTCCACCCGATGTCGACGGTCGGGGAGCGGGAGCGTGAGGGCGAGCCGGAGTCGGTGTAGGTGACGGGCGACTTGCGGTGAATGTAGCGGCGGCCGTCATACGCACTGACGCTGGCGCCACAGTGCGCGCGGCGGACGCTGACGGAGTCGACGTCGGAATGCCGGCGCTAGTTTGCGCGACCGACGTAACAACTCGCGCGTACGTTGCAGGTTTTTGAGACCTGTGATGGCTGGGTACCGGTGCCGACGGCTGTGAGGGACACAGGGGCACCTGCTTTTTGGGTTCTACTTTATCTTCTTTGTTCCCAACGGTCTTCGATCTACCCTCATTTTTTGATATCTTCTTCGAAGATTTTTTCTCGACCGTTGGGGGGACGATTGCCGGTACTGGGCACGACAGCGCCGTCCGGACGTTCGGGAGCGACGTAGTCCGGCCCAGCACAGGCCGCTCAGCGACATCTTCTTCTTTTCGGCCGGCGCCTCCGCGGTCCGAGGGGCTGCGGGCGCCTGGCTTCATGGGCTTCATCCTCTGGTAGTAGCCGCCGCGACCACTTCGATGCGTTTCCACACCGAGGAGAGCGCGGGGCAGGCCTTCCCTTCGTGCTGTCGCCGATACAAACCTGGATTTGTACCGTCGACAACACAAACGGTTGGCCCGATTTAAATTTCGGGTCCGTGCGGTGAGTTGCGGGTGGAAGAATAATCACTACGCGATATGGAGCACAGTGACGCGTCTAAGCAACTGGGCTACTGGCCGATCCAAAACGAGCGCTCAAAGTTGCAGTCCTATTTATACTGTGGTAACGTAGCCGCGTTAGCTGGTATGAGGTACACGGGCGCCCCCTATACCTTATCGACGAAACTATGAAAAAGCAAAAGTTAATAGAAATGACTACTTAGTATTTTATACACTGAAAATAATATCGACGTTAATTAAATTGAATAATAATAATTATTATTATTTATCTAGAATAATGTACATTCGTATCGGTGGTTGTTTGTTTAATAAAATGTATCTATATATCTATTTATATTTTAAGAGAATGTTACTAATAAAGTAGTTACGTACTTATTTAGAAAACCTTTCTGCTATTGATTTAATTAGAACTGAATGTAACAACTTACAGATGATACCTGCTGAAAACTTTCTTGTATTCCCTATTAATAGGCGGCCCGTACACACACAATCTCACTCTTTATTTCAAAATATCTAGAACTATTTTGTGATCGAATCTATCAATTCGTCAATTTAATTCGTACCTACATTATCAATCTGAATCTCGATCGTTGATTTTGATCGCGGATCGCTATGGAAATTTACTGTGTACGGGCCGCCATATAATAATTTGGTTTATTATCTGTTGTATTTATTATAATATGTAGGTACACCTACGAGGGAACAAAGTTTGAAGTTTGTCCGAGTGTTGTGTTGTTAAATCGTGTAGCATATATAGTGTTTACATACGTAGACAGACAGACAGGAACGAACGAACGAACGAAGGAGGGAAGGAAGGGAGACAGGCATGTAAGGCAAGTACATAGTTCTCTATTTATTACGGTATAATAAAATTCATCGTTCCATTCCGCCAGTAGGTAGGTAATTTTAGTAGTAGGTGGGTAGGTAACGTTTCGACTGTTATCAAGTTAAAGAAAAGTGAATTATTATCACATGAACATATTTGTGGCCCTGAAAAGGGCCTTTTGTTATTTCTCCCGCCTGCAACTTGCGGTGTGGGTGCGCGTCCAGACTCTCGTCGCGGTTTGTGTCAGGCGTTGCGTGAATCGTGTGCGGCGCATGTACATAACGATGACACACACGACACAACCAACACACGCACCACTACTAGACACAAGACGCACGAACGATCGCACTGGATTTAACACTTTTCACACACACACGAGGCGGCGTCGAGATGCGAGCGTCGGCTGGCTCTTGTTAGCTACCGACCGCTCACTTGGAGCTGGTGTATTTGGTGACGGCCTTGGTGCCTTCACTGACGGCGTGCTTGGCGAGCTCTCCGGGCAGAAGGAGCCTGACGGACGTCTGCACCTCCCGAGATGTGATGGTCGACCTTTTGTTGTAGTGGGCGAGACGGGATGCTTCGGCGGCGATGCGTTCGAAGATGTCGTTCACGAACGAGTTCATGATGGACATGGCCTTGCTGGAGATACCGGTGTCGGGGTGCACCTGCTTCAGGACCTTGTAGATGTAGATGGCATAACTCTCCTTCCTCTTATGCTTCTTCTTCTTCTTGTCGGTCTTGGAGATGTTCTTCTGGGCTTTGCCAGACTTCTTGGCGGCTTTACCACTTGTCTTGGGCGGCATTATGAGATATTCAAAATACACGTGCTAACGGAACGGAGTCCAGTAACAGTATAAATCGAACCACATAGAAGCAAGTTGTATTTATACCGACGCTCGTATCCCGCGGTAGTGGCAAGCTCGACATAGCTACGGACCAATCACAGCTCTGCATAGCACGCGCGGGGAGAGGGGTCATTCGGGAGGGAGGCAGAGAGGGCGGGGGAGACGCTTGCGTTCGTCGA
Source organism: Leucania comma (assembly GCA_958295575.1). NCBI lineage: Eukaryota > Metazoa > Arthropoda > Insecta > Lepidoptera > Noctuidae > Leucania > Leucania comma. The sequence continues at coordinate 4,479,067 of OY282492.1, read as the reverse complement.
GTGCGTCATTATTTGTAAATAATTAAATAAAAAATCAATTAAAACGTTACCTATTAATTAATTAATTAGATGAAAGAAAAGAAAAGAAAAAAAAAAAAAAAAAAAAAAAAATTTAGATAGACCTATTAGATTCGTGGTCAACGCGTAAATTGTAGATAGATTTATTTTTATTCTATTTTTTATTATTGTTGATAAAGTTTATCTTTAATTATTGTTTAAATCCTTTTGCGGTTTTCTATATAATCTACCTTTGAAAGCTCGAATTATTGTATGTATTACCTATGCATAATAACTTTATTGACTTATTTATATAAATAAACTAAAAATGGGTATATAATACAGGTAATGATTTTAATTTATGTGATATTTCCTATTTACCCGTTAGTATCATTATTTATTTTTCTCTTTGTTTCATAATAAAGATCCGTCCTCAATATTAATGAAACAAAAACAAACATAGGTACGTACTAGGTTAAATTAGGCAGATACTTGCATACTTTTACGTTTAGTACATCATACTCATGCTGCTGTACGGGTGTGTTTGTAGCTAGCTAGCTAGCTAGGTAGGTAGGTAGGTATAGGTAGGTAGGTACGTTTTCGTTTTACGACAACACCGTTAAAGAAACTGTCCCTGTTAAAAATTTGACGAATCATATTGTGGCCCTGAAAAGGGCCTTTTGTTTTGAATACGAGCGAAGAGCATCGCGCGACCGACATAATAGATGTGTATTATCATAAATATTATATCGAAATACGCGTGCGGTTCACCGCTCGCACCAGTTGTAGCGGCGGCGAAGACTGCGCAACGCGTTTAAGCCTTCTTCTCGGTCTTCTTGGGCAGTAGTACAGCCTGGATGTTCGGCAGCACACCACCTTGGGCGATCGTAACGCCGGAGAGCAGCTTGTTCAACTCCTCGTCGTTGCGGATGGCCAATTGAAGATGACGCGGAATGATCCTGGTCTTCTTGTTGTCCCTCGCGGCGTTGCCGGCCAACTCGAGAACCTCAGCAGCCAGGTACTCCATCACGGCGGCCAAGTAGACGGGTGCGCCGGCACCGACACGTTCGGCGTAGTTTCCGTTACGCAGCAGCCTGTGGATACGTCCCACGGGAAACTGGAGTCCAGCACGGTTGGAACGGGACTTTGCCTTTCCCTTAACCTTGCCACCTTTACCGCGACCAGACATAGTTGAGAGGTTTGTTTGTAGAATAAATCACTCGAAAACAACGAAACACGCGTACAACAGTGCGCGCACGTCGAGACAATCTCTTACAATATTTTTAAACCTGCCGTTGCCGGCCGTATTTATACGCGCGCCGCGTAGCTGTGTCAGTGGGAGGGGTGTACCGTCTAGCGAAACCAATTCACTAAACGCGCAAGCGCGAACCGGCGCTCTCGCTCCTTTCGGTTCGTCGTCAAATAAAATACGTAGACTGTACTGTACTGCACATCGGATACGGGATAGGCAGAGATATCGTTTAAAATTTCAAACATCCTACAGACTTTTAACTGATCCTAATTTTCTTATAATATCGAGCGAGTAGTCGAATAGTTTTTATAAATCAACATGAAATGGTTTCTCACGATGATTGATTAATTAATTAAATAAATAAATAAATAAATAATAATAAGTAATTAAGTAAACTTAAGTAACTAATATGTAAATAAATAAATAAGTAAGGAGGTAGGTAGGTAGGTAGGTAGGTAGGTAGGTAGGTTGGTGGGGGTATATGATAAAAAGGAAAACGTAACATCATTTACACAACTCAACATGACCGTCATCAAGCAAAGGTAGATTATTAATTATGATCATGTTTGTTTGTAAATAAAACCTATATCTATTATAGCCTGGAATAGAACTGGGCATGGGTTATGTATTACTAGCGCTATCTGCTTTATTTGCAAGTACCTAGATAGACCATTTTGTCAGGTACCTACCTATTTTTATTACTACTTACTGGTAGGTACTTATTTTTATATATATATATTTTTTAAACGTTTTTCGACTATTCTGTTTAACAGAAACGAATATTTTTCATATTCATGATAGTATTGTTAGCCCTGAAAAGGGCTTTTTGGTGTGCGCTCGTAGAGCGCTGCGATTGAGAGCGCATGGCACGCGCGCTAAGCATCTCGGTCCCGCCGCCTTGTTTTCGACTTCAGTCGCTTGTTGCTGCTTCTGACGAACCGAATCTTCAGTGGTGGTTGTCGAGACACGTCGAGCGGTGTTCAGCACCCCTCATCTTCCCGAGGACGATAGACACACGTACATACGACGCGCGAACGCGCGAACGCACGCACGCACGCATCTCATTCTTTCACAGTATATGTATCAAATGTGCATATATATATTGTGATATGTAACACACATTACGTACCGTATACACAGCTTCTAACTACGTACACGTACACAATGTCGGTGTTTACACATTCACAAACACACACAGCACCAGACACAGATACCGTAGGTAATAAGACGCGCGCACGCACAGACTGCGACACGCACAAACTTATGTAGCAGCCGTACACGTCATGTTATTGTTGTTGACGGTGGTCTGCGCCGCTGTCGTCGTCGTCGTCGCCTTCGTCGCCGGTGTAACGCGAACGCGCGACGACCGTAGCTTACTTCTTAGCGGCGGAAGCTTTCTTGGCTGCCGGTTTAGACTTGGGTGTAGACGCGGCCTTTTTCGGTTTAGGAGCTTTAGGTTTCTTGGTTGGCGGCTTGGCTGTCTTCTTGGCTTTGGGCGCCTTGGCCTTAGCGGGGGCGGCGGCCTTCTTGGGTGCCGGCTTCTTCTTGGCGGCGGCTGCCTTCTTGTCCTTAGCGGCGGAAGCGGCCGACGATTTGGATTTCGAAGGTGAAGCCGAAGACGCGGCGGCTGCGGCTGCCGCTTTCTTGGTCTTGGCGCCGGCAGCAGAGGCTGTAGCCTTCTTAGCCTTCGCAGCCGCAGCTGGTGCCTTACCGGCGGCCTTGCCAACGGCGCCGGCGGGTTTCTTCGACGCGGCCGACTTCGATTCTAGTTTGAATGAACCGGAAGCACCCTTGCCCTTGGTCTGGATCAGCGCGCCAGATTCGACGGCGCTCTTCAGGTATTTCCTGATGAACGGAGCCAGTTTCTCCGCGTCGACCTTGTACTGAGCTGCGATATATTTCTTGATCGCCTGCAGGGATGATCCGCTGCGCTCCTTCATCTCTTTGATAGCGTTGTTGACCATCTCGGATGTTTTGGGATGAGTCGGCTTCGCCTTGGGCTTCTTAGCGGCGGCACCGGCGCCGCCGGCTTGCCTCGCCTGCTTCTTCGCTGGGGTAGCGGGTGCCGGAGCCTCGGTAGCAACTGCGGTGTCTGCCATCTTAATTAATTGATTCTCACGTACGTCACACAATAATAAAAACAACTAACAGCTGGTATAGCAATTCGTATAAGAGACTTAGATGTCGCCACTTATAGGTTTCGAGAGTTTCGTACACGTACGGCTAAGTACGACGAAACTTTACCGTAACGAGCGCCGTGATGTCGCGGGACGTTTTCTCGTATGAACGCTTGAAAGTTTTCACTAACACGTATCTAATAAAATTTAAAAAAAGAATGTTTATCGTACGGAAGCGAAGGTGTATTCTACGATTTAGTGTAGGTCATGAAGTTGACGATGGCGGTGTGCGAATTCGGGAAGCGTGAGGCGATCGTTGGACCGGTGGCGGTGTTTTATTTTGACGACTGCTAACGAAGCTAAGGTCGGGTCGAGTTCAAAACGTTATTTTCTCTATAAAAGTGATAGTGAGCGGTGTTAAAGGTCGACACGTCGACAGGGAGGATATCGAGCTTGTGCGATGACAGGATTTCGTCGATATAACACGTACTCGCGAAAATTATATCGCGGTAAAAGTGAAGCGTCGTAAAACACCGCGAGCGCCGAACAGTTAAGGACGGACGGCTCCGTCCAGGACGTGCGACCTATTAATATACTAATATTAAAAGACGAGAGAGCCCTTAGACGTGCGAAAAGTGTACGCAATGCGATTAACTCATCAGGAGGCGTATCGAACGAGGTGTAAAACGACAAAAGACGTACGCGTTCGATCGGGCGACACTCCTTCGTTCGGTGGGTCCGTCGCCGCGCCGGCCGTCAGTACTTACTACTTACCGCATTCACCTCGTACCGTGGATAGACTCCACGTAACTCTACTTGTGTCGTGCCAATAATAAAATAAAGACTGAATAAATGCAGTAATATGCGCGTAATAACATATAAAATACGTAGATATCACCTTACAATCAAAATAATATGTTCATTAAGTATGTACCGTAATAACACGACATAAACAAACGGCAAGCCCGCCGACAAACCGAAATAGGCAGGTTAAAATAAATAAATAAGTAAATATATACTTAGATAGACAGAAGCTCTAAATCGTATCTAAAGTTCTAATGTAATATTTTATTTATCATCAATAACAAAAATTTCAGGAACCAACCCTCCTGAAGGACGCGGCGAGCGAGCGCGTCGGGCGAGAGACAACAACGTCAGAGTAAGTAAGTAAGTACCAAATTAATTAATTAATTAAGTAAGTAAGTAAGTAAGTAAAGGTAAGTGTGTATGTATGCATTTACATAATTATAATTATGTATATTATTTAGGTAAGTAGGTACGTAAGTTAGCTAGTTTATGTTTCGACTCTACTGATCTAATAGGACCCCAACCCCAAATCTAAAAGATTCACTATCAAGTAGGTAGGTATACCATAGGTAGGTAAGTACACAAGTTGTATGAGAAGAAAATTCGTAGGCAGGTACGTTTTTAGACAATTCCATTTAAGAAATATATTTAAAAGTAACGAATCATATGCGGCCCTGAAAAGGGCCTTTTTTTGATGTGCGCATCTACATACACGTATGATCGGACGGTATGATTATGTCCGCCACAGAGTATGTAGAGCTGGTTGCGCGCCGCAGACGGGCAACGGCGACAGCGTTTAACCGCCGAAACCGTACAGGGTGCGACCCTGGCGCTTCAGAGCGTAGACGACGTCCATGGCGGTGACGGTCTTCCTCTTGGCGTGCTCGGTGTAGGTTACGGCGTCGCGGATGACGTTCTCAAGGAACACTTTAAGAACACCGCGAGTCTCCTCGTAGATCAGACCGGAGATACGTTTCACGCCACCTCTGCGAGCCAGACGACGGATGGCTGGCTTCGTGATACCCTGGATGTTATCACGAAGTACCTTCCTGTGACGCTTGGCTCCTCCTTTTCCCAGACCCTTTCCTCCCTTACCGCGACCGGTCATCTTCTCAGCAGAAAATCAAACGAACGAGATATAATACACTCGGCACGGGTGTGCGCACACGAATCACGCGAACGACTGGAGTATTTTTCGCTAGCGTGTCTCGCCTATATATATACTAAACGCGGAGCTCAGCGGGCGGGAAGACTGAGGAGAGAGGTGCGCGGGGCGAGGTGAGCCGATGCTCGACGTTGGTTGGTTGGTTGGTTGATTGAAGTTTGAGCGACGATATCTTCTACGTAGAATTTCATTAGTACTACAGCTTATAATATGTGAATTAAAAATAATATTAATTTTTAAAGATTTATTTACCTATATAAAAGATCAAGGTACGTAGGTAGTCTGTTAACAATACAATATCGTAACTAACATTCCTAAGGTTCTTAAACAGACTGACTGTACGTTTATGAAATGCATCATTTAAACATAGGCATGTTTCGATTTTTATCATAAGATATTGAACGGCTAACCTTTCTATAAATTGCACTACCATATTATAATTAGGTATTATCCATGCAAAGTTTTATATTAGATAGGTAGTTCTCAATATCTGACCGACACGGGAATTACCTACTAACGTTTGTTACTAGTAAGTACGTGTACGTGTAGATATAAATATTTAGGCAGTGTACCTATATTTTAATTTTTCTATGATTCAATTTGTCAAAACAGTTCAATAGATTCATAAATATTACATGTACTTATGTGATTCGTGTGTGGTTATAGGTGTATTCGTTTTGCGACATTCTGATAGAAAGAAACATTTTAATAATCAGATACGTATGTGGCCCTGAAAAGGGCCTTTTATGTGAACGAACGCACAGCCACCAACGGCCGCCGACACGATGCACTGCACGGAAGCAGTCTACGTGAAGGACGACGTGTGTTGTTGCAGCAGCAGTTTAAGCGCGTTCGCCTCTGATCCTGCGCGCCAACTGGATGTCCTTAGGCATGATGGTGACACGCTTAGCGTGAATCGCGCACAGGTTGGTATCTTCGAAGAGACCGACGAGGTAAGCTTCGCTAGCCTCCTGGAGCGCCATAACAGCTGAACTCTGGAAACGGAGATCGGTCTTGAAGTCCTGAGCGATCTCACGGACGAGACGCTGGAACGGAAGCTTGCGGATCAGCAGTTCGGTACTCTTCTGGTAGCGACGAATCTCACGGAGGGCCACAGTGCCGGGCCTGTAACGATGGGGCTTCTTGACGCCACCGGTGGCCGGTGCGCTCTTACGCGCAGCCTTGGTGGCGAGCTGTTTCCTGGGTGCCTTACCACCGGTGGATTTACGAGCTGTCTGCTTAGTACGCGCCATTGTAAATACTTATAAACACAAAACGAACGGACGGGCGGGCGGACCTACACGCAACGAACGCACGAGAGTGAATAAAACGAGCGCTCAAAGTTGCAGTCCTATTTATACTGTGGTAACGTAGCCGCGTTAGCTGGTATGAGGTACACGGGCGCCCCCTATACCTTATCGACGAAACTATGAAAAAGCAAAAGTTAATAGAAATGACTACTTAGTATTTTATACACTGAAAATAATATCGACGTTAATTAAATTGAATAATAATAATTATTATTATTTATCTAGAATAATGTACATTCGTATCGGTGGTTGTTTGTTTAATAAAATGTATCTATATATCTATTTATATTTTAAGAGAATGTTACTAATAAAGTAGTTACGTACTTATTTAGAAAACCTTTCTGCTATTGATTTAATTAGAACTGAATGTAACAACTTACAGATGATACCTGCTGAAAACTTTCTTGTATTCCCTATTAATAGGCGGCCCGTACACACACAATCTCACTCTTTATTTCAAAATATCTAGAACTATTTTGTGATCGAATCTATCAATTCGTCAATTTAATTCGTACCTACATTATCAATCTGAATCTCGATCGTTGATTTTGATCGCGGATCGCTATGGAAATTTACTGTGTACGGGCCGCCATATAATAATTTGGTTTATTATCTGTTGTATTTATTATAATATGTAGGTACACCTACGAGGGAACAAAGTTTGAAGTTTGTCCGAGTGTTGTGTTGTTAAATCGTGTAGCATATATAGTGTTTACATACGTAGACAGACAGACAGGAACGAACGAACGAACGAAGGAGGGAAGGAAGGGAGACAGGCATGTAAGGCAAGTACATAGTTCTCTATTTATTACGGTATAATAAAATTCATCGTTCCATTCCGCCAGTAGGTAGGTAATTTTAGTAGTAGGTGGGTAGGTAACGTTTCGACTGTTATCAAGTTAAAGAAAAGTGAATTATTATCACATGAACATATTTGTGGCCCTGAAAAGGGCCTTTTGTTATTTCTCCCGCCTGCAACTTGCGGTGTGGGTGCGCGTCCAGACTCTCGTCGCGGTTTGTGTCAGGCGTTGCGTGAATCGTGTGCGGCGCATGTACATAACGATGACACACACGACACAACCAACACACGCACCACTACTAGACACAAGACGCACGAACGATCGCACTGGATTTAACACTTTTCACACACACACGAGGCGGCGTCGAGATGCGAGCGTCGGCTGGCTCTTGTTAGCTACCGACCGCTCACTTGGAGCTGGTGTATTTGGTGACGGCCTTGGTGCCTTCACTGACGGCGTGCTTGGCGAGCTCTCCGGGCAGAAGGAGCCTGACGGACGTCTGCACCTCCCGAGATGTGATGGTCGACCTTTTGTTGTAGTGGGCGAGACGGGATGCTTCGGCGGCGATGCGTTCGAAGATGTCGTTCACGAACGAGTTCATGATGGACATGGCCTTGCTGGAGATACCGGTGTCGGGGTGCACCTGCTTCAGGACCTTGTAGATGTAGATGGCATAACTCTCCTTCCTCTTATGCTTCTTCTTCTTCTTGTCGGTCTTGGAGATGTTCTTCTGGGCTTTGCCAGACTTCTTGGCGGCTTTACCACTTGTCTTGGGCGGCATTATGAGATATTCAAAATACACGTGCTAACGGAACGGAGTCCAGTAACAGTATAAATCGAACCACATAGAAGCAAGTTGTATTTATACCGACGCTCGTATCCCGCGGTAGTGGCAAGCTCGACATAGCTACGGACCAATCACAGCTCTGCATAGCACGCGCGGGGAGAGGGGTCATTCGGGAGGGAGGCAGAGAGGGCGGGGGAGACGCTTGCGTTCGTCGAGTGCGTCATTATTTGTAAATAATTAAATAAAAAATCAATTAAAACGTTACCTATTAATTAATTAATTAGATGAAAGAAAAGAAAAGAAAAAAAAAAAAAAAAAAAAAAAAATTTAGATAGACCTATTAGATTCGTGGTCAACGCGTAAATTGTAGATAGATTTATTTTTATTCTATTTTTTATTATTGTTGATAAAGTTTATCTTTAATTATTGTTTAAATCCTTTTGCGGTTTTCTATATAATCTACCTTTGAAAGCTCGAATTATTGTATGTATTACCTATGCATAATAACTTTATTGACTTATTTATATAAATAAACTAAAAATGGGTATATAATACAGGTAATGATTTTAATTTATGTGATATTTCCTATTTACCCGTTAGTATCATTATTTATTTTTCTCTTTGTTTCATAATAAAGATCCGTCCTCAATATTAATGAAACAAAAACAAACATAGGTACGTACTAGGTTAAATTAGGCAGATACTTGCATACTTTTACGTTTAGTACATCATACTCATGCTGCTGTACGGGTGTGTTTGTAGCTAGCTAGCTAGCTAGGTAGGTAGGTAGGTATAGGTAGGTAGGTACGTTTTCGTTTTACGACAACACCGTTAAAGAAACTGTCCCTGTTAAAAATTTGACGAATCATATTGTGGCCCTGAAAAGGGCCTTTTGTTTTGAATACGAGCGAAGAGCATCGCGCGACCGACATAATAGATGTGTATTATCATAAATATTATATCGAAATACGCGTGCGGTTCACCGCTCGCACCAGTTGTAGCGGCGGCGAAGACTGCGCAACGCGTTTAAGCCTTCTTCTCGGTCTTCTTGGGCAGTAGTACAGCCTGGATGTTCGGCAGCACACCACCTTGGGCGATCGTAACGCCGGAGAGCAGCTTGTTCAACTCCTCGTCGTTGCGGATGGCCAATTGAAGATGACGCGGAATGATCCTGGTCTTCTTGTTGTCCCTCGCGGCGTTGCCGGCCAACTCGAGAACCTCAGCAGCCAGGTACTCCATCACGGCGGCCAAGTAGACGGGTGCGCCGGCACCGACACGTTCGGCGTAGTTTCCGTTACGCAGCAGCCTGTGGATACGTCCCACGGGAAACTGGAGTCCAGCACGGTTGGAACGGGACTTTGCCTTTCCCTTAACCTTGCCACCTTTACCGCGACCAGACATAGTTGAGAGGTTTGTTTGTAGAATAAATCACTCGAAAACAACGAAACACGCGTACAACAGTGCGCGCACGTCGAGACAATCTCTTACAATATTTTTAAACCTGCCGTTGCCGGCCGTATTTATACGCGCGCCGCGTAGCTGTGTCAGTGGGAGGGGTGTACCGTCTAGCGAAACCAATTCACTAAACGCGCAAGCGCGAACCGGCGCTCTCGCTCCTTTCGGTTCGTCGTCAAATAAAATACGTAGACTGTACTGTACTGCACATCGGATACGGGATAGGCAGAGATATCGTTTAAAATTTCAAACATCCTACAGACTTTTAACTGATCCTAATTTTCTTATAATATCGAGCGAGTAGTCGAATAGTTTTTATAAATCAACATGAAATGGTTTCTCACGATGATTGATTAATTAATTAAATAAATAAATAAATAAATAATAATAAGTAATTAAGTAAACTTAAGTAACTAATATGTAAATAAATAAATAAGTAAGGAGGTAGGTAGGTAGGTAGGTAGGTAGGTAGGTAGGTTGGTGGGGGTATATGATAAAAAGGAAAACGTAACATCATTTACACAACTCAACATGACCGTCATCAAGCAAAGGTAGATTATTAATTATGATCATGTTTGTTTGTAAATAAAACCTATATCTATTATAGCCTGGAATAGAACTGGGCATGGGTTATGTATTACTAGCGCTATCTGCTTTATTTGCAAGTACCTAGATAGACCATTTTGTCAGGTACCTACCTATTTTTATTACTACTTACTGGTAGGTACTTATTTTTATATATATATATTTTTTAAACGTTTTTCGACTATTCTGTTTAACAGAAACGAATATTTTTCATATTCATGATAGTATTGTTAGCCCTGAAAAGGGCTTTTTGGTGTGCGCTCGTAGAGCGCTGCGATTGAGAGCGCATGGCACGCGCGCTAAGCATCTCGGTCCCGCCGCCTTGTTTTCGACTTCAGTCGCTTGTTGCTGCTTCTGACGAACCGAATCTTCAGTGGTGGTTGTCGAGACACGTCGAGCGGTGTTCAGCACCCCTCATCTTCCCGAGGACGATAGACACACGTACATACGACGCGCGAACGCGCGAACGCACGCACGCACGCATCTCATTCTTTCACAGTATATGTATCAAATGTGCATATATATATTGTGATATGTAACACACATTACGTACCGTATACACAGCTTCTAACTACGTACACGTACACAATGTCGGTGTTTACACATTCACAAACACACACAGCACCAGACACAGATACCGTAGGTAATAAGACGCGCGCACGCACAGACTGCGACACGCACAAACTTATGTAGCAGCCGTACACGTCATGTTATTGTTGTTGACGGTGGTCTGCGCCGCTGTCGTCGTCGTCGTCGCCTTCGTCGCCGGTGTAACGCGAACGCGCGACGACCGTAGCTTACTTCTTAGCGGCGGAAGCTTTCTTGGCTGCCGGTTTAGACTTGGGTGTAGACGCGGCCTTTTTCGGTTTAGGAGCTTTAGGTTTCTTGGTTGGCGGCTTGGCTGTCTTCTTGGCTTTGGGCGCCTTGGCCTTAGCGGGGGCGGCGGCCTTCTTGGGTGCCGGCTTCTTCTTGGCGGCGGCTGCCTTCTTGTCCTTAGCGGCGGAAGCGGCCGACGATTTGGATTTCGAAGGTGAAGCCGAAGACGCGGCGGCTGCGGCTGCCGCTTTCTTGGTCTTGGCGCCGGCAGCAGAGGCTGTAGCCTTCTTAGCCTTCGCAGCCGCAGCTGGTGCCTTACCGGCGGCCTTGCCAACGGCGCCGGCGGGTTTCTTCGACGCGGCCGACTTCGATTCTAGTTTGAATGAACCGGAAGCACCCTTGCCCTTGGTCTGGATCAGCGCGCCAGATTCGACGGCGCTCTTCAGGTATTTCCTGATGAACGGAGCCAGTTTCTCCGCGTCGACCTTGTACTGAGCTGCGATATATTTCTTGATCGCCTGCAGGGATGATCCGCTGCGCTCCTTCATCTCTTTGATAGCGTTGTTGACCATCTCGGATGTTTTGGGATGAGTCGGCTTCGCCTTGGGCTTCTTAGCGGCGGCACCGGCGCCGCCGGCTTGCCTCGCCTGCTTCTTCGCTGGGGTAGCGGGTGCCGGAGCCTCGGTAGCAACTGCGGTGTCTGCCATCTTAATTAATTGATTCTCACGTACGTCACACAATAATAAAAACAACTAACAGCTGGTATAGCAATTCGTATAAGAGACTTAGATGTCGCCACTTATAGGTTTCGAGAGTTTCGTACACGTACGGCTAAGTACGACGAAACTTTACCGTAACGAGCGCCGTGATGTCGCGGGACGTTTTCTCGTATGAACGCTTGAAAGTTTTCACTAACACGTATCTAATAAAATTTAAAAAAAGAATGTTTATCGTACGGAAGCGAAGGTGTATTCTACGATTTAGTGTAGGTCATGAAGTTGACGATGGCGGTGTGCGAATTCGGGAAGCGTGAGGCGATCGTTGGACCGGTGGCGGTGTTTTATTTTGACGACTGCTAACGAAGCTAAGGTCGGGTCGAGTTCAAAACGTTATTTTCTCTATAAAAGTGATAGTGAGCGGTGTTAAAGGTCGACACGTCGACAGGGAGGATATCGAGCTTGTGCGATGACAGGATTTCGTCGATATAACACGTACTCGCGAAAATTATATCGCGGTAAAAGTGAAGCGTCGTAAAACACCGCGAGCGCCGAACAGTTAAGGACGGACGGCTCCGTCCAGGACGTGCGACCTATTAATATACTAATATTAAAAGACGAGAGAGCCCTTAGACGTGCGAAAAGTGTACGCAATGCGATTAACTCATCAGGAGGCGTATCGAACGAGGTGTAAAACGACAAAAGACGTACGCGTTCGATCGGGCGACACTCCTTCGTTCGGTGGGTCCGTCGCCGCGCCGGCCGTCAGTACTTACTACTTACCGCATTCACCTCGTACCGTGGATAGACTCCACGTAACTCTACTTGTGTCGTGCCAATAATAAAATAAAGACTGAATAAATGCAGTAATATGCGCGTAATAACATATAAAATACGTAGATATCACCTTACAATCAAAATAATATGTTCATTAAGTATGTACCGTAATAACACGACATAAACAAACGGCAAGCCCGCCGACAAACCGAAATAGGCAGGTTAAAATAAATAAATAAGTAAATATATACTTAGATAGACAGAAGCTCTAAATCGTATCTAAAGTTCTAATGTAATATTTTATTTATCATCAATAACAAAAATTTCAGGAACCAACCCTCCTGAAGGACGCGGCGAGCGAGCGCGTCGGGCGAGAGACAACAACGTCAGAGTAAGTAAGTAAGTACCAAATTAATTAATTAATTAAGTAAGTAAGTAAGTAAGTAAAGGTAAGTGTGTATGTATGCATTTACATAATTATAATTATGTATATTATTTAGGTAAGTAGGTACGTAAGTTAGCTAGTTTATGTTTCGACTCTACTGATCTAATAGGACCCCAACCCCAAATCTAAAAGATTCACTATCAAGTAGGTAGGTATACCATAGGTAGGTAAGTACACAAGTTGTATGAGAAGAAAATTCGTAGGCAGGTACGTTTTTAGACAATTCCATTTAAGAAATATATTTAAAAGTAACGAATCATATGCGGCCCTGAAAAGGGCCTTTTTTTGATGTGCGCATCTACATACACGTATGATCGGACGGTATGATTATGTCCGCCACAGAGTATGTAGAGCTGGTTGCGCGCCGCAGACGGGCAACGGCGACAGCGTTTAACCGCCGAAACCGTACAGGGTGCGACCCTGGCGCTTCAGAGCGTAGACGACGTCCATGGCGGTGACGGTCTTCCTCTTGGCGTGCTCGGTGTAGGTTACGGCGTCGCGGATGACGTTCTCAAGGAACACTTTAAGAACACCGCGAGTCTCCTCGTAGATCAGACCGGAGATACGTTTCACGCCACCTCTGCGAGCCAGACGACGGATGGCTGGCTTCGTGATACCCTGGATGTTATCACGAAGTACCTTCCTGTGACGCTTGGCTCCTCCTTTTCCCAGACCCTTTCCTCCCTTACCGCGACCGGTCATCTTCTCAGCAGAAAATCAAACGAACGAGATATAATACACTCGGCACGGGTGTGCGCACACGAATCACGCGAACGACTGGAGTATTTTTCGCTAGTTTTTTTTTTTTTTTTTTTTTTTTTTTTTTTTGTGTGGCCTCTCGCAGGTCAACCTATGAGGTTGTCGGCTGCTTAACCGGACTTGCCTGTGGCGGCCTCGATACAGAATCAAAGCCTCCAGCCAGGGCTTACTTACATACTAACTTACTTACTAAGCGACCACGCTAAGGGCACCCCCTGTGGGGTACGGACCTCGGCTTAGGGCGTCGCTGGGGGGGGGCAGCAAGGGACGAGCTGGATCGAACAAAAAGATAAATTATTATTATTATAGGGATTTTTTTACACTACTGGCTCAGCGGCGCGGGCTGGCTCTAGCAAGGGACGGGGCGGACATTGACGGGGATTTCGCGACGGGCCTCGGCGGCGAGGCCTGAAGGACGGCGGTCTGTATCTGTATTTGCGTACTGTACTGGTTTCCCTACGGCTCTCTTGGAGCAGGGTAATGGGGTCGTCGGGGGTGACGAGAGTATGCCTAGGGCGGCGAATCTTGGAGATACGGGAGGGTTCGTATCGGGCGGCCGATGCGATAAGGGGGTTGCGATGTTTTACAGCAGTATCGAAGAAACGCTTGCAAAGCCGTTTCATGAACTGCTGAATGGTGGGGATTCTGAGATCTAGATGTAGATTCTCATTACGGATATAGTATGGGGCACCGAGGATCTTTCGGAAGGTCCTGTTTTGGAGGGTCTGCATCCTATGGAGGTAGCGGGGCTTGGCGTGAGCGAAGATGGCACAGGCGTAGGTCATGATCGGGCGGATGACTGCTGTGTAGAGGCGCAACTTGCACTTTCGTGACAATTTGCTGCGGGCAGTCAAGAGATAATGGAGCCTACCTTGAGCGAAAGCGGCTCGCGAACGAGCCTGCTTTATGTGCTCGGCGAAGGTCAGGTGCTGGTCAAGGATCACACCGAGGTACTTGGCTTGCTTCCCCCAGGGGATTGGCTTGCCGTACATGGTGATCGGAGGGGGAGGGGAGACGGTCTTCCGTAGTCTCGAGTAGAGAACGGCTTGACTTTTGTCAGGGTTAACCTCGACTCTCCATTTCCGAAACCACTCGCCCAGAGTGTTTACGGAGGTTTGGAGATTGCGAGCGATAGCCTTGGGGTCACGACCTGTATAGTAAATGGCCGTGTCGTCAGCGAATAGAGCCAACTGAGCCTTTTTACTTTTAGGGATATCGCTAGTGAACAGCGTGAAGGCTAGTGGTGAAACCACGGAGCCCTGCGGGACACCAGCTCGGATAGGATGGGGGGTGGATAACGCTCCCTCAATTCGATAGCGAAAGGTGCGATTCGACAGAAAGTCTCGCAAGATGAGCACGAGACGGTCTGGCACGCCGAGTTGGTATAGCTTATATAATAAGCCATTGTGCCAGACCTTGTCGAATGCTTTAGCTATGTCGAAGTATAAGACACCCGTCATCATGTTACGCTGGAGACCAACGCTAACATGTTCGATGATGCGGTGAACTTGATGGACGCACGAGTGTTCGGTTCGGAAACCGAACTGCTCGTTAGGAATGAGACCCTTAGTTTCAGCGTAATCTCTGAGACGCTTATAAATAAGCCTCTCGTAGATCTTACCGAGGACATTGAGGAGACTGATGGGGCGGTAACTGGTAGGGTCGGACTTGGGCTTGCCTGGTTTAGGGATACCGATAACGGTGGCCTGTTTCCAAGCTTGAGGGAACATGTTATTGCTCAATGCACCATTGAAGATGGCGGTCATTAGCATAATAAGTTGAGGGGGGAAGAGTTTGCAAACTCTATTCGTGATACCGTCGGCGCCGGGGGCTTTCCGAGGTTGAAGCTTTTTGACTATATCCAGTACCTCGTCGGGAGTGACGGGGGCAAGTGGATTGTCAAGGTCTTCAACTGGGGGGAGGGAGGCTCTACGTTCGACTTCAGCGTCCACCATATCAACGTGGGCTTGGTCTACAGGTTGAGAGCTGGGCGAGCATTGGGACTCAAGGCTGTCGGCAAGGCATTCCGCTTTCTCAGAGTTGTCGAAGGCGACACTCTTGTCTGGGCGGATGAGGGGGGGTATTGTGGCTTCTTCAGTGGAACGTAGCTTCCTCTGAAGTTGCCAGAATGCAAGGTGGGTGGGCTCAAGTTCGCTGAGCGTCTTGTCCCAGCGGGCGGAGCGCAGCTCGGTCATGCGTTTTCTTACAGCACGCTGTAATCGGCGCATGTGAGCCTTGTTACCGTCGCATGGGAAGGCGCTGTATGCACGGATAGCTGCGTTCTTCTCAGTCATCAGGGCCCGCACATCGTCCGGGATCTTCCAACGACAGTCTTCCGTCATCGGGATCTCCCTTGAACAATCGTTCAAGACGGATTGTACGTGCTCCGTGAGCGAGTCGATAGCCGCTGTCGTGTCGGCGACTGAGACTATATGGTCAGGGATGGAGTCCAATTGAGGAGACGCGGTAGATTTCAGTTTTTCACTTACTTTCTTCCAGTCTGTTATCAGTTGGGTCGGTGGAGGCTGACCTGGATCATAGTTACCAGAGCGGGAGCCAAGGTGCATGATCACGGGGCGGTGGTCAGAGTTGAGTTCATGTATTGCTTCTATTGACTGTAAACGGAGGTTTACATTCTTAAGAAGCGCTACATCGAGAACGTCGGGGCTATGGTTGGGGTCGTGGGGGAAGTGAGTATGACACATCGGGGCGATGATGTCAAAGTTAAGGGTGGAACCGAGATTGTACACGACCCTACCCCTAGGGTTGGTCGTGTTGCTGTTCCAGGCGGGGTGTTTGGCGTTGAGATCACCCGCTAGTATAACGGAGTCACTCAGTCCAAAGAGGGCAGTGAGGTCGCTGGTGAAAGCGATGGGATCGTCTGGGAATTGAGACGAAGTATTTGGAGGAGGACAGTAGGCTGAGATGACTGTGATCGGCTGATGACCAGTCATGCCTACTCGACAGGCCGAGTATTCCAATAGGGATTTGGGCTCGGGAGGGGTCAGAGGGATACAGTACAGTTCCTTCCTGAAGTAGATAAGAGTGCCACCCCCATGGCAGCGAGTCCTATCGTTGCGAACTATGCGATAGTTGGCAATTTTAGGATCTTTTCGAGTGGGTTTCAGGAAGGTTTCCTGGACGAGAAGGATGTCCAGCTGATGGTCGCGGAGGAAGGTGGCGATCTCATCACGCTGGCTGGTGATGCCGTTGGCATTGAAATACCCTAATTTAAGGGATTTGGGTTTTGATGAACAAATTCCCTTTTTATTATCCATTATGGGTAATGCAAGGGAGTTTGTCTAGATTTTTAACGACAGAGTCGTACTTCCTGAAGAGTACGGCTCTGACGCTGTTGTTGAGCTGACCATTCCTCTTCGCTGCATTTAGTTCAGCGGAGAGGGCCCTGGCTTCCCACGTCATAAATATGGCGTAATTGTCCAGGATGGTTAGTCCGACGGGGTCATCCGCTTCGTCCACGGGTGGGACAGCGGAGGGGGGTTGCGCTTGTTTAGCTGCGGGTGCAGCTGGACGTTGAGGCGCTTTCTGAGGGGCCTTGGGGGCTACTGGGGCCGCCGGGGAAGGGATTGGCACCGCGATGGGCTTGGCCATTAGCTGTGGAATGGGCTGGGAGGCCACCATAGCTGGGAAAGCTTTTTGGTGGTTCAGCCGGTTCCAGGGCGACGGTCTCTGTGGTGCGAGACGTTCGGGGAGCTGGGGAGAGGGAGTCTTCCCAGTTGGGGTTTCCCTTTTCTGGCGAGCGGCAAAGCGCTTTGCCAGTTTGGGCGCGATCTTGGGGGCTTTGGGGCAACCTCGGTAATTAGCCGGGTGCCCGGACTGACCGCACAGTACACAGCTGGGCGGTTCCTCGCACAAGGTACGATCCTTGGGGCGGGGGCAATCTGTTGTGCCATGTTCACCCAGACACTTTACGCACCTGGGCGTGGCATAACAATTTTTCTGTGCGTGCCCGTATAGCTGGCAGCGGTGACATTGCCCGACTAGAGTGGGCTTGAAGGGCTTTTCGATTGAGATGCCTGTCAGGGAGCACACTTCCTTGATCTTGAAGATCGGATGGTGCCCCTCTACCGGGTCGGAGACAACGAGTACCATGTCGTACTCGATCCTGCCGCGCGCTTTGTGCAAGCGGTGCACCGCCGTGACAGGGATGCCTTGAGCGATGAGATCTGACTTGACCTCATCGGTGGAGATTTCCTTTGGAACACGTCTTATGACTACTCGAGTCGGCGTGTCCTCAGGGAGGGAGTAGGTGTGAAAGGCGACTTTCCTTTCACGGAGCGCTTTGGATAAGTCCCTATAGTCGTTAGACGTTGGGACTTGGACTCTAATGCCCTGTTGGCAGGCCCGGGCGTTAGTGTAGTTGATCTTACGATCACTACACATTTTGGACACGTCGGTCCATTTCGCCTTGTCCTGAATGTACAGAGGCGGTGGGGGACGCTGCTTCTTGGTCTGAGCGACCGAAGCTGGTGTGGGGCGGCTCACCTGCGAGGTTGAGGCAGCAGGGGCGGGGGGAGATTTTGTTGTGGGCTTGGCAGTAGGGACAGCAGGAGAAGACGCAGCGGTCTTCTTGGCTTTGCTGGCCTGGGCAGAATTCCTTTTGCCCTTACGTTTACCTCCTTTGACGACTTGGTAGTCGTCTTCGGAGGAAGCGGAAGAGGCCTCAGATTCCTCTGATTCGTACTCGGAGTCCGAGCAATTAGGGCCAGGCTCCTGAGAGCTAGTGGGGGCGGAAGTGTCCATAGCCTCCTGCTGGGCTAGGACCGCCGCCACCACTGCAGGTGGGGAGGGTTCTACTCGATCCGTCCTTGACGGATCGCAGATACTTTGGGCCGCTAGCACGTCACTGAATTCAGTGACGCCCGGGGGCACGGGAGAGAAAAGGGCGGCGATGGCCTGCCCATATTTTCTAAGGACATCGGGATCCTTAAATAAGATTTCTTTGACGAACGACACAAAGGGAGTGTCGTCCGTCATGGTGGGTGGGGGGGTTAACCCTAACTACATGTGCTCCTTAGGAGCACAATAAATTCCTAGGTCCCCGGGTGGACGGGCCCGGGGGTGAGTGACCCTCCCAGCAAGGGTTGTGCAGACTGGGAGGTGAGTACCTAAGGGTGAGCCCTAAGCTTGTAGCCGATCGCCAATCTTAATGTGCGATCGGGCCCTACCAGGGTCTGGCGCGAAGGGATAGAGATCCCAACCGACACCAGGTGTGTAGCTGAAAGAGAGCTCGGAGTTATAAGCCTGACTAGGAGATCCCCCAAGGCCAAGACTTAGCTCCCGACTCCAATTAACTGCCTAGCCCTGAAGGGGTTCGGCGGGTGTATCGGGGCAACACCCCCTCGACTTCGTTGACACCGTAAGGTTTCCCGTCAAGGACCACGAAACTGTGGATTTTCCCTGAAGGGGCACTACGTTTACGACGATTTTTCCGCTACGGAAATGGTTATCCTCCACTGCCTTGAGAAAGACGGCTTCGGATCGGCGATGCGGTCGGCGACCACTGATGACGTCACTGCTGGCAGGAGCGGTGGGGCGGGGCGCAGACACGGCACGGAGCGGGCGCGGAGCACGGAGCGGCACGACCGTTCGGGGCGAGCGTCGGGCGCGAGTGATTTTTCGCTAGCGTGTCTCGCCTATATATATACTAAACGCGGAGCTCAGCGGGCGGGAAGACTGAGGAGAGAGGTGCGCGGGGCGAGGTGAGCCGATGCTCGACGTTGGTTGGTTGGTTGGTTGATTGAAGTTTGAGCGACGATATCTTCTACGTAGAATTTCATTAGTACTACAGCTTATAATATGTGAATTAAAAATAATATTAATTTTTAAAGATTTATTTACCTATATAAAAGATCAAGGTACGTAGGTAGTCTGTTAACAATACAATATCGTAACTAACATTCCTAAGGTTCTTAAACAGACTGACTGTACGTTTATGAAATGCATCATTTAAACATAGGCATGTTTCGATTTTTATCATAAGATATTGAACGGCTAACCTTTCTATAAATTGCACTACCATATTATAATTAGGTATTATCCATGCAAAGTTTTATATTAGATAGGTAGTTCTCAATATCTGACCGACACGGGAATTACCTACTAACGTTTGTTACTAGTAAGTACGTGTACGTGTAGATATAAATATTTAGGCAGTGTACCTATATTTTAATTTTTCTATGATTCAATTTGTCAAAACAGTTCAATAGATTCATAAATATTACATGTACTTATGTGATTCGTGTGTGGTTATAGGTGTATTCGTTTTGCGACATTCTGATAGAAAGAAACATTTTAATAATCAGATACGTATGTGGCCCTGAAAAGGGCCTTTTATGTGAACGAACGCACAGCCACCAACGGCCGCCGACACGATGCACTGCACGGAAGCAGTCTACGTGAAGGACGACGTGTGTTGTTGCAGCAGCAGTTTAAGCGCGTTCGCCTCTGATCCTGCGCGCCAACTGGATGTCCTTAGGCATGATGGTGACACGCTTAGCGTGAATCGCGCACAGGTTGGTATCTTCGAAGAGACCGACGAGGTAAGCTTCGCTAGCCTCCTGGAGCGCCATAACAGCTGAACTCTGGAAACGGAGATCGGTCTTGAAGTCCTGAGCGATCTCACGGACGAGACGCTGGAACGGAAGCTTGCGGATCAGCAGTTCGGTACTCTTCTGGTAGCGACGAATCTCACGGAGGGCCACAGTGCCGGGCCTGTAACGATGGGGCTTCTTGACGCCACCGGTGGCCGGTGCGCTCTTACGCGCAGCCTTGGTGGCGAGCTGTTTCCTGGGTGCCTTACCACCGGTGGATTTACGAGCTGTCTGCTTAGTACGCGCCATTGTAAATACTTATAAACACAAAACGAACGGACGGGCGGGCGGACCTACACGCAACGAACGCACGAGAGTGAATAAAACGAGCGCTCTTTTTTTTTTTTTTTTTTTTTTTTTGTGTGGCCTCTCGCAGGTCAACCTATGAGGTTGTCGGCTGCTTAACCGGACTTGCCTGTGGCGGCCTCGATACAGAATCAAAGCCTCCAGCCAGGGCTTACTTACATACTAACTTACTTACTAAGCGACCACGCTAAGGGCACCCCCTGTGGGGTACGGACCTCGGCTTAGGGCGTCGCTGGGGGGGGGCAGCAAGGGACGAGCTGGATCGAACAAAAAGATAAATTATTATTATTATAGGGATTTTTTTACACTACTGGCTCAGCGGCGCGGGCTGGCTCTAGCAAGGGACGGGGCGGACATTGACGGGGATTTCGCGACGGGCCTCGGCGGCGAGGCCTGAAGGACGGCGGTCTGTATCTGTATTTGCGTACTGTACTGGTTTCCCTACGGCTCTCTTGGAGCAGGGTAATGGGGTCGTCGGGGGTGACGAGAGTATGCCTAGGGCGGCGAATCTTGGAGATACGGGAGGGTTCGTATCGGGCGGCCGATGCGATAAGGGGGTTGCGATGTTTTACAGCAGTATCGAAGAAACGCTTGCAAAGCCGTTTCATGAACTGCTGAATGGTGGGGATTCTGAGATCTAGATGTAGATTCTCATTACGGATATAGTATGGGGCACCGAGGATCTTTCGGAAGGTCCTGTTTTGGAGGGTCTGCATCCTATGGAGGTAGCGGGGCTTGGCGTGAGCGAAGATGGCACAGGCGTAGGTCATGATCGGGCGGATGACTGCTGTGTAGAGGCGCAACTTGCACTTTCGTGACAATTTGCTGCGGGCAGTCAAGAGATAATGGAGCCTACCTTGAGCGAAAGCGGCTCGCGAACGAGCCTGCTTTATGTGCTCGGCGAAGGTCAGGTGCTGGTCAAGGATCACACCGAGGTACTTGGCTTGCTTCCCCCAGGGGATTGGCTTGCCGTACATGGTGATCGGAGGGGGAGGGGAGACGGTCTTCCGTAGTCTCGAGTAGAGAACGGCTTGACTTTTGTCAGGGTTAACCTCGACTCTCCATTTCCGAAACCACTCGCCCAGAGTGTTTACGGAGGTTTGGAGATTGCGAGCGATAGCCTTGGGGTCACGACCTGTATAGTAAATGGCCGTGTCGTCAGCGAATAGAGCCAACTGAGCCTTTTTACTTTTAGGGATATCGCTAGTGAACAGCGTGAAGGCTAGTGGTGAAACCACGGAGCCCTGCGGGACACCAGCTCGGATAGGATGGGGGGTGGATAACGCTCCCTCAATTCGATAGCGAAAGGTGCGATTCGACAGAAAGTCTCGCAAGATGAGCACGAGACGGTCTGGCACGCCGAGTTGGTATAGCTTATATAATAAGCCATTGTGCCAGACCTTGTCGAATGCTTTAGCTATGTCGAAGTATAAGACACCCGTCATCATGTTACGCTGGAGACCAACGCTAACATGTTCGATGATGCGGTGAACTTGATGGACGCACGAGTGTTCGGTTCGGAAACCGAACTGCTCGTTAGGAATGAGACCCTTAGTTTCAGCGTAATCTCTGAGACGCTTATAAATAAGCCTCTCGTAGATCTTACCGAGGACATTGAGGAGACTGATGGGGCGGTAACTGGTAGGGTCGGACTTGGGCTTGCCTGGTTTAGGGATACCGATAACGGTGGCCTGTTTCCAAGCTTGAGGGAACATGTTATTGCTCAATGCACCATTGAAGATGGCGGTCATTAGCATAATAAGTTGAGGGGGGAAGAGTTTGCAAACTCTATTCGTGATACCGTCGGCGCCGGGGGCTTTCCGAGGTTGAAGCTTTTTGACTATATCCAGTACCTCGTCGGGAGTGACGGGGGCAAGTGGATTGTCAAGGTCTTCAACTGGGGGGAGGGAGGCTCTACGTTCGACTTCAGCGTCCACCATATCAACGTGGGCTTGGTCTACAGGTTGAGAGCTGGGCGAGCATTGGGACTCAAGGCTGTCGGCAAGGCATTCCGCTTTCTCAGAGTTGTCGAAGGCGACACTCTTGTCTGGGCGGATGAGGGGGGGTATTGTGGCTTCTTCAGTGGAACGTAGCTTCCTCTGAAGTTGCCAGAATGCAAGGTGGGTGGGCTCAAGTTCGCTGAGCGTCTTGTCCCAGCGGGCGGAGCGCAGCTCGGTCATGCGTTTTCTTACAGCACGCTGTAATCGGCGCATGTGAGCCTTGTTACCGTCGCATGGGAAGGCGCTGTATGCACGGATAGCTGCGTTCTTCTCAGTCATCAGGGCCCGCACATCGTCCGGGATCTTCCAACGACAGTCTTCCGTCATCGGGATCTCCCTTGAACAATCGTTCAAGACGGATTGTACGTGCTCCGTGAGCGAGTCGATAGCCGCTGTCGTGTCGGCGACTGAGACTATATGGTCAGGGATGGAGTCCAATTGAGGAGACGCGGTAGATTTCAGTTTTTCACTTACTTTCTTCCAGTCTGTTATCAGTTGGGTCGGTGGAGGCTGACCTGGATCATAGTTACCAGAGCGGGAGCCAAGGTGCATGATCACGGGGCGGTGGTCAGAGTTGAGTTCATGTATTGCTTCTATTGACTGTAAACGGAGGTTTACATTCTTAAGAAGCGCTACATCGAGAACGTCGGGGCTATGGTTGGGGTCGTGGGGGAAGTGAGTATGACACATCGGGGCGATGATGTCAAAGTTAAGGGTGGAACCGAGATTGTACACGACCCTACCCCTAGGGTTGGTCGTGTTGCTGTTCCAGGCGGGGTGTTTGGCGTTGAGATCACCCGCTAGTATAACGGAGTCACTCAGTCCAAAGAGGGCAGTGAGGTCGCTGGTGAAAGCGATGGGATCGTCTGGGAATTGAGACGAAGTATTTGGAGGAGGACAGTAGGCTGAGATGACTGTGATCGGCTGATGACCAGTCATGCCTACTCGACAGGCCGAGTATTCCAATAGGGATTTGGGCTCGGGAGGGGTCAGAGGGATACAGTACAGTTCCTTCCTGAAGTAGATAAGAGTGCCACCCCCATGGCAGCGAGTCCTATCGTTGCGAACTATGCGATAGTTGGCAATTTTAGGATCTTTTCGAGTGGGTTTCAGGAAGGTTTCCTGGACGAGAAGGATGTCCAGCTGATGGTCGCGGAGGAAGGTGGCGATCTCATCACGCTGGCTGGTGATGCCGTTGGCATTGAAATACCCTAATTTAAGGGATTTGGGTTTTGATGAACAAATTCCCTTTTTATTATCCATTATGGGTAATGCAAGGGAGTTTGTCTAGATTTTTAACGACAGAGTCGTACTTCCTGAAGAGTACGGCTCTGACGCTGTTGTTGAGCTGACCATTCCTCTTCGCTGCATTTAGTTCAGCGGAGAGGGCCCTGGCTTCCCACGTCATAAATATGGCGTAATTGTCCAGGATGGTTAGTCCGACGGGGTCATCCGCTTCGTCCACGGGTGGGACAGCGGAGGGGGGTTGCGCTTGTTTAGCTGCGGGTGCAGCTGGACGTTGAGGCGCTTTCTGAGGGGCCTTGGGGGCTACTGGGGCCGCCGGGGAAGGGATTGGCACCGCGATGGGCTTGGCCATTAGCTGTGGAATGGGCTGGGAGGCCACCATAGCTGGGAAAGCTTTTTGGTGGTTCAGCCGGTTCCAGGGCGACGGTCTCTGTGGTGCGAGACGTTCGGGGAGCTGGGGAGAGGGAGTCTTCCCAGTTGGGGTTTCCCTTTTCTGGCGAGCGGCAAAGCGCTTTGCCAGTTTGGGCGCGATCTTGGGGGCTTTGGGGCAACCTCGGTAATTAGCCGGGTGCCCGGACTGACCGCACAGTACACAGCTGGGCGGTTCCTCGCACAAGGTACGATCCTTGGGGCGGGGGCAATCTGTTGTGCCATGTTCACCCAGACACTTTACGCACCTGGGCGTGGCATAACAATTTTTCTGTGCGTGCCCGTATAGCTGGCAGCGGTGACATTGCCCGACTAGAGTGGGCTTGAAGGGCTTTTCGATTGAGATGCCTGTCAGGGAGCACACTTCCTTGATCTTGAAGATCGGATGGTGCCCCTCTACCGGGTCGGAGACAACGAGTACCATGTCGTACTCGATCCTGCCGCGCGCTTTGTGCAAGCGGTGCACCGCCGTGACAGGGATGCCTTGAGCGATGAGATCTGACTTGACCTCATCGGTGGAGATTTCCTTTGGAACACGTCTTATGACTACTCGAGTCGGCGTGTCCTCAGGGAGGGAGTAGGTGTGAAAGGCGACTTTCCTTTCACGGAGCGCTTTGGATAAGTCCCTATAGTCGTTAGACGTTGGGACTTGGACTCTAATGCCCTGTTGGCAGGCCCGGGCGTTAGTGTAGTTGATCTTACGATCACTACACATTTTGGACACGTCGGTCCATTTCGCCTTGTCCTGAATGTACAGAGGCGGTGGGGGACGCTGCTTCTTGGTCTGAGCGACCGAAGCTGGTGTGGGGCGGCTCACCTGCGAGGTTGAGGCAGCAGGGGCGGGGGGAGATTTTGTTGTGGGCTTGGCAGTAGGGACAGCAGGAGAAGACGCAGCGGTCTTCTTGGCTTTGCTGGCCTGGGCAGAATTCCTTTTGCCCTTACGTTTACCTCCTTTGACGACTTGGTAGTCGTCTTCGGAGGAAGCGGAAGAGGCCTCAGATTCCTCTGATTCGTACTCGGAGTCCGAGCAATTAGGGCCAGGCTCCTGAGAGCTAGTGGGGGCGGAAGTGTCCATAGCCTCCTGCTGGGCTAGGACCGCCGCCACCACTGCAGGTGGGGAGGGTTCTACTCGATCCGTCCTTGACGGATCGCAGATACTTTGGGCCGCTAGCACGTCACTGAATTCAGTGACGCCCGGGGGCACGGGAGAGAAAAGGGCGGCGATGGCCTGCCCATATTTTCTAAGGACATCGGGATCCTTAAATAAGATTTCTTTGACGAACGACACAAAGGGAGTGTCGTCCGTCATGGTGGGTGGGGGGGTTAACCCTAACTACATGTGCTCCTTAGGAGCACAATAAATTCCTAGGTCCCCGGGTGGACGGGCCCGGGGGTGAGTGACCCTCCCAGCAAGGGTTGTGCAGACTGGGAGGTGAGTACCTAAGGGTGAGCCCTAAGCTTGTAGCCGATCGCCAATCTTAATGTGCGATCGGGCCCTACCAGGGTTCCTTAGGCATGATGGTGACACGCTTAGCGTGAATCGCGCACAGGTTGGTATCTTCGAAGAGACCGACGAGGTAAGCTTCGCTAGCCTCCTGGAGCGCCATAACAGCTGAACTCTGGAAACGGAGATCGGTCTTGAAGTCCTGAGCGATCTCACGGACGAGACGCTGGAACGGAAGCTTGCGGATCAGCAGTTCGGTACTCTTCTGGTAGCGACGAATCTCACGGAGGGCCACAGTGCCGGGCCTGTAACGATGGGGCTTCTTGACGCCACCGGTGGCCGGTGCGCTCTTACGCGCAGCCTTGGTGGCGAGCTGTTTCCTGGGTGCCTTACCACCGGTGGATTTACGAGCTGTCTGCTTAGTACGCGCCATTGTAAATACTTATAAACACAAAACGAACGGACGGGCGGGCGGACCTACACGCAACGAACGCACGAGAGTGAATAAAACGAGCGCTCAAAGTTGCAGTCCTATTTATACTGTGGTAACGTAGCCGCGTTAGCTGGTATGAGGTACACGGGCGCCCCCTATACCTTATCGACGAAACTATGAAAAAGCAAAAGTTAATAGAAATGACTACTTAGTATTTTATACACTGAAAATAATATCGACGTTAATTAAATTGAATAATAATAATTATTATTATTTATCTAGAATAATGTACATTCGTATCGGTGGTTGTTTGTTTAATAAAATGTATCTATATATCTATTTATATTTTAAGAGAATGTTACTAATAAAGTAGTTACGTACTTATTTAGAAAACCTTTCTGCTATTGATTTAATTAGAACTGAATGTAACAACTTACAGATGATACCTGCTGAAAACTTTCTTGTATTCCCTATTAATAGGCGGCCCGTACACACACAATCTCACTCTTTATTTCAAAATATCTAGAACTATTTTGTGATCGAATCTATCAATTCGTCAATTTAATTCGTACCTACATTATCAATCTGAATCTCGATCGTTGATTTTGATCGCGGATCGCTATGGAAATTTACTGTGTACGGGCCGCCATATAATAATTTGGTTTATTATCTGTTGTATTTATTATAATATGTAGGTACACCTACGAGGGAACAAAGTTTGAAGTTTGTCCGAGTGTTGTGTTGTTAAATCGTGTAGCATATATAGTGTTTACATACGTAGACAGACAGACAGGAACGAACGAACGAACGAAGGAGGGAAGGAAGGGAGACAGGCATGTAAGGCAAGTACATAGTTCTCTATTTATTACGGTATAATAAAATTCATCGTTCCATTCCGCCAGTAGGTAGGTAATTTTAGTAGTAGGTGGGTAGGTAACGTTTCGACTGTTATCAAGTTAAAGAAAAGTGAATTATTATCACATGAACATATTTGTGGCCCTGAAAAGGGCCTTTTGTTATTTCTCCCGCCTGCAACTTGCGGTGTGGGTGCGCGTCCAGACTCTCGTCGCGGTTTGTGTCAGGCGTTGCGTGAATCGTGTGCGGCGCATGTACATAACGATGACACACACGACACAACCAACACACGCACCACTACTAGACACAAGACGCACGAACGATCGCACTGGATTTAACACTTTTCACACACACACGAGGCGGCGTCGAGATGCGAGCGTCGGCTGGCTCTTGTTAGCTACCGACCGCTCACTTGGAGCTGGTGTATTTGGTGACGGCCTTGGTGCCTTCACTGACGGCGTGCTTGGCGAGCTCTCCGGGCAGAAGGAGCCTGACGGACGTCTGCACCTCCCGAGATGTGATGGTCGACCTTTTGTTGTAGTGGGCGAGACGGGATGCTTCGGCGGCGATGCGTTCGAAGATGTCGTTCACGAACGAGTTCATGATGGACATGGCCTTGCTGGAGATACCGGTGTCGGGGTGCACCTGCTTCAGGACCTTGTAGATGTAGATGGCATAACTCTCCTTCCTCTTATGCTTCTTCTTCTTCTTGTCGGTCTTGGAGATGTTCTTCTGGGCTTTGCCAGACTTCTTGGCGGCTTTACCACTTGTCTTGGGCGGCATTATGAGATATTCAAAATACACGTGCTAACGGAACGGAGTCCAGTAACAGTATAAATCGAACCACATAGAAGCAAGTTGTATTTATACCGACGCTCGTATCCCGCGGTAGTGGCAAGCTCGACATAGCTACGGACCAATCACAGCTCTGCATAGCACGCGCGGGGAGAGGGGTCATTCGGGAGGGAGGCAGAGAGGGCGGGGGAGACGCTTGCGTTCGTCGAGTGCGTCATTATTTGTAAATAATTAAATAAAAAATCAATTAAAACGTTACCTATTAATTAATTAATTAGATGAAAGAAAAGAAAAGAAAAAAAAAAAAAAAAAAAAAAAAATTTAGATAGACCTATTAGATTCGTGGTCAACGCGTAAATTGTAGATAGATTTATTTTTATTCTATTTTTTATTATTGTTGATAAAGTTTATCTTTAATTATTGTTTAAATCCTTTTGCGGTTTTCTATATAATCTACCTTTGAAAGCTCGAATTATTGTATGTATTACCTATGCATAATAACTTTATTGACTTATTTATATAAATAAACTAAAAATGGGTATATAATACAGGTAATGATTTTAATTTATGTGATATTTCCTATTTACCCGTTAGTATCATTATTTATTTTTCTCTTTGTTTCATAATAAAGATCCGTCCTCAATATTAATGAAACAAAAACAAACATAGGTACGTACTAGGTTAAATTAGGCAGATACTTGCATACTTTTACGTTTAGTACATCATACTCATGCTGCTGTACGGGTGTGTTTGTAGCTAGCTAGCTAGCTAGGTAGGTAGGTAGGTATAGGTAGGTAGGTACGTTTTCGTTTTACGACAACACCGTTAAAGAAACTGTCCCTGTTAAAAATTTGACGAATCATATTGTGGCCCTGAAAAGGGCCTTTTGTTTTGAATACGAGCGAAGAGCATCGCGCGACCGACATAATAGATGTGTATTATCATAAATATTATATCGAAATACGCGTGCGGTTCACCGCTCGCACCAGTTGTAGCGGCGGCGAAGACTGCGCAACGCGTTTAAGCCTTCTTCTCGGTCTTCTTGGGCAGTAGTACAGCCTGGATGTTCGGCAGCACACCACCTTGGGCGATCGTAACGCCGGAGAGCAGCTTGTTCAACTCCTCGTCGTTGCGGATGGCCAATTGAAGATGACGCGGAATGATCCTGGTCTTCTTGTTGTCCCTCGCGGCGTTGCCGGCCAACTCGAGAACCTCAGCAGCCAGGTACTCCATCACGGCGGCCAAGTAGACGGGTGCGCCGGCACCGACACGTTCGGCGTAGTTTCCGTTACGCAGCAGCCTGTGGATACGTCCCACGGGAAACTGGAGTCCAGCACGGTTGGAACGGGACTTTGCCTTTCCCTTAACCTTGCCACCTTTACCGCGACCAGACATAGTTGAGAGGTTTGTTTGTAGAATAAATCACTCGAAAACAACGAAACACGCGTACAACAGTGCGCGCACGTCGAGACAATCTCTTACAATATTTTTAAACCTGCCGTTGCCGGCCGTATTTATACGCGCGCCGCGTAGCTGTGTCAGTGGGAGGGGTGTACCGTCTAGCGAAACCAATTCACTAAACGCGCAAGCGCGAACCGGCGCTCTCGCTCCTTTCGGTTCGTCGTCAAATAAAATACGTAGACTGTACTGTACTGCACATCGGATACGGGATAGGCAGAGATATCGTTTAAAATTTCAAACATCCTACAGACTTTTAACTGATCCTAATTTTCTTATAATATCGAGCGAGTAGTCGAATAGTTTTTATAAATCAACATGAAATGGTTTCTCACGATGATTGATTAATTAATTAAATAAATAAATAAATAAATAATAATAAGTAATTAAGTAAACTTAAGTAACTAATATGTAAATAAATAAATAAGTAAGGAGGTAGGTAGGTAGGTAGGTAGGTAGGTAGGTAGGTTGGTGGGGGTATATGATAAAAAGGAAAACGTAACATCATTTACACAACTCAACATGACCGTCATCAAGCAAAGGTAGATTATTAATTATGATCATGTTTGTTTGTAAATAAAACCTATATCTATTATAGCCTGGAATAGAACTGGGCATGGGTTATGTATTACTAGCGCTATCTGCTTTATTTGCAAGTACCTAGATAGACCATTTTGTCAGGTACCTACCTATTTTTATTACTACTTACTGGTAGGTACTTATTTTTATATATATATATTTTTTAAACGTTTTTCGACTATTCTGTTTAACAGAAACGAATATTTTTCATATTCATGATAGTATTGTTAGCCCTGAAAAGGGCTTTTTGGTGTGCGCTCGTAGAGCGCTGCGATTGAGAGCGCATGGCACGCGCGCTAAGCATCTCGGTCCCGCCGCCTTGTTTTCGACTTCAGTCGCTTGTTGCTGCTTCTGACGAACCGAATCTTCAGTGGTGGTTGTCGAGACACGTCGAGCGGTGTTCAGCACCCCTCATCTTCCCGAGGACGATAGACACACGTACATACGACGCGCGAACGCGCGAACGCACGCACGCACGCATCTCATTCTTTCACAGTATATGTATCAAATGTGCATATATATATTGTGATATGTAACACACATTACGTACCGTATACACAGCTTCTAACTACGTACACGTACACAATGTCGGTGTTTACACATTCACAAACACACACAGCACCAGACACAGATACCGTAGGTAATAAGACGCGCGCACGCACAGACTGCGACACGCACAAACTTATGTAGCAGCCGTACACGTCATGTTATTGTTGTTGACGGTGGTCTGCGCCGCTGTCGTCGTCGTCGTCGCCTTCGTCGCCGGTGTAACGCGAACGCGCGACGACCGTAGCTTACTTCTTAGCGGCGGAAGCTTTCTTGGCTGCCGGTTTAGACTTGGGTGTAGACGCGGCCTTTTTCGGTTTAGGAGCTTTAGGTTTCTTGGTTGGCGGCTTGGCTGTCTTCTTGGCTTTGGGCGCCTTGGCCTTAGCGGGGGCGGCGGCCTTCTTGGGTGCCGGCTTCTTCTTGGCGGCGGCTGCCTTCTTGTCCTTAGCGGCGGAAGCGGCCGACGATTTGGATTTCGAAGGTGAAGCCGAAGACGCGGCGGCTGCGGCTGCCGCTTTCTTGGTCTTGGCGCCGGCAGCAGAGGCTGTAGCCTTCTTAGCCTTCGCAGCCGCAGCTGGTGCCTTACCGGCGGCCTTGCCAACGGCGCCGGCGGGTTTCTTCGACGCGGCCGACTTCGATTCTAGTTTGAATGAACCGGAAGCACCCTTGCCCTTGGTCTGGATCAGCGCGCCAGATTCGACGGCGCTCTTCAGGTATTTCCTGATGAACGGAGCCAGTTTCTCCGCGTCGACCTTGTACTGAGCTGCGATATATTTCTTGATCGCCTGCAGGGATGATCCGCTGCGCTCCTTCATCTCTTTGATAGCGTTGTTGACCATCTCGGATGTTTTGGGATGAGTCGGCTTCGCCTTGGGCTTCTTAGCGGCGGCACCGGCGCCGCCGGCTTGCCTCGCCTGCTTCTTCGCTGGGGTAGCGGGTGCCGGAGCCTCGGTAGCAACTGCGGTGTCTGCCATCTTAATTAATTGATTCTCACGTACGTCACACAATAATAAAAACAACTAACAGCTGGTATAGCAATTCGTATAAGAGACTTAGATGTCGCCACTTATAGGTTTCGAGAGTTTCGTACACGTACGGCTAAGTACGACGAAACTTTACCGTAACGAGCGCCGTGATGTCGCGGGACGTTTTCTCGTATGAACGCTTGAAAGTTTTCACTAACACGTATCTAATAAAATTTAAAAAAAGAATGTTTATCGTACGGAAGCGAAGGTGTATTCTACGATTTAGTGTAGGTCATGAAGTTGACGATGGCGGTGTGCGAATTCGGGAAGCGTGAGGCGATCGTTGGACCGGTGGCGGTGTTTTATTTTGACGACTGCTAACGAAGCTAAGGTCGGGTCGAGTTCAAAACGTTATTTTCTCTATAAAAGTGATAGTGAGCGGTGTTAAAGGTCGACACGTCGACAGGGAGGATATCGAGCTTGTGCGATGACAGGATTTCGTCGATATAACACGTACTCGCGAAAATTATATCGCGGTAAAAGTGAAGCGTCGTAAAACACCGCGAGCGCCGAACAGTTAAGGACGGACGGCTCCGTCCAGGACGTGCGACCTATTAATATACTAATATTAAAAGACGAGAGAGCCCTTAGACGTGCGAAAAGTGTACGCAATGCGATTAACTCATCAGGAGGCGTATCGAACGAGGTGTAAAACGACAAAAGACGTACGCGTTCGATCGGGCGACACTCCTTCGTTCGGTGGGTCCGTCGCCGCGCCGGCCGTCAGTACTTACTACTTACCGCATTCACCTCGTACCGTGGATAGACTCCACGTAACTCTACTTGTGTCGTGCCAATAATAAAATAAAGACTGAATAAATGCAGTAATATGCGCGTAATAACATATAAAATACGTAGATATCACCTTACAATCAAAATAATATGTTCATTAAGTATGTACCGTAATAACACGACATAAACAAACGGCAAGCCCGCCGACAAACCGAAATAGGCAGGTTAAAATAAATAAATAAGTAAATATATACTTAGATAGACAGAAGCTCTAAATCGTATCTAAAGTTCTAATGTAATATTTTATTTATCATCAATAACAAAAATTTCAGGAACCAACCCTCCTGAAGGACGCGGCGAGCGAGCGCGTCGGGCGAGAGACAACAACGTCAGAGTAAGTAAGTAAGTACCAAATTAATTAATTAATTAAGTAAGTAAGTAAGTAAGTAAAGGTAAGTGTGTATGTATGCATTTACATAATTATAATTATGTATATTATTTAGGTAAGTAGGTACGTAAGTTAGCTAGTTTATGTTTCGACTCTACTGATCTAATAGGACCCCAACCCCAAATCTAAAAGATTCACTATCAAGTAGGTAGGTATACCATAGGTAGGTAAGTACACAAGTTGTATGAGAAGAAAATTCGTAGGCAGGTACGTTTTTAGACAATTCCATTTAAGAAATATATTTAAAAGTAACGAATCATATGCGGCCCTGAAAAGGGCCTTTTTTTGATGTGCGCATCTACATACACGTATGATCGGACGGTATGATTATGTCCGCCACAGAGTATGTAGAGCTGGTTGCGCGCCGCAGACGGGCAACGGCGACAGCGTTTAACCGCCGAAACCGTACAGGGTGCGACCCTGGCGCTTCAGAGCGTAGACGACGTCCATGGCGGTGACGGTCTTCCTCTTGGCGTGCTCGGTGTAGGTTACGGCGTCGCGGATGACGTTCTCAAGGAACACTTTAAGAACACCGCGAGTCTCCTCGTAGATCAGACCGGAGATACGTTTCACGCCACCTCTGCGAGCCAGACGACGGATGGCTGGCTTCGTGATACCCTGGATGTTATCACGAAGTACCTTCCTGTGACGCTTGGCTCCTCCTTTTCCCAGACCCTTTCCTCCCTTACCGCGACCGGTCATCTTCTCAGCAGAAAATCAAACGAACGAGATATAATACACTCGGCACGGGTGTGCGCACACGAATCACGCGAACGACTGGAGTATTTTTCGCTAGCGTGTCTCGCCTATATATATACTAAACGCGGAGCTCAGCGGGCGGGAAGACTGAGGAGAGAGGTGCGCGGGGCGAGGTGAGCCGATGCTCGACGTTGGTTGGTTGGTTGGTTGATTGAAGTTTGAGCGACGATATCTTCTACGTAGAATTTCATTAGTACTACAGCTTATAATATGTGAATTAAAAATAATATTAATTTTTAAAGATTTATTTACCTATATAAAAGATCAAGGTACGTAGGTAGTCTGTTAACAATACAATATCGTAACTAACATTCCTAAGGTTCTTAAACAGACTGACTGTACGTTTATGAAATGCATCATTTAAACATAGGCATGTTTCGATTTTTATCATAAGATATTGAACGGCTAACCTTTCTATAAATTGCACTACCATATTATAATTAGGTATTATCCATGCAAAGTTTTATATTAGATAGGTAGTTCTCAATATCTGACCGACACGGGAATTACCTACTAACGTTTGTTACTAGTAAGTACGTGTACGTGTAGATATAAATATTTAGGCAGTGTACCTATATTTTAATTTTTCTATGATTCAATTTGTCAAAACAGTTCAATAGATTCATAAATATTACATGTACTTATGTGATTCGTGTGTGGTTATAGGTGTATTCGTTTTGCGACATTCTGATAGAAAGAAACATTTTAATAATCAGATACGTATGTGGCCCTGAAAAGGGCCTTTTATGTGAACGAACGCACAGCCACCAACGGCCGCCGACACGATGCACTGCACGGAAGCAGTCTACGTGAAGGACGACGTGTGTTGTTGCAGCAGCAGTTTAAGCGCGTTCGCCTCTGATCCTGCGCGCCAACTGGATGTCCTTAGGCATGATGGTGACACGCTTAGCGTGAATCGCGCACAGGTTGGTATCTTCGAAGAGACCGACGAGGTAAGCTTCGCTAGCCTCCTGGAGCGCCATAACAGCTGAACTCTGGAAACGGAGATCGGTCTTGAAGTCCTGAGCGATCTCACGGACGAGACGCTGGAACGGAAGCTTGCGGATCAGCAGTTCGGTACTCTTCTGGTAGCGACGAATCTCACGGAGGGCCACAGTGCCGGGCCTGTAACGATGGGGCTTCTTGACGCCACCGGTGGCCGGTGCGCTCTTACGCGCAGCCTTGGTGGCGAGCTGTTTCCTGGGTGCCTTACCACCGGTGGATTTACGAGCTGTCTGCTTAGTACGCGCCATTGTAAATACTTATAAACACAAAACGAACGGACGGGCGGGCGGACCTACACGCAACGAACGCACGAGAGTGAATAAAACGAGCGCTCAAAGTTGCAGTCCTATTTATACTGTGGTAACGTAGCCGCGTTAGCTGGTATGAGGTACACGGGCGCCCCCTATACCTTATCGACGAAACTATGAAAAAGCAAAAGTTAATAGAAATGACTACTTAGTATTTTATACACTGAAAATAATATCGACGTTAATTAAATTGAATAATAATAATTATTATTATTTATCTAGAATAATGTACATTCGTATCGGTGGTTGTTTGTTTAATAAAATGTATCTATATATCTATTTATATTTTAAGAGAATGTTACTAATAAAGTAGTTACGTACTTATTTAGAAAACCTTTCTGCTATTGATTTAATTAGAACTGAATGTAACAACTTACAGATGATACCTGCTGAAAACTTTCTTGTATTCCCTATTAATAGGCGGCCCGTACACACACAATCTCACTCTTTATTTCAAAATATCTAGAACTATTTTGTGATCGAATCTATCAATTCGTCAATTTAATTCGTACCTACATTATCAATCTGAATCTCGATCGTTGATTTTGATCGCGGATCGCTATGGAAATTTACTGTGTACGGGCCGCCATATAATAATTTGGTTTATTATCTGTTGTATTTATTATAATATGTAGGTACACCTACGAGGGAACAAAGTTTGAAGTTTGTCCGAGTGTTGTGTTGTTAAATCGTGTAGCATATATAGTGTTTACATACGTAGACAGACAGACAGGAACGAACGAACGAACGAAGGAGGGAAGGAAGGGAGACAGGCATGTAAGGCAAGTACATAGTTCTCTATTTATTACGGTATAATAAAATTCATCGTTCCATTCCGCCAGTAGGTAGGTAATTTTAGTAGTAGGTGGGTAGGTAACGTTTCGACTGTTATCAAGTTAAAGAAAAGTGAATTATTATCACATGAACATATTTGTGGCCCTGAAAAGGGCCTTTTGTTATTTCTCCCGCCTGCAACTTGCGGTGTGGGTGCGCGTCCAGACTCTCGTCGCGGTTTGTGTCAGGCGTTGCGTGAATCGTGTGCGGCGCATGTACATAACGATGACACACACGACACAACCAACACACGCACCACTACTAGACACAAGACGCACGAACGATCGCACTGGATTTAACACTTTTCACACACACACGAGGCGGCGTCGAGATGCGAGCGTCGGCTGGCTCTTGTTAGCTACCGACCGCTCACTTGGAGCTGGTGTATTTGGTGACGGCCTTGGTGCCTTCACTGACGGCGTGCTTGGCGAGCTCTCCGGGCAGAAGGAGCCTGACGGACGTCTGCACCTCCCGAGATGTGATGGTCGACCTTTTGTTGTAGTGGGCGAGACGGGATGCTTCGGCGGCGATGCGTTCGAAGATGTCGTTCACGAACGAGTTCATGATGGACATGGCCTTGCTGGAGATACCGGTGTCGGGGTGCACCTGCTTCAGGACCTTGTAGATGTAGATGGCATAACTCTCCTTCCTCTTATGCTTCTTCTTCTTCTTGTCGGTCTTGGAGATGTTCTTCTGGGCTTTGCCAGACTTCTTGGCGGCTTTACCACTTGTCTTGGGCGGCATTATGAGATATTCAAAATACACGTGCTAACGGAACGGAGTCCAGTAACAGTATAAATCGAACCACATAGAAGCAAGTTGTATTTATACCGACGCTCGTATCCCGCGGTAGTGGCAAGCTCGACATAGCTACGGACCAATCACAGCTCTGCATAGCACGCGCGGGGAGAGGGGTCATTCGGGAGGGAGGCAGAGAGGGCGGGGGAGACGCTTGCGTTCGTCGAGTGCGTCATTATTTGTAAATAATTAAATAAAAAATCAATTAAAACGTTACCTATTAATTAATTAATTAGATGAAAGAAAAGAAAAGAAAAAAAAAAAAAAAAAAAAAAAAATTTAGATAGACCTATTAGATTCGTGGTCAACGCGTAAATTGTAGATAGATTTATTTTTATTCTATTTTTTATTATTGTTGATAAAGTTTATCTTTAATTATTGTTTAAATCCTTTTGCGGTTTTCTATATAATCTACCTTTGAAAGCTCGAATTATTGTATGTATTACCTATGCATAATAACTTTATTGACTTATTTATATAAATAAACTAAAAATGGGTATATAATACAGGTAATGATTTTAATTTATGTGATATTTCCTATTTACCCGTTAGTATCATTATTTATTTTTCTCTTTGTTTCATAATAAAGATCCGTCCTCAATATTAATGAAACAAAAACAAACATAGGTACGTACTAGGTTAAATTAGGCAGATACTTGCATACTTTTACGTTTAGTACATCATACTCATGCTGCTGTACGGGTGTGTTTGTAGCTAGCTAGCTAGCTAGGTAGGTAGGTAGGTATAGGTAGGTAGGTACGTTTTCGTTTTACGACAACACCGTTAAAGAAACTGTCCCTGTTAAAAATTTGACGAATCATATTGTGGCCCTGAAAAGGGCCTTTTGTTTTGAATACGAGCGAAGAGCATCGCGCGACCGACATAATAGATGTGTATTATCATAAATATTATATCGAAATACGCGTGCGGTTCACCGCTCGCACCAGTTGTAGCGGCGGCGAAGACTGCGCAACGCGTTTAAGCCTTCTTCTCGGTCTTCTTGGGCAGTAGTACAGCCTGGATGTTCGGCAGCACACCACCTTGGGCGATCGTAACGCCGGAGAGCAGCTTGTTCAACTCCTCGTCGTTGCGGATGGCCAATTGAAGATGACGCGGAATGATCCTGGTCTTCTTGTTGTCCCTCGCGGCGTTGCCGGCCAACTCGAGAACCTCAGCAGCCAGGTACTCCATCACGGCGGCCAAGTAGACGGGTGCGCCGGCACCGACACGTTCGGCGTAGTTTCCGTTACGCAGCAGCCTGTGGATACGTCCCACGGGAAACTGGAGTCCAGCACGGTTGGAACGGGACTTTGCCTTTCCCTTAACCTTGCCACCTTTACCGCGACCAGACATAGTTGAGAGGTTTGTTTGTAGAATAAATCACTCGAAAACAACGAAACACGCGTACAACAGTGCGCGCACGTCGAGACAATCTCTTACAATATTTTTAAACCTGCCGTTGCCGGCCGTATTTATACGCGCGCCGCGTAGCTGTGTCAGTGGGAGGGGTGTACCGTCTAGCGAAACCAATTCACTAAACGCGCAAGCGCGAACCGGCGCTCTCGCTCCTTTCGGTTCGTCGTCAAATAAAATACGTAGACTGTACTGTACTGCACATCGGATACGGGATAGGCAGAGATATCGTTTAAAATTTCAAACATCCTACAGACTTTTAACTGATCCTAATTTTCTTATAATATCGAGCGAGTAGTCGAATAGTTTTTATAAATCAACATGAAATGGTTTCTCACGATGATTGATTAATTAATTAAATAAATAAATAAATAAATAATAATAAGTAATTAAGTAAACTTAAGTAACTAATATGTAAATAAATAAATAAGTAAGGAGGTAGGTAGGTAGGTAGGTAGGTAGGTAGGTAGGTTGGTGGGGGTATATGATAAAAAGGAAAACGTAACATCATTTACACAACTCAACATGACCGTCATCAAGCAAAGGTAGATTATTAATTATGATCATGTTTGTTTGTAAATAAAACCTATATCTATTATAGCCTGGAATAGAACTGGGCATGGGTTATGTATTACTAGCGCTATCTGCTTTATTTGCAAGTACCTAGATAGACCATTTTGTCAGGTACCTACCTATTTTTATTACTACTTACTGGTAGGTACTTATTTTTATATATATATATTTTTTAAACGTTTTTCGACTATTCTGTTTAACAGAAACGAATATTTTTCATATTCATGATAGTATTGTTAGCCCTGAAAAGGGCTTTTTGGTGTGCGCTCGTAGAGCGCTGCGATTGAGAGCGCATGGCACGCGCGCTAAGCATCTCGGTCCCGCCGCCTTGTTTTCGACTTCAGTCGCTTGTTGCTGCTTCTGACGAACCGAATCTTCAGTGGTGGTTGTCGAGACACGTCGAGCGGTGTTCAGCACCCCTCATCTTCCCGAGGACGATAGACACACGTACATACGACGCGCGAACGCGCGAACGCACGCACGCACGCATCTCATTCTTTCACAGTATATGTATCAAATGTGCATATATATATTGTGATATGTAACACACATTACGTACCGTATACACAGCTTCTAACTACGTACACGTACACAATGTCGGTGTTTACACATTCACAAACACACACAGCACCAGACACAGATACCGTAGGTAATAAGACGCGCGCACGCACAGACTGCGACACGCACAAACTTATGTAGCAGCCGTACACGTCATGTTATTGTTGTTGACGGTGGTCTGCGCCGCTGTCGTCGTCGTCGTCGCCTTCGTCGCCGGTGTAACGCGAACGCGCGACGACCGTAGCTTACTTCTTAGCGGCGGAAGCTTTCTTGGCTGCCGGTTTAGACTTGGGTGTAGACGCGGCCTTTTTCGGTTTAGGAGCTTTAGGTTTCTTGGTTGGCGGCTTGGCTGTCTTCTTGGCTTTGGGCGCCTTGGCCTTAGCGGGGGCGGCGGCCTTCTTGGGTGCCGGCTTCTTCTTGGCGGCGGCTGCCTTCTTGTCCTTAGCGGCGGAAGCGGCCGACGATTTGGATTTCGAAGGTGAAGCCGAAGACGCGGCGGCTGCGGCTGCCGCTTTCTTGGTCTTGGCGCCGGCAGCAGAGGCTGTAGCCTTCTTAGCCTTCGCAGCCGCAGCTGGTGCCTTACCGGCGGCCTTGCCAACGGCGCCGGCGGGTTTCTTCGACGCGGCCGACTTCGATTCTAGTTTGAATGAACCGGAAGCACCCTTGCCCTTGGTCTGGATCAGCGCGCCAGATTCGACGGCGCTCTTCAGGTATTTCCTGATGAACGGAGCCAGTTTCTCCGCGTCGACCTTGTACTGAGCTGCGATATATTTCTTGATCGCCTGCAGGGATGATCCGCTGCGCTCCTTCATCTCTTTGATAGCGTTGTTGACCATCTCGGATGTTTTGGGATGAGTCGGCTTCGCCTTGGGCTTCTTAGCGGCGGCACCGGCGCCGCCGGCTTGCCTCGCCTGCTTCTTCGCTGGGGTAGCGGGTGCCGGAGCCTCGGTAGCAACTGCGGTGTCTGCCATCTTAATTAATTGATTCTCACGTACGTCACACAATAATAAAAACAACTAACAGCTGGTATAGCAATTCGTATAAGAGACTTAGATGTCGCCACTTATAGGTTTCGAGAGTTTCGTACACGTACGGCTAAGTACGACGAAACTTTACCGTAACGAGCGCCGTGATGTCGCGGGACGTTTTCTCGTATGAACGCTTGAAAGTTTTCACTAACACGTATCTAATAAAATTTAAAAAAAGAATGTTTATCGTACGGAAGCGAAGGTGTATTCTACGATTTAGTGTAGGTCATGAAGTTGACGATGGCGGTGTGCGAATTCGGGAAGCGTGAGGCGATCGTTGGACCGGTGGCGGTGTTTTATTTTGACGACTGCTAACGAAGCTAAGGTCGGGTCGAGTTCAAAACGTTATTTTCTCTATAAAAGTGATAGTGAGCGGTGTTAAAGGTCGACACGTCGACAGGGAGGATATCGAGCTTGTGCGATGACAGGATTTCGTCGATATAACACGTACTCGCGAAAATTATATCGCGGTAAAAGTGAAGCGTCGTAAAACACCGCGAGCGCCGAACAGTTAAGGACGGACGGCTCCGTCCAGGACGTGCGACCTATTAATATACTAATATTAAAAGACGAGAGAGCCCTTAGACGTGCGAAAAGTGTACGCAATGCGATTAACTCATCAGGAGGCGTATCGAACGAGGTGTAAAACGACAAAAGACGTACGCGTTCGATCGGGCGACACTCCTTCGTTCGGTGGGTCCGTCGCCGCGCCGGCCGTCAGTACTTACTACTTACCGCATTCACCTCGTACCGTGGATAGACTCCACGTAACTCTACTTGTGTCGTGCCAATAATAAAATAAAGACTGAATAAATGCAGTAATATGCGCGTAATAACATATAAAATACGTAGATATCACCTTACAATCAAAATAATATGTTCATTAAGTATGTACCGTAATAACACGACATAAACAAACGGCAAGCCCGCCGACAAACCGAAATAGGCAGGTTAAAATAAATAAATAAGTAAATATATACTTAGATAGACAGAAGCTCTAAATCGTATCTAAAGTTCTAATGTAATATTTTATTTATCATCAATAACAAAAATTTCAGGAACCAACCCTCCTGAAGGACGCGGCGAGCGAGCGCGTCGGGCGAGAGACAACAACGTCAGAGTAAGTAAGTAAGTACCAAATTAATTAATTAATTAAGTAAGTAAGTAAGTAAGTAAAGGTAAGTGTGTATGTATGCATTTACATAATTATAATTATGTATATTATTTAGGTAAGTAGGTACGTAAGTTAGCTAGTTTATGTTTCGACTCTACTGATCTAATAGGACCCCAACCCCAAATCTAAAAGATTCACTATCAAGTAGGTAGGTATACCATAGGTAGGTAAGTACACAAGTTGTATGAGAAGAAAATTCGTAGGCAGGTACGTTTTTAGACAATTCCATTTAAGAAATATATTTAAAAGTAACGAATCATATGCGGCCCTGAAAAGGGCCTTTTTTTGATGTGCGCATCTACATACACGTATGATCGGACGGTATGATTATGTCCGCCACAGAGTATGTAGAGCTGGTTGCGCGCCGCAGACGGGCAACGGCGACAGCGTTTAACCGCCGAAACCGTACAGGGTGCGACCCTGGCGCTTCAGAGCGTAGACGACGTCCATGGCGGTGACGGTCTTCCTCTTGGCGTGCTCGGTGTAGGTTACGGCGTCGCGGATGACGTTCTCAAGGAACACTTTAAGAACACCGCGAGTCTCCTCGTAGATCAGACCGGAGATACGTTTCACGCCACCTCTGCGAGCCAGACGACGGATGGCTGGCTTCGTGATACCCTGGATGTTATCACGAAGTACCTTCCTGTGACGCTTGGCTCCTCCTTTTCCCAGACCCTTTCCTCCCTTACCGCGACCGGTCATCTTCTCAGCAGAAAATCAAACGAACGAGATATAATACACTCGGCACGGGTGTGCGCACACGAATCACGCGAACGACTGGAGTATTTTTCGCTAGCGTGTCTCGCCTATATATATACTAAACGCGGAGCTCAGCGGGCGGGAAGACTGAGGAGAGAGGTGCGCGGGGCGAGGTGAGCCGATGCTCGACGTTGGTTGGTTGGTTGGTTGATTGAAGTTTGAGCGACGATATCTTCTACGTAGAATTTCATTAGTACTACAGCTTATAATATGTGAATTAAAAATAATATTAATTTTTAAAGATTTATTTACCTATATAAAAGATCAAGGTACGTAGGTAGTCTGTTAACAATACAATATCGTAACTAACATTCCTAAGGTTCTTAAACAGACTGACTGTACGTTTATGAAATGCATCATTTAAACATAGGCATGTTTCGATTTTTATCATAAGATATTGAACGGCTAACCTTTCTATAAATTGCACTACCATATTATAATTAGGTATTATCCATGCAAAGTTTTATATTAGATAGGTAGTTCTCAATATCTGACCGACACGGGAATTACCTACTAACGTTTGTTACTAGTAAGTACGTGTACGTGTAGATATAAATATTTAGGCAGTGTACCTATATTTTAATTTTTCTATGATTCAATTTGTCAAAACAGTTCAATAGATTCATAAATATTACATGTACTTATGTGATTCGTGTGTGGTTATAGGTGTATTCGTTTTGCGACATTCTGATAGAAAGAAACATTTTAATAATCAGATACGTATGTGGCCCTGAAAAGGGCCTTTTATGTGAACGAACGCACAGCCACCAACGGCCGCCGACACGATGCACTGCACGGAAGCAGTCTACGTGAAGGACGACGTGTGTTGTTGCAGCAGCAGTTTAAGCGCGTTCGCCTCTGATCCTGCGCGCCAACTGGATGTCCTTAGGCATGATGGTGACACGCTTAGCGTGAATCGCGCACAGGTTGGTATCTTCGAAGAGACCGACGAGGTAAGCTTCGCTAGCCTCCTGGAGCGCCATAACAGCTGAACTCTGGAAACGGAGATCGGTCTTGAAGTCCTGAGCGATCTCACGG
Organism: Leucania comma; assembly: GCA_958295575.1. Classification (NCBI taxonomy): domain Eukaryota; kingdom Metazoa; phylum Arthropoda; class Insecta; order Lepidoptera; family Noctuidae; genus Leucania; species Leucania comma. The sequence goes on along the minus strand of OY282492.1, from coordinate 4,436,123 downwards.
ACGAGACGCTGGAACGGAAGCTTGCGGATCAGCAGTTCGGTACTCTTCTGGTAGCGACGAATCTCACGGAGGGCCACAGTGCCGGGCCTGTAACGATGGGGCTTCTTGACGCCACCGGTGGCCGGTGCGCTCTTACGCGCAGCCTTGGTGGCGAGCTGTTTCCTGGGTGCCTTACCACCGGTGGATTTACGAGCTGTCTGCTTAGTACGCGCCATTGTAAATACTTATAAACACAAAACGAACGGACGGGCGGGCGGACCTACACGCAACGAACGCACGAGAGTGAATAAAACGAGCGCTCTTTTTTTTTTTTTTTTTTTTTTTTGTGTGGCCTCTCGCAGGTCAACCTATGAGGTTGTCGGCTGCTTAACCGGACTTGCCTGTGGCGGCCTCGATACAGAATCAAAGCCTCCAGCCAGGGCTTACTTACATACTAACTTACTTACTAAGCGACCACGCTAAGGGCACCCCCTGTGGGGTACGGACCTCGGCTTAGGGCGTCGCTGGGGGGGGGCAGCAAGGGACGAGCTGGATCGAACAAAAAGATAAATTATTATTATTATAGGGATTTTTTTACACTACTGGCTCAGCGGCGCGGGCTGGCTCTAGCAAGGGACGGGGCGGACATTGACGGGGATTTCGCGACGGGCCTCGGCGGCGAGGCCTGAAGGACGGCGGTCTGTATCTGTATTTGCGTACTGTACTGGTTTCCCTACGGCTCTCTTGGAGCAGGGTAATGGGGTCGTCGGGGGTGACGAGAGTATGCCTAGGGCGGCGAATCTTGGAGATACGGGAGGGTTCGTATCGGGCGGCCGATGCGATAAGGGGGTTGCGATGTTTTACAGCAGTATCGAAGAAACGCTTGCAAAGCCGTTTCATGAACTGCTGAATGGTGGGGATTCTGAGATCTAGATGTAGATTCTCATTACGGATATAGTATGGGGCACCGAGGATCTTTCGGAAGGTCCTGTTTTGGAGGGTCTGCATCCTATGGAGGTAGCGGGGCTTGGCGTGAGCGAAGATGGCACAGGCGTAGGTCATGATCGGGCGGATGACTGCTGTGTAGAGGCGCAACTTGCACTTTCGTGACAATTTGCTGCGGGCAGTCAAGAGATAATGGAGCCTACCTTGAGCGAAAGCGGCTCGCGAACGAGCCTGCTTTATGTGCTCGGCGAAGGTCAGGTGCTGGTCAAGGATCACACCGAGGTACTTGGCTTGCTTCCCCCAGGGGATTGGCTTGCCGTACATGGTGATCGGAGGGGGAGGGGAGACGGTCTTCCGTAGTCTCGAGTAGAGAACGGCTTGACTTTTGTCAGGGTTAACCTCGACTCTCCATTTCCGAAACCACTCGCCCAGAGTGTTTACGGAGGTTTGGAGATTGCGAGCGATAGCCTTGGGGTCACGACCTGTATAGTAAATGGCCGTGTCGTCAGCGAATAGAGCCAACTGAG